>CP092866.1:42674414-42728868 GCA_030710605.1 Cordylochernes scorpioides
GCATATTTAAATCTTTAGATAATACAAAGGCATACATTGGATTAACACCAATATTGACAAATAAATCTTTGATTCAATCCAATATATGTATTTTTATTATCTAAACATTGAATATTGGAATATTGATCAATTCAGTTTGGTGGCCGAGACTACTCTCACACTTGGATATAAAGAGAGATATCTATGTGCTTTCTTCTCCCTAATCATGAGAAATACAAGGAGCTGATTCTATATTCCAAAATATCGTCTTTCCATCCTGAGTGTTCTCTCGTCAGTTATAATCAAGATGGAGTCAGTCTCATCATTATTTATCTATGATACCAATAGTTTATAAAACTGCGACTCGCAATAAACGTAAACAGCTCTTCAACAGGTAACCGGTTCAAATTCACTTTATTAGGTACCGCTCAACAAGAGCAACCTAGTTTATGATAATTGAAACAGTGAATAAAATGTGATGGTTATTAAACAAAATGTTAACGCGGGATTCAATCCCGGTTCATGGCTTCGAGGGTGTTACCCACTCGTCCACCGACTTCTTATTCAACAGGTAAAACTGAATATGTTGTATCTATATTTAAATTTTAATTAATTAATTGTTCCCCCACAGAGTATGTGTGTAAGATCACAAGGAATTAGGCGCTAATTGTAAAAAGATGAGTTTCTTGTTGTTATAATGATATATTAATGTAATGTTATACTGTGTTATAAGTTTCTCTTTCATTTTGTTCTCTTCTCTTTTTATTTTATTTCAATTTAAAGCGCTATGTACCTCTAGGAACACTTACGCTGTCATACATGTATGCCTTTACATTTGTCTATAGATATATATACAAGGGTTGTCCGTTAAATAAGTTCCACGGGGCACCACTGTGATAAGGGTCGCTTTTAGGCGCGAGCCGACTGCACTGGCTCGTAGCTTGTTCTCCCCACTCAAATTTCCCACCAAGGGCACATCGCTGGTAAGCTTAGTCTTGGCTGAGCAATGTTAGTGATGGAACTTCCCCTCGTGTCTCCCGCCAGCTGCGAATTACGGTCAGTAATTCGCTTTTTGGCCGCAAAAAAAAGAATTCGGCGAAGGACATTCATACTGAACTCTGTCAAGTGTATGGAGAAGGGTGTATGAATTCCGGGATGGTGCGCAGATGGGTCAGAGAATTTAAAAACGGCCGAACAGACGTCTACGATGAACCGCGTCCTGGACGGCCATCGGTTTCGGACAAAACCATTGCCAAAGTCGAAGCGGCAATGCTTGAATATCGACGGGACTGTGCGGAATCTGCGATTTGGTTCCTGATGTCAGTAAAACTACCATCGACAAGATTTTACGTGAACATTTAGGTTATTCAAAGGTCTGCGTAAGATGGGTATCCAAAAAGCTGACTGAAGACCATAAACGGCAGCGGGTTGAAGCTACCTAGAAATTTCTCGATTTCCACGAAACTGACGGAGAGGAATTCTTGGATTCGATCGTTGCTGGAGTTGAGACCTGGGTACACTACACCACACAGGAGACAAAAGAGCAATCCAAGCAGTGGAAGCACACTTCTTCGCCGAAATCTCTAAAGTTTAAACAAACGCTTTATGCCGGGAAACTTATGGCTACCGTCTTTTGGGACCGAAAGGGCCTATTGTTAAGCGACATAATGCGTCGGGGTACAACAATCAATTCCGACCGGTACTGTTAAAACTTAAAACAACTTCGACGCGCGATTCAGAACAAGAGGAGAGGGATGTTAACCAAAGGGGTGCGTTTTCACCACGACTACGCTCGGCCTCACACCGCCCGTCAAACCACCGCCCTCATCGAAGAATTTGAATGGGAATTGGTGTCACACCCACCTTACAGTAGGACGTAGCTCCTAGTGACTTTCTTCTCTTCCCCAAGTTGAAGAAAAACCTGTGTGGAACCCAATTCCAGGACGATGACCAGTTGGAAGAAGCGGTTTTAGGCTTTCTACGCGGTCAGGCGGCAGAGTTCTTTGACTCTGGGTTCTATAAGTGGGTGTCCTGAATGCAAAAATGCGTCGAACGAAACAGGGAATATGTATAAAAATGAAAAAGTCTGATATTTTCGAAAATGTATAGTTCAGGGCAAATAAATCTGTTTTTCTGTATGAAAAACCTTTGTGGAACTTATTTAACGGACAACCCTCGTATATACAATAATTTTAGGCCGTGAATAGAATAGTAATATGATGTTAACAATGAGAAAAAGAGAAAAAAATTATAAAAGACCTGTGTACAAAATAAAGAAGTGTCTGGCAATATGTACAATAAGCATAATATAAATTATCAGTTTCTTAAAAGATATTTGTTGCTATATTTCTTGTAAATTTCTTGCTATATCTCTTGTAGATTAATAAATGTTTGATTAATCTTCTTGGAATCCGTATCTACAAAAATTCTAAGCAAAGTCAACAGAATAGAGAAACCATAGGTCCGTCTTATAGCTATTTCTACTTATTCGTAGCTAATTGAGATGTTGAAACTTGGCAAATGACACAAGTTTCGTTTTGTAGCTATTCCTACTTATCCGTAGCTAATTGAGATATTGAAACTTGGCAAATGACACAAGTTTCGTTTTGTAGCTATTCCTACTTATTCGTAGCTAATTGAGATGTTGAAACTTGGCAAATGACACAAGTTTCGTTTTGTAGCTATTCCTACTTATTCGTAGCTAATTGAGATGTTGAAACTTGGCAAATGACACAAGTTCCGTTTTGTAGCTATTCCTACTTATTCGTAGCTAATTGAGATGTTGAAACTTGGCAAATGACACAAGTTTCGTTTTGTAGCTATTTCTACTTATTCGTAGCTAATTGAGATATTGTAACTTGGCAAATGACACAAGTTTCGTTTTGTAGCTATTCCTACTTATTCGTAGCTAATTGAGATATTGAAACTTGGCAAATGACACAAGTTTCGTTTTGTAGCTATTCCTACTTATCCGTAGCTAATTGAGATGTTGAAACTTGGCAAATGACACAAGTTTCGTTTTGTAGCTATTTCTACTTATTCGTAGCTAATTGAGATATTGTAACTTGGCAAATGACACAAGTTTCGTTTTGTAGCTATTCCTACTTATTCGTAGCTAATTGAGATATTGAAAATTGGTAAATGTCATCGGTTTCGTTAACTGAAAAGAATCAATTGTGACCTTGGAAATCGATTGATAGGTCACTCCTTAATCGAATATTAAAACTACAGCAAAGTTATAAAGTTGAACAAATCTTTCATTGCGCTCAAAATAACGAAAACTTCATGGGGTGAGAGAACTCTAAAAGTATCTTACTTTAATAACAATATCAACGCTCTGTATTCCAAAATGATGGGTTTACATTTTTTTAAGGTCATGTATAAATTAATTTTTTTAGCCTTTGAGTATCTACAAATTATGTTATGTTTGATTTATGGAGGCAATTCGAGAAATTCAATCTTAAGGAAAGTAAGAATTGAGAATTCAACTAATTGATGAAATATCACAATTTTGAATTTTATATTAGAGTTTTTTTAATAGCGTCCCCTATTCTTTTCAATTTTTATAATGCATTCGATCAGAATTCCCTTTTTAGAGCGACCTTAGTACTTGGCTCCAGGGATCAGGGTTACCTTAAGAGAGAAAGCTTCTAGAAAAAGATTGATTTTTCAATCAGAAATGTCGAAACATCATATTGTTGTTGTTGTTGTCGTGTCCAATGAAGAACCTCAGATGTCTCCATGCATCTCTATCACAGCAGCAGCAATGTCCACTATCTTGGGTGTGTAAAGCTGCTGCTCTGGGTCTATGTCAATTTTCTGCAAGGGTGCGGCCATTGCTGGGCATGAGAATATGTGAGTAGGTGTTAGTTCCACACCAGGATAGTTGTTGCATGTCCTATAGGTTCTTGTGCCATCTGGATGTATTGTCATTCCTTTATGGTGTTTTGTTCTAAGTCTTGTTATAGTTTTTGTCTATTTTCTCTCAGAGTTTATATCACAAAAACATTATACTCTTGTAGAGATAGAATTAATAAAGAAGTAAATATACCTTTGATGGGGTTGGAAGGTTACCTTATGCATCAAAAGCTGAAGTTATTTGGAATGAAGGTTCGCGCTTCAGGATGTTATTGATGGAGCGTTCTTCAGAGACTTTTTGCTATTACATGGTATAAATGAGGGTAAGATTTCAAGAAAATATATTCTAGATTTTCAATGATCATTTTAAAGATTTAAACATATAGAAGAATTGTAGCACAGTTGTGGTTTCTGAAGAAAGAGATTTTTGCATCTTGATAGCTTGTAAGAAAGGCGTCAAAGTTTGTTTAGTAAATCGATCAACAATCAGGTCTAACTTTGTTATATTTCCATTTAGTTTCTAGAGAATTTTATATATAATGTTTTAATATTATATATTATATATATTATTTTATATCTTTCTTCTTATATATAAAAGTCAATGTCTGCTGTCTGTTTCGCGCTAAACTCAAAAACTAATGAACCAATTGGTACCAAATTTTGCATGTCGCATTTTATAAACCTGAGGTAAATTTTCGGCTACATTTTGATTAGTATTTTCGGCTATTCATTTTTTTTTCATTTGAAGAACTTTTTTACGCGGAGTAAATACGAGGCGAAGTAACAATACCAGGCCAATTAAGCGACCAATGAGTGTTCTGCTTTTTTTTTTTTTTTTAAGTTGCTTGCGTACTTTTTTTTAAATATATATTTTATACGAGTGTTACTTTTTTTACAAAAGTATTGAGTATTGAGAGAGAAATTTATATTAATAAGTTATGGTAAGTGCACACAATGCAATTTAAAAAAAAAACTTTACAAAATCAGCGTAACTGTATGTAAATAATGGCTTTCGTATTTTTTATTAATTTTTGTTCTGGACTTTGTTTTTTATCTTTTTTTTATCGTTTAAAATGCAGTCACAGTCACACATGAACAAACACATATGTTTGCCTAATTTCCATGTGCTCTTTATTTTTTTACAGAAAAATATTTACATGCCAGTATTTTGGATTTTTTTATATATAAACCTATTTTTTGTTCTTATTCTTATTGAGATGAAGGGCATTGCAGTCAAGATCCATCGCAGTCACTCATTCAACTCAGGCAATTTCAAGGGTTAATGCGCTGGGGCGGGTACCTCGGGGGTTGGGTGGAAAAGCAGATATCTATTTAAACTATATTGATTTTGAAACAATTAAATGAATTGCAAAAAAATAATTAAATCAAATACCTAAACACTAATATAATACAATTTTTGCCATCACACACATTTTTTGCCTGTGGTTTATGTGTTACTTCTGTATTGCTATTCTATGGCACTTCTACTATTTATTATTGATGTACTTTCAGTATGAAGGAAATTGCACTCGGGGGAATTCTCGGGCGAAGCCGGGTCATTCGTCTAGTCACAAATAAATATCAAAAAGAGAGTTAGTTCATCAATATTTTTACATAGTAGAAGAGATCCTTCATATTGTACAGAAGAAAAATACAAGATTTGTATTGCAATTTTTTTTTCTGAAACGAAATGTAATTTCAAAGTTAAACTCAGTGCAAAGTGGTTTATGGAATCTCTTTACCTGTTCTGTGATGTCTCTGAGATTTGGTAAGTTATCCTTTTGTGAATCCACTCTGTTGGTTCATCAATATTTTTACATAGTAGAAGAGATCCTTCATATTGTACAGAAGAAAAATACAAGATTTGTATTGCAATTTTTTTTTCTGAAACGAAATGTAATTTCAAAGTTAAACTCAGTGCAAAGTGGTTTATGGAATCTCTTTACCTGTTCTGTGATGTCTCTGAGATTTGGTAAGTTATCCTTTTGTGAATCCACTCTGTTGAATTGGTATTTATAAAACTTTAAACTCCAAATTTTTCCTTCGGAGAAACCTCTTCAACTTTTTTATAACTCCGCCTTTGCCGGTCCCAAGCCCGGATGAAAAAGGAGGAGGGGGAGCAGTAACAAGCTCACTAAAAAACCTGGGCTCATCTGGCCCGGCTGATAGTACCCTGTAAGGGCTCCTGATCCAGGTATACAGGATGGGCAGCGTTTGTACTCCATGTTAGGAGCGGCTGCACATGGCGTCTGTTCCTCATGTCACAGGCGGCCATTTCTTTTGGAGCTAAGTCGGTCTGCCACTGAGTAGTGCTCCCAGTCTTAATGACAAAGGCAGACGCATTCTACTTCACCAGTGTGGAGATAAGAAGGAAGAAGAAGAGACCTTATTTATGACTGTCAGAACTTTACGGGAGTGAGATTGTTCCCTGATCTAAATGATTTAACTCTCTTACATCAGCCACTTTGTCTATATAAATTTTATGAACTCTGTCGATTAATACATGTAAATTTGTAAATATCTAACTCTTATGTTCTAATTTGTTTGTTGTTTTGTTTTTTCCTCTGAAATAGGCACAAATACAATATCAAGCCTGTAGTGTGTTATGTGATTAATAATTTTTTTTTTAATTCTTTCGTTGTGGTGATATGGAAAAATCAACTGGCATACATGATCCAGGCACACTTTGGTGAAAGTCTGACTTTGCCTGTAATTTGAGGCTGTTCCTAACATGGAAGTAGACGCCTTTGCTGCCGACTCTAACATGAGTACAGATGCAGCTCGTCCATATCCCTGGAGAGGGACCCTTGCTGAGGTCTATCAATAGGGTCAGTTGAACTCAGGATTTTTAAAAGGTCTTTCTCCTCTTTATAACAATGTTGCTGTTTTCCGCGACTGCTTATTCGTCAGAGTTATTCTGCTTGTTTCGCAGCTGGCCTTCATATCTGAAGATCATTCCCCTATCCGCCACCAGGATACAGGCATTCAGCAGCAATTATATGATTACTATGAGTGGTCTTAGGCAGATCTGACTGCTACAGGGCACGTCCCCAGGTGGCGTATAGGGGAATGATCTTCAGATATGAAGGCCAGCTGCGAAACAAGCAGAATAACTCTGACGAATAAGCAGTCGGGGACCAACAGCAACATTGTTAGAAAGAGGATAAAGACCTCTTTAAAAATCCTGAGTTCAACTGACCCTATTGATAGACCTTAGCAAGGGTCCCTCTCCAGGGATATGGACGAGCTGCATCTGTACTCATGTACTCGGCAGCAAAGGCGTCTGCTTCCATGTTAGGAACAGCCTCAAATTACAGTCAAAGTCAGACTTTCACCAAAGTGTGCCTGGATCATGGTGCCATGATCAACGAAAACTGCACCCCTACACCCCATTCCATGAGATCTGGAATTTGGGTAATCTTTACACAAGGGATAAGAAACAACAACAACTGTGAATGAAGTAGCATGAACACATGCCCACATTTCTGACTACGATACCTCAAATACATCTCACGGAATATAAGTAAATCCCAGATATCACAAATATTGTAATGACAAAACTTACTATAAAATCCGTCCAGTTTCTTGGTCACAAGCAAACAGTTGGTGGAATCACATTGCTAGTCGTAGCTTAACAACACTCAGTTGATAATTCTTTATAAACATTGTTTTTTCTTCTGGGTCCTCTATCTCATCTCTAATTCTCGTTTTTCAGTGGAATTCTCAGTATTCTCATTCAGTACCTTCGCTATTATATTTCGCACATTTTGGTAGGACCCTGAACAGCACCATTACAGAAAGCACAATATCCATTTTTGTATAATTGGTCCAGAATGGCTGGAGAATGATACGTATGGCAACGCCTCCTTATATCAGCATCTTTCCGATCTTCAGCACAATCATCTACTAGTCCAAAAATCTGATTAATACAGAACCGTAGAGGATGGGGTGTTGTTGGAGGATTGAGATAAAGTCCGCATATTTTAAAATATATCGATTTATCAACTCCCCAGGATCTATAATTTTTATTGTAGAAGAGAACATCAGAAAGTTTTCCTGATTTGAAGGAAAAGAATCTTTGTTTACTCCGGGGCACTTCATCAAATATTTCGTTTACAGTCAGGACATCACCAGATCTAAGACTTCGAGGGAAACACAGTAGAACTTGGATAATTCAAACGTCTCTCAATTCGAAAACATCTTTAATTCGAATATTTATCTTGATACCTATGATTTCTATAAATAGAATTTTCGTTTTTAATTCGAATTTTTCGATAAATCGATTTTTTTTTGTCCCTTTGGCTTCATATTATACAAGCTTTACTGTATTTTGGATTTACATAGACAAATATCGATCCAAGATCAGTCAAAGTGTTTATTAAAATAACTCTTTTTTTCAATTTTATAATATTTTTGACCCAATCTTTTCATACCATTTCAGTTGTATAAATTCCAATGAGTTGTTTTAGTAAGATCAACATAAATCACAAAGGTGTTTTTACAAACGTATACTTTATTTAGTAAAAAATGAATCATAAAAAAAGTTACAAAGAAAGGACTTAAATATAGGATTTATAAGATATACTTTTCCTACTTTTAATTGGTTTGTTCCGATATATTCTCTCTCCGCGGGGAGTACCTGGAAGGCTTGCAGGAACCGCTGAAGACAAGATTTCCTTCATCAGGACAGGATAGAGGACGTTTAACATCTGGGCCGTTAGCAAGGTTCATGTCGAAGAGAACACAGACTTCTGAAGCCTTTTTTTCATTTTTCCTGCAGTCGCCATAGTCGTTAAACTTATCACGAAAGCCTGATATTTCGCACATTTTGGTAGGACCCTGAACAGCACCATTACAGAATGCACAGTATCCATTTTTGTAGAATTGGTCCAGAATGGCTGGAGAATGATATGTATGACAACGCTTCCTTATATCAGCATTTTCCCAATCTTCAGCACAATCATCTACTAGTCCAAAAAGTTGATCAATACAGAACCGTAGAGGATGGGGTGTTGTTGGAGGATTGAGATAAAGCCCACATCTTTTAAAATATATCGATTTATCAACTCCCCAGGATCTATAATTTTTATTGAAGAAGAGAACATCAGAAAGTTGTTCCTGATTTGAAGGAAAAGAATCTTTGTTTACTCCGGGACAGTTAACTATGAGATTCCAGTAAATGACTGAGGAATCAGATATGTTATGGCATCTGGAACAATGTATATTATTATAGACAAACCCAGTGCTATTGTCTGTTACTGATACAAAGGAATAGGGATCATCAAGCTTGTCAGTTGTTTCACATAATTCCTTTAGTTCTGGAGGAGTTTCAGGTGGGCATCTGGTAATCTTCAAGATTTCTTCGCTATTACACTTGAACATAGTTGGGGATAGGCCAGGATATGGAGATCCTAGTGGAATACCAGAACAGCAATCTCCATAGGTATGACAGGCCTCATCACAGTAGCAGTTATAATGATATTTTGGATTTAATGGACAGTCTACTGGGCACGGCTCTAGATTATCTTGTCCATTTGCCATGCAGAAGGCCATCAGCAAGAACAAGACCAATTCTTCCATCTGCACCCATACCAACTTTTTTCACATTTTCAAAATAAATCAGTTTTACATATTACATTTCTACATGATAAAATAATAATAAAGTACATTGTTTTTACCTTGTTTGGTTGTGATCCTGGGTCAGATTGAAACAGTTCTTTAAAAATTACATAAATTACAAAGAAACCCAAATAAGCATTACTCTTTTGTGCTATAAACAATATTGCTTCTTTCATTTGCATTGATGATATCTATGTAAATAATATGTTAATGTTGAACACACACACACACACACACAATATGATTCTTCAATAATTTTCTAGATGTGCCAATATTTCAATGAATTCAAACGATATTTCTTTGACAATATGGTAGCCTATCTTCTTCTTCTTCTTCTTTCTTATCTCAAAGCCATGATAATCATGGGTGGGTAGTTAGCGACTGCTTTTACTGTAAGCGCACCACATGTCTACACATGTGAAAAGCAGTTCGACTTTGCACTTACAAATGTGCCAGAGCCCCGTTTGGTTACTTGCACTCGCTGGTGGGGTTAGACTTTTGCAAGAATCGGGGGCCATTGGAGCATTTTTTTTAAAAAGAAAAAAAGTGTCCAATGCGGGAATCGAACCCGGGTCGTAGTGGTCGAAAACCAAACGGTTTAACCAGCCTTCCACCGACCCCCGCCTATCTTTGAAATTCTTAGAATTGGGGTATTTTATTTCGATATTCACACATCCAATATTTGTGTTTCGAAGATAAAGAACGTTCTATACGTATTTGCATATATAGGCCGTTCAATCATCGACACATACATATTGGGTATATTCACATATAAAGCTTTATTAAGACCATCGGTCTTATACATATTCACTACAGGAAGGAGCATAGATGGAGCTCCTATATTCCAGGTAGCGAAGAGCTCAATTAAATATGTATATGCATATATATACACATGTATTGAAAATAGAGCAATCCATACTTAATTCATTAGATAATAAAAGGCATATATTGGATTTAATAAAATATTTATTTTGCCAATATTTCGGCTGGCTGAACGCCAACCTTTATCGAGGCATCACATTTTTGTAAACACAAACTCAGCGCCGCATAGTGTCATAATATCACAGTTGAAATCAATTAAAATACAGAGTAGGTGGGAGAAATTTGTGCATGAAAAGATTATTATAAAAATGCAATCAAATATGTAAAATATCTTAAAATATTAAAGGAAAAAAAATGAGTTCTATCTTATATTAAAAAAATTGTAATAAAATTACATAAAAATAATTCATTAATAACTCATTAAGAGATAAATGTAAAAATATATGTATATATTAAAACATTTGAAATAAATTTAAAATGATTTAAACAATAAACTGTAAGAATCTTTTTTAAAAAGTTTAACAAAAAAAATGTGGGTATTTAAAAAAATCCATTTTAAAATTTATGGAGATCGATTTATATATAAGCAAAAAATATTTTATAAAAATGCATTAAAATGGAAGTTAAAACAATTTAGGATGAAAATATGAGAAAAAATAAATTAAAAAGTGGAAACTAAAAAAGTTTAAATTATTGCATGTAATATGTTATATATTTAATGTATCAATACTTTTGCGTTTTGAAGCGATAAATGTAAAAATAATTAAACAAGTGGTATGTATTAATTACAGGTTATTACTAATGTGTGTGTTGGATAACTGAACGCTACGACAGCTAGCGCCACACTGGACCTATCATCATCACAACTGTTTGTTTACCTTCTTCTCTATATCACAATAACTGTTCGCTACCATAACTTTGTCTTTTCTTGCTAAATGGATAATAAAGATTATTATCATATAATCCTCAACGTCCTCATGCCTTCCTACAAGCTGTAAGTACCTAAATCTTACAACAATTAGATTATGAGACTGAATATTGCATGAAATTCTACTAACGAGTTAAGACAAAGAAAAAAGGCTTAGCAAAAATGGCGTCACTCCCGAGCCACGATGTAACCCTAAATAAGCTCGACGGCTATAACTACTCACTATGGTCTTTCAAAATTGAAATGCTCTTGCAAAAGGAAGATCTTTGGGAAGTTGTCACCGAAAATATTCCAGATGAACCTAAAGGCGAATGGAAAAAGAAAGACTCAAAAGCTAGAGCTATCATTAATCTAAGCATCGCCGACTCACAAATAGTGCATGTCAAAAACCTACTAACAGCCAAAGCTACCTGGGACACTCTTAAAAATATCTATGAAAGAAAAACACTCTCAGGAAAAATTTATTTGCTAAGGAAACTATACAGCTTAAAACTCGAAGAAGACAAAGACATGCAACAGCATATCACTACCATGATGGAACTTGTTGACAAACTGCGAACCATTGGCGAAACACTAAAGGACTCTCACATCACGGCTATACTGCTTTGCTCGCTTCCAAGGAGCTACTCCAATCTCATCACGATGTTGGAATCAAGGCCTGATGACGAGCTAACGCTTGAATTTACCAAGAACAAACTCCTTGATGAACACACACGCAGAGTAGAAAGCTCGAAAGACGAAAGCACTGAATCAAAAGCCTTAAAAAGCCTCCACGGAGCTTCAAGCCAAAGAAGAGAAAAAGAGAAGAAATTCTGTTCTTTCTGCCACAAACCAAACCACTCCAAAGAAGAATGTTGGCACTATCAAAAGCGAAACAACAGCAACAAAGAGTACAAATATGAAAACTTCAGAAGAGGAAACGTACCAAAGTACACAAATCAGTCGAGTGTCACCCAAGAACAATCAACAAATCAGAGAACAACAAAAGGACCTAACCCAAAAGCTCTCAATTGCACTCAACGAGAAGCAAGTGTACACAACTGGTTCATCGACTCTGGAGCCACATCTCATATGGCGTACGACGAAAGCTTCTTCACTGAACTTAACAGAGAACAAACACAAAATGTTGTGGTTGCTAATGGCAATAAGCTGCAGGTCAAAGGGATAGGACAAGGAGAAATCAAAGTCATCACACCCCAAGGAAAGACTGACACCTTACTTCTCACAAAAGTTCTCTACATCCCGGAACTAACAGACAACCTTCTGTCAGTGAGTGCGGCCACCTCCAACGGATGTAAAGTAACGTTCAACAGAGATTGGTGTACCATCGAAAGAGACAACACAGCCCTCGCGAACGGTATACTTGACAATGGAATGTACCGACTCCACCTGGATGACAACCCCCAAACTCGCACATTCAAAGCAAATGTTGCAAAACAAAACCACTGCAAGAACAAAAATTGCCTCATGCTCTGGCACGACAGACTAGGACACAGAAATATAGAATCAATTAAGAAGATTCGAAATGAGAACCTAGCAAGAGGACTAAGTCTAAATAACTGTTCGCACAGCACAGACTGCGTTCAGTGCATTCAAGGAAAACTCACCGAAACCACATTTCCAAAGAAGACAGAGTACAGAGCAACTGAAACGCTTCAACTTGTCCACAGTGATATCTGCGGTCCATTACCAACTAACTCTCTCAGCGGTAAGAGATACTTCATCACCTTCACTGATGACTACAGCAGATACACGAAGACCTACCTCCTGAAAGGAAAAGACGAAGCCTATGAAAAAATAAAAGACTACGTCATCTCAGCACACACGGAATTTGGAAAAAATATCCAAACCATACGGACAGACAACGGTCGTGAGTACGTAAACCGACAAGTCGAAGATTTCCTGAACCAAAGCGGAATCAAACATCAGCTAACAGTCCCCTACTCACCAGCCCAGAACGGAGTAGCAGAAAGGAAAAATCGATCACTGATGGAGATGACAAGATGCATGCTGTTTGACTCAGGACTCCCACAGTCTCTATGGGCGGAAGCGGTTACCACAGCTAATTACCTACACAACCGAATACCCTCGAAAGCTACAGACAAGACTCCTTTTGAACTATGGACCAACAGGAAGCCCAGTCTGAAGCATCTAAAAAGATTCGGATGTAAAGCCTTCGCCTATATTCCCAAGATAAAAAGAAACAAGTTGGATAGCAAAGTTATCGAAGGGATCTTTCTTGGATACGATGATCGGAGCAAAGGATACAGAATCCTGCACGACACAGACAACATCACAATCAGCAGATCCGTAAAATTTATAGAAAAAGAAAATGGGTTTCACCACGCTTCCACAAAAACAACTTCACCACAAGTACTAAGTACAGATCTAACTTCCTCCAATCATATTGGAAATGCAGAGGAAAGTCAGGAACCAGGAACACAATCCGAAAACCTTGAGGACTCAGAAACCGAGGATTACATTCAACCCGGTACAAGCACAGGAACACAAGTGGTCACACAAAGAAGATCCACGAGACCAACAAAGGGAATACCTCCCATAAGAAATGACTACATGCTGTACAAAACTGAAGCTCAAGACATTCAGGCACCAATTGTGAAGCATTCTACAATTAGAGCCTTCCTAGCTGCATCAGTCTACAAAGGGATGCAAGTGATCCACCTCGATGTGAAGACAGCGTTCCTACACGGCGACCTAGATAAAGAACTCTACATGGAACTCCCAGAAGGACTCCATACAAAACAAACAAACAAAGTCTGCAAACTAAAGAAGGCAATTTACGGTTTAAAACAAGCTGGAAGATCTTGGAACACAAAAATTGCAAGCACTCTAATTAAAAATAACTTCAAACAGAGCATTGTAGACCCATGCCTATTCACCAAGAATGAAGAAAACCATTCCATCTACTTGATTCTATATGTGGATGACATGCTCCTCGCAAGCGATTCCGAGATAATCATCCAAAACACTGTAAAAACTCTCGAAAAAGAATTCGAAATAAAGAACCTTGGAGACCCCACTCAATTCATTGGTATAGAAATCTCAAGGAACAGAGAAGGTGAACTCCTTCTGAGCCAAAAGAATAAAATCCAAGAATTAGTTGAAAGGTACAATCTCCAAGAAGCGAAACCTACTTTCACTCCCATGGAAAGCGGATACCCCGGTATATCTGATGAAAAACTTCTACCAAACAACGTCCAATACCAACAACTGATAGGCTCACTATTGTACCTAAGCGTAGTATCCAGACCAGATATCGCAGCTCCAGTCTGCATACTCAGCAGCAGAAACCAGAATCCTAGAAATTGTGACTGGAATGCAGCAAAAAGAATCGTAAGATATCTAAAAACCACTAAAGAACTCGAGCTACGCATATCTAACCAAAAAACTCCCACGCTGGAAGCATACAGCGATGCCACATGGGCAAGCGACAACACCGACAGAAAATCACTAAGCGGAAACTTGTTCCTACTGGGTTCAAACCCCATCTCATGGATGACTGGGAAACAAGGTTGCGTATCTCTCTCATCCACCGAAGCGGAACTTATCTCCGCAGCTGAAGCCTCACAAGAACTGTTATGGCTTCTCGACTTGCTAAAGGATCTCGAACTGGAACAGAAAGCTCCAATCTACTTACACCAAGACAATCAATCATGTCTCAAGATATGTTCATCCGAAAAAGTGTCTTCTAGGACCAAGCACATCGCAACCAAGATCCATCACCTGAAGGATCTTCAGAAGAAGACAGTGATAAAAATGGTCTACTGCCCAACTGGCGACATGAAGGCGGACATTCTGACCAAGCCGCTACCAAGGCCGACATTTGAGAAGTTACGCTACAACCTCGTGATGTCTCCACATTCATGCCGGGGATTTGTTGGATAACTGAATGCTACGACAGCTAGCGCCACACTGGACCTATCATCATCACAACTGTTTGTTTACCTTCTTCTCTATATCACAATAACTGTTCGCTACCATAACTTTGTCTTTTCTTGCTAAATGGATAATAAAGATTATTATCATATAATCCTCAACGTCCTCATGCCTTCCTACAAGCTGTAAGTACCTAAATCTTACAACAGTGTGAAAATATAATTTAAGAAAACGTGGGTATTACAACAAAATTTAAAAATTCATTAAAGCAAAAAAATTAAATAAAGCAAAGTTATGAAATTTAAAAAACGGCACCTCTCCCTTTAAAATAGTACATAATAAGTCAATTTAAAAATAAAAATTAACTAATTGAAATTAAAATAATTAGACAAAAAAATATTGGCAAAATAAATATTTTATTAAATCCAATATATGCCTTTTATTATCTAATACACATGTATATATATGTCGTAAACCCGGGTAAGCCAACAAGTGAGTTGGAAGCAGTCGGGGTTGAGTGGCAAGGCGTGCAGAGTGGGAAGTCCGCACGGGACAGTAAGGACAAAGTTTGGGATCAAAAGACGCTCTCCTAGTACGTCTCACGTGGCACCAGGACCAGGGGAAAGTTGAGGATTAACTGGGGAAAGCTCGGAGTCCTGCATGAAGCCGCGGAGGCAGGGAGGAGCCAAAACGGCGGCCACGAGGGCCGCCGTGAGACCTAGCACTGACCGGCCTGTCCGAAAATATCCACTGTAACCTAACTAACTGTCAACATCCGGACCAACGTCCCTTCTTTGCCCCTCTCTGGATCCCCCGGGTGTTCGGTGCCAAGCTGGTGTCACTTTGAGACGACTAGAAAATACGTCATACTTTATTACATACATATCACATTGTTTAAATTATGATATATATATACTCATTGACAAAACTTAAGGCAATGGAAAGTATTTGATGTCGCCAGTTGTATTTTTTTTTTTTTTTTGGGAGACAGAGGAAATTTTGTTCACACTTGGTTATCTCGTTGGTTTTTAATAAAGGTCACTGTAATATCTTTCTTAGTTATTGTCTGAATCTCAATATGCATGCTAAAAAGTACAACTTCCTTAAATGTTGTCCATGAGTGTATATGTTACATTTTGCATTTTTATCTTTGGCATACCTTTATTTTTCTTTGTACAATTTAGATGGCTATTTTTATTTATTTTTAATGTCAAATTATTTTAGAAATATATAATCAGTTTTAATCTTCTCAGTTATGCGAGAAGAAGTTTGTTTATTTGTTAAGTGAACTGATCTTCCACGTCATTGTACGAATGTGGCCATGTTCGTTTATATAAGAGGGTTGAAACGGCATGCGAGGGGTCTAGGAGTGGTGATGGTGTGGAGACGTTTAAAGCGTTCTCTGTGTGTTCGTCTGGTGATCTCCTTACATACCTTTGTAACCCCGGTCCGCTCCTTATCAGCGCTGCCATAAAAGATAAGCATTGATTTTGTTAATACTAATTGAGTGGTTTTATTTATGTCCTTCCTTTTTATTTTGTTGTATTTCTGAGTGTTTTCTCTGTGTTAAATTACTTTTAATTCAAGGCTAGTTTTTCCTTGTGTGTTAACCGTACAAAGTAACTTTTGTCAGTAAAGTATCTTATAGAATAGTACATGTTTTATTTATAACTTGTTCAATATGTAGATAGTTTTCCCTTGTTTTCTCACTTCAGGAAAGTTTAAATGATTGTACATATAAGCACCTGCCATATGAGCAGTCTGTTATTGGCAGTCCACCTCTCAACATTAAAAAAGGCACTTTATTATTATTTACTAGCCGAATGACCCGGGCAACGCCCGTGTTTTAATTTAGACACGTGGACCTGTTGGATCATTAACGCCCGTGTTTTACCCGATTGAATGTTTTTATTCAAATACTATTTGTTACAATTATAAATTGGCGCCTTAAATAAATGCATATATTGGTTAATAACTATAGCCTATGTGCTTTATCTGTCTATGTACTGTTGGCTTCCGTAGGCGTCTCTTACTGGGAAAAAGAAAGAGAGGATTCCATTTAGTTATTAACTAATATATGCATTTATTTAAGGAGCTACCCGCTCCAACACAATAGTTACAAAAACCAACAAGCGAGTGGGGGGGGGGGGGGGGGGGCAAAGTGTCTCGCGCAGTGGCGGCGCCATCGTAGCAAACCAATAGGAGAGCGCCATTCCAAAAAAAAAAAAAGCAAACGGTGACAGAGATGAAGAACGCATGACGCTCGTAACTGTATATAGAATTCATGATGCTCTCTAAATAAAAAATCGTTTAACTCGCTCTCACTGCCTTTTTTTTCTTTCGCGAACAACACTTTTAAAGTGTTGGCGAATATTTATGAAACAAGAACTGTTGTATATATATAATATAATCCAAAGTTATTACACTGCAATATTTGATGTATTACACTGTTGTAGAATCCTGTCGACTTAACCGTTCTGTGACAATATCGTTGCGGAATTTCTTGTAGTTTGATTTGAATGATGAGGATTGGTTGAAACGCAGTCGTTGAGTGGCAAGTGAAGCACACAGTTAGGAATAATCAGGACACGTGATGGGGTTTGAAAATAAAAGGCAACTGGGTTGGAGGAAAGAAAGCTTGAGAAGGCGGAGCGGGTTTTGATTGTTAATTATCTGATCACATGGTGGTGATTGTACTTAGCTGTGGGATGAGCAGAGGGAGAGAGGTCTAGAGCAGATGTCACCTTGTTGGAAGCGAAATCACTCTGATCCGAACTCGGTGGAAGCCAAGTCACTACTGACAATTCTTGTCTTTCGATTTAACACCACGAGTTGTCTTCCTTCCCATTGGTCGAAGGATGGAACGTGCCCGTTTTCCTATTGGTTGACCTACTTAGTGGTTGCTTTCTAATTGGACCGGCGGCTGCTTTGATGGAAGATACGCCCGGCCTGGGTCAGGAAGTATCGTGTTAGTTCGACTCTATTTTACTTCCGCGGTATCAAATACGTCCGGTCTTGTTCCGGAAATTGGGCGTCTCTCAAACTTTTATAACTTCTGGTCACCAGATACGTCCTGTCTTGTCCGGAAATATTGGTTTAAACTTAGCTCGCAGGGTTTCCGGGGTCAGAAGGTTAACTGTGACGTTATTAATAATTATATTCTCTTCTAGATCTACCTCCTATGTCTTTTTGTTACTTTCTTTCCTCCAGTTACCTTATTCTTTATTAAATCTTTGAAAATCATACATTGTACATGCATAGTGGGTCGGGGGGCATACAATTATATACAAATTATGACAGATGCGCCCCCTACATGTGAAGAATTCAAGAAGGGGTTAGCCTGAGAGAATTCTGTAAGGTGAAAAATAATTTTGTGGGAAAATTAGTTGTGGGTATTGAGAGTCTATATACAAGCATTGGTGGCGATATAAGAAGTAAAATAGAATGGTGTTGATGATATAGGTTGAGTATAATTAATAGAAATCAAAAATTTTTTAATTGTAAGAAATCAAAATGAATGCTATGGTACATAGTGGATTAAAAAGAAAAGAAAATGCGCCTAACTAATTTCGACTCGAAATTGGAAAAAAATCGAGGGAGTTCTATTAGGGCTTTTGAGAAATCAAAAATAATAATAAAAATAAAAAGTTGGACGAAATCAAAGTAAAGGTTTGGTTGCATGGTGAGGGAAAAAAATGTTTTGTTGCATGGTGAAAAAAGAAAAGTGCTTGTTGCATGGTAAAAAGAAATGCCTAATTATATTTCTGCTCGAAATTGGGAATGGAAATCGAGGGATTTTTATTAGGTCTTTTGAGAAATCAAAAAATAAAAATAAAAATAAAAAGTTGGAAGAAATCAAAGTGAATGCTTGGTTGCATGTTGGGAAAAAAAAATGCTTTGATGCATGGTGAAAAAAAAAGGAAAAATGCCTAACCATATTCTCGCTCGGAATTGGGAATGGAAATCGAGGGAATTTTATTAGGTCTTTTGAGAAATCAAAAAATAAAAATAAAGGTTGGAAGAAATCAAAGAAAAATAAAAAGTTGGAAGGAATCAAAGTGAATGCTTGGTTGCATGGTGGGAAAAAATAAATGTTTTGTTGCATGGTGGAAAAGAGAAATAGAAAAAAAAAGAATGTTTTTGTAAATCAAAATAAAATATAATATCCAATTTTAAAAGAAAACCAATGAGTTCTCGTTGATAATTGAGTTATGGCAATATAAGCTAAGTGGTAAATAGAATGATAATTGATAAATAAAAATGATAATATAAACTAATTGGAAAAAAAATGATAATTAATGATTAAAAGTGATAATAAGTTGAATAAATTGATAAATTGCTTATATATTTAAATTTTAATTGAGAGAAAATAATGAAAATGATTAATATGAAAAATAAGGTGTATTGGTTTGAACCCTTTTGTATATCTACATCCCCTATAAATGTTTTAATTGCTCAATTATGCCCTATAAATTTTTTGTCTTTGTGTGTGTTGTGGGAAATGTTAGAAGTCTGTTGTGTAAGAAATGTGTGTGCGTGTACCTTGTTTGATTTTCGAATGACAGTCGATTTGATTGACATTGTAAAAGTCGATGCGCAGGCTTGAATTGGAATCCAAAATCGGTGGCATAGAGAGAGGAATCTGTGCGGGGAGCGGTGACCTAATTTTACGTGTTGGTCAGAAGAGGGGTCCGAAGTAATTGGAGATCGGAAACGAGGCGCTCCTTTCTGTTTGCATAGGCCGAATTTATCGCAGCGGAACTACGCTTCCTGTCGCGGCGTCTCAAAATTCTCACTTCCTTCCGCTTATTTATTTTGGGGTGCGGCTCGGGTCTTGTTTTTGGAGTATGACTTCTCCGACATTGGTTGGTCATCCTTCAATTACTTCTATCTCTTCGGAGTTTATTTAGATTTTCTGCAAGAATGGTTCCTAAAATTATGAGAAGTTTCATAAATGCTTGTCCACAATGAAAAATTGCTTGTCCAAAATTAAAAACTGCCTCTTGTAGTTCGAAAATTGTATGAGCGGGCATGGTATAGATAAACAAGTAATTAATGAATAAAATTGGGATACATTTGTATGGTAGAACTAACATACAAAGGATGAAAATCAGATGAAAGATAGGGTATTGCCCCATGTTCTCCCATATTTTTGTAAATGGGGACTCTGAAATATTTGTTTGAACCTTATTAATTGTAGAATTTAAATGATTGGTAGGTTCGCAGTTCTCCTGTTTGATCGTTAATGGTTTTATTAGCGGTATGTCGGTGGTAATTGATTTAGGTTGAGCTGTGTGATTGTTTCTCTGACGCGGGTGGTGTAATTTTGGCATTGTTTGTGTTGTGTGTACGCTGTGCTTTATGTACGAATTCTGTTTTGCTTTGGGGCCTGTGTCGGTATTTTTACGTGAAGGTTGGTTGTATTCATCGATTCTTCTAGCGAATCGGCAGGTGGGGCAGGTTTTTACCTGTTTTGCGATGTCTTGTGTCATGTTCTGCCAATAATATTGTGACGAGATGAGTCTCGTCATCTTGGAGATGTTTGGGTGGTGGTGTTGTGTGTGTACGGACTTAAGAAGTCTGGTTGTAAGTGAACTTGGGACTATAGTTTTAAGTACTCCTTTTCGGGAGACGGTGCGCAGTTTATTGTGACCCATAGTCACGCGAGATTTTCCCGGTGGAGAAGACTGTTGGCTCTGTATGAGTGGCGCATCTAGAAAGCCACAAAATGGGATACGAGTTACAACGCCCGTTTCAAATTGTTGTACTCCATTTATGCTACGGACCTCATATTCGTATCTTGATAGTCTTAACCTCCATCGAAACAATCTGCCTGACGGGGCTTTGATCTCTTTCAACCACTGCAATGCAGGATGGTCAGAAAGTATTGTAAACTTTCTGCCCATTAGACAGGCGCGGAAGTTATCCACACTTTCCACAATGGCTAGGCATTGTAGTTCCAAGTCTGAATAATTTCGCTCGTGACCACGCAGAGAGCGGCTGAAATGTTGAACTGGGTATGTCTTCCCATCAGGGTAGACTTGTTTAAGAATGCCTGCAATGCCGAATGTTGAGGTGTTACAGTACACCTGGCATGGCAGACCTTCTTGGTAAAGGTATAATGTGGGGTGTGTGGTAAGGCTTTCTTTCAGGTTAGTGAACGCTTTCTGGCATTCGTCACTCCAGACCCACACGACATCCTTTTTTAGAAGGTTGACAAGTGGCGTCCGCAAGCGGGCGTGGTCCGGAATGAACTCTTTATAGGCGTTCACAGCTTTTAGGAAAGATCGCAATGTTTTTCGATTGTGCGGTTGTTTGGTGGCGTGAATTTTTTCTATGTTTTGTGTAGACGGGATGATTGTATTATTCTTAACGGTTGTGCATGCGCTTGTTTGTTGTTGTTGTCTTTTGGCGCGCGTGTTGCATTTGTTGTGCGGGTTGTGCGTGTTTGTCGCGTGGTGACGTATGGGTGCGTGTATGTTGTGAGGTACATTTGCGTGGTAAGTGGGTGAGCTGTGTCGGTGTACGGACACTTTTTTGGGCATTATTGGAATTGTAGGTTGAAGTCGTGGTGGTTTTATATGTTGTGGGCATGAAAAGTTGCGTGGTGTGAGATTAGAATGGCGGCATGTAAATATTTGAGGTTTGGGCAATGAATGCAGGCAAGGGTTTCCATGTGTGAAAGCTTTGTGTGCTGTACGAGTCCTTTGGGACAGGTTTTGGTCTAGCCCGTGCTTGCATTCATTTGGTACATGTTTAGATACATGGTTAAAGGGGTAGGTAGGGTTAGGTAAGAGTTCAAAGTCAATTCTTGATGCCATAGGGGGGGTGCCTACCTTAGTCTCGAAAGGGCTGCTCGGCTGGGACGTCTTTGGCTTGACTTGGTTGTTGTGGGACTGTTTGCACTGTCCGCACTTTTTCGTGGGCCGTCGGGACTGGTCGATGTCGGCATTCGCTGTGCCAGTGCCTCGCGCCGCAGAACTTGCAGTTGGACGGCGGAAGAGGTGCATTCCATGCACCTGGGTGTCGGGGTGTGCTGTGATACGGGTACGGCATGGCGGTGGATGACTCCTCGGTGGTCGGTGTCCGGCCTTGGTGACACTCGCCTGGGGTTGGCGGGGGTTGTGTCCGTCGTCCTCCCCGGGGAATGGCGCTCCGGAATTCCGTCTCACTTTGCGGGGCGTTGACACGTCGGAGGGCCACGGTCATCTGCCATATGATGGCCGCTAGAAGGCGCCTGGTCGCCTCTCTTCTTGCCCGCTTCTTTTCCGCTGGGTTTGTCATTGCCGTTTGATTTGCTGGTGTCTGGGCTAATTTCCATCTTGATCCTGATCAAGCTCCATAATATCTTGATCCTGTCGACTCTATGTAATATATAATCCAAAGTTATTACACTGCAATATTTGATGTATTACACTGTTGTAGAATCCTGTCGACTTAACCGTTCTGTGACAATATCGTTGCGGAATTTCTTGTAGTTTGATTTGAATGATGAGGATTGGTTGAAACGCAGTCGTTGAGTGGCAAGTGAAGCACACAGTTAGGAATAATCAGGACACGTGATGGGGTTTGAAAATAAAAGGCAACTGGGTTGGAGGAAAGAAAGCTTGAGAAGGCGGAGCGGGTTTTGATTGTTAATTATCTGATCACATGGTGGTGATTGTACTTAGCTGTGGGATGAGCAGAGGGAGAGAGGTCTAGAGCAGATGTCACCTTGTTGGAAGCGAAATCACTCTGATCCGAACTCGGTGGAAGCCAAGTCACTACTGACAATTCTTGTCTTTCGATTTAACACCACGAGTTGTCTTCCTTCCCATTGGTCGAAGGATGGAACGTGCCCGTTTTCCTATTGGTTGACCTACTTAGTGGTTGCTTCCTAATTGGACCGGCGGCTGCTTTGATGGAAGATACGCCCGGCCTGGGTCAGGAAGTATCGTGTTAGTTCGACTCTATTTTACTTCCGCGGTATCAAATACGTCCGGTCTTGTTCCGGAAATTGGGCGTCTCTCAAACTTTTATAACTTCTGGTCACCAGATACGTCCTGTCTTGTCCGGAAATATTGGTTTAAACTTAGCTCGCAGGGTTTCCGGGGTCAGAAGGTTAACTGTGACGTTATTAATAATTATGTTCTCTTCTAGATCTACCTCCTATGTCTTTTTGTTACTTTCTTTCCTCCAGTTACCTTATTCTTTATTAAATCTTTGAAAATCATACATTGTACATGCATAGTGGGTCGGGGGACATACAATTATATACAAATTATGACATATATATGCAGAAGAACCTCCCTATAAAGGACACCTAATTGCAGAGCCAATGTGTCCTTTAGAGAGAGATGTCCTCCTACCGGGGGTTTGCTAAATAGTAAAAATGGAAATTTTGCAAATGAAAACTTTCCTTTGTAGAGAGGTGTCCTCTAGCGCGGGTGTCCTCTCATGGAGTTTCTACTGTATATATATACGAAGAAATGGCCTCAATGCATGGAATTTCAAATATATCAATCTATTGATAGTTATACCCATAAATTATTCGAATAAGGAAAACTAGCTTTTTGGGCAAAGATTGTATTTGATATTTTGAGGTGTCCCAAAGCTTTCGATCAAATTCTGCTCTTAAACGGGCAAATCCAAAAGAAAAGCGTGTTAATTATAAAACATTATCACCGCTAAATATAATATAGTCCTATCCACGCGCTTTTCTTTTGCTTTTAGATTTATAATCGTGGGCAGAGTTAGCTCTAAACAACCCGTCCAATACGTATCTCAAGTATGATATATGTCATAGCTGATGGCTCGAAAAATCAAGGATCCTCAGCTCCCAATTTTCGTAATTCGTAGAAGTATTTGATTTTCTGTTTTTGACTTCAAATAAAAATTTGTTATATCACTACTGGTTACTTGTCTTTCTTGAAGTTTATCTACACACACTCTCTCAGGCCCAGCCATTGCACTGCGGTTGACCCTGGCCACTTTCCCAAACTGGTATAGCTGGGGCGTGTAATTTTTGGTAATGGGGACTGCGTACGCGCTTTCCCCTTTTATGCAAATAAAAAATCATTTACATCCTTGTAACACCTTAAATACACACACACACACACTCTCTCTCTCTCTTTATTTATAATCTATTATTATATAGTCGCATTTATTCACATTTATTTAATTTTATATTTAACCTTATATTTACCTTATAAGGACATTGTAATAAAGTAAATTCAATCTATCTCTCCTTAAAAATTAATTCTGTTATTTATAAAATAGACTTATCTCTCTTGAGTCAAAATGTTTTCATTCTTACAAAATTTGTGTACTTCATCGGTGAACAAAATTTGCTTTTAGAGGGTCGTTTATACCTCCTGGAAGATTAAAACTATATTTTGATCTGAGATGAATGAAGTTTGCATTGCTCCATTTTCTAATACGAGTATGTTATGGTTTTCTAAGATATTGGCGTAACATATCAGAATGGTAAAAGAATGGCCTCTCCTGCTCAATAAAATGGACGTTGCAGGTTATCTAATTGAGTAGGGGCCAACGGAAAAAGTTCCTGTATTATCATATACATATTTAAACTTTAATTCTATTCCAAACTTTTATTGTATCTGAATTTTTGTTTTTGTTGTTATGAATTATCCATAAATAGATATATTTATAAAACTTTTTATATCCTTCTTCTCTATAAATAAAGTCAATCAACCCCCCATAAACGCTTGTTGATTTTCTTGATTTATTAGAAAAATATAGAGATTTGACCAATATTTTTATTCTGTAATAAAAATGTAAACATTTCTTGCTAACCATTTTGTTATCTATTTTCAAATTCAGTTTCCTTAGAAGTAGATATATCCATCTTCCTAATCAAAATTCTGTTCATCCTTTCTCCATTCATGGAAGAATGCTCTTCACATTTTATTGTCATTTTGGATGGTTAGGTCCAAATGTCGACAAGATGTGTTAGGATTCTTTAAAGTATTGAAAGTAATTGTCAACCACTTTTTTGCGCCACTTTTTACGATTCATACGAATGGTGCGCTGCCCAGAATTTAAAACTAAAAGTCACTATACCCAGTGTATATTTGAGAACGTATTTTCTCAAATAATTGCAAATTGTTGACTTTACTTACACTTTTAAAAGATACTGAATCCAAAAATATTATAATCAAACATCCTTATTGATTTACAAAAGAGAATACAAAATAAATGAGAAACTTATAACATTGTAACCAAAGAGAAATTTATCTTCTTACGGTTAGTGCCACATACTCTGTAGGAACAATTAATTAATTAAACTTAAAATATATAAATGTAACACAGATTTTTTTCTATTAATACAAATATAGTATTTCACATTTGATTTTTTATATAAAATTATTATTTAGCGTAAAAGAGAGACACACACTTATACAGTACTAGACGAATGGCCCGGGCAACGCCCGGGTTTTACCCGAGTGCGTATATATTTTAAAAATGTTTTAATTAAAATACTATTCGTTACAATTATAAATTGGCGCCGTGGATGTCTCTCTTATGAAACGTCCCGCCCCAAACTGTGTGTGTCTTGAAAATATAAAAATAAAAATGTGAACGGAAAAATATGTCCAGGGTAGTCTAGTGGTCATGGCATCTGCCCGGTAAGCGGAAGGTCGTGGGTTCGATTCCCATCCCTTGACACTTTTTTTATTTTATCCATTCTGACCAAAATCTATCCGTGAACTTCACACAGACAGAATAAGGCAATTATATAAGTATATAATTCAAATTGTGCCTTATCACACACTATTTTTTTATTTGGCCTTATTACCTTGTGTTTATAATCTATGACGTAATGCCGGCTGCGCGCCCGTTGGCTGCCGGCGAGCACGTGACCTCCCTGTGCGCGCGCATCCGTGACATAACCGGCCCATGACGGTCGTGACTATATATGTTAATAATAATAATAATATAATAATAATAATAATAATAATTATTATTATTATTATTATTATCATTAGATAATGATAATGATCATAATGATGATGCGCGCGCATCCGTGACAGAACCAGCCGGCCGGCCTATGACGGTCGTGACTATACTAGACGAATGGCCTGGGCAACGCCCGGGTTTTACCCGAGTGCCTATATATTTTAAAAATGTTTTAATTAAAATATTATTCGTTACAATTATAAATTGGCGCCGTGGATCTCTCTTTTGTGAAACGTCCCGCCCCAAACTGTGTGTGTCTTGAAAATATAAAAATAAAAATGTGAACGGAAAAATATGTCCAGGGTAGCCTAGTGGTCATGGCATCTGCCCGGTAAGCAGAAGGTCGTGGGTTCGATTCCCATCCCTTGAAATTTTTTTATTTTATCCGTTCTGATCAAAATCTATCCTTGAACTTCACACAGTGAACTTCACACAGACAGAATAAGGCAATTATATAAGTAGATAATCCAAATTGTGCCTTATCACACACTATTTTTTTTTATTTTGCCTTATTACCTTGTGTTTATAATCTATGACGTAATGCCGGCGCGCGCGCCCGTTGGCTGCCGGCGAGCACGTGACCTCCCTGTGCGTGCGCATCCGTGACATAACCGGCCCATGACGGTCGTGACTATATATGTTAATAATAATAATAATATAATAATAATAATAATAATTATTATTATTTTTATTATTATTATCATTAGATAATGATCATAATGATGATGCGCGCGCATCCGTGACAGAACCGGCCGGCCGGCCAGCCGGGAATACACGAGTTTTCAACAGGAATCCCGTGGCAGCCATCAAAAACACCAGGCAACAGCAGCAGATCAACAAGGCCAGATCTGCAGCAGCATCCTTCGATCAGGGCTGCTTTATTGAATGGTGCCCGGATTTCGATCACCTATGCTACATGAGGGCCTTGGAAGAGAAGCTGGGAAGGGGATCCGTCTTCCAGCTCATGAGAATGTCTGGCCACATGCTGGCCAGTCTGTCCAGTGTGGAGAAGGCCGAGCGCCTGATCGAGGACGGACTTACAATCGGAGACACCATCCTCAGAGCGTTCCCGTATAGGAAAAGGGCAGAAAAAATAATTATCGGGAACCTGCCCATCGCCGTAAAGGAGGAGGATATAGTCGCAACCCTGCGGCCATACTGCAGGGTCGTCTCTCTGGCCATCGAGATTGTCAACTGCGAGGGCTACTCCTGGGCCACAGGCAATAGAGAGGCCTTCATCCTCATGAATGATGGCATGAAGCTCCACCAGCTCCCTGGAAAAGTGGATATCAAGTCCAAGGGAGAAACAACACCTGCCTTCATCACGCACGGCGTGAAATGCAGCATGTGCCATCGCCAGGGACATCGGCGAGCCAGCTGCCCCAAGAGAGACAGGGAGGAACGCCCCACTATTCAACAAACACCCAGGCAGGACCCAGCGCGCCTTCCTCCTACCACTCAGACGCCGTCCTCTGCAGCACTTGCCGTGACTCCCCCAGCAGCGCTTGGCAGGCCTCAGGAGACCCCCTCCAAAAGTGTCTCGGCTCCCGCGGCGTCCACTCCCGTCCAACCAACGCCTGCTACAAGCGCCGCAAAATCACCAGCGGAAGGGGTGTCTTTCTCCAGCAAAGTTAGCGAGGCTAAGTTAGCTGTTCCTACCCTGCCCCTCCCTTCTGTTCCCAGAGTGCAGGAGGAAAGCTCTCGGGAGGAAGAAACGCCGAAGAAGGCATCTTTGGCTCTTGAGCAGCTAAAGCCAGTCCTTGAGCGACTCCCTGACACCATATTCAAGGACATTGAAACGGCGGGCGTTGGGAGAGGAAGGGTGATTCAGGCAATCGCCAACAAAGGCCCTCTGAAGGCGCTGATCGCTGCCCTGAATCCCGAGCAGGCGGCCTGCCTGACTGACCTCACCACCAAGTTGATATTCAATATAGAGGATAAGGCCTGCCACCTCTACAAGCGGCTCACCACCATCAGAGCTGCAGCTAATAGAGGGATGTCATGACCTTCCGCATGGCATGCCTCAATGTGCGCGGCATTGCCGTTCGCGAAAGGAGTGTGGAGTTGTGCTGCTTCCTTAAACAGCACGCAGTTGATGTCGCGTTCGTCCAGGAGACGAACGTGCTGGCCCTGAACAATGTCCGGGACCTTTGCCTGGGATACAGCGCCGTCTTCGCGCCATCATCGACACCCAGGGGCTCCGGCCTCGCCGTCATCTTGGCGCCGGGAGTCACCGTCCTCTGGCATCGTGTCCTGTGGCCAGGCAAGATTGCCATCGCCAGCGTCAAGATCCGGGGTCTCGAGACCCGCGTCATCAACTGCCACCTCTCCCACACTCCCGAAGAACGGCATCTCCAACTGCAGATCATCGCAGAGGAAGCCATCAGAGAAGATGCGTGGGCCCTCGGCGACATCAACATCTCCGAGGAGTCTTCGAGCGACATCGGGTCTGGAGCCGTGGAAGCCTTCGCGGAACTCCTGGACCGGACCGCCCTCGTCGACATCGCCGCCATCTTCGATGCCGCGCACCTGCCTACCAGGGTCGCCAGTTATGGAAGCCGGGTTGACGCCGCCCGTCTGGATCGAGTCCTTATACCATCAAGACTCTCTGGGCGCGTCACCCGTTACTGGACCCTCAATTACCGCAACTCGGACCACCGTGCCATTCTTCTCCAAGTGGGGGATCCCCCTTCACCGCCTGCGCCATCCATCTCCGCGCTACTGCGATCAGCGCCAGTCATCGAGAGGATTGAGGCGCTTCTTAGCGAAGCTTCGCAGGAAATCGAAGGCATCCGTACTGGAGATCTATGGGAAAAATGGGGAAAATTGAAGCGGGAACTCGTTGAAGACATCAAGTGCCTCTACGTTCCCCGCGTTGAAGATGAGGACTACGTCACCAGGGCAAGTCGGTTTCTTCGCTCCAGGCTCGAAGCTGAGACCGTGGAGGCGGACTACCCTTCACTGCCTGAACTTGGGCGTGCCCTGCGTGTCCGACAACACCGCCCGGAACTGACGACCGTCTTCGACGCCCAGGGGAACCTCTTCGAGGGAAAGAGCTTGAGGCGCTACGTCTTCAACTCCTTCAGAGAGCGCTTCAACGGCTCTACCTGCAGCCCGGAGGACATCGCTGGGTTCTTGGAGGGAGCTACTGAGTGCATCACTCTGGAGGACAGTGACCCGCTTCATCGAGCAGATATCTCCTTGAATGAGGTGGAAGTTGCCATCAGCCGTCTGCCTCAAGGGAAAGCGGCTGGTTGGGATGGCATACCCTGCGAGCTTGTCAAGGGCTTCGAGGACTTCTTCGGTGGAGTCATACATCAAGTCCTCGCCGAATCCAAGCTTCGCGGGACTCTTCCAGAATCATCGAGGAGGAATATCATCTGCCTCGTCCCCAAAGCGCACGGTGGTCCGGGCCTAAGCGGTTACCGGCCCATATCACTTCCGACGGCGGACTACAGAATCGTCAGCGGCGTTCTTCTGGGTCGTCTACGTCGCCACCTTCCAGCTATCGTGCTGGATTGCCAGACATACGCAGTTCCGGGAAGATGTCCCTCCTGGAACATCGCGTGCGTGTCTGACGAGGTGGCCCAGGCCTTCAAGAACAAGACGCCGCTAGCAGTCATCTCCACCGACCTGCAGTCCGCCTTTGACAACGTGGACCGAGAGTTCCTGGCCTCCCAGCTACGCATCATCGGCCTGCCTCCGCCCTTCATGGAATGGCTCCACCTGCTCTACGCGGAGGCCGACGCTACCATCAAGGTGGATGGAAACTTCACCCGCCCATTCAAAATGCGCAGAGGGCTTCGGCAGGGTTGTGCCTGCAGTGCAGCCCTTTTCTCCATCTTTACGGGTCCCCTCCTGCGCCACTTGGAGAGAATCCTCGGAAGAGGGAACGTCCTGGCGTACGCCGATGACATTCTCCTGCTGATCCGCGAGGATTGGCAGTTTGAGAGAGTCAAGACCATCTTTGACGAATTCCGGCGAGCGTCGGGAGTCAGCGTCAACTTCCCGAAAAGTAAAGGACTGTGGTGCGGCGCCTGGAGGGACCGTGCCGACTCTCCGCTGGGCATCTCGTGGTCCGCATCCTCCATCACGGTACTGGGCTGCGAAATAACATCAGGCCATGGAATCTCGGTCCAGGAAAATCACCTGCTGGGCATCTTGGAGAGGTCGATCTCCAGATGGTCCCCATTTGTCCGCGGCTTCTCCCTGGTGGGGCGGGCGAGAGCGGCCAACTCGCTAGTACTGGCGGCGGTGCTCCACCATCTGCACGGCTACCTGCCCGGTGATGCCACTATCGCCAAACTGCAGGCCAGGCTGACGCGGTTCGTCTGGGGATCCTGCCATCGCGCCGCCTGGCTCCCGGGAGGTCTACTGGCACGTCCTGTGTCCGTCGGTGGCGTAGGACTGCTCGACATCAGGACCCAACTCCAGCTCGCCTGCTTCAAGGGGGTCCAGGCTGCATCCAGAAATGGAGGCAAGAACGCCTACTCCTGGCTGGTGGAGTCTGGAGCCTGGATGACCCCCTTGTCCTCGGGTTCCTGGTTGCTGCCTCGCCGCCGCCGGCTGCTGGATCTATAGGGCAGGCCTCCTCCATCCTGGGCCTGAACCATCGGGTGTTGCCTGCTCCCACTCTACTGAACCTGCCCCTCGTCGGTGCCTGCAGGTTCCTGGCGACGCCATCGCTTCGGGCTCCCTCTAGATGGAGAGGAGTTCGCGTCCGCGACCTGGCAGGCCCTGCTCCGCCGCCCATCGCCAGGCTTACAAGATGCGCCTGCGAAGATGCAGCTGCTCTTGGGGCATTTTGCCAACGCCTGGTGGCGGACAACGCGACGAGCGTCTACAGGGAGCGGACCTTGGAGGAAGCCGTGGTGCTGCGCGGGACGGCCACGCCGTTCTTGCGCATCAGCACACGCACTGCGCGTCGCATGTTGGAGCGTCCCCGCCTGGCCGCCGTTCCCATCTCGCGGTATCTCCGGCGCTGGGCGCCTGTCGTCGACGTGCCCTCCACCAGCCTGGCGTTCTCATCTCTCCGTCGCTGCTCCTTCGGGGGCCATGCAGCGGACATCGCTCTGCGGCTAGCCATGCACGCCCTACCTCATCCGGGGCACCCGGCGTCGAGCCAGCCCGTCTGCATCGCCTGCGGCTCCAGCGACCTGTCGCTGGCTCATCGCTACTGGTCCTGCAGCGCCGTCCGCCCTCTCATCCGAGAGGTGTTCTCCATCATCGGGCGGCCGCCGGACCTGCAATCCTGGATCTTCGCGGTGAACCTCGAGAACCACGCCATCACCATCTCCTCAGCGGCAAAGCATGCCATCTACGTTTTCTTCGTAGATCGCGAGATGCGTGGTATCTCTGGGGACCCATTGGCGATCTTCCATCAAACTCTGCAGCGGTGGCAGAGGCGCCATGTACATAGTTGTATTTTTTAATCATTTTCAAAATCATTTTTTTTTTATTATAACCATCATCCTCATTATTAGTGCGGACTGTGCACTTTACATGTATTGACAGGATGTCAATAAAAATATGTCAATTGTCAATTGTCTCTCTCTCTCTCTCTCTCTCTTTGAAAATAATAAACCTAAAATGCTTTCTTAAAAGGTAAAATTGCCTAATTCTTTGAAACCACTTCAGCTGTAAGTAAACTTGCTATTTGTTGTTTCATTGTCTGAACCATAGAGATTCCCAACATGGTAGCAGAGCGTGGTTTTTTAATCGCGGTAAAACATATATAAAATATAGGATAAAATATAAATAAAAACAAAAATGGCTGTCATCGAAGATATCGCAAATATTGTGAGGCTTAAAAATCCTGAAAATTTTGATTTATGGAATTTTCAGATAACAATTATTTTCAAAGCAAATGGCCTTCTAGATATTGTAAATGGAAAATCGTTGTTTGAAGACTTGAAAGATGAAACTGGAAAAGATAAATGGAGCCTAAAAGACGCCAAAGCACAAAAATACATAATGTTAACCATGGAAAAGATTGTTTTAACACATATTCTAAATTGCAAAACTTCAAAAGAAATGTATGAAAAACTAGTAGCCATTTATCAAAGAGAAGATGAGCAATTGAAATGCAAATTACTACAAGAATTTCATGGATTCAAATTTGAAAAAATACAGATATGGCAACAAATATAAGCAGAATGCAAAATTTAGTATTCAAACTAAATAATGTAAAACAAGAAATTGAGAAGAAGGAAAGCTTTGTAATTTCTAAAATATTGAACATTTTGCCAGACTACTTTAATTACTTTAGCACAGCATGGGACTCGACACCAAAAAGTGAGAAAACGTTAACAAACTTAATATCAAGACTATCACTTGAAGAAACTAAACAAAAAGTAAAGCCTGAAGAGGGAATAGCCATGAGTGCTACTAAAGTAAAGCAGTGCTTTAACTCTCTGCAAAAAGAGCGGGCACTTAGCAAAATACTGTAGACTAAATAAAAAATGGTGTACCATCTGTAAAAAGACAAATCATACTCAAGACCAATGCTTCTTTAAGAAATCTCAAAATAAATTCCAGGAAAATATTCCTTGCCGAATTTGTAAAAAGACAAATCATAAAGAAAAGGATTGCTTTTTCAGAAACAAAAATGAAGAAAAATTGTCCTTTTTTGCAGGAGAGACTTTAAAATGTAAAAATGAGGAATTGCTAGAATTCATTGTAGACAGTGGCTCAACAAGCCATATGATAAATAGTAAAAGGTTTTTACTAGATGAAGTAGATTGCAACTCAAAAATATCAATAGCAAAAAAGGAAGAAACTCTAATAGCAAAATCAGTCTGAAAATTTCAAGGGAAGAAATGTGATCTCAAGGAGGTGATGTTTGTACCAAACTTGACAAATAATTTACTATCTGTAAGTGCCATTACCAGAAATAAAGGCAAAGTCGTCTTTGAAGATGAAAAGGTATTTGTCGTAAAAAAATGGAATAAAAGTTTTAGAATGAGAAAAACGGGAAAATGGACTCTATACAATAAATATAGAAACAGAAAATCCCGAAATTAAAGAATCTCACCTAACAGCTACCCAAAATGAAGAAATGCTAAAATGGCACAGGAAAATGGGTCACATAAGTTTTTCAAGCTTAAAACAATTAAAATCTATGGTTAATGGAATAAGCATAGAAAAAAATAAGTCAAGATGAAATTTGTGAAACATGCATTAAAGCTAAACAGGTAAGAAAGCCATTCAATTCCATTAGAACAAAATCAAAAAGGCCTTTAGAAATAATCCATACAGATGTATGTGGAACTTTAGATCCCAATACCCATGACAACAAAAACTATTTTCTAACATTTCTTGATGACTACACACATTTTTGTCATGTGTATTTGTTACAAAATAAATATGATGTAAAAGGATATCTAAAAGAATTTATTACAGAAAACCAAATGAATCTAAAAGTTTCAAAAATAAGATGTGACAATGGCGGAGAATATGTAAATGAAGATATAAAATCCTGGTGCAAAGCTAAAGGAATCATTATGGATCTCACTATACCTCACACACCTCAGCTAAACGGCAAAGCCGAAAGATTAAATAGAACCCTGATGGAGAAAACTAGAGCTCTTTTGATTGATTCTGGTGTAGAAAAATGCATGTGGGGAGAAGCTGTAAGGGTTTCAGCCTATTTGCTGAACCGAAGCCCTACTCAAGAATTAGAGAAAACCCCTGCAGAACTTTGGTTCAACAAAAGACCAAATTTGTCGAACTTACAACTTTTTGGTTGTGAAGCTTATGTCAAAACCCTAAAACACGTGAAGAAATTGGAAGACAGAAGTAAAAAATATACCTTTATAGGTTATGCACCAAATGGTTATCGCCTTTGGGATGAACAAAGCAAACGAATATTTACAGCTAGAGATGTAATTTTTTTAGATAAAGGATGTATAAATAAAGAAGAAAAATACCTATTGTCGAACCAGAAGAAGAATCTGAAGATCAACTAGAATTAAATGAAGAACCAAGTCTACCAGAAGTCTCTGAAGACAAAGAAGATATCCCTACAAAACCAAGTACTTCAAAATATAATCTTAGACCAAGAGGTAGTTTACAAACACTAAAAGATATGAAAACTTCTATTTAGAACGGGTCGGAACAACATAATCAACTCTTCTAACTTACTCGGATGCTATATCTGGTCCAAATCAAGAAAAATGAAAAAAGGCAATAAAAGAAGAAAAAGAGTCTCTTGACAAAAATGAAGTTTGGGAAATAGTAAAAGAAAATGAAGCGTCAAACAAGAAGATTCTGACCTCTAAATGGCTCTTTAAAGTGGAAGAAGATGGCAGCTACAAAGCAAGACTAGCTGTGAGAGGCTTTGAACAAGAAGCAGGAATTGATTATGATGAGACATTCAGTCCAGTTATAAGCACTGTCTCTTTAAGGATATACTTCGCTCTAATGGCTAAGAAAAGGTTGTTTTGAAAACATTTGACATAAAAACTGCTTTTCTATATGGGTTTTTGGATGAAGAAATATATGTTCAATTGCCAGAAGGTTATAAAGGGAATATATGCAGGTTAAGAAAGGCATTGTATGGTTTAAAGCAAGCCCCATTAAAATGGAATGAAAGATTAAAAACCTTTCTCAAATCCCAAGATTTCATACAACTAAAATCAGAGCCATGTCTTTTTTAAAACCAACAAAGGAAATATGTACCTTGCAATATATGTAGATGATGGTATCTTAATGGGAGATAATGAAGAAGAATTAAATAATATTTTAGAAAAACTATCCCAAGAGTTTGAAGTTAAAATAAACCATGATCCAAGAACTTTTTTGGAAATAAATTTGTGTTTTGAGGAAAAAAATAAAATTTTACTTTCACAAGAAAATTATGCAAAATCAGTTCTTGAAAGATATAATATGCAAAACTCAAAACCAGTACCCACTCCCATTAAAGATGTAGTAAAAGAATTATAGATAAAAACTTAGAAATATCAAATGATAACAAATTTCCCTACAGACAAACAATTGGAAGCCTTTTATATTTGACAAACAAAACTAGACCAGACATGACCTTTGCCACAAATTTTGAAAGCAGGTCAATGCATGATCCAAAAACTCGAGATATTATAAACATCAAAAGAACCCTAAGATATTTAAATCACACCACCAATTTAGGCATATCATATGATGGAGAGATGGCATTTGAATTAAATGTGTATTGTGATTCTGACTTTGCTGGAGATATTAAAGATAGAAAAAGTACCACAGGATATGTAGTTTACTTATGTGGAGGTCCCATAAGTTGGTGCTCCAGAAAGCAACCTGAAATTGCCCTTTCCAGCACTGAAGCAGAGTTCATTGCTGCAGCAGATGCATGCAAAGAAGTGTCATACATAAGATCCCTATTAGAAGAATTAATTACTGATAATTTTGATATAAATATCTGTGTTGATAACCAAAGCACTATAAAAATTATAAAATCAGGCCAATTCACCACTAAAACTAAACATATTGATGTCAAATATAATTTTGTGTGAAAGATCAAGCTCAAAAGTTTAACCTGATATATTGTCCAACAGAACACCAAATTGCAGACATCCTAACAAAACCCCTAACCAGACCAAAGTTTGACAAATTCAAATCCCTTCTTATGACAACCATTTAAAACATAAGTCAAGTGAAGAAACTGTTGAATGTGATAAGATCACTGATTTAAGAGGGAATGTTGGAAAAAAAAAAGAATAGTAAATCAATGATCTTGAAATAATTTTAGACTGACAACTCTGTAATATAAAAACGAGAACAAAGGAGTTTTTTTTTTTACAAAATTAGTAATTGTGCTGTAAATTGTTAAATGTTCTTTTCTCTCTCTCTTTGAAAATAATAAACCTAAAATACTTTCTTAAAAGGTAAAATTGCCTAATTCTTTAAAACCATTTCAGCTGTAAGTAAACTTGTTATTTGTTGTTTCATTGTCTGAACCATAGAGATTCCCAACACTCAACAAACAAGCGGTGATTCAAAAATATATTCAATAAATAGTTTTAAAGATTAACTTGCAAAACATTAGGTAGCCTAATTTAACACACCAATGGATTGTCATAAATAGTTAATCAATGAAAATAATTTTTATTTGGACAATAATATAAAAATAATAAATAAAAGGTGCCATTTCAATATATTCACATCAAAAATAATTATAATTAATAATTATCATTTGATAATTTTCAAAGGTTAAAAAAAATTAGAAAAATTTATATTTATTTACTTTTTAAACGTATATTATATATTAAATATATTATATTTTTCAATTAAATTTATATTTTTCATTTTCAAATATTATCTTTACTAACTCTAAAAAATGTTTTTAAAACATAATGATTATTTTTTTTAATTAATATATTTTAGAAAGAAAAATGGGTCTATATAAAAATAGGATTATATATATTAGATAGCATAATAAAAAAGCGAATCTAAAGTAAATGGTTCCAGTTTTTAAAAGGTCTAACAGCATAAATATAACACATCATCTTACTACATACTTAAATTTGAATAGATGTTGTTCGAGGTCAGAGGAATTAGACAAGTTTGATGGTTAATATATATTAGCATGTGAATAGAGCCAGAAAGGTAAAGAGTCCTGTATGGAGAATATATCAGTTTAAAGGAGGCTTAACCCACCACATACACCATCTACTATTCTTAAATCAGAAGAGCCACAATTCAGGTTCTGACAGGAATTAGTAAATGGAACCATGCCATCTGAACAGGAAAGAGTACGTCCTAAATTTGGATTCTTATCAGAATTAATCTCAAAGAGAAGACAAAGTTCAGAGGCTGTTTTTTCGTTTATTTTCATCCTGCAGACATCTCTGTCGCTCATCCTTGATGGAACATAAGTTATATCGCATATTGTGGGATTATCTGGGTCAGCCCCATTGCAGAAAGCGCAGAACCAATTTTTAAAGGTTCGCCTGCAAAAATTGGCGAGTAATAGGTTTGACATTTCCATCGGATAGTATCATTTTTCCATTCTTCAGGACAATCGCTTACAAATTCAGATATTCTCCAATTACAGAAATGCGGAGGATGAGCATCTGGAGGATTGATTCTAAGGCTGCATTTCTTGAAGCCTCTAAAATCCTGCACTCCCCAAGATTTATAGTCATTATGGTAGAAGAGGACCTCAGAGAGAGTTCTCTGATTATGTGGAGAAGTATTTATATTTATTGATGGACAGTGCACTATCAAATCCCAGTAAACTGCAGAATCTTCAGACATATTGTTGCATCTATAACAATGGATATTACGAAAAACAATCCCTGTTCTGTTATCGGTAACTGGTAAATAGGAATATGGATCATTGTCAGACGTGATATTTTCGCATAGTTCTTTCAGCTTATATGGCGTATTTGTTGGACATTGGGCAATCTTCAATATCTCTTCATCGCACTTGAACATATTCGGATGGAAGCCAGAAAGGCGGGGTGCTGGTGGATTATCAGTGCAGCAATCGCCGTATGTGTAACAATTGGATTTGCAGTTGCAGTTAGAGCCAAGATAGTCGTCAATGCATGTGTTAAGAGCGTTGCATGGAATTTCTGGATCCTCTTCTCCATTAGCCAACCAAACCACCAGTAGGAACACCAGGCTGGACCGCCCCATCTGCACCACTCATAGAGTGTCACTTATACATGTTACATTTTGTGTCTCTTAACCTAATATAGTTCTATATACCTCCGTTGTGTTGTTGTCGTGTTCAATGAAGAGCCTCAGATATCTTCATGCATCTCTATCACAGCAGTCGCAATGTCCTCTTTCTTGGGTGTGTAAAGTTGCTGTTCTGGGTCCATGTCTATTTTATGCAAGGCTGCGGCCATTGCTGAGCATGAGAATATGGGGATATTTGTTATTTCCCTACCAGGACAATTTTTTCATGTCCTGTAGGTTCTCTTGTGCTATCTGGATGTATTGTCATTCCTTTGTAGTGTTTCATTCTGAGTCTTGTTACTGCTTTTGTAATTCTTCTCTCATATAACTCTGTCTAACCTTAATAAAGCGGCATTAAAGTGAAGCAGAGAAGAGAATAAATAATAGAGATTATTGGCCGAGAAGTATAAGCCAGGATGTCATCTTGCCAAACAGCCGATAGGCGTCGCAGGTCACACACAGAACAAAAACCTTTTATCCCTAACTATAAGATATAAAATGAGAAATTTTCCATAAATTAGTGCAGTTCACACAGAGTTGCTCCTGTACCTCCTCCTGAATCGTCGATATAACTACAAATGGCCACCAACCACGACCTGATCTATGCATTCCACGAATGGCTAGAATCTCTCCCACATTCTCGATTTTCGCCCAAAGTAGCGAAATTTAAACTTGAACTTGGTCTTAACATTCTTCAATGTAGTCTTTCTCTCTACATCTACCTCGACTGCATCACTGGTAACCCATAAAATTTGGTAAAATTTGTCAGGATATTGTAATATATTCAGACGTGGTTATCTTTTCTTGGTTAATCAAGAATGGTTATCTCTGGCATTCTGGAATAATTAAAAATCAACTATTAGTTGATATTGTCGCGTATAAGGCCTGAAACTACCTACAACCTCCGCCAATAGATGGCGCTTTCGCTTGTTTCCGATCTGAAACTGGTGTGGGAATCGCCGACTGCTGTGGTCCTGTTTCCTGAGGAAAATGTATGTAAATAGATGCCAGAGGAAAGGAGTTCCACTTTAGTGGTGCTTCTCGGACGTCTTTGGGTGCTCTGCAGGGTATAGCTGCAGAGAGAGAGCAACGGGAGCCAGGGTAGGTGATCCACGGCGGAAGAAGCGCGTCGTCGCGAAGAACCGGAGGGGTCAGCGCCGCGATAATATTTTTTATTCCGACATTTCCGATATTTATTCCGAGACAAGCCATTAGCAACTTTTAGTTTCACGGTCATCACAATTTTTCTTAATTTATCCACCTGTTCCTAGTACAATTTCATTTTTATACTATTTTTCTCACATGTTCAGAAAAAAGTTCTTAAAAATTTATCATGAAAGTTTCATTCAAATGGAGAAGTATATTAAAGCCCAAAGGTACAAGAAAATTCAGAGTCGAAAAGTGAATAGCTTAAAAATACCTTATCTAAAAAACAACTTTGCATTAATATTAATGAATTAAATTTATAAATTTAATTGCCATCTATCGTTAAAATTTTGTATAAATGAATTTACTGGCAATGTGTTTCTTTTAATATGATATTATTTAAAAGAAACACATTGCCAAGTAAATTCATTTATACAAAATTATAAGTATTAATGAGTTCGAGAAAACCTTTGTCGAGTATGGAATAGAGCATGTGTATACTTCGAATGAAACCTTTTTAATTCGTTTTGAAACAAGGGGAAAATGCATTTGGCTCCACAGCAACTTTCTCCGAGTCAAATTTAAAAAAGAAAATTTATTTTATATGTATTAAAATATATGCGACCCTTTAAATTGCTACTTCTGCAATGTTGGCATCCAAGACAATTTGGTCCTTTATCTATTCCATTGCCCATTCCTACATGAAAAGAGACTGGAAATTCGCGAAATTTCGGCGCTAACTCACTACAATGAACAACATGTATATAAAATATTTACTACTCTCCTGCTGGAAAAAAATATTTGTTTATAAATATTTAAATTTTTCAAGGCGATCGATAAAATGAGGGAAGAAGTGCTCAACTCCACAGACAACGGCTGATTGCTCCCCCTCCCCTCTAAATTGTTTTTCCTCCTCACTCATGTACATATATAACCTTTTAGGGGAATCCCCTTGTAAGACAATAGTGTCTTAATAAAGGTTTTTGTTGTTGTTGTATTAAAATATATTCAATGCATCACATAGAGGGCGTTTAAAATTTAAAATGCATTATATAAATGTTTTCTATTGAGTTGGTTTTAAGTTAATAGCCGTCCTGGTTTCAAAATATCATTATTCAAGAGTTGGTATTTGAATATTAGCTTTTATTAATGTCTAATATCAGTTTAAAGAGAGAGAGAGAGAGCCTGTACATTTGCATTATCATTTAATATTATTATATTTAAGAAAGAAAAAAAGGCATCTCTTTATCGTGCAACTGAAAGTGATGGTGCAAGCCATCAGCAACTTTCAGTTGCACGATAAGGAGATGCCTTTTTTTTTCTTTCTTAATTTATGTACCTTATCCCAGTAAAATATCACATTTGTAGTATTTTTTTCACATTATTATATTTGTTATGCTCTCCTATATATTATGATATAACAGAGTGTTTCAAGAAAGATTTCAAAACGCAACACTGTGGAAACAACCTCCTAAATGTTATCAGCGCATATGGAGAAGTATCCAATACTGAACGTACACTACTGTGTTGCCAACCTTGAAGTTAGAGAGTCTCGTGGATTCGTAATCTGACCTTGAATAAGTAAAAGTCATAATAGAAGCACACAAAACTACATGAGAGATTGCCGAAGAATCCAACGTCGATCATTCTACAGTTGTTCGCCATCTGAGTCTAAAAGGTGAACAACATTGGGCCAATATGTTCTGTACAAATTGGATACAAATAAAAATAAATCGCAGTTTTCGAAGTTTCGTCGACGCTACCTCTACACAACAAGACCGAACCGTTTATCGAACGTAACTTGTGACGATAAGTTTGTTCTTTTTGGCAATGTTTGAACCATGACGTAGTTTCAAAACACTTCTAGAAGCCGAAATTTCTCCAAAGAAGTTGTCCGTTATTGTATGGTGGTTCAATTCTGGTCTCATCAATCACAGGATTCTTTATTGAGGCAAATTCGTTACATCGGGGAGATGTATTGTCAGAAAATTGAAGATATGCACCAACATTTTCAACGAATCTTCCCATATATATATTGATCTTTAGAAAAGGTTCAATATAGTTCTCCAGACAACACCTGTCAACAACAAGTCTTAATAATGACACGGCAAAAACTGCACGAGTTGGGCTATTAAACTCGTTATCACATCCACCATACTCTCCCGACCTTTCGCCTTCCAACTCTATCACTTATTTAAACAGCTATATAACTTCCATATATACAGCACAAAACAGCTCTATAACAATTTGTTTATTTTACTCTTCATTATTTTCTATTTATATTAAATCAGAGTAAGCATGCTTCTCTGTTAAATATATACATAGGGCCCACTAGAGTGGGTTTTGCAATATGAATTTATTAGTTACAATCTTTCAAAATATTTTCGACCACAATCAATACACTTCTCCATCCTACGAAACCAGTCATCAAACCAAATCGTCCACGTTTCCTCAGGGAGCTGGGCGTACTCGTTATCTCATGTCCTCAAAAGGTCTTCATCGCAGAAAAAGCGTTTATCTTTCAGTCTGTTCTTCACGTGAAGGAAAAGGGCAAAGTCCCAAGGTGCAAGGTTTGGACTGTAGGGAGGATGCTCTAACAATTTTAGTCCAGTACGTGCAAAATAATCGCCGCAGACCTTCGAACATTGAACTGGAACATTGTCATGGTACAAAATCCATGTGTCAGTCCTTGAGTTTGGACGTAACCTCTTGATAGTTTGAACAACTTTAGGAAGGCATTCCTCAGTGTACAACTTGACAGTGACTGTCTTTTGATTTTCCAGTACCGCGGATTATCGTACAGACACAGTCGTGCTTTCACCTTCAAAGATCCATACTTTGTTCTGGGCTTTAGTAGGCTCACCAAAATAATAAATTAAAGTTTCATCACCTGTTATGTTGCTATTGACATAATGAGATGATCTCTCATTTTGAGCATCTCTCGGCACCATTAAAACGCGTCGAGTCATTTGCTCGTCAGTTAAAGAATGGGGAACCCATAGGGAACAAACTTTACTCACTGTTAGATGGTCGTGCAGAATGGAATGAATTGCTGGTGCAGGAATGTCTAAACTCTCCTCTATCTGGCGATAAGTTATTTGTCGAGCAGTCTCCAATAATTTCTTGACAGCAGCGATGTTTTCCTCATTAACTGACGAAGCTGGACTTCCTGATCTTGGCGCGTCTCTTTTGTAATATTTTCCTCGCTGAAAGCTACAATAACATCTGAATATGGTAGTACGATATGGACAAATCATTTCCCAGTACAGAAGTTATTTCTTGCAAGCATTCTTCAATTCCCAAATTACGTTCAAAGTTATTTCGTAAAATGGCTCGGTATCCAATTTTGCGCCAGGTAGATATTCTTAATATTTTATCACTCCACAGTTCAAATAATACTAACGTCTAGCAAATTAAATTTTGACTGCGGTTCAAATGTAAACAGGGCTCAACAAGTTCGAACTCGTGCCCACGTGGGTGCACGGGTTGAAGCGTATTGCAAAACTTTCCTAGTGCCCTTTGTATAAATGTACATTGCATTGCGATCATCAAAATTATTTCAACCCCTTTTTTTACCCTTTATATATCAAAACTACATAATCGGGGGGCTCCACACATTATAGCAATATATATATGTTAATTTAAACCAACAACCCCATATTGTATATAACTTATAACAAGATTTTCATGTTGTATAATAGAAACACATCTGTAAATGATTATACGCATTATTGACATGTGTCATTACATTTATTTATTTATGCTTATGAGGTGATACAGCAACGTCTTTACAATAAGAGAGGAGACAAAATGAATCAAATCTAGATTACATCACCATATGTAATGTACTTTGTACAAACTGAGGATAAATAAATAAAACTCTGTAATAGATTAAGAGTTGAGCTGAAGCAAGAGATAGAAGTTAGAAACGTCTAAAGTCATGATAAATGGAAGTCACAAAACAACATCTAACGATAGATTGGAAGCTGTCAGGACGGCGCCAGTTTAGAATTTCACCAGACGATCCACACTCTTCACATCTGGTGAAATGCAAAACTCCCTTTCTCAGAAAAGGTATATAAAGCCTCCGTCCTAGCCAAAAATACAGTTACTTCACCAACTGCGTGAGCCCTCGTCGGTTGTACCCCAGGTCCACCTCATCCACCATGTAGACCAGTAAGAACTCTTCCATCTCCATCTTTCGTTCTTAGCTCAACTTTTATCTGTTCACGGAACCTTCCTAGTGCAACTGTGTCTTCGTTTTTGTGTGGACATTCCCAAGCTCTCCACTCTGCCTCGACCACCACTGCCTGTACTCTGTGAGAACTGTTAAAGGTCTTACAAGGTGCAGAGAGGTACTGGAAAACTCCCCATCCTGACTGTTCCTCTCGGTCAACATAGTATAGCGAGAGTTACAGGGACTCACACCATAGAATAAGTCGACTGGATACCTCCCCACATAGTTAGTCGACAGAATTCTACAAGAGTCAACAGAACCTCACCACATATATATGTAGTATATTTTTGATGTTTATTGTAATCCCATCTCTATATAAATATGTATCAACCTTGTAAGATGGATATCAAATAAAGCAAAGAGGGAGGTAGACCCGGTGGCCGGCCAAGGTCAGACAATTGCAACCAAAACCAATCTATCGAAACCAAAACCTAAGATGAAAGGCTAGACACCGAGGCGCGCCGTTACGCCTGAGCAAACAAACAGCTTGACCAGCAGCCAATGAGATTCAAGGCCAGGGTAGACGGCTGAGAGTTGCTATATATAGGGGTCGTTAGAAAGTTTCGTCAGTTGGATAGTTAGTTAGTCAGATAGTTGGAGAGTTAGATAGTTAGTTAGTTAGACAGAGAGTTCAGTAGTTGTTTTCAGAGCGACCCCGTTACAGTCGGTCGGATCCCTCACCCCTATCCGCGATGTAGGGCATCCGTGGCGTCCGGGTCCGCTATCTTCGTCCGTGGTCTGCCTCTTCCTCTTGGAGTTACCATCTAGACCTGCCTCTGTCTCTTGTTGTCCCAGTGCGGGAATCCCATCACGCACCCACTACCACGACTGCACCCAGCACATTCCACATCGGGTTTACTACAGAACCCGTTTAAAGTCGACAGGATAACTGAGGACAACGACATGCAGAGGATGACGATGCCGGAAACGAGTACTTCGCGGATGCCCTCACCAACATGCAACACCACTGCGAAGACCTAATAAGCCGCCTAAAAGACGCCATGCGAGGACTTGCTGCGCCTCGCACCGAGGAGGTCATCATCGCCCCCATCCACATCTCCTGCGCCGCGAGCATCTTTCTCCATCAGCTCGAACAGGCAGACAAGACTCATCGAGAAATCCTGGCATTGCCCCGCCAACCAACATCGACGATGTCCCATGGCAACCATCGCAAAAAGTGACCACCAAGCCTCATCGCAGCCCACTCCACAAGCCCCATTCAAGACATCCATCTGGTAGGAGAATTTTCTCTACAGAACTATTTAATGTAACACTATCTCCGTTTGCTCTGAATTAATGATTCGATACCATTTTAATAGCAATAACATTATTTTTATAAATCCATCAAGTTCATTATTTTACCATTTTTATAGCATTTCAATTCAAATTTTAAACCTTGTACACCCTCATTTACCAATTTTTACTTTATTTTACGCAACTTTTAAATTTAAATTCATTAATTTCAATTTTACATAAAAAATCATATTGTATTTTAATTACTCGAATCATATTTTCTAAACTTATTTGTGTGTTTTTTTAATACCATTTATAGCCATAGTATTAATAATTAAATTTATTACGCTCTTTATTTTACTTGACCTATTACTATTCAAATTGATATTTCTCAATATTTTAAAAGTTTTAAAAACTAGTCCTAGATTTGTATTTTTATAAGTATCAATTTTAAATTATCCCATCTCAAAATGTGCCTCCCCTATTTCCCACAATTACCAAAACAAATATAAATGTAAAATGCGAAAACTAAATATCATACCATAAAATTTCCATACCCCATTGCATTTCATTCCTGCCTGTGTTATATTGTTAATTACGAAACTCTACCGAATTTTGTACCCATGCCATAACCTTTTCTCTTAGAAAATTTCGTAAATTCATTATTTTATAATTTTTATAAACCTAATCATCGCTACACAAGGCTGTACAAGCTCGATTTTCTCGCACCACCTGAGTATCACCTGTTAAAACACACATTTTTATCTCACACTTTTCTAGATTGTTCACATCAATTTTAATTCCCATCGCCATGACAATATTCCAATCTTCAACACTAGTGTCTGTCAAGCATTCAATTATAGGACTTGGGTATACTTTATTACGAACATGCATTACATTACCGGCTCTCGTTAGGAATAAAAAAGACTAACTTTTCTTTTTGTCGCATCTCATTTCTCCATGTGTAACGCAACGTTACATAGAGAAAAGATCTGTTGGTTAATTTTTTTTAATGATTTTTCCCCAAACGTAACAAGCCGGCGTTTGGTTAGGCTCACCTAAAAATTTTGCAGACCAACTGCATAAAACGCTCTGCAATCTTTTTAGCGCCTAAGACATGCACTATACAATACATGTACCTAAAGTCCCACCTTCCACTACAATGACATTTTAGGGATCAAGATCGCTCCCCGTCTGGTCTCACACAATATAATCGGGAAGAGCTGGCAAAGACCAACTTCTCAGATCGGACCAAAGCGACATAGGGCCACATTGCCTCTCCGTAGACCAAACTAGAAGGACATCATTAATCCTACACCTACAACTAAACACTGTGTAAAAATGTTCCCTTTTTTCAGGAACGAATATTTTTGTTTTCTTTTGACTTTTCTTTCATTGTAAATAGACTTACAATTTACCCAGTTTTGTGGTATTGGACTTTTTTTTTTTTACTTACCGATGTGGATAAAACATTTCACTATTAATCGATATCATTTTGTTTTTAATGTCTTCAACTACCAATCACCCTTTATATATTATTACCTTTAATTTTTTTTCTCTTTTTTTTCTCATCATGTTTAGACCTAACATTTTACAACTTCAACTATTTTTAGGCACCATTTTAAAAAACCTTCACCTAACAATATTTTTAATATTTCTTAAGAGATAAAACATTTATCATTTTATCTTTGTTAATAGATTTTCAAAATGTTTTTTTTGACGCTTCCCTTACAACCTCTTAACTCTATCCCATGAACCTTTCCTCCCAACCTTTTACAGCCATCAAGAGTTTATTGTTCGTCAGCCATTTTCTTTTTTTTTATTGATTAACCTAACTAGAAGACCCTTCCTTGCTGTACATTTCCCAACAGTGAGCTCAGGAGACCTAGTTAGATTCTTTTTTTTTTTTCTCTCTCATCGTCCGGCTCATCATTTTTTCATCTTTCAACTTTTTTTTCATCATACAAGCCGGACACAATCAAAATTGACAACAATAAATCTCTTACACCCGCCTCTCCTTTTCCGCATCCTTCAGACCTCCAACCTTCCAAGGGATTCCAGTTCGCCAAACATTTTTGTTTTTTTTTTCATTGATTAATCCGTCTGGAACAATCCTTCCTCGTTATACCATTCCCAATAATGAGTTCAGGATTTCCAGCGCGATCTTTTTATTTTTTTTCTCATCGCCCGACTCATCATATCAATTCACCATTTTTCAACTTTTCAATTTTTTTTTTCATAATTCAACCGGGCACAATCATTATGGACAACAGGAATCCCTCTTACCTCTACCTCTCCCTCTTACCCCATCAATCTTCCCACTTCTTTTCACTATCTGAGCTAATGATGCAGACGGAATATCTTGTGCCTTCTGTTAATGAAAACAATGCCTCACTTAAACAAGTTCGCATTGCATTGCAGAATGCTTGGGATACAACTTTGCAGAAAAATGCTCAGATACCCGCTTTCCCTTTTTCAACCTTAGCGTCACATTATATGTTCAACCAATAAACTAACTTTTTCTCCGCTCATATTTTATGCAATAAGATATTTTTTACTTATACGAATCATTTTACCATATTTACCATTTTGCATTATATACTTTCCCTTAATCTTTTATCATTCATTTTGTGCCTTTTTATTTTTATAACCTTGATTTATTTCATTGATACACCACAATTACATCTTTCTCTGTTAACTTGTAACTTTTTATAATTTTAACTAATTTGTATGCAAATTATTTCTTTTTTTATATAATAGGTTTGTTTAGGTTATCATTCATTACATGTCATTCCCCCAACCAAACCTTCATCACCGGGGACACATTCTGTAGTATATTTTTGATGTTTATTGTAATCCCATCTCTATATAAATATGTATCAACCTTGTAAGATGGATATCAAATAAAGCAAAGAGGGAGGTAGACCCGGTGGCCGGCCAAGGTCAGACAATTGCAACCAAAACCAATCTATCGAAACCAAAACCTAAGATGAAAGGCTAGACACCGAGGCGCGCCGTTACGCCTGAGCAAACAAACAGCTTGACCAGCAGCCAATGAGATTCAAGGCCAGGGTAGACGGCTGAGAGTTGCTATATATAGGGGTCGTTAGAAAGTTTCGTCAGTTGGATAGTTAGTTAGTCAGATAGTTGGAGAGTTAGATAGTTAGTTAGTTAGACAGAGAGTTCAGTAGTTGTTTTCAGAGCGACCCCGTTACAGTCGGTCGGATCCCTCACCCCTATCCGCGATGTAGGGCATCCGTGGCGTCCGGGTCCGCTATCTTCGTCCGTGGTCTGCCTCTTCCTCTTGGAGTTACCATCTAGACCTGCCTCTGTCTCTTGTTGTCCCAGTGCGGGAATCCCATCACGCACCCACTACCACGACTGCACCCAGCACATTCCACATCGGGTTTACTACATATATATACAGTAATCCCTCGGTAAGACTAACTCAACGGGAGAACGAAATACCCTTTTCGTCTTAAAAGAATATATACCGAATTCGTATAAACCGAATTCGTATTAGACGAATTGAATTCGTGGTATCCGGGGGTTGTACTTATGTACTACTGATGAGTAAGAAAACTACATTTCTGAGGAATAATGAATAAATTTATTTGAAAACAATATTAATGAAAATATTTTATAATTTTAAGGAACAACAATTATGTATATGTATGTACATAAAGTATTTTATTTTAAAAGACAATATGGATAATATAATCACAATGTAAGGCAATAACATGAGAATATAAGTTTATTTTAAAACACAAATAAAAAAGAACAACAAAAGAAACAACTTACATAATATACTTGGTACATACAATGTTTATGTATATGCAGCATATGCAGTATGCATAGAGTATCCTATATCTGGGTTTTCTCTGCAGGCTTCAGAAAGTCTGTTATAGTTTTTTGGTGGTATTTGATTGGGCACTGTTTCAGACACTCCCTTATTATTTTATCCAGGTCATCTTCAAAATGAACATCAATATCCGCAGAGGTTTTGGACAGCTTCTGGAGGGTTTCGAGGGCCGCGATTACTTCCCCTCTAGTAGGCATCATTATCTCTTCTTTCACCTCATCGTCTTCTGTTTCTTCTTCTTCTTTCTTCTTTTCTTCTAATTCGGGTGAACCGCAAATTTCCAACCCTTTATCCAGGGCAACATGCTCCAGGAAAGTCAAAGTCTCAGCTGGGTTTGTAGCTGAAAGGAGTTTGGTCCATTCTTCAGGCTCATCAAGCATTGTTTCTGGAAGTGAAAACGAATCAGCTGTTTTTTCCACACCCAATGAGACACTTATTTCTTTAGCCTTTTCTTTGACAAGTGCGCCGGATACAGGAATATTATTTTGTCTACTTTTTTAAAACCATTTTAAAAGCTCATCTTCCACGTCTTGATGGGATGCTTTTCGAAGTCGTTTTGAAGAGCTCGAAGACCCTGAGGCAACAGCCGCATCTATTTTTTCTTTGTTTTTTAGAATGGTTGATAATGTGGATTTCGCAATTTGAAAATTTTCGGCAATTTGCGACTTAGAAAACACTCCACGTGCAACTTCGTCCAAAATTTTCCTTTTTAAGGCAAGATCAATGGCGCTTTTTTTTTCGCGGTTTAGATGAAATGTTTATGTAGGTTTTTTTATGGAAGCTCAAACAATTCACACTTCGATTATTTAGAATTTATTAATTTTTATTTCAAGCGCATTATTTTATAATACAATCAATTAGTCGGTTATAAAAAAGATATAACAAATAGAAATAAGTCCTTTTTCTTCTGAGAGATCGATTTACACAGATTATTATTCACAGAATATATTTTTATTATTTATATTATATTTAATATTTTTAAATATATGTTTTGTATAAAAATAAGAATAATATAATATTCTGTGAAATTCCGTGAAAGAGTGCGCTCCTTGCCTGCTGGCTGGCAGGGGTCACCTTGGCCCCTATATTTATCAGTCGAGAAAAACAGCAATACTGGCACAATAGAGTCGAAATTTTCCACTGATTGAGTACATGGAACGACCCCAAGGGGATGGTTTCATTGAAAATTAGTCATCATAACAAACAAAGGACGAATGTTTACACAAAAGACAAAGAGAGCCAATACTTGATATCAACGGCGTTTTTGTTGTTTTAATAGTTTATTGTTTTACTTATAACTCGCCTTTAAAAACATATTAGAATTCGTTTTAACCAATTTATTAGTTCTGATGGGGGCTAAATTCAATTCGTATTTCGTCATAACCGAATATTTAGTCTTAACCGGCAAAATCTCTTTGGAAAGCATTGAAATTTAACGGGGGAAAAGAAACGGTTCGCGCAAACCGAGAGTTCGTATAATCCGAGTTCGTGATAACGAGGGATTACTGTATATATATATATATATATATATATATATATATATATATATATATATATATATATATATATATATATATATATAGGTTGTAATGTGTGGGGTCGACAACACGTCGCAGCGGGCTCCTCATTCAACATGCAGTCATGGGCCAGAGTGGGAGCACACTAGCCTGAAGATAAATGAAGACCACACACATAGGAACATGGTTACCTCGGTTTAGAGGGATTAGCACCCAGGGAGTTGAGTGGACTATGAGAGTCCTGGGATCGCTGGTTAATCTGGCACCATGGCGACCTGGCTGCTGTCTATACTGTGTCTGTGGGCTCAGAAGGAACCCAGCTTATATGCAAATGATGACGTCAGAGAGGGCGGACCTTTTTCGGTGTCAGTGTCCAATCAAGAACTGGTCTGCTCGATATTTATGTTCTCTTAGCTTCTTGGACACTGCCATTGATATAATCGACTTTTCTGGATTCCAGTCCCTTCTTTTCCGGTGGTAGATTTTATTGATCTCTATTTTGATGTTTTATCAGGCTTGGTGTTTCTTGGTGTTTCTCTATGTAAAACATTCCTTTGTACAACATTGTATATGCACAACAAATATAATATAACATATATGTGATGATTTGAGACCATGGAATTGTTGTATATAGTCCAGATATCTACTACCACATGTTCCACCACGTGACTGTATATAACTTCTTATTTACTGCAAATAGAAAGCCTCAACTAACATCAATCTGTACAGCGTAAGAATCTAATAAAGTATAGCAACTGTACAGATAAAAGGAATGGAGAATAACAGGAGAAAATTAAGGTCAAAACTAATCAGGCTTAGGTGAGAATAGAAAAGAAGGCCTAGCAAACACAGTCCAACTTTTACGAGTTCGTGGCCCTCCTGGATAATAAAACTTTCCCCCCCTGTTTACGTCAGAAAAGGGCAGCGACCGGTTCGGACCCGCTCAGCTATAAAAGGAGGTCCCGATCCTCAGTTAGTCAGTCCTTAGTTAGTCGTCGTTCCAGTCCCAGTGCACCGGACGCTCCGATAAAAGGTAAACCCTTTCCTGCCAGAATTCTCCTCATCCCATTCCTTCTTGACGTCAGACGCTTCTTAGTGGAATCTCTGTTTGCTTATTTCACCTTTGGCCCAGCTGTGTCGCCTTCCACCACGACTGCACGGTAGAGTTGACATCGAGGTTAGTCCAGCATCAGGTAACACTGGTCCCAGAGGTCCCAAGATATCACAGACTCCCCCGTCCGAAGAGCCGACAGGATTGTGGACGCCAAGGTACAAGTAAGCAAGTAGACCACTGTCTGTACAGAAAGATGGAACAGGGAAGCGAGGAGGATTCAAAGGAGCCCATGAAGACCGATACCGACTACGAAAGTGGCGAAAACACCACTTTTCCAAAGAAAGAAACCACCCTCGGTAGGACGCAGGAAATCGCCCCCAGCCAGCAGGACGCCACGCCCCCCGCCGGTGGTATCAGATGTCCTGGGGAGTTTGACCAGGACGCTACATCAGTTTTCTGCCGTGACCGGACTATCGCGAGAAGTGGAACTACCGCGCTACGATGGTTCGTACGAGGCGCAGAGCTTCTTCACCAACTACGACGCCCAAGCAGATCGGGCCCAACTACAATACTCTACAAGACTGAGAAAGCCACCAAACCCCCTGCAAGCACCCCTCCGAGTTACCAACACGGAGCGTATGTTACCTGCTCCCCCGACCACATCTAAACCACGAGCCCAGCGCAAGCAGTGAACTCTTAACTGTCCCAAGGAACCTCCAAACATGGCACAAGACCAGGACTGTTCCGACATACAAGACAGCACAACAGTAGGTTCCTCCATCTATAATTTTTGTTGAACAATTGCTCGTTCGAGCTGAACTGTCCAATAATGTGAACCTACCTTTACTAATTGATACAGGAGCATCTATCGATATAATTAGTCGGAATACTTTTGAAATAATAGAAACCAATTTGCAAAAGAAAATACCTGTCCACCCATTTAACTTAACTATTAACGCCATAGCTAACAATATTTTCACCATAGGTTATATCTTTTTTTTTTGTATTAATACAACTGTCCCATTTACTAAATTTTCCCCTCCTGTAACGGGTTGCTCACACGTGGTGAACTCCAACACACTTATTTGGTCTCATTGTAATGTTCCTAATCCTATTTTCAACGCCCCTATGTCCTTTTCTTTCATAGCTTTGGACAGAAGTAACCTAAGTCACAACCTTCCAAAACTATTCCAATCTTTAAATTCCAACATAGCTACACTCCCTCGTACCTTCCTTGTACATGCACATTTAATCATCGACAAATCGCTCTCAACAAAATCAACAACACCCTATCACATCACTTTTTCCAAATGGCAACAATTTTCAATGCGCGACTTCACACCCAAATCCAATTTCGAGCCACACAAGCTGCATAACGTCGCCCCACTAAACACAAAAAATATATTTTTTTTCACATTAAACGTGCCATATCTACTAACAATATAAAATTCTCGATATGTTCGTACAACCAGCCCATAACTTTAGTGAATTTGTTATTCATAGTGAAACAGGTTAGATTTTGTACAAAACAAAGACTTCACGTGACACCTTTTCATTCACAATTTTTTCGCTTCGTGTCACAGAGCCACACCACAAAACTCTTTCACTTTTCAGGCCAAAGGCGCCTTCACCACGCCTGTGACACTTCTCACCTCAACGTGTGTCTACGTCGATAGTCGCACTTTCACTCACTTCTAACCTGATATCACTGAATAACATTTTTACTAAGTCCGCAACAACCTCGAAACACGACACCCATTCGATTTAATATCAATAGATACAATATCCGGATTTTCGAAATACAAACACAAATCGAACAAATGCTTGAACACGGGATAAGTACAACCTCTGTTAGATTTTGTACAAAACAAAGACTTCACGTGACACCTTTTCATTCACAATTTTTTCGCTTCGTGTCACAGTCCGATAACGCTTGTCACCAAACGTGACAAATCATAACGCTTTTGCGTTTACAATTATAGAAATAATATCTCTGAACATAGTTCGAATTAACAAATCCAATAAGTTGGAAGAAAGCAAGCTATCCCCGCAAGGCCCCTCTGACCTAGATAGCCACCCTCCTCCACTTCTGGGATACGATAAAAATATCCCCCCCCCCCCTCTTCCGCTGGACACGAGCAAACAAACAGCCGACATTTTCTTGTTACGACCCATCGCTAATTGCCCGGTGTCACTCTAATGAATGTTCACCAGCTATGAAATCAAATATTAGTGCGTGCCTTTTACTATATACCGTTCTAATCCCTAACACGTTATTTTACATTTACTAACAAATCAGTCCACTAACAAAATAACTAAGTAATTCAATAACTAATCGCGCCTACTGAACTCCAATGAATTAAAATATCTATTTTTTTTATTAATAACCCAAAACCAAGTCACCAGGTCTAGATTCTCTCGCCCTCGATTAACTTGTCCACTTAACATCGACACTTAGAACCAAGGACAACATTTTACCTACAAAAATCACACACACCCACATATGTTTAAAAAAAAAACGACAACATTAGGACTCGGTGAGTTTCACAGTTGGAAACAATGTGATCCACTTAACTCTTGATTGAATGTGATTACTGACGAGTGTCAATAAAGTATGTTTTAATTGTCAAAACAATGTGATCCACGAGTCGCGTCAAACATAAAACAAATTCGATAAGTTAGATCAACTCATGCCCACAAGACCAAAGATATCGCGATCGAGGACAATTTAAAGCTCTCTCTACCCATCCTAAAAAACAGGAACATACGAGGTGTGTTCAAAAAGTATCGCGACTTTTGTGTTTTCAAAAACTATTTATTTATTCATGAATACCTATTTTGTCCCCTTCAAAGTAATCCCCATGAGATATTATACACTTGTGTCAACGGTTTTTCCAATCTTCGAAGCACTTCAAAAAATCATTTTATTTTATCTTTTTCAGCTCCAACTTCGATGCCGTCTTTATCTCGTCAAGCGTAGCGTAACGTCGTCCTTTCATGGGCCTCTTCAGTTTAGGGAACAAGAAAAAGTCACAGGGGGCCAGATCTGGGGAATACGGTGGCTGCGGCATCGTTAGTGTGTTGTTTTGGCCAAAAGGTCCCGCACAAGCAACGATGTGTGAGTAGGGGCGTTATCGTGGTGCAAAAGCCTATTTTTGTTCTTCCACAAATCCGGGCGTTTCTGGCGGATTGCTTCGCGCAAATTGCGCATAACATGCAGATAATATTCCTTATTTACCGTTCTACCCTGTGGCAAGAACTCTTGATGCACCACGCCCCTGCAATCGAAGAAAACTGTCAGCAAAACTTTCACATTCGACCGAACTTGGCGCGCTTTTTTCGGTCTTGGTTCGTGCGGCAGCTTCCATTGAGATGATTGAGGTTTGGTTTCCACGTCATAACCATAAACCCACGCTTCGTCACCAGTTATGACCCTCTGGAGCAAATTTGGGTCGTCGCGGTCAGAGTCCAACATCTCATTAGCAATGTTCATGCGATGCTGTTTTTGGTCGAAATTGAGCAATTTTGGTACGAATTTCGCGGCGACCCTTCTCATGCCCAAATCATTGATAAAAATCGAATGGCACGAGCCAATCGATATGTTTAGGTCCTCAGCAACTTCTCTAACGGTGATTCGACGATTGGCCAATATCATTTTCTCCAC
>CP092866.1:42728968-42747224 GCA_030710605.1 Cordylochernes scorpioides
TTCATTAATTTTTTCGTCTGTTGTTGAGGTGCTCGGGCGTCCGGCACGCTCTTCGTCGTTCACATCTTCTCGGCCTTCTGAGAACATTTTGTACCACCGATAAACGTTGCTTCGGTCCAAGGTAGATTCTCCGTATGCCGGAATGCATCCGTGCACTTAATTTCGTTTTTCACACAAAATTTGATACAGGTTCTTTGATCCATTTTTTTTTTAATAGGTAAAAATCGAAGACGATCCAAAACACCTGCAAGCAAAGCAGCTGTCAACAATTAAGTGAACATTCAAAATGGCCGAGTTTGTCGGCATAAGTGAGAGACATGAGTACCAACATAAAGCCACAAAAAGATCGAAATTCGAATATACGTAACCCGCAAAAATTCAAAAGTCGCGATACTTTTCGAACATACCTCGTACATTGGGCCTACTACTTTCCATTCTTTCCCGATATATAATTTCTATGTATAATCTTACTTGCTCTTCTTTCTCGATGACCATTTTTTTAAATTGTGTCATTTTAATATCTTTATATAATCATTATCCAGCTCTTATATTTAATTTACGTCAACCAATCAGTTTAGATTAGTGTCAATTTATTTTATTTTTCTTTACCAAAGCTTATTTACTTTTGCTTTATGACTCTATTTTATAATCAACTTTATATTTTATCTTTCGTATCTAATAATCTCAAGTTTATATTTCATGTTTATATCACTAATTTGCATTTGTCATTTTATATTTCCTCTCACTTTATAAATTAGATGTTATTTACATTGTTTCATCTTCCGCTACCATGTTCAATGCTATCGAGTATATTATTGCTCTTTTTTTTATTTAATATTTTCACTTTCTATTACCCCTTATATACTGCTATAGTGTGTAATCTTTGTATCATGTCATCACTATTTTTACTTTTTTTTTAAAGATTACTTTGTATTTAACTTCGCAATTCTATTTTCGATTTTTCAAATCCTTTAACGCTATATGCAAAGCCTTAATTTCGCAATTTCATATCTCAATGATATATTCTTTTATAATCAAACTAAAAATCATGATCTAAAAACAGGGCAATCTTCAATAACCTCTTAAACAACCACTTTAAAAGTTACTTCTTAATAAATACTAACATTCCTTTTACGCAGGGATTTTTAACACCCCTTCGCAGGCTAGACTTGACCTACTTTGATTTCGTAATTAACAATATTGACACACCGTCCCCCAGATTTACCTATCCCAACTTCTGACTTGGACACGTACAATTTTTTTTCAAATATATTCCAGGGCACTCTCATGCCACACGCTGGCACTTCTTTTTTTATTATTATTTAACTCTTTTTCTCGCTAAGGCCCTGACGACTCCAATTAAAACTTTGATTTCTGGTCACTGATCTTCGCCCTCATTTATCCTGCATGCGTACGTCTTAACGACTAATTACTAAAACCCATAACAATCACCCTTATCTTACTATTCGATTGTGGTACTGTAACTTTATTCGGTCCTTAAATTTACATGTGAAACATGGCCTAGGTTCTCCGCGCCGTGCACGTTAAATGGTTTGGGACTTGAGTCAAAGTGACATTGCCTCAACCCAATAATAACTTTCTAAGCCCATCACGAAGAGATCATGATTTACCCTTCCTATCATTTATATTTTACCTATCATTATATGTTCTCTATTAAAGCTTTTATTCCTATTTTTGTTTTTAATTGTATGTTTAGTATTAGTTGTTTATACTTTATTATCTCTTATGGATATACAGAAATCAACCTCATGTTATATACCAACTCATTTCAATTAATTTTTAAAAAATTACTTCCTTAATAACATTCTTCCTATTCCGCTCTCTTAAATCCCTCCATATGAACCCTCTCACATCCGGGGCCATCTGTGATGATTTAAGACCATGGAATTGTTGTAAATAGTCCAGATATCTACTACCACATGTTCCACCACGTGACTGTATATAACTTCTTATTTACTGCAAATATAAAGCCTCAACTAACATCAATCTGTACCGCGTAAGAATCTAATAAAGTATAGCAACTGTACAGATAGAAGGAATGGAGAATAACAGGAGAAAATTAAGGTTAAAACTAATCTGGCTTAGGTGAGAATAGAAAAGAAGGCCTAGCAAACACAGTCCAACTTTTACGAGGTCGTGGCCCTCCTGGATAATAAAACTTCCCCCCCCCCCCTGTTTACGTCAGAAAAGGGCAGCGACCTGTTCGGACCCGCTCAGCTATAAAAGGAGGTCCCGTTTCTCAGTTAGTCAGTCCTTAGTTAGTCGTCGTTCCAGTCCCAGTGCACCGGACGCTCCGATAAAAGGTAAACCCTTTCCTGCCAGAATTCTCCTCATCCCATTCCTTCTTGACGTCAGACGCTTCTTAGTGGAATCTCTGTTTGCTTATTTCACCTTTGGCCCAGCTGTGTCGCCTTCCACCACGACTGCACGGTAGAGTTGACATCGAGGTTCGTCTAGCATCAGGTAACACTGGTCCCAGTGGTCCCAAGATATCACATATATATATATGAGATATCATAGAATAATCAAAGGTAGAGGAAGAAACTCACCATAGCTGGGAGAAGAGAGTCTGCAGGAATAAAAAAAACCTAGAGCGATGGAGATATATCAAGGTAGACAGTTGCATAAATCTACGAAATCCTTCCGTTTTCCTCTCAAGTGTAAGGGTTAAGAGCCATTTTCAATGACCTTGAACGATTATGAGTCTATATTCTGCAACAGGGATAATAAACCTTTGGAAAAACTAATTTTACAGATATTCTTGAAATATAACTTTGTAAAATATTGCGCAAGATTTGCTATATGGAATCAAGTATGGTATCTTTATGTCTGTTGAGTAAAGATTTCATGCAGCTTCTCCAACTCCCCATTTGAAACCGAATTTGACCGAATTGGTCAAATACCCATTCTTGGTAAAGATTTCATGTGTAGAGCTTGTTGATAAACATCCAGTCAGTAAATTATTTTGTGAAAATTCGAAACTATTATAGACGCGTATGATTCTTTTAAAATTAAAATAATTTCTACTGCCCTTACTGTAATGGAAAAATTAATGGGAGGGCCTGTTTTTATTTTCAAAAGAATCATACGCGTCTATAATAGTTTCGAATTTTCATAACAGATGATGCGCTAATCCATCATAATAAAATTATTGTGTGAAGCTATTCATTCCCGTCTAGGACATAAATGCATATAAAATAAGGGTATTTTACATGCGGACTAGGGGCGATGACAAAATACCAAAACACCAGCTGTGAGAAATCCACATATTAGATCAACTTAGATACGACGCTTCATCTCTATATGTATATAAGTTAACGTATGTATATATGTGAACAAATGTCGCGGTCTCACGCAATTCTGGCCTTAACTACCCGTTTCATGATTTTTCAGGATGCCTTGAATGACCAATTCTTTGGTCGTTGAGGTACAGCTTGCACCACGCTGATGAGGGCCAACAGCCCGAAACGCGTCCTTGGTTAACTTTTCTTGATTAATCAAGAATGGGTATTTGGCCAATTCTGGAATAATTAAAAATCAACGAGAATAGTTGATGTTTATTCCGATAGATGGCGCAAGCCATCAGCAACTTTCACTTGCACGATAAGGAGATGCCTTTTTTCATAAGTATGTATATATGTTTGTCGGCTATGCACGTCCTCAATACATAAATAATCTGACTGAAATTTTAAAGGAATATAGAGTTGAATCTGGAAAAACTTCAGTCAAATTTTCAGGCCTCTATCTCGAATATCCTTGGAATTATTTACAAATTTGCATCACAAATTTTCATTTCACTCGCAACCAGCGCCCCACTGCGGTTGAGATAGGTTTCGGTTTTGGCAGGAAGCCTGCTGCCTGCCTTAATATTTCAGGTATTTTGCTTTATTTAAATATATTAAATAATTAATTCAAATATTGTGCTTTAAAATGGTTACCGATTTAACATTTTTTAAATCCATTTTCTTTTTAATTTTAGATTGTATAAGTAATATATTTTCTCTCCTACTTCCATCAGGCTTCTGCGACCGCGTCACCCAATACCAAACCATCGACTACGTCTACTCGGACCACCGTGCCGTCCTGATCCAAGTAGGAGACCCAGCTCCTACAAGACTTCCCTGCATCGGCAAGCTGCTACGGTCAGACTGTTCTTCGTTCGATTGGAAACGTTCATCGATTAAATGTTAGAAGACCTGGCAAATCTTTCACCTCCGATGTTATGGGAACACTGGACCAGGATCAAGGATAATCTGGTCGCGGAGATAAGATCACTCGCGCCTGCCGTCGCTGAGTCCGGCGGTGGATACTGATGTGGATGAACTTAAAAAAATAATTAAATATGAGTGATTGAATATTAGATAATAATTGAATATTAATTAATTTATTTTTCTATTGTTTTTTGACCAAGAAAAGGTAAATTCATTCTATCAAGAGATATGTAAATTTTGTTCGTTCAATTTTAATTTTAATTTTAGTTTTGCTTGGCTTGCATGTAAATATTCTTAAGGAAGAGAAATAAACTATTTTTTTCTTTTATAAGTGCAGTCATCTTTTGTTTGATATAAATTTCTAGAAAATTATTTAAATAGCAAAATAACAATGGCGACGAGACTTTCGTTCGAACCTTATGTAATGAAAGAAGAACCTTTTGAAAATTATATTCAACGATTCAAACAGTACATTTTTGTGAATGAAATTGAAGGTAAGAAGATTGTTCCTTTTTTTATTATGTCTATTGGACCAAATACTTATGGTATTCTGAAAGAATTGATCTCACCTAGAGATGTTTGTGCATTAGAATTCGAAGAAATTGTTAGTGTTCTACTTACTCATTTTACACCTAAGCTAAATATCATTTTTGAAAGATATGAGTTCAGCCAATTGATTCAGGAACATGGCGAAAAATAGAAGAATATGTCCTTAAATTAAAAAAACAAGCTAATAAATGTAATTTTGGCTTAAATATTGAAGAACACCTAAGGGATAAATTCATTGCAGGAGTTTCTAATCAAGTTATTTTGAAAAGATTACTGCAAGAGCCTGAGCTCACTTTTAATATGGCAGTAAATATTGCTACCGCAATAGAATCGGTAGATTGTAATGTGTTGAAAATGAAGTCTTATGCTGAAACTAAAGAAATAAACAAATTACATTCTAAATGCAAGCATTGTGGAAAGATGAATCATCATTCGGACAGATGTTTTTTTAGAAATTCTTTCTGCTATTCTTGTAAACAATTGGGACATATATCGACTGTTTGTCATTCAAAATCTAAGAATGGATATTTTCAACCAAGAAAGAGAGGAGTGTCTAGTGAAGCGTCTGCCCACGGAGAATCATTTTCGGGAAAGAATGGTGAGTCCATCAATAATATAGAATATCTGACTAATAAATTTGAGAGTATTTTGTATGTCTTCGACATAAAATTCTTAGCAGAAATTGACACTGGGGCGGCTTTAACAACTATGTCAAAAGATCTATTTTAAAATATTTTGAACATGTTAAATTATTTCCGTCTAAATGTTATTTAACCGATTATCAAGGAAAGGGCATTTCCTCTATTGGAGAATGTAAAGTAAAAGTAAGATATAAAAATAAAATAGGCCATTTAAACTTAATAGTAACAAATATTGAAAATAATAAATTTCTCATAGGAAAAGACTGGATAGTATATTTTGATATGGTACAAATTAATGTCCAACAAAATAATAATTTTGATACTAATTTTATTTTTAATAAATATTATAAACTTTTCGAAGATATAGTCTTGCCAATAAAAGATATTTCCGTACACATTAATGTAAAAAATAATTTTGCACCAAAATTTTATAAATTTAGACCTGCTTCCTTTGCTATTAGAAATTTAATTGAAGAAGAACTATTATTTTTATTGAATAATGATATTATTGAAAATATAGTGGATAGCCCAATAGCTTCACCGCTAGTATGCGTCCCTAAGAAAAACGGCAAAATTAGAATTTGTGCAGACTTTAAGAGAACCTTAAATCCATTTATCGAAGATGTTAAATATCCGATACCGAACATCGATAATGTTTTACATTCATTTTTTGGTAAAAGTATATTTAGTAAAATTGATCTTTCAAGCGCATATCATCAGATACTTCTAGACGAGGAATCTCAAAAATTAACAGTTATTTCTACCCATAAAGGCCTTTTTAAATATAAAAGGCTGCCCTTCGGTATCAAGTCCGGAGCGACTATTTTCCAAAGAACTATGGACAATATTTTTTCCGGTCTTAAAAATGTAATAATATATTTAGACGATATTCTTATAGCATCGTCTGATGTAAATGAGCATATTTCAGATATTGAAACAGTCATGAATAAATTATCGGATTTTAATTTTTCAATTAATAAAGAAAAATCTTTGTTTTTTGTTGATGAAATCAATTATTTGGGACATAGAATAAATAAAAATGGAATCTATCCCCTTGAGGATAAATTGGACAGTATAAAAAAATGTCCTAAACCGAGTAACATTTCAGAATTGAAATCTTTCTTGGGCATGTTGTCATTCTACAGTAAATTCGTTAGAAATTTATCCATACATGCAAATCCTTTATTCTCTCTATTGAAAAGAAGTTATAATTGGAATTGGAAAAATGAACATGATCAGGCTTTCGAAAAATGTAAAAATTTGATTAGTACAAAAACTTGTTTGACGCATTATTCGCAAGATTTACCTCTTTATGTTACTTGTGATGCATCAAATTATGGAATTGGAGGATATATTTCCCATATTGTAAACGGCATTGAGAAACCAATTACTTTTGTTTCAAGAACACTAAATGACACAGAAAAGAAATATTCCCAAATAGAAAAAGAAGGGTTATCAATATTCTTTACCTTAAACAGGCTAAAACAATTCCTTTACGGAAGAAAATTTATTATTAATACAGATCACAAACCATTACTAGCCATTTTTGGCGATAAAAATAATTTACCAGCCTTAGTGGCAAATAGATTACATAGATGGTCACTCTCAATATCAAATTTTAATTTTGAATTAAATATACTAAGGGAACTGAAATACCTCTTGCAGATTTTCTTTCAAGATTTCCAAATCCTGAAAAAGGGGAGAAGGAAGAGGAAATGGAGAAATATTATTAATAGAAAATTCGATATTAGATTACGTCTTGGTATCGCACAAAACCCAAGAAGATCCAACTCTTAGAAAACTATATAAGTTAGTCAAGTACGATAAGTATGATGTTGACTCAGAGGTAGATATAAAAACCTTATAATAGAATTAAAAACGAGATAACAATAGTAAGAAATTGCCTATTTTTCGGAAATAGAATGATCATCCCCGATTCCTTAAGAGAATATGTTTTGAAAATCATCCATGAAAATCATATTGGAGTAAATAAAATGAAAACTCTGGCCAGAAGTTCTGTCTATTGGCCGGGAATGGATGAGCAAATTGAGAAACTGTCTAAAAGCTGTAGCACTTGTATGGAAAACACATCAAAGCTGCCAAAACAGGAATTTACCGAGTGGACTCCACCAAACAAAGTTTGGAAGAGAATTCATCTTGACTATTTCTATTTTGCGGGAAAAACTTTTTTGATATTGGTGGATGCGCATTCTAATTGGATAGAATGTCAAATGGTTCCAAATACATCGGCGGGATTCTGCATAGACTTTTTGAGAGAATGTTTAGCGAGATATGGTATCCCGGAGGTGGCGGTAATGGATAATGGGCCCCCGTTTAGAAGTTATGAAATAAAGACATTTTCGAAAGAAATGGCATACATGCGATGTTTAGCCCCGCTTACCATCCGGAGAGCAACGGACTAGCGGAAGTGTCTGTAAGAGAGATAAAAAAAGCTATGAAAAGAATTATTTCGGAGGAAAGAGAATTACCCCTTGAGTTTGCTTTGATTAAGGCTTTATATGCATATAGATTGAGTCCTTTGACTAGAACGGAAAAATCCCCTGCTGGAATATTTTTAAATCGCGAGATTAGAACGAAGATTTCCATGTTGAGCAAGAAATCAGTAAGAGTGGGGAGATTGAAAAATAAAAAACAGAACAATAGCTACAAAATAAATGATAGAGTAAGATACAGATGGATGGAAAGAGGAAAACCGAAATGGATGTTTGGGATTGTAAAGAGAATAGTGGGAAGCAACAGCTGTATGATAGAAACTGATGGAATAGAAAGGAAAGTACACACTAACTATATGAGGAGAAGTATGGAGAGAAAGGATGTTTCGTCATCAGAAGAAGGAATAAGCTACCCAAGGCCTCAGACGTCAAGTCCCCTGACTCCTGCTACAATAGTAGCAGAATCTACACCTGGACCACCGACTGAATCTACACCTTCCCGGAGATATCCACTACGAGAGAGGAGACCACCGGATAGATATGTACCTTAATGAGTATTGCTATCTTAAAAAAGGGGGAGTTGATGTGGATGAACTTAAAAAAATAATTAAATATGAGTGATTGAATATTAGATAATAATTGAATATTTTAATTAATTTATTTTTCTATTGTTTTTTGACCAAGAAAAGGTAAATTCATTCTATCAAGAGATATGTAAATTTTGTTCGTTCAATTTTAATTTTAATTTTAGTTTTGCTTGGCTTGCATGTAAATATTCTTAAGGAAGAGAAATAAACTATTTTTTTCTTTTATAAGTGCAGTCATCTTTTGTTTGATATAAATTTCTAGAAAATTATTTAAATAGCAAAATAACAGATACATCGAGAGAGCAAGCCTCTTCCTGAGGCGGAGACTGGAGGACGACAGTGTCCGCTCCGACTATCCTTCCTTGTCGGACCTCGGGCGTTCCCTCCGAGACAGACGTCGCTCTCCCTCCACTTTCACCGACGACGACGGCAACGCCATCTCCGGGGGCCAGCTTAGGCGTTTCCTTCGAGAACGCTTGAGCAGTCGCTTCGCTCAATCCCCAAGCTCGGAAGAAGACATCGCCGACTTCCTAGCTGAAGTGACTCCCCTAGAATTCGACGAGTGGGACCAGTTCTTTCTCGCCGACATCTCCCGCGACCAGATAGCGGAAGTCATCCACCGCATGCCAAATGGCCGTCCCTTGGGATGGGACGGACTACCCTGTGAGTTTGTCAAAGCCTTTGAAGATTTCTTCGCCGAAGTTCTTTGGCAAGTCTTTGAGGCTTCTCGGCTCCGCGGGGCCTTGCCTTCATCTTCAAGGCGCAGCAAGGTCATCCTGTTGCCGAAGGTGCACGGTGGTCCGGGTCTACAGGCATTCCGGTCAATCAGCCTACCAACGACCGACTACAGGGTCCTCAGCGGCGTGCTCATGGCCCATCTGCGACGTCATCTGCCAGACCTCGTGTTCAAGTGTCAAGTCGCCTGGGCTGCGAGACATGACACGCCGCTGGCTGTCATCTCTTTGGACCTGAAGTCGGCCTTCGACACCCTGAGCAGGAGCTACCTGTCTCCCCTGCTGGAGAAGCTGGGCCTACCATCTACCTTCCTAGGGTGTATTGCTGTCCTCTACGGGGAAGCAGACGCCTCCATCCGGGTCGGAGATGTCTACATCAAGGCCTTCCCGCTTCTCAACGGGGTAAGGCAGGGCTGTCGTCTCAGCGCCGCGCTCTTCAGCATCGGAGTTGGACCTCTGCTACACCGCCTCGAGAGGACCTTGGGCCGCGATTGCGTGGTCGCTTATGCGGATGACATCGTACTCTTCATCAGGGACGACGCTCAGCTTGGGCTCGTGCCCCTGATCATCGAAGAGTTCCGCATGACGTCCGGGGTGGCTGTCAACTTCAGCAAAGTGTTTTATTTTAAGAATTATTCGTAGGAAAAACATCCAGTTAGGGAGATCCCAGGTGAAGCCGGGTCATAATTTATAATTATAACGAATAAAGTATTTTAATAAAAATCATTTTTCAAATATACGCACTCGGGGGGAAATGTTCTCGGGTAAAACCGGGTCATTCGGCTAGTATTATATAATTGAAGACAAAAAAGGGTTGGTTGCGTCAAATTATTCTATATACAGTTACAAGCGTCATGCGTTCTTCATCTCTGTCACCGTTTGTTTTTTTTTTTTTTTTTTTTTTTGGAATGGCGCTCTCCTATTGGTTCGCTACGATGGCGCCGCCACTGCGCGAGACACTTTGCCCCCCCCCCCCCCACTCGCTTTTTGTAACTATTGTGTTGGAGGCGCCAATTTATAATTGTAACAAATAGTATTTGAATCAAAACATTCAATCGGGTAAAACACGGGCGTTAATGATCCAACAGGTCCACGTGTCTAAATTAAAACACGGGCGTTGGCTAGTTTTATTTTAAACGAAAAAAAGTGATATTTCGAGGAAATATTTATGATCAACACCAGTATAGTATATCTATGATATATATGTTATAGTAGCGTAGGTCAAGAAGATTTTCTTGATATCTCTCTCTCTCTCTCTCGCCTTCTTTCGTTTTTAAAGAAATAAAGCAAATTAACGCAATAAACGTTCTATTTAAATCCACTTTTTTTTTTAACTATTTTACATATGAAAAACAGTACAAAAGTGAATTTGTACTTGGATCAGGTAGATAAATTAAGAAAAAAAGGCATTTCCTTATCGTGTAACTGAAAGTTGCTGATGGCTTGCGCCATCTATCGGAATAAATATCAACTAATCGTTGATTTTTAATCATTCCAGAATTGACCAAATTCCTTGATTAATAAAGGAAAGCCAACCACGTACGCGTTTCGGGCTGTTGGCCTTCGTCAGCGTGGTGCAAGCTGTACCTCAACGACCAAAAAAAGCTGGTCTTTGGGACATCTTGAAAAACCATGAAACAGGTATTCAGGCCAGATAGCTTGCATCACGCTGACGAGGGACAACAGCCCGAAACGCGTACGTGGTTAGCTTTTTTTGATTAATCAAAAAATGGTATTTAGTCAATTATTGAATAATTAAAAATAAAGGATTAGTCGGTTATTCGGATAGATGGCGCAAGCCATCAGCAACTTTCAGTTGCACGATCAGGAAATGCCTTTTTTCTTAATTTTATATTAGTTTTATTCTTGGGTGTTGTATTTTAAGAAAGCGGAAGATTATAGGGTGTTATGATGACCTTAGGAAACCAAATATCGCGATGTTTGGACTGAAGCCAAGATGGCTGCTGTGATTGGGCAGGTTGTTGCCTGTGCTGATATCAACATTGGAATTGCCTTTGTTGGGAAATGGCATCACTTGATGTTTGCCTTCTGTTATGTCAGATTGTTTGAACTTCCTGGACGGTGTTGTTTATACAAAAATGTAACGCCTTGATAAAGGTTTGGCGTTCAGTCAAACGAAATATTGGCAATCAAATGTTTTTTAAATCCAATATATGCCTTTTTATTATCTAATATGGATTGCTCTATTTTCAAAACAATATATATATGTAGTAATTTATATTTCAATATGCAGTAGATCTTCTCACATGTATCATAATTACAAATAGTGTAACAGCACAAAAATGTAGATACAATTCAACACGCCAGCTTGGCCATTAGGTAATACAAACAAAGAAATAAAGTTTTATAGATACAGCCGCACCCAAGACAGGGCATGGTCCGAGGAGTCGAATTTCGTCAAAGATTATTTATTTCCTCCCAGGAAACTTCCAATAAGTTTTACGACCACCGCCACTGGACACCGACAAAAGGGCGGACAACAAAGAGATATTCTTTCCCTCTCATGTAGATAACACCCTCTTGAACTTTGTCCGCGTTTTCGGCGCTTCTCTCTCTCTCTGAGGTGACATCCAACCTGCCTCGTCCTTTTGGGTTACCCATTGACACCTGAAACCACTGTGGCCCCATGACTGCATAGTGCATGCCTACCACCTATATACACTCATAGACAAAAGAAAGTTTCATATTTTGATGTCGCCGGTAATGTTTTTTTTTTTTTTTTTTTTTTTTTTAAGAAGAAGAAGACACAGAGGCAATATTGTTCACACTTGGTTATCTCGTGTGTCTTCAATAAAGGTCACCGTGTATCAAATATCTTTCTGAGTTATTGTCTGAATCCCGATATACATGCTAAAAGGTACAACTTCCTCAAGTTCTGTACTACTCTACTATATATATGTCTGTTAGCTCTCTAAATATTTAAAGATGATTCTCTTTATATTTCAATTAAAGCACAAATTATTCTTATGATAAAAGATGTTTTACTTGAAAAATGAACCGTTTCAGCTGCCCGGGTTTTGCCCATGCGCATTTTTCATCCCTGTTTTACTAAGTATTTCGAAATAATTACTAAATCACTAACTAATTAAATCGCTTAAATAAACTAACTACTAAAATAATTATATATTTCAACACAAAAAAACGCGATATCCCCGCTATGGCATCATTGCGTCAATTTACAATTGTTAAACAGAGACACATAAATCATTAGATACATTAGCGCGCAATCTGTTATGAAAATTCGAAACTATTATAGACGCGTATGATTCTTTTAAAAATTAAACAATTTCTACTGTCCTTACTGCAATGGAGAAATTAATGGGAGGGCCAGGTTCATCAGTGGCGAACCCTCCCAGCGGTTTCTCGCCAGTTTAATCTACAATACCGCTGTTATATTACATTTTTCGATTGATCTATATATATAAAAATGAATGTATGTGTGTATGTGTCCTTTATGCCTGACCAAACCACTCATTGGAACGCCATGAAACTTTGGGAAGTTATTTAGTACTCGACGAATGGCCCGGGCAACGCCCGGGTTTTACCCGAGTGCGAATATATTTTAAAAACGTTGTCTTGGGTGGTCGCTATAGACAGGGTGGTCTGTATAGACAGGTGTATGTATCACACAGCTGATAACAGGGCTGTCTAGAGTGGCCGCTATAGACAGGGTGGTCTGTATAGACAGGTGTATGTATCACACTGCTGATAACAGGGTTGCCTAAAGTGACCGCTATAGACAGGGTGGTCTGTATAGACAGGTGAATGTAACACACTGATGATAACAGGGTTGCCTAAAGTGACCGCTATAGACAGGGTGGACTGTATAGACAGGTGGATGTATCACACAGCTGATAACAGGGTTGTCTAGAGTGGCCGCTATAGACAGGTGTATGTATCACACAGCTGATAACAGGGTTATCTAGAATGGCCGCTATATACGGGGTGGTCTGTAAAGACAGGTGGATGTATCACACAGCTGATAACAGGGTTGTCTAGAGTGGTCGCTATAGGCAGGGTGGTCAGTGGTCGCTATAGACAGGGTGGTCTGTATAGACAGGTGGATGTAACACACTGCTGATAACAGGGTTGCCTAGAATGGCCGCTATAGACAGGTGTATGTATCACACAGCTGATAACCGGGTTGTCTAGAGGGGGGCAGGGAGGACACGTGTTCGCCGGCAGCCAATGGGCGCGCATTCTATCCGTGAGCTTCAGACAGAATAAGGCAATTATATATATAGATAGTACTGGGAAGGTTTCTAGCAAATAAAATTTTTGAAATAACTTTTCGCCTAAAAATAATCAAGATAAATATTCTAATTATCTGTTATAATTCAGCAATCTGTTCTAAATATTATCATGATGATACGATGATTTTGTAATGTAGAAAATTAGGAAAGACAAAATTCAGGATGACACGGCAATTTATTTGAGACAAGAATAATGATACAATTCCAAGGCAAGATACTATTCCTTTGACTTCCATTTACCGAGGGAACCAATTAATATTGATTTTATTCAACTTATCGAGTATTTTTCAAGGGACCGGGAAAAAATGTTCACTTTATCGAGAGATTCGTTAGACAAACCTTTACTCGGGTAAAACCCGGGCGAAGCCGGGTACATCCGCTAGTGGGTAATAAATTTTTCCATTGCAGTAAGGGCAGTATAAATTGTATAATTTTTAAAAGAATCCTACGCGTCTATAATAGTTAGGAATTTTGATATGGATCATTATTAAATAATACAACAGGTTTCTGGATCTCAAGCTTTCAGACATCTCTGCCCTTCTACAGGAGTACATAACATGGATAACCGTCGTTATAGCATTATACAAGAAAGAAAAGAAACGATAAGATAGACAATTGACAATTAAAATAATTTTATTTACATCTTGTCAATACATGCAAAGTGCACAGTCTGCACTATTTAAAAAAAAGATAATATGGATTATATACACTATGTACAATGAATATGGTGCCTCTGCCAGCGCTGTAAAGTTTGGTGGAGAATCGCCAGTTGGTCTCCATCGACACCACGCATTTCGCGATCTATGAAGAATACGTAGATCGCGTACTTCGCCGCTGAGGAGATGGTGATGGCGTGGTACTCGTGACCAACTGGTACTACCAAACGATAAAATAGAGAAACGATAATAACTATATAACTACTTATATTATGATGCATCAGCGCGCCATCTGTTATGAAAATACGAAACTATTATAGACGCGTATGATTCTTTTAAAAATTAAATAATTTCTACTGTCCTTACTGCAATGGAAAAATTAATGGAAGGGACTTGTCCATCAGTCGTGAACCCTCCCAGCGGTTTCGTCAGTTTAATCTACAATACCGCTGTTATATTGCATTTTTAGGTTTTACTTTTATAGTGATACTGTTGCTAGACTCTTGGAATGGGTATTTTAGATGAACTATAGACATAATATTTGAGGACAGTAGAATTACATATAATTATAAATATATAATATGCTTCGAGAAATCGCTCTGGAAGGGTTCATCACTAATGAGCCAGGCCCTCCCATTAATTTTTCATTTCAGTAAGGGCAGTAGAAATTGTTTAATTTTTGAAAGAATCATACCCGTCTATAATACAAGGTAGGATCAATAAATAAGGTGAATTATAATTTATTTTCAAAAAAAATAAGAACGATACTAAAAATTAGGACTTGATTTATTCAAAATAATCACCTTGGCTTTCTATACATCGTCTCCATCGTTCTGGCAACTTGTAAATACCCTCTTTATAGGCACTCTTAGGAAGCGTGTGAAAAAAATCTTGCAACACTTTCTGGACATCTTCATCCGAGTCAAATCGCTTTCCCTTTAACTCCTTCTTTAATAGTCCAAAAAGTAAATAGTCAGAGGGGGCTAGGTCTGGACTATATGCAGGATGTTCTAAAACTTCAAAACCTAATTTAATGATTGTAGATACAGTTTTACATAATGTATGCGGCCTTGCATTATCATGAAGGAAGAGAACACCTTTACTAAGCTTCCTTCTTCTTTTGTTTCTTATACCGGGCTTTAGCTTATTTACAAGAATGTCACAATAAAGGTCGCTGTTCATACGTTGCCTTGAGGATAAAAAAATCAAGACAGATTGGTCCATCAACATCCTAAAAAATTGTTAACAAAACTTTACCGGCCGAACGTTGAGACCTGAGGAACATGTAATTCGTCCATTTTTGAACTCGTTAACCCATTTATAAATGTTTTTTTTTTTTTTTGAGACAAACAAGACTCACCATAGATATTCTTAATTCTTTGGCATATTTGAGATGTTTGAATACCTTCTGCATTCAAGAAACGAATTACTGCACGTTGTTCAAGCGTGGTGCAATCCTTCAAGGGAGCTTCCATTTTAGTTTATTTATAAGTCCCGCGCCGCGCGTGGGAAAAAAGAACAGAACACCTTAAATAGTCTCTCGATGTTATATTTTAATATTCTGTGGTTTAAATTATTTTTGCTTTTTTAATTTTTAATAAATAAGATAATTCACCTTATTTATTGATCCCCCTTTGTAGTTTAGAATTTCCATCATTACTTATATATCGATACCTAACTAATTAACTAAATTAAACTACTATTTCTATTACTACCAAGCAAAGGGTTGGTTTATGGTCAAATGTTTATAATTTAAGATTACATAGTTATTTTTAACATATATCCATATTTAATAACAAAAAATGTCGGTGGACGAGTGGGTAACACCCTCGATTCCCGACAGTCATGAACTGGGATTGAATCCCGCGTTAACATTTTGTTTAATATGTGAATTCACATATTATTCACTGTTTCAATTATCATAAACTAGGTTGCTCTTGTTAAGCGGTACCTAATAAAGTGATTTTGAACCGGATATCCATTTTTTTTAACGACATTACCTCTCTCTCTCTCTCTCTTGAACAAACCCCTTGAATATATTAATTTAATTTAAAAATAAAATACGACTAGATTTATCGCGATATTTTCAGAATATTTAAAAAATTAGGCTTTCTATATGTATTAAATATGTACAGCTATTTTTTTAATTATTTTTTTAGATAATTTATTCAAGTATTCTCGAATAACCAAATCATTAAAAAAACTTTCTAGAATATTCAAATAAAAAATTAAACTATTAAAAACTTTATTTTTGACATGTGAGATTTCGATTTACAAACACATCAGACGGTATTTTAGTATTGTTTTATAAAGACATATATTCATGATCTCATAGAATGCTCTAATATTACCACAGACGTGGAATTGTTCAAATAAATTTTTAACAAATAGATAACGTATATAGGAGTATACAAGGGCGTACCTGGATTTGTAAAGGAAAAAAAAATTATTTTTTTTTCCTTCACAGATCCAGGTACGCCCTTTTATATAATCTTAATTAATGGATCGCCTTTTGACTCAAAGTATACAGGAGTGTAAATTATAAGTGTAAATTTGTATTTGCATGATCTCAGAAGGTAACTATATGGTCAGTTTTGTTGGTCAATGGTTAAATATCATTATTTCCATTAGATGGTCTTCACTCTATGAGTATAATATAACTTAATATTATAAGAGATTTCTTCAATTAATTTTATATGCTTATTATATGGGTATCTTTTCTTTTTTTATTTAAGCGTTGACCTGGGGTCAATAAAGATGTTTAAATTGTCATAACAATATTTAAATTTTACGCAAAAAACACGTTTTGAGCGTTAATTAGATTTTTCTGAAGTTCTTATGGTTGTGTGAGTGTTTATGGATGCAAGTGTTATTGTTCTTATCCCCAAAATTGGGGATATAGCCAACTGGTAGTAAGATATGCTTCTCACTTCAGGTGGTCCATTAATGTAGTGTAAGGATGTCCTGGTGTCTTCTCCAATCATTCTTTCAAGTAGGTTATCATGTCTTAGCATATGACATATTCAAATCTGTCTTCCATGGCATTTATTGAGGCATCTGCTCTCTCTCTCTCTCCCGCTAGTTTCTAACGCCTCGTCTTAAAATCTTGATGATGTTTCCTGGATTGTTTCAAATATCCTGTTTTGTGACTTGGAAGCAATTGAGGCGATATTGATAAGTAACATTATTGTTTTTGTACTTGGTAAATTTTGGAAATGCCTTTATACTGCGTGTATAAACTTGATAGCTTGAGGCGTCCAATATTTAACCTGGATATTAGGATGAAGATTTTGGTAAACCAATAGGAAGATTTACAAAGAGTTTGCTTTATTGGCTTTAAACTTCAAGCTTTCATGCAAGAGCACTTCATCAAGCCAATGTTTTCGCAGGAACGTACAATATTTTATAAACAAAGTTAAAGAAAATATTATTTGAAACATTGGAGCGTTGGTGTTTCATTGTCGTGAGTATTAATTAGCAAGTCATAAATATATTGTGGCGAAGAAATAATTCATATTTTATAATTTAATTATTCAATGAAAATATTTAAAACAGATTCATTACTTTATATTTGTAAAAATCATCATATATGTTGTCTAGCTTGCTTGCTCGATATTCTCTAGCTGTTTGGTTGGTTTGTTGATAATTGTCGACTAGTCGTACTGACGTCATCAATAAATACATCTTAAGATAGTCCAAGACTTGACGCTACAATATATTTGCATTACATATTTTAGTTTTATTAAGAAAAGATATGGCTAAAATGGTATAATCAGTTTACACCGGATGTTAACTTTGTCCGTGTAAGAGGAAACACCAGTACGTGAGCATCCTTCCCGCATCTTTATGTGCGTGTGTTTCAAAAAGTAGCTTTAAAGTATTGAAGAAGAAATGGATATAAAGGTGCAATAGTATAGGTGCCCTTCTTATATTAGTATATATATAATGTAGAATACTCTGTAATAAAGCAAAAGACAAAGACACGTAAAACAGGAATGTTTGCAAGCTCCGTCACTTTTTGACACTTTTGCCAAACTAATTATCAGCGTCATATAAAACTAAATTAGTCGTATATAAGGGAGGATTTAATGTTGCTGCTGTGGGGAGCATTGCACCGTTATGCTTGCATG
>CP092866.1:42747324-42778983 GCA_030710605.1 Cordylochernes scorpioides
CCCCAGCCTCTAATTCAAACACCTCGTGTAACACCTGATGTACACTTAGTAGAATTTAACCATTTATGTTCCACGATATTTGACGCTCAGAAATCCTGTCTTATACCCCGACTTGTTCAACCCCTTTTCTTCATCTTACTGCAGAGATCTTCCAATAATAGTAAGTAAGGATCCCATTAAGCAGAATGACAAACCCAATGTCACTAATCCATAGCCACAGAAAACCAGGCAATAACCGCGTTTCAAAAGGTGGGAGACATCCACCAAGCAAGCTGCCCCCACAAGGGGCCTCTGACCCAAATAAATATGCCCGCCACCGCCGGAAATCGCTAATAATAAATTCGAGGGGAGTTGGAAAAACAAACAGCCGACATTGTCGCGTTACGACTAATCGCTATTGCCCCGTGTTCTCTAATGAACTTTCGCCACCTATTAAATAAAATATTAGTGCGCACCTTTTACTATATACCGTTCTAACCCCAATGAATTAAAATATATATTTTCTTTTTTAGTAATGACCCAAAACCAAGTCACCAGGTCTAGATTCTATCGCCCTCTATTAACTTGTCCACTTAACATCGACACTTAGATCCAAGGACAACATTTTACCTACAAAAATCACACACACCCACATATGTTAAAAAAAATTATTGATTTATCAAGAAAGGCCATCCACGAACGCGTTTCGCGCTGTTGGCGCTCGTCAGCGTGGAGAAGGCTGTAACCACTGCGACCAAAAAATATTTTTGGTCCCAATGGCTTCCCGAGAAATCAGAAAAGGAGAGAAGGCCTAGCAAACCCAGTCCAACTTTTACGAGGTCGTGGCACTCCTGGATAATAAAACTTCCCCCCCCCCCGTTTACGTCAGAAAAGGGCAGTGACCTGTACGGACACAGCTCAGCTATAAAAGGACGCCCCGATCCTCAGTTAGTCAGTCCTTAGTCAGCCTTTGTTTCAGCACCAGTCCGCCGGACGCTCCGATAAAAGGAAAACCCTTTCCTGCCAGAAATCTCCTCGTCCCATTCCTTCTTGACGTTCAGACGCTTCTCAGTGGAATCTCTGTTTGTTTATTTCACCTTTGGCCCAGCTGTGTCGCCTTCCACCACGACTGCACGGTAGAGTTGACATCGAGGTTCGTCTAGCATCAGGTAACACTGGTCCCAGATTTCAATTCGAATAGTAAAACTACAGCAAAGTTATGAAGTTGAACAAATCTTTCGTTGCGCTCAAAATAACGAAAACTTCAAAGAGATCTCTAAAGGTTTCCTACTTTAATAATATATATATATACAACAATTATAGGCTGTGAATAGAATAGCCATATGATGTTAACAATGAGAAAAAGGGGGAAAAATTAGAAAAGACCTGTGTGCAAAATAAAGAAGTGTCTGGCAATATGTACAATAAACATAATATAAATTATCAGTTTCTTAAAAGATATTTGTTGCTATATTTCTTATAAATTTCTTGCTATGCCTCTTGTAAATCTATAAATGTTTGATTAATCTTCTTGAAATCAGTATCTACAAAAATTCTAAGCAAAGTCAACAGAATAGAGAAACCATAGGTCCGTCTTATAGCTATTTCTATTTATTCATAGCTAATTGAGATATTGAAACTTGGCAAATGACACAAGTTTCGTTTTGTAGCTATTCCTACTTATTCGTAGCTAATTCAGATATTGAAAATTGGCAAATGACACAAGTTTCGTTTACTGAAAATAATCAATTGTGACTTTGGAAATCGATTAATGGGTCACTTCCTAATCTGAATATTAAAACTACAGCAAAATTATAAAGTTTAACAAATCTTTCGTTGCGCTCAAAATAACGAAAACTTCAAAGAGAACTCTAAAAGTATCCTACTTTAATAATAATATCAACGCTCTATATTCCAAAAAGATAGGTTTACATCTGTTATCAAATTATAAAACTATTTTAGAGGCGTAATATTTTTTTTAAAATAAAACAATTTCTACTGTCCTTACTGCAATGGAAAAATTAAAGGGCCTGGCTCATCAGTGGTGAACCCTCCCAGCGGTTTCGCCAGTTTAATCTGCCATACCGCTGTAATATTGTATTTTTGGAACTTCCTTTTATAGTTGACTGTTGTAAGACTCTTGGAATGGGTATTTTAGAAGAACTATGGACATAAGCTTTCAGGACAGCAGAATTAAACTGGCGAAACCGCTGGGGGGGTTCACCACTGATGAGCCAGGCCCTCCCTTTAATTTTTCCATTGCAGTAAGGACAGTAGAAATTGTTTTATTTTAAAAAGAATATTACGCCTCTAAAATAGTTTTATAATTTTGTTAAGGTCATGTATAAAAATTTTTTTATCCTTTGATTGTCTACAAATTTTGTTATGTTTGATTTATGGAGGCAATTCGGGGAATTCGATCTTAAGGAAAGTAAGAATTAAGAATTCAAATAATTGATGAAATATCACAATTTTGAATTTTATGTCTGAAGTATTTTTTTTTCATTAGAATCCCCTATATTTAAAATACAATATAACGCGGCTGATGATTGTAAAACGAAAATTGAAATTATACCGCGAATGTTTCTTTTATAAAAATCGAAATTTATTTTCAAAGAGAAATAGCGACATTTCTAACTTTGAGGATGAGGTATGGAAAGGTGAAACATGAAGAGTAATGGCGAACGGAAAAATAAAAAGGGTCCAGGGGCGGGAATCGAACCCACACCCTTCTGCTTACCGGGCAGGTGCCTTGTCCACTCGGCTACCCTGGACGTATTTTTCCGTTCGTAACTTATATTTAAAGTAACATTTAAAATACAATAAACGCGGCTGATGATTGTAAAACGAAAATTGAAATTATACCGCGAATGTTTCTTTTATAAAAATCGAAATTTATTTTCAAAGAGAAATAGCGACATTTCTAACTTTGAGGATGAGGTATGGAAAGGTGAAACATGAAGAGTAATGGCGAACGGAAAAATAAAAAGGGTCCAGGGGCGGGAATCGAACCCACACCCTTCTGCTTACCGGGCAGGTGCCTTGTCCACTCGGCTACCCTGGACGTATTTTTCCGTTCGTAACTTATATTTAAAGTAACATTTAAAATACAATATAACGCGGCTGATGATTGTAAAACGAAAATTGAAATTATACCGCGAATGTTTCTTTTATAAAAATCGAAATTTATTTTCAAAGAGAAATAGCGACATTTCTAACTTTGAGGATGAGGTATGGAAAGGTGAAACATGAAGAGTAATGGCGAACGGAAAAATAAAAAGGGTCCAGGGGCGGGAATCGAACCCACACCCTTCTGCTTACCGGGCAGGTGCCTTGTCCACTCGGCTACCCTGGACGTATTTTTCCGTTCGTAACTTATATTTAAAGTAACATTTAAAATACAATATAATTTTTATTTTTCCGTTCGCCATTACTCTTCATGTTTCACCTTTCCATACCTCATCCTCAAAGTTAGAAATGTCGCTATTTCTCTTTGAAAATAAATTTCGATTTTTATAAAAGAAACATTCGCGGTATAATTTCAATTTTCGTTTTACAATCATCAGCCGCGTTATATTGTATTTTAAATGTTACTTTAAATATAAGTTACGAACGGAAAAATACGTCCAGGGTAGCCGAGTGGACAAGGCACCTGCCCGGTAAGCAGAAGGGTGTGGGTTCGATTCCCGCCCCTGGACCCTTTTTATTTTTCCGTTCGCCATTACTCTTCATGTTTCACCTTTCCATACCTCATCCTCAAAGTTAGAAATGTCGCTATTTCTCTTTGAAAATAAATTTCGATTTTTATAAAAGAAACATTCGCGGTATAATTTCAATTTTCGTTTTACAATCATCAGCCGCGTTATATTGTATTTTAAATGTTACTTTAAATATAAGTTACGAACGGAAAAATACGTCCAGGGTAGCCGAGTGGACAAGGCACCTGCCCGGTAAGCAGAAGGGTGTGGGTTCGATTCCCGCCCCTGGACCCTTTTTATTTTTCCGTTCGCCATTACTCTTCATGTTTCACCTTTCCATACCTCATCCTCAAAGTTAGAAATGTCGCTATTTCTCTTTGAAAATAAATTTCGATTTTTATAAAAGAAACATTCGCGGTATAATTTCAATTTTCGTTTTACAATCATCAGCCGCGTTATATTGTATTTTAAATGTTACTTTAAATATAAGTTACGAACGGGAAAAATACGTCCAGGGTAGCCGAGTGGACAAGGCACCTGCCCGGTAAGCAGAAGGGTGTGGGTTCGATTCCCGCCCCTGGACCCTTTTTATTTTTCCGTTCGCCATTACTCTTCATGTTTCACCTTTCCATACCTCATCCTCAAAGTTAGAAATGTCGCTATTTCTCTTTGAAAATAAATTTCGATTTTTATAAAAGAAACATTCGCGGTATAATTTCAATTTTCGTTTTACAATCATCAGCCGCGTTATATTGTATTTTAAATGTTACTTTAAATATAAGTTACGAACGGAAAAATACGTCCAGGGTAGCCGAGTGGACAAGGCACCTGCCCGGTAAGCAGAAGGGTGTGGGTTCGATTCCCGCCCCTGGACCCTTTTTATTTTTCCGTTCGCCATTACTCTTCATGTTTCACCTTTCCATACCTCATCCTCAAAGTTAGAAATGTCGCTATTTCTCTTTGAAAATAAATTTCGATTTTTATAAAAGAAACATTCGCGGTATAATTTCAATTTTCGTTTTACAATCATCAGCCGCGTTATATTGTATTTTAAATGTTACTTTAAATATAAGTTACGAACGGAAAAATACGTCCAGGGTAGCCGAGTGGACAAGGCACCTGCCCGGTAAGCAGAAGGGTGTGGGTTCGATTCCCGCCCCTGGACCCTTTTTATTTTTCCGTTCGCCATTACTCTTCATGTTTCACCTTTCCATACCTCATCCTCAAAGTTAGAAATGTCGCTATTTCTCTTTGAAAATAAATTTCGATTTTTATAAAAGAAACATTCGCGGTATAATTTCAATTTTCGTTTTAGAATCCCCTATTCTTTTCAATTTTTATAATGCATACGATCAGAATTCCCTTTTTAGAGCGACTTTAGTACGCTCCAGAGTCTCAGATGTCTCCATGCATCTCTATCACAGCAGCAGCAATGTCCACTATCTTGGGTGTGTAAAGCTGCTTCTCTGGGTCTATGTCAATTTTCTGCAAGGCTGCGGCCATTGCTGGGCATGAGAATATGTGAGTAGGTGTTAGTTCCACACCAGGACAGTTGCTGCATGTCCTGTAGGTTCTTGTGCCATCTGGATGTATTGTCATTCCTTTATAATGTTTTGTTCTAAGTCTTGTTATAGTTTTTGTCAGTTTTCTCTCAAGAGTTTATTTCACAAAAACATTATATTCTTGTAGAGATAGAATCAATGAAGGAATAGAGATACCTTTGATGGTTGGAAGGTTGTTACCTTGATGCATCAACAGCTGAAGTTATTTGGAATGAAGGTTCGCGCTTCAGGATGTTATTGATGAAACGTTCTTCAGAGAATTTTTGGTATTACGTGATATAAATGAGGGTAAGATTTCAAGAAAAGATATTCTATATTTTCAATGATCATTTTAAAAATTTAAACATATAGAAAAATTGTAGCCCAGTTGTGGTTTCTGAAGAAAGAGATTTTTGCATCTTGATATCTTGTGAGAAAGACGTAAATGTTTGGTTAGTAAATCGATCAACAATCAGGTCTAACTTTGTTATATTTCCATTTAGTTTCTAGAGAATTTTATATATAATGTTTTATTATTATATATTATTTTATATCTTTCTTCTTATATATAAAAGTCAATGTCTGTTGTCTGTTTCGCGCTAAACTCAAAATCTACTGAACCAATTGGTACCAAATTTTTCATGTCGCATTTTATAAACCTGAAGAAAAATTTCGGGACATTTCGATTATTATTTTCGCCTATTTATTTTTTCATTTGAAGAACATTTTTTACGCGGAGTAAATATGAGGCGAAGTAACATCACCAGGCCAATTAAGCCACCAATGAGTGTTCTGCATTTTTTTTTTTTTCAAGTTGCTTGCGTACTTTTTTGAAATATTTTTTTATATGAGTGTTACTTTTTTTTAAAAACAAAAGTATTGAGTATTGAGAGAGAAATTTATATTAATAAGTTATGGTAAGTGCACACAATGCAATTTTAAAAAAACTTTACAAAATTAGCGTTACTTTATGTAAATAATGGCTTTCGTATTTTTTATTAATTTTTGTTCTGGCCTTTGTTTTTTTATCTTTTTTTTTTAATCGTTTAAAATGCAGTCACAGTCACATGAACAAACACATATGTTTGCCTAATTTCCATGTGCTCTTTTATTTTTTTACAGAAAAATATTTACATGCCAGTATTTTGGATTTTTTTTATATAAACCTATTTTTTATTATTAATTATTAAAAGCTTTTATTTAATTTGCCTATCTGTCTGTCTGGATGTCTGTCGCCAAATCTTGTTCAAACCTGATGACAATGCTAGCTGACCAATTTTCAGACTTCTGGGTTGTCAGGTTGCCCAAGAACGGACAAATTTCCAAATTTCCTTTCAAATTTTGTATATTTAATTTTAATATGCTTCCAGACCATATAGAATAATGAAACTCACAATACTCGCTCAGTCCAATTAATAATTGACAGATAGACAGACATACATTCATTTTTATATATAGAGATTAGCAGTAATTAAACGTAACAGTAAGAAAATGTTGATTTTAATATATGTAAATAGAGTCTCTTAAGAAAGACCACCTAAAAACATGACACAACTTGTTTCTCCTGTAGGTGGTCTCTCATTGGAGATTCTAATTGATATTAAAGAATCTCTAATAGACCTTTAATAAGAGACTGCCTCTTGGAGAGACGGGTTAAGCTACGATTTTAGGCATCCTCTCAATGGAAGCTCTACTGTATCTACTTTTTCACACTGTTTGGCTTAATAAATGCCATTTTAACCATTTTGAATGTGTATCAATCCAGTCTATTTTTTTTTTAATATTTTATAGGCAAAATCACTTCATTTCAATTCATAGGGAATTCTTAACATTTTTTTTTTTGTCTTCATTCAGCTTACTTTCTATTATATTTTAAGCCATTGTTCCCCCCATTATACATATTTAATACCGTATACACTGTTTTACTTTCAAAAATGTCATTAATAATTTGAATACAGACACATTGAAAACCTTCTTAATAATGATGATAATTTTTAATAAAATTTTTAATGGAATATGGGAAATAAAACGAAACGAAAAAAGGAAATCTGACAAAAAATAGCTTTATAACTTTCCCCAAAGTTCTAAATGGTCAAATAGCAAGTGGCTATATAAACAATATATACACAAAGATAAAATATAGATTTAAAATTATTTTTTTTACTTAATTTTAATGCATTGTAAATTCTTCATCTTCAGGGTCATTGGTAGTTATGTGGAAAATTTGGTGACATTTGGTTAAGTAGTTTCTGAGTTTATCGATAAACAGACAGACAAATTTTGATTTTTATATATATAAAGATAATACAGAGATAATAAATCAGGTGCTGAAAAAATAACAGATTAATTAATATTTATCCTTATTTAAAAAAAAAAGGTTTTCAAACTAATAATTAGATAGAAACCTTTCTGGTAGTATATTAAATAATTTCTCAAAGTTAAATTGCGATGAAATGAGTAGTTTGGTCCGGCATAAAGAAGAGGCATATAATAATTTTTTTCTATATGCATGATAATATTTAGAGCAGATTGTGTGTGTTGAATTATAACAGATAAATTAGAATATTTATCTTGATTATTTTTAGGCGAAAAGTAATTTCAAAAATTTTATTTGCTAGAAACCTTCCCAGTACTATGCTAAATAACTTCCCAAAGTTTCATGGCGTTCCAATGAGTGGTTTGGTCAGGCATAAAGGACAGACCACACACAGACATACATTCATTTTTATATATATATAGATGATCTGGCTTTGTGTCTTCTACTCGAATGAATGTTTTCTGTTAGAATTTTGTTTCTGCATACTAAAAGTGAACTCGCTTCACCCGTGGTCTCTGCTCTTTTGGAATTTTTTCCCTATATAATTTTGTATATGATTATCAAACATGATACAGCAATATTTTCATTATCATTTTCTGACTAAAAAACAACTATTTTTTCCCAGAACCTGTCAATTTTAATTTTTCTTGGCTAAAAATGCGACAATGCTGGAGGTTGCGAAAGGATTTTTTCAATAAATGTTCAAGACATGGAAGGAATTAGAAATCCAAATATTCAGATTCCTATCTAAAACGTCCTTGGAATTACAAGCAAATAAATGAGAAAAGCCAACAAATATATTAATTTTATCTGTTATAATTTAGTCATCTTATTCCAATATCATCACGCATATATTTATATTTATTATATATATATAGGTGTGTGTTTAACAATATACCACCATACATTTCACGACACCTTTTTAAATAGTTCCCCTTTTTCAATTAGTATGTTGTTACTTTTAACTATTTAATCAATTGCTTAATTTTATAATTCAAATTTTATATGTACCAATTATTCCCTAACAATAATCCACTCGGTGTCTCTAACTTTGTAATATAATTCAATAAATTTAGGGTTCCCAAAAGCAAAGAGACGCAGTTCTGTTAGTAACGGATTTTGCTTACTTCACTTCCGACCTCCCACGAGGAATTGACCAATCTGCTGCGAGTAGGCTTGCAGATATTTAAGGCCAACGTCGTCTCAGTGATAAGGCTTTTTTTTTGGACTGGCATATATACGACTAAAAATAGCGTGAATAATTAATTATAAAAACACTTTAAAAAAAGCTTTTATTTAAAATGCACTAAAAATAACAAAATAAATATTTCTGAAGTATTGCTTTTTTTTCTGAAGGTACCATTTAATAAATAAAATACACTGCGTGACATTGAAAATGGAACACCAAGAAATAGTGGCCAGAAAATTATGCAAATTTCAGGGTAGACGCGCCTAACCGAGTTATGCAAATGATGTAAAATGCGCAGCTCTCGTGCGCACATGGAGTAAGATATAAGGGAAGGAACTTGCAGAAAGGACAGTATTCGTGTCGTTATTTCTTCAAGGAAAATCATTGTAGAAATTTTGTTCTTGTGTCAAAAGACACGTGTAATAACAGAGAATGCCAGGTCATCGTAAACGGAGGCAGTTCAAGCAGACAGACGCTTTTACGAGGGGCATGGTGATCGGACTGAAAAGGGCAGGTTGGTCCATACGTCAAATCGCAGCTGATACACACCTTGGTGCGTCCACGGTGCACCGACTGTGGAGAAGATGGTTGGAACAAGGAAATGTGGCAATTTATAGGAATGTCGGTGCAACCAGAGTGACGTCAGCACGTGTGGATTGGCGTATCCTTTGATAAGCAGTGGCGGCCCCACAAGCCACTTGTACCGCCATCCTGCAACATGTGCAAGACACCCTAGATCATTCCATCTCGACCAGAACCATTTCCCGTCGATTGGTTGCTAATGGCTTGCACTCATGCCGTCCGCTAAGAAGCCTGCCATTGACCCCACCGAATAGGCGCCAACGTTTGGAATGGTGCCGGGCTAGATCGACGTGGATGACGGAATGGCACAGGGTCGTGTTCTCAGATGAGTCGCGTTTCTGCTTGTCCAGTGATAGTCGCCGTGTACGCGTGTGGCGTCGACGTGGAGAAAGGTCCAATCCGGCAGCAATTGTGGAACGCCCCATCGTGCGACAACGTGGAATCATGGTTTGGGGCGCAATCGCGTATGATTCCAGGTCACCTTTACTTCGTATTCAGGGCACTATGACGGCCCAACGATACGTTGATGATGTGCTGCGACCGGTGACACTCCCCTACCTTCAGGGGGTACCCAATGCCCTTTATCAGCAGGATAACGCCCGACCGCACACTGCTCGCATTAGCCAACAAGCTCTGCAAGATGTACAGATGCTTCCCTGGCCACCGTACTCTCCTGATCTCTCACCAATCGAGCACGTCTGGGACATCATTGGACGCCGTTTGCATGCCTTGCCACAGCCGCGTTCAGAAGACGAACTGTGGCAAATGGTTGAGAGGGAATGGAGAGCCATCCCTCAGGACGCCATCCGTACTCTGATTGACTCTCTACCTAGACGTGTTGCTGCGTGCATCGCCGTCCGCGGTGGTCCTACTTGCTACTAAGCCGACGCCGTTCTCGCTCTGTATTATGACTATCATTTTGAAATAAAGATCACTTATTGTTCGTCCCTGTCTCTCTCTGTCTGCCGAGTTTCATCACTTTCTGGCCACTATTTCTTGGTGTTCCATTTTCAATGTCACGCAGTGTAATAGACTTAGAAATAAAAGCGGTGGGATACAATAATAATAAATTTGAGATCAATGTGATTTTATATGAAGCAAATGATTAGCAAGATTATGCCTTTCATTAAATTTACACCTATTTGCTGCATAAATGATTATCATCCCCCACCGCTTTTATTTCTAAGTCTATTATTTTATTTGTTAAATGGTACCTTCAGAAAAAAAAGCAATACTTCAGAAATATTTATTTTGTTATTTTTAGTGCATTTTAATTGTTCTTATTCTTATTGAGAAGAAGGGCATTGCAGTCAAGATCCATCGCAGTCACTCATTCAACTCAGGCAATTTCAAGGGTTAATGCGCTGGGGCGGGTACCTCGGGGGTTGGGTGGAAAAGCAGATATCTATTTAAACTATATTGATTTTGAAACAATTAAATGAATTGCAAAAAAATAATTAAATCAAATACCTAAACACTAACATAATACAATTTTTGCCATCACACACATTTTTTGCCTGTGGTTTATGTGTTACTTCTGTATTGCTATTCTATGGCACTTCTACTATTTATTATTGATGTACTTTCAGTATGAAGAAAATTGCACTCGGGGGAATTCTCGGGCGAAACCGGGTCATTCGTCTAGTCACAAATAAATATCAAAAAGAGAGTTAGTTCATTAATATTTTTACATAGTAGAAGAGATCCTTCATATTGTCCAGAAGAAAAATACACGATTTATATTGCATTTTTTTTCTGAAACGAAATGTAATTTCAAAGTTAAACTCAGTGCAAAGTGGTTTATGAAATCTCTTTACATATTCTGTGATGTGTCTGAGGTTTGATAAGTTATCCTTTTGTGAATCCAACCTGTTGAATGGGTATTTATAAAACTTTAAACACCAAATTGTAGGAACGGTTGCACATGGCGTCTGTTCCTCATGTCAGAGGCGGCCATTTATTTTGGAGCTAAGTCGGCCTTGCCACTGAGTAGTGCTCCCAGTCTTAATGACAAAGGCAGACGCATTCTACTTCACCCAGTGTGGAGATAAGAAAGAAGAAGAAGAGACCTTATTTATGACTGTCAGAACTTTACAGGAGTGAGATTGTTCCCTGATCTAAATGATTTAACTCTCTTACATCAGCCAATTTTTTTCTATATAAATTTTATTAACTCTGTCGATTAATAATAATAATGATTGTTAATGATAATTAATACATTAAATTTGTAAATAATTAACTCTAAGTATTAATTTGTTTGTTGTTTTGTTTGTTTCCTCTGTAATAGGCGCAAATACTTCAATATCGAGCCTGTGATGTGTTGTGAGATTAGTAAATTTTAAAAAATAAATTTTTAAAAATTATTTCGTTGATGATATGGAAAAATCAACTGGCATACGAATATTCAGCAGCAATTATATAATTACTATGAGTGGCCTTAGGCAGAGCTGACTGCTACAAGACACGTCCCCAGGTGGCGGATAGGGGAACGACCTTAAGATATGAAGGCCAGCTGCGAAACAAGCAGAATAACTCTGACGAATAAGCAGTCGTTCTATTTCTGAGGCTAGGTTGTCATTAATTTTCTTATTGGTTCCAGCAATGATGAGATCATCTACATATAGACCCAGTATTGCATACTCTTCTCCTCTCTGGAGTTTATAGGCGCATGAATCACATTTGGTTCTAATCATTCCCAACTGGTATAAAATTTCATTGATCTTTTTGTTCCAACATTTTCCTGATTGTGGTAGACCATACAGGCTTTTTTCTAATTTACACACTTTGTTTTCTTTTCCTTTTTGCATAAAACCATCTGTTTGTCTCATGTATACTGTCTCTTCTAACTCACCATAGAGATAAGCTGTCTTCACATCATAAGGCTTTATGATTAAATTCTGTTGTGTTGCAAGAGCTACTATTGTTCGCAAGCTTTCCTTTTTGAGTACAGGTGAAAAAGATTCCTTATAGTCCACACCATATCTCTGATTGCATCCAACAGCAACCAGTCTGGCCTTTCTTTTATATATGCCGTTATTTGATGTTTTCTTCGTACTGTAGACCCATTTACTATTGATGACTTTCATACCATATTCCCTTGGTACTAGTGTCCATACTTTATGTTTCTCTATCTCACTGAGCTCTTCTTCCATTGCTTTGTGCCATTCATTTTTTTTTATCCACTATCCATTGCTTCTTTTAAGTTCTCCGGAATATAATGATCTATTTCCATAATTAAGTTTGCATCATTCCTATCCTTTATTCTTTGTGAGCGTCGAACTCCTTCTTCAATCAATTTCCTTTCTTGTTCTTCAAGTCTTGCTTTGTGCCGTTCTTCTAAGATTATCTTTGTTTCTCCTTTCTTTCTTCCTCCTTTTGCGCATCTTTCCTCTATTGGTTCAGTTTGTGTTGGGTCATTTTCAGTGTCACCACCTGGTTTTACTGAAGTATCCTCCTGAGACTTCATTTCACTCTCTGTGACAGGATTGTCTTCTTTCAAGATATGAAAGTTTTCAGCAACTATTTCTTCAAAATTTCCTTTATAGGTCAAATTATCACAATTAGTATCTACCTGAATATCATTTGTATAATCAATTCCTCTCTAATCTTCACTAAATTTTACTGATCTGACTTGATGAATTCTATTTTGTCATTATATCATATATTCTGTAAGCTTTTCTTTTAATGGAATAACCATTAAATATTCCCTTACTACCCTTTGGTGAAAACTTGCTTCTTCTTGGTTTGCTCTCAAGCCAATGTGTCAAACATCCAAATATTCGAATGTGTTTGACCGATGGTTTCCTGCCATTCCATCTATGCATAGGTGTATGGTGCTTGATAGACCTGTGGGGGGTACAATTCTTAATGTATGCAGCTGTAGCAATTGCCTTTGCCCAAAAATTCATGGGTAATTTTGAGTCAATTAGTAAGGTTCTCGCTGTATCTATAAGAGTCCTATTCACTCTCTCTGCGACTCCATTACTTTGTGATGAGTATGTGGTGGTAAGTTGGTGATGGATCCCACTTCTCTTGAAAAGTCCTTCAAATCTAGAGTTACAAAATTCAGTTCCATTGTCGGTTCTTACATCTTTTATTCTAAGATTTAATTCATTTTCGCCTCTTGCTTTAAATTCTTCAAATCTTTCAAAGGTCTCATCTTTTGATCTCAAGAAATATACAAATATTCTTCTACTGTAATCGACTACTATAATTATTCAAGCGTTGGTATTTGAATATTAGATTTTATCAATGTCTGATATCAGTTTAAAGAGAGAGCCTGTACATTTGCATTATCATTTAATATTATTATATTTAAGAAAGAAAAAAAAGGCATCTCCTTATCGTGTAACTGAAAGTGATGGTTCATGCCATGAGCAACTTTCAGTTGCACAATAAGGAGATGCCTTTTTTTTTCTTTCTTAATTTATGTACCTTATCCCAGTAAAATATCACATTTGTAGTATTTTTTCACATTATTATATTTGTTATGCTCTCCTATATATTATGATATAACAGAGTGTTTCAAGAAAGATTTCAAAACGCAACACTGTGGAAACAACCTCCTAAATGTTATCAGCGCATATGGAGAAGTATCCAATACTGAACGTAATACTGTGTTACCAACCTTGAAGTTAGAGAGTCTCGTGGACGGGCAATCTGACCTTGAATAAGTAAAGGTGATAATAGAAGCACACAAAACTATATGAGAGGTTGCCGAAGAATCCAACGTCGATCATTCTACAGTTGTTCGCCATCTGAGTCTAAAAGGTGAACAACATTGGGCCAATATGTTCTGTACAAATTGGATACAAATAAAAAAAATCGCAGTTTTCGAAGTTTCGTCGACGCTACCTCTACACAACAAGACCGATCCGTTTATCGAACGTAACTTGTGACGAGAAATTTGTTCTTTTTGACAATGTTTGAACCATGACGTAGTTCCAAAACACTTCTAGAAGCCGAAATTTCTCCAAAAAAGGTGTCAGTGATTGTATGGTGGTTTAACGCTGGTCTCATCAATCACAGGATTCTTTATTGAGGCAAATTCGTTACATCGGGGAGAGGTATTGTCAGAAAATTGAAGAAATGCACCAACGTTTTCAACGAATCTTCCCATATAAATATTGATCTTTAGAAAAGGTTCAATATAGTTTTCCAGACAACACCTGTCAACAACAAGTCTTAATAATGACACGGCAAAAACTGTACGAGTTGGGCTATTAAACTCGTTATCACATCCACCATACTCTCCCGACCTTTCGCCTTCCAACTCTATCACTTATTTAAACAGCTCTATAACTTCCATATGTACAGCACAAAACAGCTTTATAACAATTTGTTTATTTTACTCTTCATTATTTTCTATTTATATTAAATCAGAGTAAGCATGCTTCTCTGTTAAATATATACATAGGGCCCACTAGAGTGGGTTTTGCAATATGAATTTATTAGTTACAATCTTTCAAAATATTTTCCACCACAATCAATACACTTTTCCATCCCTTGAAACCAGTCATCAAACCAAATCTTCCACGTTTCCTCAGGGAGCTGGGCGTACTCGTTATCTCATGTCCTCAAAAGGTCTTCATCGCAGAAAAAGCGTTTATCTTTCAGTCTGTTCTTCACGTGAAGGAAAAAGGCAAAGTCCCAAGGTGCAAGGTTTGGACTGTAGGGAGGATGCTCCAACAATTTTAGTCCAGTACGTGCTAAATAATCGGCGCAGACCTTCGAACATTGAACTGGAACATTGTCATGGTACAAAATCCATGTGTCAGTTCTTGAGTTTGGACGTAACCTCTTGATAGTTTGAACAACTTTAGGAAGGCATTCCTCTGTGTACAACTTGACAGTGACTGTCTTTTGATTTTCCAGTACCGCGGATTTTCCTACAGACACAGTCGTGCTTTCACCTTCAAAGATCCATACTTTGTTCTGGGCTTTAGTAGGCTCATCAAAATAATAAATCCAAGTTTCATCACCTGTTATGGCATCTCATAATGAGATGATCTCTCATCAAACATTTTGAGCATCTCTCGGCACCATTGAAATGCGTCGAGTCATTTGCTCGTCAGTTAAAGAATGAGGAACCCATAGGGAACAAACTTTACTTACTGTTAGATGGTCGTGCAGAATGGAATGAATTTATGGTGCAGGAATGCCTGAACTATCCTCTATCTGGCGATAAGTTATTTGTCGAGCAGTCTCCAATAATTTCTTGACAGCAGCGATGTTTTCCTCATTAAATGACGAAGCTGGACGTCCTGACCTTGGCGCGTCTCTTATGCCATATTTTCCTCGTTAAAACTCACGATACCAGCTGAATATGGTAGTACGATATGGAAAATCATTTCCTAATACAGAAATCATTTATTGCAAGCATTCTTCAATGCCCAAATCACGTTCAAATTTATATCGTAAAATGACTCAGTATTCAATTTTACGCCAAGTATACATTCTTAATATTTTATCACTTCACAGTTCAAATAATACTAACATCTAGCAAATTTAATTTTGACTGCAGTTCAAATATAAACAGGGCTAAACAAGTTCGAACTCGTGCCAACATGGTCGCACGGGTTGAAGCGTATTGCAAAACTTTCCTAGTGCCCTTTGTAGATATTTACATTGCATTGCGATCATCAAAATTATTTCAATCCCTTTTTTTTACCCTTTATATATCAAAACTACACAATCGGGGGGCTTCATACACGTCGCAGTGGGCTCCTCATTCAACATGCAGTCATGGGCCAGAGTGGGAGCGCACCAGCCTGAAGACAAATGATGACCTACACATAGGAACATGGTTATCTCGGTTTAAAGGGATCAGCACCCGGAAAAGTAAGGTGGACTATGAGAGTCCTGGGACTCCCTGGTTAATCCGGCATCATAATACCTAGCTGCTATCTATACTGTGCTCCTTCCTGTAGGCTCAGAAGGAACCCAGCTTATATGCAAATGATGACGTCAGAGAGGCCGAATCTTTTTGAGTGTCTGTGTTCAATCAAGGACTGGCCTGCTCGATATTAATGTTCTCTCAGCTTCTTGGACAATGTCAATCATCTGTTATTCGACCTTACTGGGTGCCGCGTCTTTCTTTCCTATGGTAGATTTTATTGAACTCTATTTTGAAGTTTTATCAGGCTTGGTGTTTCTTGATGTTTCTCTATGTAAAACATTCCTTTGTACAACATTGTATATGCACAACAAATATAATATAACATATATATATGAGATATCATAGAATAATCAAAGGTATAGGAAGAAACTCACCATAGCTTGGAGCATGCTTGCTCTCCAAGAGAGTCTGCAGGAATAAAAAACCTAGAGGGATGGAGATATATATTAAGGTAGACGGTTGCATCAATCTACAAAATCTTTCCGTTTTCCTTTCAGATGTAAGGGTTCAGAGCCATTTTCAATGACCTTGAACGATTATGAGTCTATATTCTGCAACAGGGATAATAAACCTTTGGAAAAACTAATTTTACAGATATTCTTGAAACATAACTTTATCAAATATTGCGCAAGATTTGCTATATGGAATCTGGTATGGTATCTTTTATTTATTTATTTATTTTTTTAATAAAGATTTCATGTGTAGAGCTTGTTGATAAACATCCATTCAGTAAATTATTGTGTAAAAATTCGAAACTATTATAGACGCGTATGATTCTTTTAAAAATAAAACAATTTATACTGCCTTACAGCAATGGAAAAATTAATGGGTTTTATTTTTAAAAGAATCATACGCGTCTATAATAGTTTCGAATTTTCATAACAGATGATTCGCTAAACCATCATAATAAAATTATTGTGTGAAGCTTGCATTCCCGTCCAGGATATAAATGCATATAACAAAAGGGTACTTTACATGCGGACTAGGGGCGTTGACAAACACAAAACACCAGCTTTGAGAAATCCACATATTAGATCAACTTAGATACGACGCTTCATCTATATATGTATATAAGTTAACGTATGCATATATGTGAACAAATGTCGCGGTCTCACGCAATTCTGGCCTTAACTACCAGTTTCATGATTTTTCAGGATGCCTTGAATGACCAATTCTTTGGTCGTTTAGGTACAGCTTGCACCACGCTGATGAGGGCCAACAGCCCGAAACGCGTCCGTGGTTAGCTTTACTTGATTAATCAAGAATGGGTATTTGGCCAATTCTGGAATATTTAAAAATCAACGAGAATAGTTGATATTTATTTCGATAGATGGCGCAGGCCATCAGCAACTTTCAGTTGTACGATAAGGAGATGCCTTTTATCATAAGTATGTATATATTAACACAAAGCAATAACGCGCCTTCTATACATATAAAATAAAAGGATTTAAAAGCACGAATGTTTCTTTTATACATAAAACGAACTTCTACTGTCCTTACTGCGATGAAGAAATATATTGGGAGGGCTTGGCTCATCAGTGGTGAACCCTCCCAGCGGTTTCGCCAATTTAATCCACCAGACCGCTTCTCAGAGCTCTAATACTGTATTGGATCATTCTGCTTTTATATGCTACACTGAAGGATGGAATCTAAGAAATGGTTTTCAAGTAAACTATGGACATAAGCTTATAGGACAGTAGAATTACATTCAAATATTTGCTTCGAGCAATGCTCTTCAGCAAACTATAAAGATATTTTTTCATCGCAGTAAGGACAGTAGAAGTTCGTTTTATGTATAAAAGAAACATTCGCGCTTTTAAATCCTTTTATTTTATATGTATAGATGGCGCGTTATTGCTTTGTGTTAATTTATTCTTAACTGGCCTTGTCTTTATAGTTTGCTGAAGAGCATTGCTCGAAGCAAATATTTGAATGTAATTCTACTGTCCTATAAGCTTATGTCCATAGTTTACTTGAAAACCATTTCTTAGATTCCATCCTTCAGTGTAGCATATAAAAGCAGAATGATCCAATACAGTATTAGAGCTCTGAGAAGCGGTCTGGTGGATTAAATTGGCGAAACCGCTGGGAGGGTTCACCACTGATGAGCCAAGCCCTCCCAATATATTTTTTCATCGCAGTAAGGACAGTAGAAGTTCGTTTTATGTATAAAAGAAACATTCGTGCTTTTAAATCCTTTCATTTTATAAGTATGTACACTTCGTTCTCTTTTTATGCGGTTTTGGAGTTATGCGGTGCAAGAAAAAAAAAATTATTCGAATTTCGAAATTTTTTTTTGGTGATTCACTTTTTCTGAAAACGAATAAGAATAACAACTACAACTCTACTATTACGCAATCAATACAAAGAAAGAATTTTGTAACGTCCTGGTTGTATGTTAAGTTATCCAACAAACAGTAGAGGGGAAGTTCCAATGTCTTTTATTCCGCGCCTGCCGGTGTCTTACACAACTCGTGCAAAACCGAAATCAAAACTGAAAACCCGCCGGCGTGCCAGCTGCCGTTACAAATTTATTTTTTCTTTTATTGACATGTTTTCTCTTGATTTGTTCTTAAAAACAAAAGAGACAAAAACAAAAATACCTCGTTAAAATTGAGTGTTTTTATGCTGCATTTTGTTTTTGTATGAAACTAATTAAAAAAGCCTGCATATTGGAAAGCATTAGTAAATAAAACTTTGTGAAAGAAGGTTACTACCGAAAACCGGAAGATAAATTTACTCAAGTGAATTGTAAGTTTTTTTAAATAATTTTAGTGCGTAATTGTACATTAAGTTTTTTCTATAATTTTTAGTTCTCTTAAAGAAAATGTGTGACAATAATAAAAAACAAAAAAGAAGTGCAATTTCGCTAGAAACCAAAATTATAATTCTCGATTGCTTGGCGAAAGGAGAAAGATCAACAGCAATAGGTAAACGTTATAATTTAGGCGAATCTACTATAAGAGCAATAAAAAAAATGAAGCCGCAATAAGAAGATCAGTCAGATCTGGTACAAATTTGAGTTCTAAAATTTCATCATATTCAAAAGGCACTTTAATAGAAAAAAACAGAAAAGGCTCTCGTAATTTGGATTGAAGATTTAACTCAAAAAAGAATTCCGTTAGATGGACATTTAATCAAGATGAAAGCCCTTAAATTTTACAAGGAGTTAAAAGAATCAGAGCCATCTACATCTTCACGTGAAAGTAATCCACAATTCTCTGCCAGCACAGGGTGGTTAACTGGTTTTATAAAAAGACATTCTTTTCATAATCTAAAAATAAAAGGTGAGGTGGCTTCTGCAGATGAAGAAGCTGCTAGAAAATATCCTGAAAAGTTGGCTAAAATTATTAAAGATGGAGGATATTGTGCCCACATCAAATCTTCAATGCTGATGAAACAGGATTGTTTTGGAAAAAAAATGCCAACCCGTACTTACATTGCAAAGTCCGAAAAAAATGCCAGTGGTTTTAAAGCTGCTAAAGTTCGAGTTACTTTATTGCTGTGCAGCAATGCATCTGGCGATCGAATGTTAAAACCGCTGCTTGTAACTCGATCTTTAAAACCACGTGCATTAAAAGGAAAAGACTTAAATACACAGCCTGTACATTGGATGGCAAACAAGAAGGCCTGGGTAACAACGGCTATTTTCACTGAATGGTTCAATAAATGCTTCGTACCCGAAGTAGAAAATTATATGAAAGAGATGGGTCTCGAATTTAAGATCTTATTAATTCTTGACAATGCACCAGGTCATCCAAACTTAGAACATCCAAATATAAAGGTAGTTTTTTTCCCTCCAAACACAACGAGCCTAATTCAACCATTAGATCAGGGAATTATTTCAACATTTCAAAAATATTATGTTAAATTCACTTTCCAATTCATTTTCGATAAACTGGAATCCGATACAATAACAGTTACTGAAGTTTGGAAACAATTTAATATCTTGAACTGTGTAGATCATGTTGCGTTAGCAATTGCCGAGATAAAATCACAAACTTTAAATGCATGTTGGAAAGCTGCTTGGCCTGAATGCGTATCAAAGAGAAATGAATCAAATATAACAACAATAGTAACATCAGATATTATTTCAATTGCTAAGGAAATAGGTGGGGAAGGTTTTGATGATTTTGGCGAGCATGATATAGGAGAATTAAAATTTTACACAAATAAATTTACTGGCAATATCTGATGATATATAAAAGAAACTCATTGCCAGTAAATTTATTTGTGTAAAATTTTAACGATAGGTGGCAATAAAATTTAATTTACTAATATATATTGGTTATGAAAACATATTTTGCGGAAGAGCTTTGCTCGATGCAATACCTTGAAATTATATGTATGTAACCTCTACAGACCTATAAGCTTATGTCCATAGTTCACTAAACACCCCTAAGCTGCCTTCCATAGAAAATGCAGGGTATATAACAAAACCAGTCCAATACAATAGTAGAGCGGTCTAGAGATTAATTTGGCGAAACCGCTGAGAGGGTTCACTACTGATGAGCCAAGCCCTCTCATTCAATAACTCATATCATTGCAGTAAGGTCTGTAGAGATAATATCTGATGATATTTAAAAGAAACTCATTGCCAGTAAATTTATTTGTGTAAAATTTTAACGATAGGTGGCAATAAAATTTAATTTACTAATATAGAAGAATTGCTTGTGGACGAAGCCCTAAATGATGATGATATTTTGGAAAGTATGGTAGATACTACTAAAGATTTCGAAACAGTGTGTAGATAGCGAACTGGAAGATGTTACTCCACTGGACGAAAAATTACTTCGGGAAGGCCTTCAACTTTCCGGTAAATTGGAAAATTTTTTTATTCAAAATGATAATGATGTAGCACGCGCCTTAAAATTCCAACGTGATCTGAAATTTTGTATGTCTGGCTACAGAGAACTCTACAAAGAACTAGTCAAGCCATCACAGCGTTTGATTACTGACTACCTTGTCAAAGAAAAAATCACTGAAGTTCCTAAAGAAGCATTACCATGTAGATCTGATGACGTAATTTTATCTTCAAGTGATGAAAGTGATCTTGCACCAATCCACAAACGGGTTCGCACATTATCAGACAGCGAATAATGATGAAAACATTCTTAATATGATTTTAAATAAAGATTTGTTTATGTTTTTTTTTGTTACATATTAAGTTTTGTTTTTGTTATTAACACACATATGTGCCATTTATTAAAATATGATGAGAAAAAAATTAAATCTTATTATTTATAAATCTTTTTTTATGCGATTTCTGGTGCATTTTAAAACATTATTTAGGTTTTATGCGATTTTTTAATAAATGGAACGTATCCATCATTTTACATATAAATGTATGTCTTTTTTGTGCGATTTTTTTTATGCGGATTCCCCTGGAACGCATCTACCGCATAAAAAAAGAACCAAGTGTATATGTATATATGTTTGTCGGCTATGCACGTCCTCAATACTTAAGTAATCTGACTGAAATTTTATTAGAATATAGAGTTGAATCTGGAAAACCTTCAGTCAAATTTTCAGGTCTCTATCTCGAATATCCTTGGAATTATTTACAAATTTGCATTACAAATTTTCATATCACACTCGCAACCAGCGCCTACTGCGGTTGAAATAGGTTTCGGTTTTGGCAGGAAGCCTGCTGCCTGCTTTAATATTTCAGGTATTTTGCTTTATTTAAAAATATTAAATAATTAATTCAAATATTTTGCTTCAAAATGGTTACCGAGTTAACATTTTTTAAAATCCATTTTCTTTTTAATTTTAGATTGTGTGTGTGTATAAGTAAAATATTTTCTCTCCTACTTCCATCAGGCTTCTGCGACCGCGTCACACAATACCAAACCATCGACTACGTCTACTCGGACCACCGTGCCGTCCTGATCCAAGTAGGAGACCCAGCTCCTACAATACTTCCCTGCATCGGCAAGCTGCTACGGTCAGACCTGTTCTTCGTTCGATTGGAAACGTTCATCGATGAAATGTTAGAAGACCTGGCAAATCTTTCACCTCCGATGTTATGGGAACACTGGACCAGGATCAAGGCTAATCTGGTCGCGGAGATAAGATCACTCGCGCCTGCCGTCGCCGAGTCCGGCGGTGATACATCGAGAGAGCAAGCCTCTTCCTGAGGCGGAGACTGGAGGACGACACTGCCCGCTCAGACTATCCCTCCTTGTCGGACCTCGGGCGTTCCTTCCGAGACAGACGTCGCTCTCCCTCCACCTTCACCGACGACGACGGCAACGCCAGCTTAGGCGTTTCCTTCGAGAACGCTTGAGCAGTCGCTTCGCTCAGGATCCAAGCTCGGAAGAAGCCATCGCCGACTTCCTAGCTGAAGTGACTCCCCTAGAATTCGACGAGTGGGACCAGTTCTTTCTCGCCGACATCTCCCGCGACCAGATAGCGGAAGCCATTCACCGCCTGCGAAATGGCCGTCCCTCGTGATGGGACGGTTTACTCTGCGAGTTTGTCAAAGCCTTTGAAGATTTATTCGCCGAAGTTCTTTGGCAAGTCTTTGAGGCTTCTCGGCTCCGCGGGGCCTTGCCTTCATCTTCAAGGCGCAGCAAGGTCATCCTGTTGCCGAAGGTGCACGGTGGTCCGGGTCTACAGGCATTCCGGTCAATCAGCCTACCAACGACCGACTACAGGGTCCTCAGCGGCGTGCTCATGGCCCATCTGCGACGTCATCTGCCAGACCTCGTGTTCAAGTGTCAAGTCGCCTGGGCTGCGAGACATGACACGCCGCTGGCTGTCATCTCCTTGGACCTGAAGTCGGCCTTCGACACCCTGAGCAGGAGCTACCTGTCTCCCCTGCTGGAGAAGCTGGGCCTACCATCTACCTTCCTAGGGTGTATTGCTGTCCTCTACGGGGAAGCAGACACCTCCATCCGGGTCGGAGATGTCTACATCAAGGCCTTCCCGCTTCTCAACGGGGTGAGGCAGGGCTGTCGTCTCAGCGCCGCGCTCTTCAGCATCGGAGTTGGACCTCTGCTACACCGCCTCGAGAGGACCTTGGGCCGCGATTGCGTGGCCGCTTATGCGGATGACATCGTACTCTTCATCAGGGACGACGCTCAGCTTGGGCTCGTGCCCCTGATCATCGAAGAGTTCCGCATGACGTCCGGGGTGGCTGTCAACTTCAGCAAAGTGTTTTATTTTAAGAATTATTCGTAGGGAAAACATCCAGTTAGGGAGATCCCAGGTGAAGCCGGGTCATAATTTATAATTATAACGAATAAAGTATTTTAATAAAAAACATTTTTCAAATATACGCACTCGGGGGGAAATGTTCTCGGGTAAAACCCGGGTCATTCGGCTAGTATTAAATAATTGAAGACAAAAAGGGTTGGTTGCGTCAAATTATTCTATATACAGTTACAAGCGTCATGCGTTCTTCATCTCTGTCACCGTTTGTTTTTTTTTTGGAATGGCGCTCTCTTATTGGTTCGCTACGATGGCGCCGCCACTGCGCGAGACACTTTGCCCCCCCCCCCCACTCGCTTTTTGGTTTTTGTAACTATTGTGTTGGAGCGGGTCGCTCCTTAAATAAATGCATATATTAGTTAATAACTAAATGGAATCCTCTCTTTCTTTTTCCCAGTAAGAGACGCCTACGGAAGCCAACAGTACATAGACAGATAAAGCACATAGGCTATAGTTATTAACTAATATATGCATTTATTTAAGGCGCCAATTTATAATTGTAACAAATAGTATTTGAATCAAAACATTCAATCGGGTAAAACACGGGCGTTAATGATCCAACAGGTCCACGTGTCTAAATTAAAACACGGGCGTTGCCCGGGTCATTCGGCTAGTTTTATTTTAAACGAAAAAAAGTGATATTTCGAGGAAATATTCATGATCAACACCAGTATAGTATATCTATGATATATATGTTATAGTAGCGTAGGTCAAGAAGATTTTCTTGATATATCTCTCTCTCTCGCCTTCTTTCGTTTTTAAAGAAATAAAGCAAATTAACGCAATAAACGTTCTATTTAAATCCACATTTTCTTTTAACTATTTTACATATGAAAAACAGCACAAAAGTGAATTTTTACTTGGATCAGGTAGATAAATTAAGAAAAAAGGCATTTCCTGATCGTGCAACTGAAAGTTGCTGATGGCTTGCGCCATCTATCGGAATAAATATCAACTAATCGTTGATTTTTAATCATTCCAGAATTGACCAAATTCCTTGATTAATAAAGGAAAGCTAACCACGTACGCGTTTCGGGCTGTTGGCCCTCATCAGCGTGGTACAAGCTGTACCTCAAAGACCAAAAATAGTTGGTCTTTGGGACATCTTGAAAACCCATGAAACAGGTATTTCGGCCGGATAGCTTGACGAGGGACAACAGCCCGAAACGCGTACGTGGTTAGCTTTTCTTGATTAATCAAAAAACGGTATTTAGTCAATTCTTGAATAATAAAAAATCAACGATTAGTTGATATTTATTCCGATAGATGGTGCAAGCCATCAGCAACTTCAGTTTCACGATCAGGAAATGCCTTTTTTCTTAGTTTTATATTAGTTTTATTCTTGGGTGTTGTATTTTAAGAAAGCGGAAGATTATAGGGTGTTATGATGACCTTAGGAAACCAAATATCGCGATGTTTGGACTGAAGCCAAGATGGCTGCTGTGATTGGGCAGGTTGTTGCCTGTGCTGATATCAACATTGGAATTGCCTTTGTTGGGAAATGGCATCACTTGATGTTTGCCTTCTGTTATGTCAGATTGTTTGAACTTCCTGGACGGTGTTGTTTATACAAAAATGTAACGCCTTGATAAAGGTTTGGCGTTCAGCCAACCGAAATATTGGCAATTAAATGTTTTTTAAATCCAATATATGTCTTTTTATTATCTAATATGGATTGCTCTATTTTCAAAACAATATATATATGTAGTAATTTATATTTCAATATGCAGTATATCTTCTCATATGTACCATAATTATAAAAAGTGTAAAAGCACAAAAATGTAGATACAATTCAACACGCCAGCTTGGCCATCAGGTAATACAAACAAAGAAATAAAGTTTTATAGATACAGCCGCACCCAAGACAGGGCATGGTCCGAGGAGTCGAATTTCGTCAAAGATTATTTATTTCCTCCCAGGAAACTTCCAATAAGTTTTACGACCACCGCCACTGGACACCGACAAAAGGGCGGACAACAAAGAGATATTCTTTCCCTCTCATGTAGATAACACCCTCTTGAACTTTGTCCGCGTTTTCGGCGCTTCTCTCTCTCTGAGGTGACATCCAACCTGCCTCGTCCTTTTGGGTTACCTATTGACACCTGAAACCACTGTGGCCCCATGACTGCATAGTGCATGCCTACCACCTATATACACTCATAGACAAAAGAAAGTTTCATATTTTGATGTCGCCGGTAATGTTTTTTTTTTTTTTTTTTTAAGAAGAAGAAGACAATATTGTTCATACTTGGTTATCTCGTGTGTCTTCAATAAAGGTCACTGTGTATCAAATATCTTTCTGAGTTATTGTCTGAATCCCGATATACATGCTAAAAGGTACAACTTCCTCAAGTTCTGTACTACTCTACTATATATATGTCTGTTAGCTCTCTAAATATTTAAAGATGATTCTCTTTATATTTCAATTAAAGCACAAATTATTCTTATGATAAAAGATGTTTTACTTGAAAAATGAACCGTTTCAGCTGCCCGGGTTTTGCCCATGCGCATTTTTCATCCCTGTTTTACTAAGTATTTCGAAATAATTACTAAATCACTAACTAATTAAATCGCTAAAATAAACTAACTACTAAAATAATTATATATTTCAACACAAAAAAACGCGATATCCCCGCTATGGCATCATTGCGTCAATTTACAATTGTTAAACAGAGACACATAAATCATTAGATACATTAGCGCGCAATCTGTTATGAAAATTCGAAACTATTATAGGCGCGTATGATTCTTTTAAAAATTAAACAATTTCTACTGTCCTTACTGCAATGGAGAAATTAATGGGAGGGCCTGGTTCATCAGTGGCGAACCCTCCCAGCGGTTTCTCGCCAGTTTAATCTACAATACCGCTGTTATATTACATTTTTCGATTGATCTATATATATAAAAATGAATGTATGTGTGTGTGTGTCCTTTATGCCTGACCAAACCACTCATTGGAACGCCATGAAACTTTGGGAAGTTATTTAGTATAGTACTGGGAAGGTTTCTAGCAAATAAAATTTTTGAAATAACTTTTCGCCTAAAAATAATCAAGATAAATATTCTAATTATCTGTTATAATTCAACAATCTGTTCTAAATATTATCATGATGATACGATGATTTTGTAATGTAGAAAATTAGGAAAGACAAAATTCAGGATGACACGGCAATTTATTTGAGACAAGAATAATGATACAATTCCGAGGCAAGATACTATTCCTTTAACTTCCAATTACCGAGGGAACCAATTAATATTGATTTTATTCAACTTATCGAGTATTTTTCAAGGGACCGGGAAAAAATGTTCACTTTATCGAGAGATTCGTTAGACAAACCTTTACTCGGGTAAAACCCGGGCGAAGCCGGGTACATCCATACAAGAATAATAAAACAATTCCAAGGCAAGATACTATTCCTTTAACTTCCAATTACCGAGGGAATCAATTAATATTGATTTATTCAACTTATCGAGTATTTTTCAAGGGACCGGGAAAAAATGTTCACTTTATCGAGAGATTCGTTAGACAAACCTTTACTCGGGTAAAACCCGGGCGAAGCCGGGTACATCCGCTAGTGGGTAATAAATTTTTCCATTGCAGTAAGGGCAGTATAAATTGTATAATTTTTAAAAGAATCCTACGCGTCTATAATAGTTTGGAATTTTGATATGGATCATTATTAAATAATACAACAGGTTTCTGGATCTCAAGCTTTCAGACATCTCTGCCCTTATACAGGAGTACATAACATGGATAACCGTCGTTATAGCATTATACAAGAAAGAAAAGAAACGATAAGATAGACAATTGACAATTAAAATAATTTTATTTACATCTTGTCAATACATGCAAAGTGCACAGTCTGCACTATTTAAAAAAAAAGATAATATGGATTATATACACTATGTACAATGAATATGGTGCCTCTGCCAGCGCTGTAAAGTTTGGTGGAGAATCGCCAGTTGGTCTCCATCGACACCACGCATTTCGCGATCTATGAAGAATACGTAGATCGCGTACTTCGCCGCTGAGGAGATGGTGATGGCGTGGTACTCGTGACCAACTGGTACTACCAAACGATAAAATAGAGAAACGATAATAACTATATAACTACTTATACTATGATGTATCAGCGCGCCATCTGTTATGAAAATTCGAAACTATTATAGACGCGTATGATTCTTTTAAAATTTAAATAATTTCTACTGCCCTTACTGCAATGGAAAAATTAATGGAAGGGACTTGTTCATCAGTCGTGAACCCTCCCAGCGGTTTCGCCAGTTTAATCTACCATACCGCTGTTATATTGTATTTTTAGATTTTACTTTTATAGTGATACTGTTGCTAGACTCTTGGAATGGGTATTTCAGATTAACTATGGACATAAGCTTTGAGGACAGTAGAATTACATACAATTATAAATATATAATATGCTTTGGGCAAACGCTTTTGGAGGATTAACCACTGATGAGCCAGGCCCTTCCATTAATTTTTCATTTCAGCAAGAGCAGTAGGAATTGTTTAATTTTTGAAAGAATCATACACGTCTATAATAGTTTCGAATTTTCATAATTACTTATATATCAATACGTAACTAATTAACTAAATTAAACTACTATTTCTATTACTACCAAGCAAAGGGTGGGTTTATGGTCAAATGTTTATAATTTAAGATTACATTGTTATTTTTAACATCTATATATATAAAAATGAATGTATGTGTGTGTGTGTCTGTTTGTCCTTTATGCCTGACCAAACCACTCATTGGAACGCCATGAAACTTTGGGAAGTTATTTAGTACTAGACGAATGGCCCGGGCAACGCCCGGGGTTTACCCGAGTGCGAATATATTTTAAAAACGTTGTCTTGGGTGGTCGCTATTGACAGGGTGGTCTGTATAGACAGGTGGATGTATCACACAGCTGATAACAGGGTTGTCTAGAGTGGTCGCTACAGACAGGGTGGTGGTCGCTATTGACAGGGTGGTCTGTATAGACAGGTGGATGTATCACACAGCTGATAACAGGGTTGTCTAGAGTGGTCGCTATAGACAGGGTGGTGGTCGCTATTGACAGGGTGGTCTGTATAGACAGGTGGATGTATCACAGCTGCTGATAACAGGGTTGCCCAGAGTGGCCGCTATAGACAGGGTGGTCTGTATAGACAGGTGGATGTATCACACAGCTGATAACAGGGTTGCCCAGAGTGGCCGCTATAGACAGGGTGGTCTGTGTAGACAGGTGGATGTATCACACAGCTGATAACAGGGTTGCCCAGAGTGGCCGCTATAGACAGGGTGGTCTGTGTAGACAGGTGGATGTATCACACAGCTGATAATAGGGTTGCCTAGAGTGGCCGCTGTAGACAGGGTGGTCTGTATAGACAGGTGGATTATCACACAGCTGATAACAGGGTTGTCTAGAGTGGTCGCTATAGACAGGGTGGTCTGTATTGACAGGTGTATGTATCACACAGCTGATAACAGGGTTGTCTAGAGGGGGGCGGGCAGGGAGGTCACGTGTTTGCTGGCAGCCAATGGGCGCGCATTCTATCCGTGAGCTTCAGACAAACAGACAGAATAAGGCAAATATATAGTAGATAGTACTGGGAAGGTTTCTAGCAAATAAAATTTTTGAAATAACTTTTCGCCTAGAAATAATCAAGATAAATATTCTAATTTATCTGTTATAATTCAACAATCTGCTCTAAATATTATCATGATGATACGATGATTTTGTAATGTAGAAAATTAGGAAAGACAAAATTCAGGATGACACGGCAATTTATTTGAGACAAGAATAATGATACAATTCAAAGGCAAGATACTATTCCTTTAACTTCCAATTACCGAGGGAACCAATTAATATTGATTTTATTCAACTTATTGAGTATTTTTCAAGGGACCGGGGGAAAAATGTTCACTTTATCGAGAGATTCGTTAAACAAACCTTTACTCGGGTAAAACCCGGGCGAAGCCGGGTACATCCATACAAGAATAATGATACAATTCCAAGGCAAGATACTATTCCTTCAACTTCCAATTACCGAGGGAACCAATTAATATTGATTTTATTCAACTTATCGAGTATTTTTAAAGCGACCGGGAAAAAATGTTCACTTTATCGAGAGATTCGTTAAACAAACCTTTACTCGGGTAAAACCCGGGCGAAGCCGGGTACATCCATACAAGAATAATGATACAATTCCAAGGCAAGATACTATTCCTTTAACTTCCAATTACCGAGGGAACCAATTAATATTGATTTTATTCAACTTATCGAGTATTTTTCAAGGGACCGGGAAAAAAATGTTCACTTTATCGAGAGATTCGTTAGACAAACTTTTACTCGGGTGAAACCCGGGCGAAGCCGGGTACGTCCGCTAGTATATACATATTTTTTGAGGTTTTATTACCAAAAACAGATATTACCGTTTGAACAAACCCCTTGATGTAATTTAATTTAAAAATAAAATACGACTAGATTTATCGCGATATTTTCAGACTATTGAATAAATTATCTAAAAAATAATAATGAAAAATAGCTGTACATATCTAATACATATAGAAAGCCTAATAAGTATTTTTAAAGTATTCTCGAATAACCAAATCACTAAAAAAGCCTACTAGAATATTCAAAGAAAAAATTAAAATATTGGAAACTTTATTTTTGGCATGTGAGATTTCAATTTACAAACTCTTTTTATCAGAAGATATTTTAGTATTGTTTTATAAAGACATATATTCATGATCTCATAGAATGTTCTAATATTACCACAGACGTGGAATTGTTCAGGAACGGAAATATCTTTATTTACGGGGCTGCTAACCAAAATGAATGATTTTTGAGCCCCGTTTTTGCCTTTAATACATTTCTGTGTCATCCTGAAGTTTGTCTTTCCTAATTTTCCACGTGGAATTGTTCAAAGAAATTGTCAACAAATATAGTAACGTATACAGGAGTGTAAATTTGTATTTGCATGATCTCAGAAGGTAACTATATGGTCAGTTGTTGGTCAATGGTTAGATATCATTATTTCAATTAGGTGGTCTTCACTCTATGAGTATAATATAACTTAATATTATAAGAGATTTCTTGAATTAATTTTATATGCTTATTATATGGCTATCTTTTCTTTTTTTTATTTAAGCGTTGAGCGAGGGTCAATAAAGATGTTTAAATTGTCATAACAATTATTAAATTTTACGCAAAAAACACGTTTTGAGCGTTAATTAGATTTTTCTGAAGTTCTTATGGTTGTGTGAGTGTTTATGGATGCAAGTGTTATTGTTCTTATCCCCAAAATTGGGGATATAGCCAACTGGTAGTAAGATATGCTTCAGGTGGTCCATTAATGTAGTGTAAGGATGTCCTGGTGTCTTCTCCAATCATTCTTTCAAGTAGGTTATCATGTCTCAGCATATGACATATTCAAATCTGTCTTCCATAGCATTTATTGAGGCATCTGCTCTCTCTCTCCCGCTAGTTTCTAACGCCTCGTCTTAAAATCTTGATGATGTTTCCTGGATTGTTTCAAATATCCTGCTTTGTGACTTGGAAGCAATTGAGGCGATATTGATAAGTAACATTATTGTTTTTGTACTTGGTAAATTTTGGAAATGCCTTTATACTGCGTGTATAAACTTGATAGCTTGAGGCGTCCAATATTGAACCTGGATATTAGGATGAAGATGTTGGTAAACCAATAGGAAGATTTACAAAGAGTTTGCTTTATTGGCTTTAAACTTCAAGCTTTCATGCAAGAGCACTTCATCAAGCCAATGTTTTCGCAGGAACGTACAATGTTTTATGAACAAAATTAAAGAAAATATTATTTGAAACATTGGAGCGTTGGTGTTTCATTATCGTGAGTATTAATTAGCAAGTCATAAATACTGTACTGTGGTGAAGAAATAATTCATATTTTATAATTTAATTATTCAATGAAAATATTTAAAACAGATTTATTACTTTATATTTGTAAAATCATCATTTATGTTGTCTAGCTTGCTTGCTCGATATTCTCTAGCTGTTTGGTTGATTTGTTGATAATTGTCGACTAGTCGTACTGACGTCATCAATAAATACATCTTAAGATAGTCCAAGACTTGACGCTACAATATATTTGCATTACATATTTTAGTTTTACTAAGAAGAGAGATGGCTGAAATGGTATAATCAGTTTACATCGGATGTTAACTTTGTCCGTGTAAGAGGAAACACCAGTACGTGAGCATCCT
>CP092866.1:42779083-42801783 GCA_030710605.1 Cordylochernes scorpioides
ATATATATATATATATATATATATATATATATATATATATATATATAATCTTATATATATATCTATTACATATCTTTATATATAATATATCTAATATATCTTTTACATAAGTTCATAACTAGGACGATTTGTTATGTACATTCGTTTTATATGCAATTTAGTATGTTGACTAATAAACGTGTCAATATATTGGCCTCTTTAGTCTTATTTTAAAAATATATATTTATTATTAAAGAAAAAAAAAATATATATATATTTATAGAGAGAGAGACATTATGTTTATTAAATGCAGAGCAATTTCTTTTATATTCATCAAATTTTACACAGATAAAATTTTGAAAATTAAAACATATATATATATATATATATATATATATATTTTAAAGTTGCATATATTGGATTTATAATGTATTTATTGTTCCAATATTTCGAGGGGCAACTCGCCTCTCTTTATCGAGGATGTATATATATATATATATATATATATATTATTAAAATACTTTTAAAAATATATTTTTATGAAAAATATTTAAATAATATATAAATAATATATAAATATATATATTTTTTCTTAATCAAAATTTCCTTTTATATTTTAATTGTTTTTTTTCTGTGTGGTGTAACATTATAAAATGAAAATTGAAAATATAAATTTGATGAGCAACCATACCAAATTATTTATTTTCTACTAAGTGTATTTGTTGTGTATTGTTATTCAGTGATTTTATATACTCTGTTTTTTTATCATCACCCACGTTGTAATCGAAACATGTTTTCGAGAATAAATTGTTTTTGTTATTGTGTGCAAACAAATGTCATTAATATAAATATAAAGACATAGCAGTATTCAAATTAACACAACACATTCATATATTTATTGAAATGTACTGTGTTTTATTTATTTTTTATTTTATTATTATTATTTATTTATTTATTTATTTATTGTTACAAAAGCACAAAGTCCAAAGGACTATTGTGCTGTGCTAGTATTATTTACATATATATGATTAATTATTTACACGATGGATTAGTATTGTTTTGTAAATTATTGTACAAATAGTTCTAAACTTAACAAAGTTCTCATAAGATAGAGTATATACACAAAGAGAATTTGGTAATGTTTCAAAGTATCTACATACAATTTGATTAGTCAGAGGGCAAGTTAAAAGAAGATGCTCTGGTGATTCAACATCTAAGCGGCATTCACATGTTGGATCACTGATAGCATTCAGTTTGAATAGGAAACTTAAGAAGGGTCCTTTGCCAGTTAAGAATAAAGTAGTGAATTTATCAAAAGAAATGAAATTTGGGACAGCAATTGGAAAGAATTTCTTGAACAGTTCATTAGATTGAGAAAGATAAAACATAAATTTTAGATCCAGATATAGTTTGTTTAATTCTTTTTGAAGTGGTTTTTTGAGTGTTCGATCTGTGAGGGAATTTGTCATATTATACTTTGTTTGTAATAATTCAAGATAATCGGACAGTAAAGGGGTTTTCGCTAGTATATGTGTGATGTAAGAAGATGAAGTCCTATAAGCATGAATGCATCTAATAAGAATTTGATATTGTATAGAATTCAACTTGGATCTTTTTGCTGCAGTGATAAAAGGAAACCAAATATTTGATGCATAGCTTATTGTAGAGCGTATCATAGCTTTATATAAGATCGATCTACGTCGAGTATCAATGCCCCAAGTACGTGCACATAATGAGAATAATATATTCTTAAGTTTCGTAGCTTTCATAATTATATTGTCAACATGTGTTCCAAAATTAATCTTATTCCTTTGTCTATGATTTTTAAAAATAACTCCCAAAATTTTAACAGTTTCTGATGGTTGAATTATTTTTCCATCAAAATTAATGGGCAATTTTTCATAGTTATGTAGATAGAGTATACCTGTTTTGTTTGGACTTAGTGAAAGTTTTACCTTTCACACCAGGCTTTGATTTTTATTAAACATTTGGTAATATTATACTGAAGATCATAGATGTTTGAACTCCATACCACAAATGTCACATCGTCCGCGAAAGCAATTACTCTAGCAAAACTTTCGTTAAAAGATAAGTTGAAATCATTAAGTAATATATTCCAAAGAATAGGAGAAATAATACCACCCTGGGGACATCCCTTATTTATCTTTTTTATATGTCATTATTTGTTGACTTTGCTTAGAATTATTAATGAAACTGATTCCAATAATTATGAATTAAACATTATATTTATTGATTTACAAGAGAGAGAACAAAATATAAAAAGGAAACTAATATTGAACAAAGGAACTTTTTTCTGTTTCGGTTAGCGCCTATTTACCTGTGAGCTTACACACTCTGTGGTAACAATTAATTAATATATATACAACACATGCTCCCCTGTGTGTAAGCCCTAATCAGCAAGTCCAAGGCTATTTGCACATTTCCGTAGTTTGTCCTAAGGGAGACTCTTCGTTAGTATATCCGCCTCCATGTCTTCACTTTTAGTGTATTCCAGCTTGATTCCATTTTGAATTTCCTCTTTCACAAAATAATACTTTCGGTTTATGTGCTTTGTTCGTGAAGTAATTTTGTCAGATTGTATCCAGTTTATTGCACCCTGGCTGTCACCTTTCAAGGTAATTGGGAAAGTTAAATTTTCACAAAGTTCTTCTAATAATCCCTTTAACCATAATACTTCTGAAATGCCTTTACATATTGAAATAAGTTCTACTTCACATGTAGACAAGGCTACTAAATTTTGCTTTCTACTTCTCCAGTTTATTAAGTTGTTGCCAAGTTTGACTGTATAGCCTGAATATGATTTTGCGTCTCGAGTTGTGCATCAGTACTTATTGTAGTATTGTTGTCTTTTGACTTATATGCCAACATTTTATTTCTTGTTCCCTTCAGGTATCTATAAATCCTTTTAACTCCAGTTAAGTGTATTTCTCTTGGATCATTACTATACTGTGATAAATTGCTGACGTTGAAGGATATGTCCGGTCGAGTACCCATAGAAAGGTACATTAGTGATCCAATCATTTCCTGGTATACAGTTTTATCTACTGGCTTAGAGTCCAAATATTCATCCAAATTTTGATTTTGATCTCCACTGTTGCATTCTTCCAGTCCAAACTGTGAAGAATTGTATCAATATAATGAGTCTGAGATAGAGATAAAATACATCTTCTGCCCTTTTTATTTCAATTCCAATAAATGGTTCGCTATCTTTCTTTTCTCTGTTAGAGTAACATATTTTTCAATTTCTGAGGCTAAGTTGTCATTGATATTCTTACTAGTTCCAGCAATGATGAGATCATCTACATATAGACCCAGTATTGCATACTCTTCTCCTCTCTGGAGTTTATAGACACATTATTAGCACGTTTTCTTTGAAGTTTCTTCTAGAAAGAACGAGCTGAATCAATTCGATTCAATTCGATTTATTTCAAACAACAAAAGGGAATTACATTACGATTTAATGCGATTTAGTTATATATATAACACAAAAGAAAACAGAAGAAGAAAAAAAAACAACAAAAAGAATGATGATAAGTAACAATAAAATTCTATGAATATGAATTATAATTAATTAATAAAATACAATAATAATAATAAAAAATAAAACCTAACATACTCCACCCCGGTGGACTAACTTAGTCCTCAGCAAAAGGTAATGGTACTATTTTAGAGACAGTTCTAGTAAGGTGTTCTTAGTGCTTGGTCTTCACCTCGACGACTCGAACTTTTCCGTCCGCTCCCGGAATTGATTGAATTATATGAATTAAAATCATATCCGATAAAGTATTACGTTTCAATCCGGGGATAGAGAGATTCTGAATGCTTTCGTTACAAGTGTCCAGGAGATCAAGTAAATCTTTAGTCGATTCTTGTTTTACATTTTTTAGATCATACAAATTTTGAATTTGTTTAAAAGCCAATTCACTTTTTTTGTCGAATCTATTGACCAAAGTTTGCCAGGCAATAGGATAATTTTCATCAGAAATATTGAACGCCCTAATAAGTCTAGCGGCATTTCCTTTTAGTGCAGAATTTAAATATTGAAGTTTTTGAAAATTTCCCAGTGTTGGATTTTGATCAATAGATCTAATAAAAATTTCCTTAAAACTCAGCCAATCTGAAATATCACCACTAAAGGTGGGCAATTGAAATTTGGGAAGTTCTAAATTGGTTTCACCAGAAAATGTATTTTTATTTAAATTTCCCAGCGATCTATTTATTTTTATCAAAAAAAAGAATTGATTTTAGACTTTGCCTCAAAGGATACCTTAAATATTTCTTCAGCATTAATGCCTTTATATTTTACTAATTTCACATATTGATTATCAAAGCTAGCTTTTAAATTTAACAAGTCTTCTTTATTTTGCATAAGTGCGTATTTATCATTGCCTTCTAAATTATATTCTACATTTGCTTTTATCAATTCTAAACTTTTAATTAGAGATTAAAAAATTAAGATTTCTGTTTCCATATTTTAAAGATTATTATTCAAAACCTTACCTTTCTTTATTTCTATGGCTTCTAAGAACTTTCTATTTCTTCTACTTCTTTCCCGGGTTTCGGCACCAAAAAAATGTTAGCACGTTTTCTTTGAAGTTTCTTCTAGAAAGAACGAGCTGACTCAATTCGATCCAATTCGATTTATTTCAAACAACAAAAGGGAATTACATTACGATTTAATGCGATTTAGTTGTATATATAACACAAAAAAAAAAAACAGAAGAAGAAAAAAAAACAACAAAAAGAATGATGATAAGTAACAAAAAAATTCTATGAATATGAATTATAACTAATTAATAAAATACAATAATAATAATAATAAAATAAAACCTAACACACATGGATCACATTTGGTTCTAATTATTCCCAACTGGTATAAAATTTCATTGATCCTTTTGTTTCAACATTTTCCTGATTGTGGTAGACCATACACGCTTTCTTCCAATTTACACACTTTGTTTTCTTCTTCTTTTTGCATAAAACCATCTGGTTGTCTCATTTATACTGTCTCTTCTAACTCACCATAGAGATAGGCTGTCTTCACACACATCATAAGTCTTTATGGTTAAATTCTGTTCTGTTGCAAGAGCTGCTATTGGTCGTAAGCTTTCCTTTTTGAGTATAGGTGAAAAAGATTCCTTATAGTCCACACCATATCTCTGATTGCATCCAACAGCAACCAGTCTGGCCTTTCTTTTATATATGCCGTCATTTAAGGGTTTCTTTGTACTGTAGACCCATTTACTATTGATGACTTTCATGCCATTTTCCCTTGGTACTAGTGTCCATACTTTATGTTTCTCTATCTCACTAAGCTCTTCTTCCATTGCTTTGTGCCATTCATTTCTTTCTCCACAATCCATTGCTTCTTTAAAGTTCTCTAGAATATAATGATCTATTTCCATAATTAAGTTTGCATCATTCCTATCTTTTACTCTTTGTGAGCGTCGAACTTCTTCTTTGATCAATTTTCTTTCTAGTTCTTCAAGTCTTGCTTTGTGCCGTTCTTCTAAAATGCTCTTTGTTTCTCCTTTCTTTCTTCCTCTTTTTACGCATCTTTCCTGTATCGGTTCAGTTTGTGGTGAGTCATTTTCACAGTCACCACCTGGTTTTACTGAAGTATCCTCCTTAGACTTCATTTCACTCTCTGTGATAGGATTGTCTTCTTTCAAGATATGAAAGTTTTCAGTAACTATTTCTTCAAAATTTCCTTTATTGGTCAAATTATCACAATTAGTATCTTCCTGAATATCATTTGAATAATCAATTCCTCTCTTATCTTCACTAAATTTTACTGATCTGACTTCATGAATTCTCTTTGTCATTATATCATATATTCTGTAAGCTTTTCTTTTAATGGAATAACCAATAAATATTCCCTTACTACATTTGGTGAAAACCTGTTTCTTCTTGGTTTGCTCTCAAGCCAATGTGTCAAACATCCAAATATTCGAATGTGTTTGACCGATGGTTTCCTGCCATTCCATCTCTGCATAGGTGTATGGTGCTTGATAGACCTGTGGGGTGTACAATTCTCAATGTATGTAGCTGTAGCAATTGCCTCTGCCCAAAACTTCATGGGTAATTTTGAGTCAAATAGTAAGGTTCTTGCTGTATCTATAAGAGTCCTATTCACTCTCTCTGCGACTCCATTACTTTGTGGTGAGTATGTGGTGGTAAGTTGGTGATGGATCCCACTTCTCCTGAAAAGTCCTTCAAATCTAGAATTACAAAATTCAGTTCCATTGTCGGTTCTTACATCTTTTATACTAAGACTTAATTCGTTTTCGGCTCTTGCTTTAAATCCTTCAAATCTCTCAAAGGTCTCATCTTTTGACCTCAGGAAATATACAAAGTTTCTCTACTGTAATCATCTACTATAACAAGAAAATACTTAGATCCTCCTAAAGATTGACATAGCATTGGTCCACATAAATCCATATGAATCAACTGCAGGGGCTTAACTGTATAATTATCCGTAATATTATATGGTTTCTGAACCAGTTTTTCCATTATGCATGCTTCGCACTCTGGTAACCTTTCAAATTTTAGATCCAATCCTCTTACAATATGTCCTTGAATCATTTTTCATGTATTCTTCATTTAAATGGTTTAATCTCTTATGCCCTAAACTTATATTGCTATTTTTATTTGATAAATGTGTAGTTATAACCATGACATTTTCATTTTTTGCTATTGGTACATTTCTCAGTTTTGTTTCCATCATAAACATTCTATCTTTAATATATGCCTCAGCAACTAAATCATTCCCTTCACTATAAATTTTTGCTCCATCCTTAATGAAAATACTTGAATTTCCTTTATTGACTAATTCGTATACTGACAAGAAATTATTCCTTAAACTTGGTACATGTAAGATATCTTTGATGCGAATATTTTCTTGGCCTTCACTTGTGCATGTAGTAAGTCTCATATCTCCTTTGGCTGTGGCTTGGGTAGTTTTGCCCTTCTCAGCTAAATTGATTTCACTTTCATAACCTATCACATTTTCCATCAAAGTTATGTTTGGGGTTAAATGTGCAGTGCATCCTGAATCTATACACCATATTTGCCTATCATTTCTCCCATCTGGTGAATCTTCAAATTCTTTTACATATGTTTTAAATGCTTGCTCATTAAATCCATTTTTCATAGTATCCACTAGGTTATTTGAATGTTCCCTACTGTATTTGTGATTTCTATAATCAGGAGTCCATTTCTTTTGATATCCTTGTTTCTGTTTATCTCGAAACCAGCAATCATTAGTTAGATTTCCCTTTTTATTACAAACAAAATATCTTTTTGGCTGAAATTGTTGAAATTTGGTATCTTTAATTCTGTATGCTTGTTCATGCCCATTCTCAACTGATTGATTTAATCTCATATTTCTTCTCGACTCCTCTTTTCTTAGAGTTTGTTGAATATCTTCAATTGTTGCCTCTCTCTTTGATCGCAAGACAATAGCAATATTTTCATACTTTGGATGTATGCCTCTGACAATATGAAATGAAAGTTCTCTTGAGGTAAATTGATGCCCTAATGATGAACCTCTAGCAGCAATATTTTTTGCCCTTGTTATATATTCATATACAGTTTCATTATCTTTCATTCTAATGTTCTTTAATTCTAAGCCTATATCAATAATTTTGCTTCCAAATTGCCTGTGTATGTTTTTCTCAGTGAGTCATACTTTCTTACATTTGTTTCATCTATGGACCTTCCAGCCTGTTCATTAGTCAATGTTGTGATGATTATCCCAAAAGCTTCATCATTTTTATCACTCCAAATCTCCCGAGAACTTTTGTCTTCCATATCAGGTTCTGGATAGGAAATTACACATTTAAATAATTTTCTTCCTCTCAGAACTGCGCCGATTTTCAACGCCCATATTTGATAATTTGTTCCTGTTAATGGTTCAATTTTTGTTTGGGAGTAAAAATTATATTCAGCCATTTTCGCCTTTTGAGCTAATATAAACAAACCAATATAATTTAAAAACAAATATATATTTTAAATTTATTTAAATATTGGGTAGCTTTTAAACATGCAATATATATATATATATAATTTAACTTTATCTATATAAATACTTTTAATCTTCTTATAAGTGCTTCAGTTTACAGATCAGAATAAACTTCTTGCTTAATCTTCAGATTAAATATTTTCGCTTTTGAGCTTTATATCAAATAACCACTCTCTGCTACCAATTGTTGACTTTGCTTAGAATTATTAATGAAACTGATTCCAATAATTATTAATTAAACATTATATTTATTGATTTACAAGAGAGAGAACAAAATATAAAAGGGAAACTAATATTAAACAAAGGAACTTTTTTCTGTTTCGGTTAGCGCCTATTTACCTGTGAGCTTGCACACACTCTGTGGTAACAATTAATTAATATATATACAACATTATTTCTTGATAAAAATTTCGAAATTATTTTTAAAAAATAAAATAAAGCCTTATATAGTCATATTACTTGAAATCTATAATTACTTCAAAAAATACGTTTTAACATATACACTACTGATACATTGATTTTAGCCTAAAATTCTAAGCTGGGCACCACTCATATGGACATTAAAAAGTGGCGCGAAATAGATGCTGACAATAAATTTCCAATACTATTAAGAATCCTAAAGTAAAATTTGTATTATAGACGGGAAACATAAATTAACAACGCAAAGGTGGCGTGATCGTAGCCGACCAATAGGAGAGCGCCATTCCAAAAAAAAAAAGCAAACCGTGACAGAGGCGACGAAGAATGACGCTCGTAACTGTATATAGAATATGTATTCACAACCAAGCACACAAAATATGGCGGGAGAGGTAATCTTTTTGTTATAGATTTGTTTAATTCTCTTTGTCTTCTAAGATCAATTTAACTTTGAGGTGAGTCGCTCTTGGAGAAAAAAAGGTGGAAAATGGTTGAAAAACGGATTCAGATATTTGTAAATATCTTTATCAAGACTGCTGTTTCATTTTGACAAAGGATGGGGTTTCTAAGAGGACTGAAGCTTGCATCTAGTACGGCTCTGAGTTTTATTTAATTCCAAAGAAATCTAGACAAAAATATCAGTGGTAAAAATATTTGACCATAATAGGGGATGAAACTAGTTTGAATTATTTAACTATTATTCTAAAATTATCCATTATTCTATTTTAATATTATATCTTTTTTCGTTAACCCTAAGCTTTTTATAAATTAAAGTTTCGGGAGTTAGATTATCAATATTTTTCAGAAACGTGCGTTAATTCAGAAGTCACTTTTTTTTAATCAGTTGTAATGGATAAACTTCTTCATGATAATATGAACGTTCTCTTCTAATATGAAAAATCAACCCACTTTATATTGATATATTTCAAAGAAAATTTGTAAAACGTAGTATATTCTCTAATATAGAATATAGAAACTATTCGATATATAATAATAATATACTGATTGTTGATTGGTTCATTAGGAAAACATTGAAAACTCTCTCACGAAAAGAAAACAATATGCCCAAGAATTTCTCCGGATACTAACTCTTCTATTGGACTTCGCCATATTTATGTTTAGACTTTATAATATCCAAGATCATAAAAAATCTAGAATATACTTTCTTGAAGACCTCTCTTTTTTCCATTTTTATCTTTTAATACCAAAAGTCTCTGAGGAACCCTTTATCAAGAACATCTAGAACTTCATTCCAAATATCTGCAGCTGAGGAAGCTTCAAGATGAACATCAAATCTTCTCAAAGGTATCTCTCTACTTTTCAATTGATTCTATATTTATATATTTATGTATAAAGTAATTCTGAATCGTAAAAATAAGACATTTCCAAATATTAGAAAATCTGATTGAATCCCTTAAATAAATTGAGAAAAATGAAATGGAAAATAAAACTCAGCTATGAGATTCAGATATGAGATTAAGATGACCTCTATGGGCTATTTCTTTCAAATTCTCTGAATTGCTATTGCCTCGAATATATTATGAGAAGGAAATTGGTAGCCGCTCAAAGGCTAAAAAATAGCTAAAAATTGCTAAAATGTGAACTCATTGGGATATAGTTTGTTGGCGCTATTATTTAATTTTGATTATTTTGAAGTTCTTTCACCTTATTGAGAAATTATCCGTTATGTTAAGTTTTCATTATTTTTAACGCAACCAGAGATAAATTTTATTTATTTATTTATTGTTACAAAAAGCACGAAGTCCAAAGGACTATTGTGCTGCGCCAGTATTATTTACATATATATGATTAATTATTTACACGATGGATTAGTAGTGTTTTGTAAATTATTGCACAAATAGTTCTAAACTTAACAAAGTTCTCATAAGATAGAGTATATACACAAAGAGAATTTGGTAATGTTTCAAAGTATCTACATACAATTTAATTAGTGAGAGGGCAAGTTAAAAGAAGATGCTCTGGTGATTCAACATCTAAGCGGCATTCACATGTTGGATCATTGATAACATTCAGTTTGAATAGGAAACTTGAACTTTATATCTTTTTGTGGTTTTACTCTATTCAAATTATGGATTAAAATGTCAATTGATGACTATGGCTGCAATTGATTCTTGAGTAATCGAAGCCTATGTCATTAACCAACTTTCAATAGCTATATTATAGATAAGAGTAAGTGGGTAGTCGAAGCTATAAGACAGACCTATGGTTTCTCTATTCAATTTTACATGTTGAGGTAGTGTTTAAATTTATTGAATGTCACAGTTTACAAGTCTATTAGTAGCATAAGCCAATGGTGACACTGTCTCATCTTAATTTTTAAGTTTACACCCTATGTGTGTCCTGTGTGGGGTCTCTAAGTTGGCGAGATAACCCCCAGGATGGAACCATACAGAAATATAGAATCAGCTTCTCTTTGTTTTAACATTCTGGAAACGATAATACATCGTTATCTATACCTACATTCATGGACAAAACTTGAGGAAATGGAAAATCTTTGATGTCTTTGAAGGAGACAGAAGCAATTTTGTTCACACACTTGGTTATCTCGTGTGTCTTCAATAAAGGTCACTGTAATATCTTTCAGAGTTATTGTATGAATCCTGATATACATGCTAAAAGGTACAACTTTCTTAAGTTTTGGCCAAACTGTATTAGTGATTTTAACACTAGTCATGGTATAATGATGACGGGTTTATGAAAGAATAAATATTTGACTAAAGTTATAGGAAGTGTGTAATGCGAAGGCGTCCATTAGAATTTCAAAAGAAATGTTTCATTTTGAACAATCAGAAATACAACTAATGTAACACACAGAGGAGTAATATAATTGATTATTATACAATATAATGCGGCTAAGATTATAGAACGACACAAGCTTTACCGCAAATGTTTCTTTTTGCAGAACGAAAAATCGTAATTTTAATTATTTTAAGGAGAAATAACGACTATTCCTATCCTTAGAGATGAAGTATGAAAGGATGAATTGTGAAGAGTAATGATGAACGGAATATTTACGTTATTTCTCCGTGAAATAATTAAAATTACGATTTTTCGTTCTGTAAAAAGACAAATTTGCGGTAAAGCTTGTTAAAGGTTGTTCTATAATTGACTATTTACTAACATTTTTTTTATTGTTGCAAGGTAAATATTCACTGACATTGTCGCCTATTTAGGAGAACAACGTCTTACTAATTTATGTTGTTTTGTTAGTTCCACTCAGTCCTAAGATTCGTGGTGCTGTTCATTATGATCAAGTGATCGATATATATTTTAAAAGCTTTTATTTAATTTGCCTCCATGTTCTGTGATCGAATTTTCAACATAATTACTGAGAACCTAGAAGCCTAAAATTTGGTAAATTAGTTCAAACCAGAAAACATTGCATTCTGAGTGCTCGGGAATGTGTGGACTATTTCACAAATTTTGTGATCAATTTTTATTATAACTTCTGACCACATAGAAGTCTGGTATATTTCATAGACCATTTTATTCATATCAAAATTGCAAGTGTACAAATTTTCAGGCTTCTAGGTGGCCGTGGGGGTATCAGGAATATATTAGAGAAGAAATAATTTGTTTATTTCTTTTCAAACGAAGAAAATAGGCACAACCGTTTCTCTGGCGTAATAAGCGGCCGACGTTCTTTAATAATAAGGTCGTTCTTTAATAATATGCTTTCCGACCTAAGAGAAGTTTATATTTTTACAATTGGGTTGTTAGCTGGATTAAGTGTGAGTGATGGTCTAAAATAAAATGTAGAATAGTATTTATATATATATATCAAACGGAGGAAATAATTACGGAGGTAAGTAATTAAAATTTCTTTTAATTAATTTAAACTTTGAGGGTTAAAAAGGCCTATAACAAGATGAGTTGTTTTGATATATTTGAAAATAATAAAAATAAAGCTTGTTCAATTAAAAAGTTATAATATTGATTATATAAAGTGAAATAAAAAGGACATTTTTGTTTGATAAAAAAAAATGATGATTAAAATAAAATTATGATATAAAAATTGTAAGATATTATTGGCGGGCGTTAGCAACGGTTAGGTATTAAAGAATATGCAATTGTAAGTATTACACATGCAACCAAATAATCAGATCCAGGTGAAAAGCGAGGATATAGACTTGAGCCGCTTCCTAGGCAATGTTTCACTTGCGATCCTATATAAGGATTACAGTGCTTTGTCACAATTGTAGGGTTATTGGGTTAAAAGTTGTTGAAGAGAAGTTGCTTATTAATATGATTGAAAGGGGTGGTAGAGCCATACGATAAGTAGAATTGTAGCGACAGTAGGTGGTCTGACTTGACATGAAATCAAAGATTGATTGTGGTCCGCTAGAGCTGAAAAAATATTTTAAGTTGAAAAAAGTGAACGCTTTGTGAATGCGTTGGTGATTTTGCTCTGCGGATGATTGAAATAAACTCTTGAAGCGTGTTCAGACCAGAATTTGGGATTTGTAAATCTGGGGAACTGTATTCAAAGAGTTTTTTAAAATAACGGAATAAAAAAATTGTCAAGCAATACCGCCGTTTTTCCACGATGGTTTGAAGCAATGGCTGAAAAAGATAGTAATAATAAAGTATAGGGAATTGGTTAAAGAATATGATTGTTGAAAGCGATTGTTGTAGATGCCCGATAGTTGATGATAAACAATTTCATATAATAAAGCTATTTAAACAAATATAAAATTTAGTGAATACAAATATAGAAATATGATTGCGGGTAAAAAAGTGTAAGAGGACAAAATCAAGCATGTAATATATAAAATATATAATAATTAAGAAAATAAAAATGATTTTTGAAACAATTAAATGTTTTGCAATGCTAAAATAATATCATGAACAATGAAAGTAAATTTAATTAAAGTTTTTTTTTTTTGAAAATCATGTTGGATTAAATATTTGATTATATAATTGAAAGGTAAAAAAATAAATAATTAAAATTTAAAGATTTTATACAAAAAAATTGAATGTAATTAAAAGTTATTGATGATTGGATAAATGCTGGGTAGTGGAAAATTGAACAAAATTGTCTCTTTTGAAGAAAAGTTACAATTGTGATGTGTAGATCATATCCCATTGGTAAACATCGGTGTTTCCATGACTCTCTGAAGCTGGGAATACGTGAAATTATATTTTCATTTGTCCAAAATGGTGATATGTAGAGAATGATTTCTCTTTTGCGTCATAAAGTCTATATAAGATTTAACCAAATTGTTTTAATTGGTGATATCAATTAACATGTAAAATGTTTAATGTATGTTGTGTGTGTGTGTGTGGTTAAGGAGTTTGTGAGCTTCTCGAGGAAATCTAAATGAATAGTATGAAACATGTGTTTAAAAAAATGGCGATCATGAAGCTAGCGGTCATGAAGATCTGCCTTGAGGGGGGAGAGAGGACATGTCCAAAGATAGCAGTGACTTGGGGAGTGACGTCATAAAGGGCGTCCACTTTCTGTCTTTCTCGGTATCGTCGGGGGGTTCTATTTCTGGTATGGTCAAACATGTGGGATGGTTTGCTATGTTTGTCATTTACTTGAAACTGACTTTCTCTCTTTTTTTTTGTTGAGGTTGGCATATTTCTTGCCTATTTGAAAATATAGTTTTCTCAATGTTCGTAAGTCTTTGTTTCGACGTTGTTGCGGACTTAGTAAAAATGTTATTCAGTGATTTCAGGATTAGCAGTGAGTGAAAGTGCGACTTTCGACGTGGACACACTTTGAGGTGAGATGTGTCACAGGCGTGAAGGCGTCTTTGGCCTGAAAAGTGAAAAGGTTTTGTGGTGTGACGCTGTGACACGAAGTGAGAATTGTGAATGAAAAGGTGTCACGCGAAGTCGTTGTTTGGTACAAAATCCAACCAGTTTCACCATGAATAACAAATCTACTAAAGTCATGGGTGGTGGTTGTATGAAACACACCGAGAAGTTTTATATTGTTAGTAGATGTGGCACGTTTAATGCGAAATATTTATTATGCGTTTAGTGGGGCGACGTTATGGAGCTCGTGTAGCTCGAAATTGGATTTGTGTGTTAAGTCGCGCAATAATAATTGTTGCCAATTGGATAAAGTGATGTGTGAGTGTTGTAACGTTTGTTGAGAGAGATGTATGGTTGATTAATTATGCATGTAAAAGTAAAGGACGAGGGAGTGTATTTATCCTCGAATATTAACGATTGTAATCTTTTTGGAAGGCTGTGACTTAATTTAGCTACTGGCGTGGGATTTTATGGGGTTTTTATTTAAAACTTGTTTTGGGAAAGATAGGTGTTTTTCCTAGTAGTGTTTTTGAAGATATTGTATCTTTCGATTTTGCAATTATAAAAAATGCGTTTCACCTATGTTAATTTATATTTAAAATAAGAATATATTTTTAAATGGTTGATTATGGCAGTTAAAATGATTCTTATAAAAGGGCAATGTCGTGATAGTGACAAGAATTTTTTTAATTGGGGCATTTAGTTGAAATGGTGAATATGACAATGATTTTTTCAAAATGTTAAGCATTTGATTATGAAATTGGCATATTTGGATATGAAAATGATATTAAGAAAACAAAATTAAGTTTAGAATTATGATATGAGAGATTTTTTTAAATAATAATAATGATTTTTTTAAAGTTGTAGATTTGGATAATGCCATTTTAGGTAAATTTAGGAAAAAAGTGGTAAGATTAATACGTTGATAAAAATGTGTGATTGGCGAAAATTTTTTTTAAAAGTAAAATTGAAAGTAATAACTTGAAATTAATAATCTGATTAAAAATTAAAGTAAATTTGATAAATGAGAGTGTGAAAGTTTTAAAAATTAAATAAAAAATGATATAAAAAAGGTAAAAATGATTTTAAATGCTTAAAGTGAAAATATAAATACAATATTTATGAGGAATCAAGTTGTGAACTTGAGGATAAAGTTGAGGTAGGTTTTTAAAAACTTACAATTGTGTGATGATTCATGGTAAACGGTTTGCGGATTTCGAACAAATTAGAAAGAAGGAATCATATATCGCCGCAACTCTTTTTTATTAACGCGATAAAAGAAGCTTTCGGGCAAGCCCTTCTTCAGCTAATTATAGTGTACAAACAAGGAGAGATTATATATCGTTTTTAATATAAACAAAATAAAAGAAAAGAAAATTACCACGCCCCTATCGCCCTCGTTTCAATAGCACCGCGTGGCCACGTCATGTCTGATCCTAACTTCAAATATAATATAGTACAAAGATATCTTAAAAGAAATTTACGTAATTGAATAAATATAAAGAATCAACTATATACAGTTCAAAGGATTTAGTGGAGACTTTTGAAGATTTTTAGGATAGAAGGGGAACGTACTGTGATGGCAACTGTATACTTTTGTTTAATGGTTTAGGGTGCTTCATGGTTTCTATTGCTTCAAGAATGAGTCTTTGGGTTTTAGTTTTGGCATTTGTATGGAGGATTCTGGTATTATTGAAGTCTGGAGTGTGTGCGGTTTCCCTGACGTGGTCAACTATTAAGGAGTTTGGGTTTAGTTTAGAGATGTTTCTTTGGTGTTCTTTGATTCTGATTGAAAGGTCTCTTGATGTCTCGCCGATGTAGACACTATTGCAGTTGAGGCAGAGAATTTGGTAAACTAAATCTTTTTTCTGTTTCTGGTCGGTGCTTTTGGTGATTGGGTTTCTTAGAATCGAGGCCATGGAAGGTGAACCTCTGAAGATGGTTTTTATACCAAAACTTTTGAGTTTGCGGGCTATTGTAATTGTAGATTCTGTATATGGTAAGTAACAGGTGGAGATGTACTGATTGGAGTTATTTCTGGGAGTCCCTGGTTTATATCTATTTCTTTTAATGAAAGGAAGCGGGTATCCAGATTTAAGAAGCTGGTTTTCGATAGATTTAAGTTCTTTATTGTATTCTATTTTTGATGAGCAGTGGGTGAAAGCTCTTTTCGTCAAGGTACGTACAACTGTTATTTTGTGGGAGATGGGAGAATTGGAGGCAAAGTGTAGGTACTGCGTTGGGGAGGTAGGTTTTCTATAAACTTTTGTTGTAAAACCGGTTCTATTTCTGGTAAATAAAATGTCATGGAATGGCAGGCTTCTTTTATTTTCTTTTTCTATTGTAAATTGAATAGATGAGTTGAAGCTATTGAGGGTTTCTAGGATGTGATTTTCACTGTTTTCTGTGATTATGCAAAAAATATCATCAACGTACCTTGACCAGATTAATATTTCGTTGGGTTTTACTTCAGTGATCCATAAGTCAATGAGTTAAAACTGAGATATTAACGCTCGAAGTCAGATGTGGTTTGATAATATTATTAATCAAAACGGTAGAAGACTTCAACCTATAATTGATTTTCACAATATGCTCATACATAACAATCGAAACAAAACATGTCGAGGATTAAGTATAATAGATCTTACTATTACTAATAGTCATGCTCATGTACTTGTTAATGGATGGAAAACGTTAAATCTTTCGCAAATCACAGACCATCACGCAATCTCATTCGACATTAGTCTGGAAACAGAAAGTTTATTACATGAAAATAATTCTACATGGTATTTTCAAGAAAAAAGAGCCAATTGGCAAAAATATGAGCAGGCAATCAATGTGTCTAGGATAAATGAGGCAATGATGAAATTAGGTAAAATAGTAAATATAAACGATATAAACTGTGTAGTTTCTCTCATAACTGACATATTAATTGAAGCTGCATATTCATCTCTACGATTAAAACCAAAATATTTAAATAATAATCCATTTAATTGGTGGACGGATGAACTGGAACTTTTTAAAAATCATTTTAAATATGTTCGAAATCTATATTTTCGGGGTAAACGGTCTAATAGACAGCTAGTTGACGAAAAAATGTATAAAGAAATACGAAATAAGTATATGAATATTATTGAAAAAACAAGAAATGTAAGCTGGAGGGTATTCCTGGAGGAAGTTGAAAATACATCTCCTTTTGGTAATACTTACCAGGTTTATTAGTATGAAACGCGAAAATGGGTGCCAGAGGCCGCTGTGCAACTTTATTTGAGCCGACGGTGGCGCTGTTGTAGGCGTTTTGTTCTTTGACTCACGTGGCATCAGCATGCGTGCAGTTTTAGAAAATTTCAAATCGTGAAAAATTTCTGGAGCCCGTGGAAAATGGCGATTTCCGAGCCAAAAAGTGCCCATTTGCGGGAAGCTTTGTTGTTCGCCTTCAACTGGAAGAAAGGTGCCACTGAAGCCCACCGAATGCTCGAGGAAGTTTACAGCGACCACTCTCTGAGCAAATCTCAGTGTTACAGGTGGTTTAAAAAATTACAAAGTGGCGATTTTGAACTTGATAATGAACCACATGGAAAACCGCCCAAAAAGTTCGAGGACGCTGAACTGCAAGCTTTGTTGGATAAGGACAGTACCCAAATGCAGAAGAAACTCGCAAAACAGCTCCAGGTGTCTCAAGGTGCTGTTTCTTTACGATTGTAGATAGCTTCGGAATGACCCAAAAGCTTTCCAGATGGGTCCCCCACGAGTTGAGCGAAAGGCAGCAATAACGGCGTCTGGTAACCTGCGAAGGGCTGCTCGCCAGGCATGAAAAGAAGTCATTTTTGCACCGAATCGTAACTTCTGATGAGAAATAGATCCACTTCAGCAATCCTACGCGCCAAAAGTCGTGGGGCCTGCCCGGTCAATTTCCAAAACAGACGCCTAAGCCCAATCGCTTCGGAAAAAAGGCAATGCTTTGCATATCTTTAGGACACGCCCTAAAAAAACAGGAATTTTCGAACTCAAACATACTCCGAAAATGACTTGTTGACTGGTTCGACTTAAAAGGAATATAAATTTTCAGACAAGGAATTCAAAAATTGCCTGAAAAGTGGTCCGAGTGTATAGCTAATCAGGGCAGTTACTTTGAAAAAAAAATCTTTTGTTGTATGGAATTGGTGAACTTTTGAATTCACTGAAAATTTTCGCGTTTCATACTAATAGACCTGGTACAAAAATTTCTCCTAGGTTTTGATTTACCAATTCTAGATGTATCTCAAGATGTGCTCGAATCAGAAATGAAAAATCTTTTATCTTCTCTATTTCCGAATGACTGTCAATCTTCCGACACAAACTATCATAAATTAATCAGAGACAAGAGTTATACTTTTTCGAATGATAAAATCATTTATTTTGATAATATTCAAATCTGTTCAATAATTAAAAAACTTTAAAATGGCATGGCTCCAGGAATAGATCATATAAGCAATCAGATGATCAAAACGGCAGTTCATCATATATCTCCTGTGTTAACAAAATTGTTCAATGCTTGTATTGGACTTAATTATTATCCGGAGGCCTGGAGAAAGTCAGCAGTAATGATTATAAAAAACCTAATAAAGAAAATTATAAAGATCCGAAAGCCTACCGCCCTATAAGCTTGTCTTCTAATTTAGGTAAAATTTTTGAAAGTCTAATTCATATTGAACTTTTAAATCATATTAATAGTAACAATGTTATGCATCCTGCTCAACATGGATTTACACAAGAAAAATCAACAATCTCTGCTTTCCAAGAAATAACTAAATTAAGTCTTCTGAAAAGAGAAACGGAAAATACGGCAATAGTAACAGTGGACATCAGCGGAGCTTTCGACAACGCATGGCATCCGGCAATTCTCCAACAATTGGACAAGGCAAATTTTCCAGCGGTACTTTTAAAAATATTTAATTCTTACTTTGAAGACCGGAGTGTAGAGTTTAAATATACTAATGTAAAGTGTATAAAAAAGATAAATAAGGGATGTCCCCAGGGTGGTATTATTTCTCCTATTCTTTGGAATATATTACTTAATGATTTCAACTTATCTTTTAACGAAAGTTTTGCTAGAGTAATTGCTTTCGCGGACGATGTGACATTTGTGGTATGGAGTTCAAACATCTATGATCTTCAGTATAATATTACCAAATGTTTAATAAAAATCAAAGCCTGGTGTGAAAAGGTAAAACTTTCACTAAGTCCAAACAAAACAGGTATACTCTATCTACATAACTATGAAAAATTGCCCATTAATTTTGATGGAAAAATAATTCAACCATCAGAAACTGTTAAAATTTTGGGAGTTATTTTTAAAAATCATAGACAAAGGAATAAGATTAATTTTGGAACACATGTTGACAATATAATTATGAAAGCTACGAAACTTAAGAATATATTATTCTCATTATGTGCACGTACTTGGGGCATTGATACTCGACGTAGATTGATCTTATATAAAGCTAAGATACGCTCTACAATAAGCTATGCATCAAATATTTGGTTTCCTTTTATCACTGCAGCAAAAAGATCCAAGTTGAATTCAATACAATATCAAATTCTTATTAGATGCATTCATGCTTATAGGACTTCATCTTCTTACATCACACATATACTAGCGAAAACCCCTTTACTGTCCGATTATCTTGAATTATTACAAACAAAGTATAATATGACAAATTCTCTCACAGATCGAACACTCAAAAAACCCCTTCAAAAAAAATTAAACAAACTATATCTGGATCTAAAATTTAAGTTTTATCTTTCTCAATCTAATGAACTGTTCAAGAAATTCTTTCCAATTGCTGTCCCAAATTTCATTTCTTCTGATAAATTCACTACTTTATTCTTAACTGGCAAAGGACCCTTCTTAAGTTTCCTATTCAAACTGAATGCTATCAATGATCCAACATGTGAATGCCGCTTAGATGTTGAATCACAGAGCATCTTCTTTTATCTTGCCCTCTGACTAATCAAATTGTATGTAGATACTTTGAAACATTACCAAATTCTCTTTGTGTATATACTCTATCTTATGAGAACTTTGTTAAGTTTAGAACTATTTGTACAATAATTTACAAAACAATACTAATCCATCGTGTGAATAATTAATCATATATATGTAAATAATACTAGCACATCACAATAGTCCTTTGGACTTCGTACTTTTGTAACAATAAATAAATAAAATAAATAAAATTAGTTCTTCAACGGGCGTTCTTACAAAACGAAATCAGATTCTTATTAATATATAGAGATAATAGAAAAAATAAATACAAATATTCGCTCAAAGATATGCTAAAAGGTAAATTAGAGAATTGAAAAATAATCAGATATGCAAAAACTTCTTTAAAACTAAATTAAGTTTAAAACTAAGTGGGGAAGGGGGGACATAGCAGAATTCGTTCTTCAAATTCTTTTAAAAAAGGCAGCTTTTATCTTTATTGAACGTATTCTCGAGCCTTCGGGCATCTATTCCCTTCTACAGAAGTACATAATAACAAATATATGGCGTTTATACATGTAGGTTATTATGTACTACTGTAGAAGCTCAATATTACGTTTAATAAAGATTTAAAAAAACCCATCTCCAAAACCCTGTAGCATTTGTTTATGATAAGGAGCATATACCTATGGAACTGTTCATATCCATGATGGAGTCAGAAACTTTGTGAGAGTAGATAACTTTGTCTTCGACAAGTGTTCGAACACTCTGATTACTCTGGGTTTAAAATATTGTAGAACATATTTGCATACCCTCTCGCAGCATAGATATTTATATATTCAACATTTTAGAATATACTAAAATATTGTCAAAAAAGCATTAACCTACAATCCACTTTGATACTTTAAAATTTCTGGTCCACATGCGATCTAAAACGTTGCAAGAGCATTCATTACACAGGCCAAATGGCTTGAAACGATTAAATTTCTACATTACATCAGAAGCTATAAAAACGGTTTTCTTTTTCTGTTTCATCAACTCATATTTGTTAATATCAATATATCGTAAGTTAAATTATGAATAACAATTTGCTCCTTTTTTAAAGAATTACTTTATATAATAAAAAGGCATATATTGGACAATCAAATATATGCCTTTTTATTATCTAAAGATTTAAATATGGATTGCTCTATATTCAGAAAGAATTATGTTATCATTTCTAGGGTGTGGGTGAATATCCTTTGCTAGTTATTTTATGTTGTGTGTCTATATAGTCTGATATCAGCACAGAAACGTCAGTTACCGGATTTCTTTATTAGAACATCAGACTATGGGATTTCCAAGTATCACATGTATAAGTCCGGTTTCAGACATTTTGTCCACGTCCTGTTAGGTAGCTTGTCGTTTCTTTCTGGAATTTTGAAGGCCTATTCTTAATAAAATAATGTTATCTCGTTTCAATTTTGTTTTTGAATCATTTTTTTTTTCGTTACAAATATCTTCTCAACTTGATTCGAAATAGATAAATCTGATATTATTGGCCTGTCATTAAGTCATTCCTATAACAAAAAATTTTGTAGAAATTTCTCGTCGTGTTGTTGGTTATTTTTTATCAAAGTTATTTTAGAACACCATAAAACATTATAATAGAACACTCAGAAAAAAGCAAATATCTTTATGGTTTTACTGGATACACTGTTTAAGGACCTATTTGGGCTGTATAATGCTAGAATTTTAATTAGAAAAATAAATTTATTCATTTTGACGGCGAACGGATGTATGGCGGTCTGGAGAAATAAAATGGCTTTTTCTCGATTTGCATATATCTGTGGTTAGTCTAGCTTCTCGTAAGGCTTGATAATCCCTTATTTAATGAATTTAATGGAGTCTTGGTGCGTCTCTTTTTAAGGGGCATCATTATACTGAAATACAGTGTTGGAGGAAAAGCTCTTGAGATCGAGGGGAAGGAGACGACAGGGATACACAGACGATCGAAAACAATGGACTGGACGGCCCGAGGAGATGAAGACGATGGCGGAGGAAGTATGGAGAGACCACGTGGCCAGTCACCCTTAGTAGAGGAAGGCATTGAAGGAAGAGGAGTACTGGATTAATTAAACCATATATATTGCGATCATGTCTACACAAAGTAAAATAAGGGAATTTTACAATGCCCTTTTGGAATTATGAAAATATAAGAGGCTGGAGAATTAGTAGAGAACCCTCCCAACAGTCCTGCCGGTCCAATCTACCATACTGCTCTGATTTTATTACGGTCTGTTTTGATTTTATATGTGGCATTGAAAATGAAATCTCTTGGAAATGGTAAACAACCTATATATTGTCATAAGCCTTTAAGATAGTAGAAATACTTAATGAATATCAAACTATATAAAACAAAATTGGAGCAGTATAGCAGGTCAAACTGCTGAATGCGCCGGAATGGTTACCACTGATGTGCCAGGCCCTCTAAGATGTTGTACTAACCCCTAGATGTTGTAGTAACCCCTA
>CP092866.1:42801883-42957871 GCA_030710605.1 Cordylochernes scorpioides
AAGATAAATTTAACTTTGAGGTGAGTCGCTCTTGGAGAAAAAAGGCCAAAAAATGTGGAAAAACGGATTCAAATATTTTCAAATATCTTCATCAAGACTGCTGTGTCAATTTGACAAAGTATGGATTTCTAAGAGGACTGAAGCTTGCATCTAGTACGGCTCTGAGTTTTACTTAATTCCAAAGAGATCTAGGCAAAAAGATCAGTGGTAGAAATATCTAATGACAATATATTTATATAATTATCATTCTAAAATTATTCACTATTCTGTTTTAATATTTATATTTAAGTCTACTGTCCTAAAAGCTTATGTCCATAGTTTTCTTGAAAATAATTTCTGAGATTCTATCCTTCAGTGCTGCGTATATAAGCAGAACCATCCAATACAGAATTAGAGCTCTATGAAGCGGTCTGGTGGATTAAATTGGCGAAACCACTGGGAGGGTTCACCACTGATCAGCCAAAGCCCTCCCAATATTTTTTCATCGCAGTAAGGACAGTAGAAGTTTGTATTGTATATAAAAGAAACATTCGTGCTTGAATCCTTTCATCTTATATATTATATCTTCTTTCGTTATTCTCCTCATCTTTATATCAATAAAATTACTAGGAGTTATGGCATTATCTCCATTTTTCAGAAACCCGGGTTAATTTAGTAATCACATATCGTTTTCCAAAATGAATTGCAATATAAACTTCTTAATCTTCTTGACAATATGAACGTTCTCTTCTAATATAAAAAGTTCAATCAACTCACTCTATTTTGCTTTATTTTAAAGAAGTTTTCAAACATGTATTATATAAAAAATATTTGAAATATAATGAAATGAGGCTGATTGTTGATCGGTTAGTTAGCCAAACATTGACTACTCTCTCACGAAAAGAAAACAATATGCCCAAGAATTTTTCCAGATACTAACTCTTCTATCGGACTTAGCCATATTGATGTTTAGACATTAAAATGTCCAAGATCATAGAAAATCCTTTCTTGAAGTCTTCTATTTCCCCATTTTTATCTTATAATACCAAAAGGATCTTAAAATTATTTATCAAGAACATCCAATACTTCCTTCCAGATATCTGCAGGTGAGGAAGCTTCAAGATGAACATCAAATCTTCTTAAAGGTATCTCTCTTGTTTTCAATTGATTCTTTATTTATATATTTATGTATAAAGTAATTCTAAATCGTAAAAATCAGAAATTTCCAAATATTAGAAAATCTGATCGAATCCCTTAAATAAATTGAGAAAAATGAAATGAAAAATAAAACTCAGCTATGAGCTCTTTTATTCAAATTTCCTGAATTGTCATTGCCTCAAATATATTATTCACAGGAAAATTGGCAGCCACTCAAAAAGGCTAAAAATAACTTATAAATAAAATACAATTCGCTGAGGTAAGAGTTTCTTTTATATATTGGCAATACAGGCTTTCGAGCTCAACAGCCCTTCGACAGGTATAACTACGTTACTGAGGTTTTTCGAATCTAATCCATATATATATATATATGCATACAACGAAGTAGGAAATATGAGACAGATATGCCAAAAACTGATTTACATAGTACAGTAAAAAAATAAACTCTATCCCTCAGCGAATTGTCTTTTATTTAAAATTTTACAAAATGGATTATATTAATAAAAAAAACTTATTTTAATGGTGACATTGCCAAAATATAAACCCATTGGGATATAGTTTGTTGGCACTATTCTTAAATTTGGATTCTTTTGAAGTTCTTTCACATCTCTTGATAATTTATCTCTTATTTGAATTTTTCATTATTTTTAACGAAACCAAAGATAAGTTGAACTTTATATCTTTTTTTGTGTGAGAGATTTTACTCTATTCAAAGTATGGAGATTAAAATTTCAATTGATGACTATGGCTGCAATTGATTCTTCAGTAATCGAAGCCTATGCCACACATTCACCAAGTTTCAATAGCTATATTATAGCTACGAGTAAGTGTCTATTCGTAGCTTACAGGGAGAGAGATAACAAATTATCCCAAGGTAGAGATAATACTAATGAGAGTAGTCAGCCACCAAAGCATCTCCCCTCCCTATTTGCCGATCAGATTCCGAGAACCCCTCACACCTGTGGCCCCCACCCCCGGAGTCCAGGGATGATTGACAGGCGTCCCATGGGGCCTCTCGTGACAGGAGCCGCAGAGCCACTTGACAATATTTATAACGAAAAAAAAATGCCCTTAGAAGATAATAAATATAATAAATATATAGGAACAACTAGAACTACCAAAATAGGTTGACATATTTACAAAAGTAAAGGCAAAATCACACTTGGTTATCTCGTGTGTCTTCAATAAAGGACACTGTAATATCTTTCAGAGTTATTGTATGAATCCTGATATACATGCTAAAAGGTACAACTTTCTTAAGTTTTGTCAATGAGTGTAAAAGTGGAGTTTGTATCTCTGCTAATAAACTGTATTAGTGATTTTAACACTAGTCATGGTATAATGATGACGGGTTTATGAAAGAATAAATATTTGACTAAATAAAGTTATAGGAAGTGGAGGAAGTGTAATGCGAAGGCGTCCATTACAATTTCAAAAGAAATGTTTCATTTTGAACAATCAGAAATACAACTAATGTAACAGAGGAGTAATATAATTGATTATTATACAATATAATGCGGCTAAAATTATAGAACGACACAAGCTTTACCGCAAATGTTTCTTTTTGCAGAACGAAAAATCGTAATTTTAATTATTTTAAGGAGAAATAACGACTATTCCTATCCTTAGAGATGAAGTATGAAAGGATGAATTGTGAAGAGTAATGATGAACGGAATATTTACGTTATTTCTCCGTGAAATAATTAAAATTACGATTTTTCGTTCTGTAAAAAGACAAATTTGCGGTAAAGCTTGTTAAAGGTTGTTCTATAATTGACTATTTACTAACATTTTTTTTATTGTTGCAAGGTAAATATTTACTGACATTGTCGCCTTTCTAGGAGAACAACGTCTTACTAATCTGTGTTGTTTCGTTAGTTCCACTCAGTCCTAAGATTCGTGGTGCTGTTTCATTATGATCACGTGATCGATATATTTTTTAAAAGCATTTATTTAATTTGCCTCCTTTTTCTGTGAATCGATTTTTTTAACATACTTACTGAGAACCTAGAATCCTAAAATTTGGTAAACTTGTTCAAACCAGAAAGCATTGCATTCTGAGTGCTCGGGAATGTGTGGACTATTTCAAATATTTTGTGATCAATTTTTATTATAACTTCTGACCACATAGAAGTCTGGTATATTTCATAGACCATTTTATTCATATCAAAATTGCAAGTGTACAAATTTTCAGGCTTCTAGGTGGCCGTGGGGGTATCAGGAATATATTAGAGTAGAAATAATTTGTTTATTTCTTTTCAAACGAAGAAAATAGGCACAACCGTTTCTCTGGCGTAATAAGCGGCCGACGTTCTTTAATAATATGGTCGAGACGATCAGAAATGGATATTTTCTGTATTTTATTCTAGTTTTGTGATTAATTTTAATATACTTTCCGACCTAAGAGAAGTTTATATTTTTTACAATTTAGCAACTCTCCAGTAAGAGGACAACTCTCCCTAAAAGACACTTTGGCTCTGCAATTAGGTGTCCTTTACAAGGAGGTTCTACTCTATATATAGAAAAAGTAGTACTTATATTTTATTGCAGGGTTGATAAGTAGAAGACCGGGGTTACACAGGTATGCCAGGAGACCACCAAACATGGACACAGAGAACGTCTCCACACAGCTAAATCCCAAAAAAGAGCCTCCGCATACCTATGGTCCCACTTATATACAAACATGGCCACATTACGTGGGAGATCACTTAACAAACAAACAACATTCTTCCCTTTAAATACTGAGAAGCTTAAAACTGCTTATGTTTGTCAAAATAATTTGACGGATGAACTATATATAACTATTTTTTAAATTTATAAAAAAAATATATATATATATATTTATATTATTTATATATTATTAATATATTAGTTTATTTTTGCTCCACTAGATGGCGCTCTGCCATCTAAAAAGCACATGTGCTCGTGGTCAGAAGATGCCTTCTTTATTTTTAATATCAACACCTGACCCACTTATCTTTTATTTTTTTCTATTTTTTTTCATATATTATAACATAAACATATTATAACTAGACGAATGACCCGGGCAACGCCCGGGTTTACATGATTAAATGTATAATTCAAACACATTATAAACATGTGCCCGTTGGCTGGCAGCGAGTAAATGTCTGCGCCCGTTGACTCCCGGCGAGCAAGTGACTGCTCCCGTCGGCTGCCGGCGAGCAAGTGGCTTCCCGGCGCATGCGCGCGCACAGGGAAGCCACGTGCTAGCAGGCGGCCAATGGGCGCGCCCCGCCATCAGATCCACCGCGTTCTAAAGGGCGCTGCTCGTGAGCTATTTAGAATAATTTGAATATATAGTTTTAATAATTGATTTATATATTTTTTAAAATAGGCTATCGTCATCCTCGTTTTCTTTACCTATGTATGGAAATTTTGGTTTGTATTAGTGAACTACTGCGAATTTGTATACCGGACATACAGACCAACCAACAGACAAACATACAAACATTCATTTTTATATATATAGATCTTGATCAATCAGCTTGTGTAGCGTTGAATATTGAGTCTAGAATACTCATGCTGGATACACAGCTCAGATGTGATGGAGCTCTGCATAAATCAGCCAACAATTTTCAATCATTTGCATGTTTGGTTAAAACGTCTTTGTATATGTATTTCCATATAGATCGGACTCCTTTGTGTGTGTAGAATTTTTTTTTATTGAGTGTATATGCAAAGAAGGTACTGGAAAAAAATCTCGACAGACAAATTCCCAACAAACCTGAATCCCAAAAGGAACAAAATCCTTACAGACCAAAATTCCAACATGATCAAATCCAACAGATAAAAAAATCCAAACAAGTTTCAGCATGTGAGCAAATCATTTTATTGTGTTTATAGAGGAGAATGTTTATATAATATTATATTTACATATAAATGAAATTCTTTATTTTCTCTCTAATTCAATTTGTCAGGGTTTTTGTCTTTCAGAATTTTAACAAAGATCCATATAAAATACATGCAAAAAATATTACATTTAATAGAAAAATATTTATAAATGTATCCAATGTGCTTATCAATATTATAAAATCCCTTCAGTAAAATTATAAATAAAACACAATTCGATGAGAGAAAAGTTCATTTTAAATTTTAAGGAACTCACTGGTTTAACGGTCTCCGAGATTGTACATAGAGCTCAAGACAGAGATGGCTGGTGTCATATCATGTTTGGGATGTAATACATACAATGGGCCACAACATTCAATTGCGAATAAAATTATATTACTATATTAAAATCAAAAAACGCATATCCTGACCACGAGCACATGAGCTTTTTAGATGACAGAGCGCCATCTATTGGAACAGAAATCAACTAAACATTGATTTAGCCTGTTCCCTGATATCTCCCCAACCCATTTTCTTGATAAATCAAGAAAAGCCAACTACAAATTCATTTTGGGCTGTTGGTCCTCATCAGCATGAAGCAGGTTGTACCTCAATGACCAAATATATTTTGGTGCCAAAGGCTTCTTGAGAAATCAAGAAATGGGTATTATTATATTTCTATTAAAATAAAATAAACTGGCAAAACCGCTGGGAGGGTTCACCACTGATGAGCCAGGCCCTCCCATTAATTTTTCAATGCAGTTAGAACAGTAGAAAATTGTTTAATTTTAAAAGAATCATACGAGTCTATAATAGTTTCAAATACTCATGATAGATGGCACGCTAATGTATCATAATTCTATATGCTATTACATTTGAAAAAATATAAATATATAACCTTTTAATTTAAATATAATAATAAAAATATAATACTTTTATAACTAAAATTTAAAATATATATATAATTCCAATCAAATATTATAGTGTATATTCAATAGACTACCTTAAATATTGAATGTTTACCTCAAATGTCAAAGTTATATTCAAAAATATGTATAGTAATATTATATAAAATTATTTTTAAATATTACCTTTTTTTTGTACTATCGAACATTTATTACCTAATTTTAAACTATTGTATGAAATGTCATAGCTGTATGATATGAAATTATAAATATACTAGCCGAGTGACCCGGGCAACGCCCCGGGTTTACTCGAAGGGCCCGCAGGTGAGAAACTATAGGCATTGGTTCCTATGCCTAAAAAATTATTTAAAATGAAAAAAGAAGAAAAATACTAAAAAATCAGAAAATAAATGTGCAAACAACACATCTACACTACTTCAAGAACATGAGAGCACATGCACTGTGTAACCATACGTGTACCATTCTTAAAGACCCTGCTTAGGATTAAAATATCTCCGAAGCATAACAATACAACCAACTCATGTTTGCTAAGCAATTTCAGGAAAGAAACTATAGGCATTAGTTGAAGAGTTTAAATAAATATATTTTGAGTGAAAAAATGACACAAATCAGCAAATAAAATTGCAAAAAATGCTACTATATCGCAGATAAGACAACATATAAAAGGAATGAAAATATTTAAAGGACCTCATTAAAACTACATTTTTAGTATATATATATTTTTTTATTTCCAAAATATTTATTTAGACTTTCACCAATGCCTTTAGGATCTTTGCGATGGAACACGTATGGTGTTTCAGCGCATGTGCTCTCATGTCCTTGAAGCACATATACTGACAGTGCCCAAAGTTGAACACACTGTATAGTGTCTGAAATATCTTTGGCCCCTTCGGATACCAACCTTCGCTTCATTCTAGAGAGGCGTTAGTTTTCACTAAGGTTGGCTTTTGCTATGACTATAAATAAGGCTCAAGGACAAACCTTGGCTACAAGAGCCTGTGTTTACGCACGGACAACTTCAAGTGGCTTTTTCAAGTGTGCGAACATTGGATAGCATACATGTAAAGATGACCCATATCTTTTGGTCCTTCAGATTTCAGACTTCCATTCATTCTGAATATTTGGGTTCTTCCTACAAGAGCCTGTGTTTAATTTTAAAGTGGCTGCCTTCGCCTCTGTAATACCTTTTTACCGGTAAAGTTGTATTTAAACAACAATCAACCTTGAAAATTTGATTTTTAAAATGGTCGAATTATCGAAAGTGTCGAATTATCGAAAGTGTTGAATTATCGATAGTGTCGAATTATCGATAGTGTCGAATTGCAGTTTGTTTATTTATTTTTTAATAAGGTCCTCTTATCTTATCTGCAATATAGTTGTATTGTTCGAAATTTTATTTTCTAATTTGTTAATTTTTTCTTTTTTTTTCACTCTAATAATATTTATTTAAATCTGATAATTTTTATTTAATGCAATTTATTTAATAATTTATTTAATCCAATGTCTATAGTTTCTTCCCTGAAATTGCTTACCAAACATGAGTCAGTGTTTCCTCAGTGTTAACAGTTGGAGTGTTAGAATGCGGAGAAGCAAAATAACTCCCTACCCTATTTCTCAATAGTCTTACTCCCAGAGGAATGCATCCACACCAGTTAAACTCTAGGTTGGTGCTATCGTTATGCTTCTGAGAAGTTTTAATCCTAAGTAGGGTCTTTGAAAATGGTACACGTGTGGTGATACTGTGCATGTGCTCTCATGTCCTTAAAGTAGTGTAGTTCTGTTGTTTGCACTTTCATTTTCTGATTTGTTAAAATTTTTCTTCTATAGTTTCTCACCTGCGGGTCCTTCGGGTAAACCTGGGTCGTTGCCCGGGTCACTCGGCTATTTATATGTATATAAAAAAGCAAAGCCCAATTCTAAACCCAAATATTTTTTTTTTATGAGAAGAACATCAACATATTGCATGATTACGGCAGTCCATAGCTTCCCTGACAAAAATTCACCAAGAAAGTTAAATATTCCAAAATTTTTCTGTGTGTAAATTGCTAAATATGTAAAATACATGTATACAAAAAAGCAAAGCCCAATTCCAAACCCAAATATTTTTTTTATGAGAAGAACATCAACATAATGCATGATTACGGCAGTCCATAGCTTCCCTGACAAAAATTCACCAAAAAAGTTAAATATTCCAAAATATTTCTGTGTATATATTGCTAAATGTGTAAATAACATGTATATAAAAAAGCAAAGCTTAATTTTAAATTTCATTATCCTTTTCACAGGAAAAGCATCAAAATACTGCATAAGTACGGCACTTTTGCAGCCCCCCTGACAAAAATTCACTAAAAGAGTTAAGTATTCAAAAAAATATTTTGGTATATATATTGCTAAATGTGTAACAAACATGTATATAAAAAAGCAAAGCTTAATTCTAAGTTTTAATATTTTTTTTATAAGAAAAGCTACAAAAGCAAATAGGGAGAAGTGGGGCCATTTAGCCATTTTCAAAATTTGATTATGAAAGAGTAAATAAATGAATAAATAAGGACAGATATAAAGAGAAAGTATTGCTAAATGTGTAACAAACATGTATATAAAAAAGCAATGAGAAGAACATGAGAAGAAGCATGAGAAGAACATCAACATATTGCATGATTACGGCAGTCCATAGCTTCCCTGACAAAAATTCACCAAGAAAGTTAAATATTCCAAAATTTTTCTGTGTGTAAATTGCTAAATATGTAAAAAACATGTATACAAAAAAGCAAAGCCCAATTCCAAACCCAAATATTTTTTTTATGAGAAGAACATCAACATAATGCATGATTACGGCAGTCCATAGCTTCCCTGACAAAAATTCACCAAAAAAGTTAAATATTCCAAAATATTTCTGTGTATATATTTCTAAATGTGTAAATAACATGTATATAAAAAAGCAAAGCTTAATTTTAAATTTCATTATCCTTTTCACAGGAAAAGCATCAAAATACTGCATAAGTACGGCACTTTTGCAGCCCCCCTGACAAAAATTCACTAAAAGAGTTAAGTATTCAAAAAAATATTTTGGTATATATATTGCTAAATGTGTAACAAACATGTATATAAAAAAGCAAAGCTTAATTCTAGGTTTTAATATTTTTTTTATAAGAAAAGCTACAAAAGCAAATAGGGAGAAGTGGGGCCATTTAGCCATTTTCAAAATTTGATTGTGAAAGAGTAAATAAATGAATAAATAAGGACAAATATAAAGAGAAAGTATTGCTAAATGTGTAACAAACATGTCTATAAAAAAGCAATGCCTAATTCTAAGTTTTAATTTTTTTTTATAAGCTACAAAAGCAAATAGGGAGAAGTGGGGCCATTTAGCCATTTTCAAAATCTGATTGTTAAAGAGTAAAATAATGAGTAAATAAGAGCAAATATAAAGAAAAAGTATTGCTAAATGTGTAATAAACATGTATATAAAAAAGCAAAGCTTAATTCTAAGTTTTAATATAAAGAAGAAATAAGACACAAAATGGAGCTAAATTCAAATGAAAAACTATAACAAACACTTATAAAAGATAATTATTATAGAATAAAAGTAATAATGCAATCTAAAATTCGAAAAATTTATATATTTAAATGAAAAACTATAACAAAGTACTTACAAATTATAATCATAATCAAGAAATATATATTATTTCAAAACACATTTTTACGCATTTCAAAACAAATGAATTGATGATGATAAATGCAAAAAATCTATGATTGTAAAATAGATTAAATTAAAAAATAAAAATAACTGTTAACAGGCCTATCATACGAAGAAAAAAATAACGAAAATTTTGGTATATAGATTGTTATGTGTAGTTCAGAATCTTCGGAGGAGATAGCTCAGGACTTTACAATGGAAAACTCTGTTACGGTATTATATATATAGATACTTTAAATAGGCATATATAGTGCATCGTAATATTATAATACCATGATAAAGGTTGGCGTTCAGCCAACTGAAATATTGGTAAAATAGATGATATCATGAACTAGCCGAGTGACCCGGGCAACGCCCCGGGTTTACTCGAAGGGCCCGCAGGTGAGAAACTATAGGCATTGGTTCCTATGCCTAAAAAATTATTTAAAATGAAAAAAGAAGAAAAATACTAACAAATCAGAAAATAAAAGTGCAAACAACACATCTACACTACTTCAAGAACATGAGAGCACATGCACTGTGTAACCATACGTGTACCATTCGTAAAGACCCTGCTTAGGATTAAAATATCTCCGAAGCATAACAATACAACCAACTCATGTTTGCTAAGCAATTTCAGGAAAGAAACTATAGGCATTAGTTGAAGAGTTTAAATAAATATATTTTGAGTGAAAAAATGACACAAATCAGCAAATAAAATTGCAAAAAATGCTACTATATCGCAGATAAGACAACATATAAAAGGAATGAAAATATTTAAAGGACCTCATTAAAACTACATTTCTAGTTTTATATATACAATATAACCTCGATAATTCGACCATGTTTTGTTGTCTTGACCTACAGCCTATCATATAACAAAGTGTAATTCAACACTATCGATAATTCGACCATTTTAAATTTCAACAATTGTTTGTTGCTCAAATATAACTTCACTGCTAAAAAGGTATTACAGAGAAAATGGCTGACATTGTAAATGTACAAAATGTATGTATAGAGCAGGGGAATAATAAATAAAGACCAAAATCAAATTAATTGATAATAAATAGATTATTGCCAAAAAAAAAATACAAAAAATATTTTTTTCTCCTTTCTTATCTTCACTCAATCATATTAGAGTGTCAAGCTTGTAAATCTTGAAATTAACAACCATCACGATTGGGTGAAGTAGAATGCGTCTGCCTTTGTCATCAAGACTGGGAGCACTACTCAGTGGCAGGCCACTGACTTAGCTCCAAAAGAATGTATCCCTGGATTAGGAGCCCTTACAAGGTACTATCAGCCGGGCCAGCTGAGCCCAGGTTTTTTTAGTGAGCTTGTTACTGCTCCCCCTCCTCCTTTTTCATCCTGGCTTGGGACCGGCAAAGGCGGAGTTTTTTTTCTTTCAGGTGAGAAACTTTAGGCATTGGTGAAAAGTGTAAATATATATTCTGGAAATGAAAAAAAAAAAGGATAAAATAAATCAGAATATAAATTTACAAACTATATTTCAGAGGAGACGATTTATAATAGGAATTCATTTAAATGACCTCATTAAAAACTACATTTTATATATACTTGGGTTCAACTTTACATGTATGCTATCCAAAGTTCGCACACTTGAAAAAGTCACATAAAGTCGTCTGTGCGTAAACACAGGCTCTTGTAGCAAAGGTTTGGCCTTGAGCCCTCTTTATAGTCATATATTTCAGACATTATACAGTGTGTTCAACTTTGGGTACTGTCAGTATATGTGCTTCAAGGACATGAGAGCACATGCGCTAGAACACCATACCTGTTCCATCGCAAAGATCCTATTAGACATTGGTGAAAGTGTAAATAAATATTTTGGAAATGAAAAAAAATTGCAGATATGACAACATATTAAAGGAATAAATTCATTTAAAAGACCTCATTAAAAACAACAATTCTATATTTTTATATATACAATATAATCTAATTAATTCAACACACGATAATTCGACCATTTTTGGATGTCTCGACCTACGGCCTATCATATGACAAACTAATTCGACACTTTCGATAATTCAACTATTTTGGAAAATCAAATTTCAACAGTTGATATTTGTCTAAAACCCCTATTATTAACAACATATTAGACTGCAGAGTGCAAAAATGTAGAAAAGTGTATGTATATAATTGTATGCATATATTTGTATTTGTATTTTGTATTTGGCCTTGAGCCCTCTTTATAGTCATATATTTCAGACATTATACAGTGTGTTCAACTTTGGGTACTGTCAGTATATGTGCTTCAAGGACATGAGAGCACATGCGCTAGAACACCATACCTGTTCCATCGCAAAGATCCTATAGGCATTGGTGAAAGTGTAAATAAATATTTTGAAAATGAAAAAAAATTTGCAGATATGACAACATATTAAAGGAATAAATTCATTTAAAAGACCTCATTAAAAACATAAAGTCGTCTGTGCGTAAACACAGGCTCTTGTAGCAAAGGTTTGGCCTTGAGCCCTCTTTATAGTCATATATTTCAGACATTATACAGTGTGTTCAACTTTGGGTACTGTCAGTATATGTGCTTCAAGGACATGAGAGCACATGCGCTAGAACACCATACCTGTTCCATCGCAAATATCCTATAGGCATTGGTGAAAGTGTAAATAAATATTTTGGAAATGAAAAAAAATTGCAGATATGACAACATATTAAAGGAATAAATTCATTTAAAAGACCTCATTAAAAACAACAATTCTATATTTTTATATATACAATATAATCTAATTAATTCAACACACGATAATTCGACCATTTTTGGATGTCTCGACCTACGGCCTATCATATGACAAACTAATTCGACACTTTCGATAATTCAACTATTTTGGAAAATCAAATTTCAACAGTTGATATTTGTCTAAAACCCCTATTATTAACAACATATTAGACTGCAGAGTGCAAAAATGTAGAAAAGTGTATGTATATAATTGTATGCATATATTTGTATGTAAATAATTGTATGCAAATAATTGTATGTATAGATCAATGAGTAAAATAATTTTTTTTTGCTTATCCCTAGTACACGTGGTACAGGCCTTGATAATCATGGTGGGTAGAGTAGGCGACTGCTTTAACTGTAAGTACACCACATGTCTAAACATGTGAAAAGCAGTTCGACTTTGCATTTACAAATGTGCCAGAGCCCCGTTTGATTACTTGCGCTTGCTGGTGGGGTTGGACTTTTGCAAGAATCGGAAGCCATTGGAGCATTTTATTTTTTTATTTTTCAGAAAAAAGTGCCCAATGCGGGAATCGAACCCGGGTCGTAGCGGTCGAAAACCAACGGCTTAGACCATCCTTCCACCAACCCCCAGTAAAATAAGTAAGTAAAAAGAAGACCAAAAATAAGTGATAATAATTTATTGAATAACAAATAAAATAAAAAATCTTTCAGGTGAAAAATTATAGGCATTGGTAAAAAAGTAAACAAGAGAAATAGCAATTGGGGTTTTGTGTCTGCGGCGAGTCATATTAGCACGCCTAGCTGTTAGGGGAGTGAGTCTTCCACGGCCTTTTCGAGGCATGACAGAAGACGCTGAAAAAAAAAGGTAAAATAAGAACCAAGCAGAGGAAAACTATAAAACTGAAAGCCAGGACAGGCATAAAAAGAAAATTCCAAGCATGTGAGGAAACAATTGATGAAAAAAAAGGATTCCAAAAAAATACTGCAAAAAAGAAACCAGACACAAAAAGCAACAATTGAGTACACAAATACAGCATCAGAAAAAAAACGACAGACACAAAAATGGAGCTAAATTTAAATGAAAAACTATAACAGATCAAGTAATCAAATCAGGCATTATGAAAGATACTGTAAAAAAGAAAATCAGACACAAAAATCAGACAAAAGAATAAATGAGATTTTATTCTTTAGTTCATTTATTAAATAAGACACAAAAATGGAGCTAAATTCAAATGAAAAACTATAACAAATTAATAAAAAAAAAATAAGACCTAATCCAAATGTCACCATCATCAGACAAAAGAAAAAATGAGATTTTATTATTTAGTTCATTTATTCTTTTGTCTGATGCTGTTGCTGAAACGTCACACACTTTTAAATTATTTGGATTAGGTCTTATTAAAGAGAAAAAAAAAGATGCCAAAGAGAGATGAAAAGATGCCAAAAAAGATAACCAGATACAAAAATTGTGCTAAATTCAAATGAAAAACTATAACAAACACTTATAAAAGATAATTATTATAGAATAAAAGTAATAATTCAATCTACAATTCGAAAAATAATATAACCTCAGCCTATTTATGAGAAAAAAACCGTTGCCAAAGACATTAGGAAAGATAAGGAAATAGAAAACATACACAAAAATTGAGCTCTATTTAAATGAAAAACTATAACAAAGTACTTACAAATTATAATCATAATCAAATGAATCAGAAATATATATTATAAATAGCGAACCCGGCCACGCGTTGCTGTGGCTAAATTGTAATATGTTAAATTAACATTATACTAAACTATTCAGTACAGTAAAGTTAATATTCACTTATAAAGATAAAAATGTTTTAGCCGATCTAAAGCCCTACGGGATTGAGAATGGAACGTTACGTTAAAATTTTAAAGATATTTTCTATATATATCGATAATATAGCCCTTCATTGTAATCATTGATTATAATCACTGCATTAATAAATGTCAGTGAACTCGTTTATATGTATTGTTTTTTGTTTTCGAGATATTCTAATAGAACGTTCTAACATTTTCTGTTAAATATTAATATATGCACAAACACAGAATATAATAACTATGTCTTAATTTCGCTATAATTATTGTTATAAATATTATTCTAAAATAATTCGCCAGAAATCGTCCTGATAGTATACTAAACAACTTCCCAAAGTTTCATGGCAAACATCTAAAATAAAATAATACTTTTAATACTTTGCTACAATATTAAAAAGAGGGGGGCTTAGGTGTTTAAAATGTAAAATGTGCTCTAAATAGTATTACATAGAGCCTTCATAACAAACATATTTAAAATAACCAATCAAAATATAATAATGCTGTAAAAACAGACCTTTCTACAATAATATAAAAGAAACGAAAATAAAAAAAGACACCCACGCTGAGCCTCGAACCTAGGTTTGTTACAAATATTATTAAAAAATTGTGTATGTTAATTTTTATTTTAAAAAGCCTACATTTTAAATAAAATAATATTTTTAATAATTTGCTACAATAATATAAAAGAAATGAAAAAAAAAACACCCACGCTGAGCCTCGAACCTAGGTTGCGGGGGTACGAAGCTGCGTACCTAACGTATAGGCTAAGCTTGACGTTACAAATAAGATCATGCGAGGCTATTTAAGGCCATACGTCTACCGCGAGGGGGCGCTGATTGCGAGTGAATCTACGTTTTATCGTAAATAAAAATGCAACGAAAGGTTATTTCTAAAGAGTAATTAGCCAGAAACCATCCCGGTAGTATACTAAACATCTTCCCAAAGTTTCATCACGATTGGTTGTAGTAATAAGACAAAAGAACGCATTTAAAAACAAAAAAAATGATGATGATAAATGAAAAAAATCTACGATTGTAAAATAGATTAAATTAAAAATAAAAATAACTGTTAACATTAGGAAAATAAAAACAGGCCTATCATATGAAGAAAAAAATAACGAAAATTTTGGTATATAGATCGTTATGTGTAGTTCAGAATCTTCGGAGGAGATAGCTCAGGACTTTACAATGGAAAACTCTGTTACGGTATTATCTATATAGATGATGATCATATATATATATATGAAAAATAGATGATATTATGAATGATGATCATATATATATATGAAAAATAGATGATATTTTAATCCAATATGTCTTTTTATTTAAAGATTTTTTTAATTATGCATTGCACAATTTTTAAAAAAATAAAAGTATGTGAAATATATATTCTTCTGCGCAAGTAATATTTAAACGTTGTAAAACGAAAATTGCAATTATACCGCGAATGTTTCTTTTATACAAAAATCGAAATTTATTTTTAAAGAGAAATTTCGATTTTTGTATAAAAGAAACATTCGCGGTATAATTGCAATTTTCGTTTTACAATCATCAGCCGCGTTATATTGTATTTAAACGTTGTTTCCATTTGTCTTAGTGTTAAGGTTGTTGACGTACAAGTAGTTATACTACCTACAAGTTGACGTACATCCGAGTGGTCCCTCCTTCCTGTTATTGATATCTCTACGAGGAAATATCCATATTCATCAGAAACAGAATGAAGATCTTTTAGCAGAAGCTCCTCAAAATAGATTAAAAAGACATCAGCACCCTTTAAAAAATCAAATATAATTTGGTCAGAGATTCATAATTTTTCTTACCTTGTAAGATTTCGTGTAGAGGAGCAACAGAGCATATCAATAGATTTATATCTCCTGGATATTGTTAAGAAGAGTTTGAAAGTACATTTTATTTTATCCATTATTGTAAATTTGCCTAACCTAATTTGCATTTATGCTTTTAATTTTCTTTGTTCGCCTGTTTTACATGTTTCTTATTTTTTTTCACCATTAAAAATTCCATCTTAACAATCATTAGATTAGATTTTTCCTCGACTTGTCCAGTGGACGGTTGTAAAATAAACAAAATAAACATTTATTTCCCGCTGTATCCATGTTTCCTCGCGGCACCCCAGAACACCATCGCAACACTGGTGGAGATGCTGATCCTACCATCAAAAATGAAGCTACCTTAAGAAGAAGCCGCCGTCTACGAGGACAACCTCCAATGAGATCCTTCAGTGCCTCTCCAACAAGACGCGCCATTGTGAATCAAGATGACGCTACACCTTGCAACAACATTTTCTTCTGCCAGCCACCTCCTCCAAGTCTGGAAGTATTTGGCGGATACTCAGACGAAGATCCTTCAGAATGGCTGGAAGAAATCGAGTTGTTAGCAAGACAACAACGATGGCCAGACGATGTCATGCTGGCATATGCCCGGAGCTACATGGACGGACCTGCGAAGAAATGGACAAAGCTCAACAGCCCTCACATTTTTTCGGCCTGGAGTGTATTCAAAAGGCACTCCTGAGAGATTTCAGGAGGGCAGATACTGCCAAATTTAAATTAATAATGGACCTGCAAAACAGAATCCAGCAGCCCAATGAGTCAACTCTGCGTTACGCCGAGGATGTCCACAACCTCTGTAACAAGGTCAACCCCAAAATGACAACGGACGATAAATTATACTACATGAAGACTGGTCTAAACAAATACCTGTCACTCATTATGATGATAACACCTTGCAGCACGGTCAAAGACTTTTTGGAACTAGCGAGGCGAATAGATCAACATCTAGTGGATTTTGAGCAGCGAAGAAGCTTCAGGCAAAATAACCGCCCGACCAGACCATTCCCTCCTAGGAGAAACTACAACAACCAAACGGACCATAGTCGTGGTTTCGACATACCTCGATTCCAAAAAGGATCGTTCGCAAATGATAGAAGACCAATCGCAAATGACAGTAGACCAACCTTCGCCCCAGGTAGATTCGAGAGGGCTAGACCTAATGACACAGGGATGGAACCGGTTGGAAACAATTATAGGAGCTCAGCACCAACCCCAACCAACAGAACCCCCGAGCAGTATCCCAGGAGGCAGACGTAGACGACGCCCCCAAGTAACAGGCGTTATCAAAGGCCATTATACCAGGATCGAAGAATATGCTGGAACTGCTCCGAACAGGGACACATATCGAGGTATTGCCCTCGTAACACTGAACGACCAACTTACAATATCAGACCAATACAGCGGCAGTTTTCAAGGTCCATGGAGAGAGAGAGAGAGAGAGAGATTGAGATTGAAACTGATTTATTATAACGTCCATATAAGATTATATAAGATTAAATACAGATTAAATAAAAATATGAATAAATAAGATTATATAATGAAAAATACAAGAATAAATAGATATAAATATATAAAGCAATTGATAAATATACATATATATATAAAATATATACAAGGTCTTCATTGGTGGCGCCCACCGCGAGAAAGACTCCGCCACCGATGGACTGCGAGAGTTCTTTCCCACAGGGTGGGCAGGTCGATGTGTTGGCTGGCATTACCCAACTCAAGACCAAGATGGTACTTGTAGATGGTAGCCTTCGCCACACTTGTTAGCTTCACTGCCTCGGGATGGAGGCCGACGCCGAAGAGCCAGGCCTGCAGATCCAGGGGCAAGTCGCAGGAAGCGAACACTTCCCGGAGCAGGGTTCGCACGGCTCGGCAACTCCAATATCTGTGGGCCAGCGACCCGTCGCTGGACCCACAGGCGGCACAGTTGGCACGCCTCGAGGCAGGATGGTCAGGATGTGGTAGGGCATGGAGGGCCAGCCGTAGGGCGACATCTGCGTCGTGCCCCGAGAAGCAGTTCCGACGCAGGTCGGCCCAGGGGATGGAGCGGGGCACATCCACGGTGGGGGTCCACCGGGCAGCCAGCTCTGCAGTAGGATGGGCCTGGAGCCGTGCCGAGTCCAATGCCCGGCGCGCCCTCTGGCTGGGTAGGCGGGTGATGGGGGTCGCCGATCCCCGCAGGACGATGGTCTCCGCCTCGTACTCCGCATGATAGCTGGAGCTGGCGTTTTCCCGCAGGAGACGTTGGCAGAAGGCCCCCAGGTGCTGCGCATCTAGGAGCGCGGCCCGCGTTGAGCGAGCAAGTGCAGGGGCGCCATCGGAGAAGTCCCCGACAGTCGCCTGTAGCCAGCGCTCGGGAGCCAGCAAGTCTGGCGGCCGCAGGAACCTGTTGTCACCTCGAAGACGCAGGGACCTCAGGCAGGCGGGATGAAGAACCCGGTGGTCAAGCTCGAGGACGCTGGACGCGGCCTCCCACAGGCTCAGTAGTCTCCTCCTCCTAGGCGAGTGCCAGACGTCAGGAGCCGGCGGTGTCAGCCACGCCCGGCTGCGGACCAGCCAAGAGTAGCCGTTGGCGGCGCCGCGAAGAGAGGCCTGGACCCCCTTCAGGCAGGCGAGCCGAAGCTGGCCCGCGATATCAAGCAGGCCGACGCCACCATCGGAGACTGGACGAGCCAGAATGCGTCCGGGGAGCCACGAGACTCGGCTCGTACCCCACACGAAGCGCGCCAACCGCGCCTGCAGCCGGCCGATGGTGGTTTCAGGTGGAAGGTAGCCATGGAGGTGGTGCAGAATGGAACCCAGGACCAGGCTGTTGGCCGCGCGAGCACGACCCACCAGCGACAGTCCGCGGGCGAAGGGCGACCACCTCGCGATGGCTCGCTCCAGCAGCCCCATCAGGTGTGAGGCCTGGGAGGCGACGGTGTTCCTGGTGGTGATGGTGCAGCCTAAGACGGTCAGCGACTCGGACGTCCAGGAGATTCCCAGAGGAAAATCCGTCCGGTGCTTCCAGGAACCGCACCAGAGCCCGCAGCTCTTCTTGAAGTTGACAGCCACCCCGGAGGACATGCGGAACTCTTCAAAGATCAGGGGCACGAGCTCAAACTGAGCGTCGTCCCTGATGAAGAGTACGATGTCGTCCGCATAGGCGACCACGTTGCCGCGGCCCAAGGTCCTCTCGAGGCGGCGTAGCAAAGGTCCAACTCCGATGCTGAAGAGCGCGGCGCTGAGACGGCAGCCCTGCTTCACCCCGTTGAGAAGCGGGAAGGCCTTGGTGTAGACATCTCCGACCCGGATGGAGGCGTCTGCTTCCCCGTAGAGGACAGCAATCCACCCTAGGAAGGTAGATGGTAGGCCCAGCTTCTCCAGCAGGGCGAACAGGTAGCTCCTGCTCAGGGTGTCGAAGGCCGACTTCAGGTCCAAAGAGATGACAGCCAGCGGCGTGTCATATCTGGATGCCCCGGCGGCTTCGTCAGACACTCGCGCGATATTCCAGGAAGATGACCGTCCTGGAACGGCGTAGGTCTGACATTGGGGCACCAGGTCTGGTAGATGACGTCGCAGACGAGCCATGAGCACGCCGCTGAGGACCCTGTAGTCGGTCGTTGGCAGGCTGATTGGCCGGAATGCCTGTAGACCCGGACCACCGTGCAGAGAGAGAGAGAGACGAAACCAACTCTGTAAATGAGGACTATTTAAAAAATTGTTGAGGAATCGATGATTCGAGGCAATAGGAACCGGACTTTGATGTGAATAGCGAAGACGATTTTCCTACTTTGGGAGAAGCGTCAAAAAACTAACCCGACTGAATGGATCTCGGGCTTCTGGTGGTCGAATAAACTTGGTGATGAATCTTCAAAGAAATAAAACGACTCAGATAGAAATCAATGATTATACGGTTGAGGCATTAATCGACACCGGAGCGGTGGTTAGCTGTATTGACGAGGAACTCTCATATAAACTAAAATTAAAAGTTGTCAAAGATAATAATCTGAATTTGAAAGCTGCAGGTGATCAGAAACTTAATACAAATGGAAGTTCAATGGTATCATTCAATATGGATCAGGAAAAATATACAATTCAGATGATAGTGTTAGAAAAATGTAACCCCAAAATAATTCTGGGAGACGATTTCTTAAGCCATTACAAAGCCTTAATAAACTGCCGAAACAATACTTTATGGATTGAATCCCCAAATAATATGGACCAAGATGATACAAGTTTAAAATATGCTAGGGCGGTTGAAGATAGAATAATTCCTGAATTTAGCCTATGTCTGGTTAAGGGCTATTGCGAACCAACTACTGATGACAAGGAAATATTGATAGAGAATCTCTCATCGCTAACATCGAAATATGGCCTGATAACAACAAGATCTTTGCTGAAAAATGCAAGGTTCCCTGATATTTGGCTTTTGAACCCTTCTTCAAAACCTATAAAAATTCATCGGCACATGAAAATAGGGATAATATCGGAAGTAGACAGGATGTACAAGACAGACCATCGAGCAGTTTCCTCCATTGATCTTAATTTTGACATAAATCCCGATTTATCTTCCGAGGAACGTAATCAGGTTTTGATGCTACTCTACGAATACAAAGAAATGTTCGCCGCACCAGACGATTACAAAGGGAGAACTCACCTTGTCAGACATAAAATCAAAACAAACAGCGATATTCCCATAAGAAAGAACCCCTACAGAGTGTCTTTGAGAGAACGCGAAATAATTAATAATCAAATAGATAAGATGTTGAAAAAGGTATAATTTCTCATTCATCGAGTCCATGGGCATCTCCTGTAATTCTCGTTAAGAAGAAAGACGGAACATTTAGATTCTGTGTGGACTACAGAAATTTAAACTCTATCACTGTTAAAGATCAATATCCGCTTCCTCGTATCGACGACTGCTTCGACTCTCTCCATGGATCTAGATACTTCACATCACTGGACCTGTGTTCAGGATACTGGCAGGTGGAAGTTGAAGAACAAGATCGGGAGAAAACTGCTTTTGTGACACCTGACGGACTTTACCACTTCAACGTCTTACCTTTTGGTTTATGCAACGGCCCAGCAACTTTTGAAAGACTAATGGATAATATATTGAGGACCCATAAATGGAAAATCTGCTTGTGCTACCTTGACGATGTGATAGTTTTCTCTGAAGATCTACCATCGCATTTGACAAGATTGAAGACCATTTTGGGATGCTTAAGAAAAGCAGGATTGACACTCAATCTTTCAAAATGCAGATTCGCTTATGAAGAGCTCTTTTTATTGGGGCACGTTGTGTCAAAAGAAGGAATTACACCCGATCCAGAAAAAATTGCGAGCATAAAGGATTTCCCAGCCCTCAAAACAATTAAGAATGTCAGAGCTTTTCTTGGACTATGTTCTTATTATAGAAGGTTCATTAAAGAATTCTCAAAAATAGCATATCCATTTCAAATTCTAACTCGTAAAAACCAGCCGTTTGTATGGGGAAAAGAACAAGAATCATCTTTTCTAACTTTAAAAGAAAAGCTGAGTTCACCGGAGGTCCTAACTCATTATGATCCAAATAAACCCATAGGCCTCCACACCGACGCAAGCGATCAAAGACTTGGGGCAGTGCTCATTCATGTTGAAGACAATGGTAGAGAGCGTCCAATTTCATATGCCAGCAGAACATTGCAGAAGGCTGAGACCAACTATTCAACTACGGAAAAGGAATGCTTGGCTATTATATGGGCAATTGGGAAATTCAGGCCTTATCTTTACGGCCGTAAATTAATCGTTTATACTGATCACCATAGTCTCTGCTGGATGGCCAAAGCAAGAAAATTATCTGGACGTTTGGCGCGTTGGTCGTTGGAATTGCAAGCCTACGATTTTACTATAAATTATAAATCTGGAAAAACACATTTAGATGCTGATGGATTATCGCGGTGCCCAATTCCAGATAAAATTAAAATTTTACAAATTAATTATAACACCGAAGACTACGACGCTTACATTAAGAAAATTAACAACATGATCGACCAACACCCAAACAGCTACGGAGAAAACTTCACCAAACATAACGGAAAAATTTATAAAAATAATCCTACCCCAACAGGCAACCCGTGGTTACTGGTCATCCCAAAGACCAAACAACTAGAACTCTTGGAACAGATGCATGATCATCCTACATCGGGCCACATGGGTATAAAAAGAACATACAGCCGAATAAAAGATAAATATTTTTGGCCTTCAATGTTCAAAACAGTGGAGAAATATGTTTCCAGTTGCCCTGAATGCCAGTTTCGTAAGACCCCATCCCAACAACCATCGGGACAATTGCAACCGATACCACCAGCGTCTAGACCGTTTGAACGAATAGGAATAGACCTTTTGGGTAGATTCCCCAAGTCCATCAACGGAAATAGGTGGATCGTTGTTTGCACAGACTATTACTCAAGGCATGTTGAAACAGCGGCGCTACCTCGAGGAACTGCCACAGAAATTGCCGATTTTTTCTTGAAAAGAATAGTACTAAGACATGGAGCACCGAAAATTTTAATTTCTGACCGCGGGAGTTCTTTCTTGAGCAAACTACTCACACAAGTTTTGAAAATTTGCAATACGATACATAAGAAAACGACAAGTTACCATCCACAGACAAATGGCCAAACGGAAAGAATGAACCGTACGCTGACAGATATGATATCAATGTACATTGACGAGAAGCACCAAAATTGGGACGAGATTCTCCCGTTTGTGACTTTCGCCTACAATTCCTCGGTACAAGAGACGACCGGCTATTCCCCATATTTTCTGATTCACGGAAGAGAACCGTTGACATTTCTGGACTCTACATTTGACTGGCCGGAAGTACCGCCTAAACCCGGAGACTTTGATGACTACATATCAAATCTCCTAACCATAGTTGAAGAATCAAAAAAGATTTCAATGGCTAGAACAATGGCACGGCAAGATAAATCCAAACAAGTATACGACAAACATCGCAGAGAAGTTAACTTTTCACCAGACGACCTAGTACTGATTTGGACACCGATAAGAAAAGTTGGAAGAGCGGACAAACTACAAAAAAATTACATCGGACCATTCAAGATAATTAGGAAGACATCACCAGTAAATTATGAAGTAAAAGAAGTCACGGGAAGAGGCAAGAAAATTGTACATGTGTCAAGAATGAAACTGTGCCGGACCCCAGACTTGAGGACAAGTCTTTTTCAAGGGGGAGAGTAATGTTAAGAAGAGTTTGAAAGTACATTTTATTTTATCAAACAAATGCCATAGGTTTCTGAAGATGTGTTTCTTTAATTTTTATTAAACGTAATCTTGAGCCTTCGGGCATCTCTTCCCTTCTACAGAAGTACATAATAACAAATATATGGCGTTTATACTCGTAGGTTATTATGTACTCCTGTACTCCTGATTACGTTTAATAAAGATTAGAAGAAACTCTGAAATGCACTTTCTGTGGATCAGGAATAACAATGGAGATGTTTCACTACTTATTTGATTGTGCTGCTCTGTCTGAGGTAAGACGAAAACTAAATGATAAAACGGGGAAACTTTGTCCTTCATTTCCGGCACTAATTAATAAAATATCAAAGAATAGATATATAGCGGTGGCGATATTTGGATTCCACAGGACTATATCCCAGAAAAAGGCCACAGAGTGTTCTACCCATCCCTTGTGAACTGGCGAATCCTGTATAGGGCGAGAGGCCCTAAATAAAGGCTTTGTTGTTGTTGTAGATTAAAGAAACTCATCTCGAGTAACCTGTGGCATTCGTTTTTGATAAGGAGCATATACCTATGGAACTGTTCATATCAACGATGGAGTCAGAAACTTGGCGAGAGTAGATAACTTTGTCTTCGACAAGTGTTCGAACACTCTGATTACTTTGGGTGTAAAATATTGTAGGACATATTTGCATATCCTCTCGCAGCATAGATATTTATCAACATTTTAGAATATACTAAAATATTGTCTAAATAACCTACTTTCCACTTTGATACTTTAAAATTTCTGGTCCACATGCGATCTAAAACGTTGCATTACACAGGCCAAATGGCTTGAAACGATTAACTTTCTACATTACATCAGAAGCTATAAAAACGGTTTTCTTTTTCTGTTTCATCAACTCATATTTGTTAATATCAATATATCGTAAGTTAAATTATGAATAACAATTAGCTCCTTTTAAAGAATTACTTTAGATAATAAAAAGGCATATATTGGACAATCAAATATGTGCCTTTTTATTATCTAAAGATTTAAATATGGATTGCTCTATATTCAGAAAGAATTATGTTATCATTTCTAGGGTGTGGGTGAATATCTTTTGCTAGTTATTTTATGTTGTGTGTCTATATAGTCTGAAATCAGCACAGAAACGTCAGTTACCGGATTTCTTTATTAGAACATCAGACTATGGGATTTCCAAGTATCACATGTATAATTCCGGTTTCAGACATTTTGTCCACGTCCTGTTAGGTAGCTTGTCGTTTCTTTCTGGAAATTTGAAGGCCCATTCTTATTAAAATCATGTTATCTCGTTTCAATTTTGTTTTTGAAAAAAAAAAAAAAATCGTTACAAATAACTTCTCAACTTGATTCGAAATTGATAAATTTGATATTATTGGCCTGTCATTAAGTCATTCCTATAATAGAAAAATTTTGTAGAAATGTCTCGTCGTGTTGTAGGGTATTTTTTATCAAATTTATTTTAGAACACCATAGAGAGAGAACATCATAATAGAACACTCAGAAAAAGCAAATATCTTTATGGTTTTACTGGATAGACTGTTTTAGGACCTATTTGGGCTGTATAATGCTAGAATTTTAATTAGAAAAATAAATTTATTCATTTTGACGGCGAACGGATGTATGGCGGTCTGGAGAAATAAAATGGCTTTTTCTCGATTTGCATATATCTGTGGTTAGTCTAGCTTCTCGTAAGGCTTGATAATCCCTTATTTAATAAATTTAATGGAGTCTTGGTGCGTCTCTTTTTAAGGGGCATCATTATACTGAAATACAGTGTTGGAGGAAAAGCTCTTGAGATCGAGGGGAAGGAGACGACAGGGATACACAGACGATCGAAAACAATGGACTGGACGACACGAGGAGATGAAGACGATGGCGGAGGAAGTATGGAGAGACCACGTGGCCAGTCACCCTTAGTAGAGGAAGGCATTGAAGGAAGAGGAGTACTAGATTAATTAAACCATATATATTGCGATCATGTCTACACAAAGTTAAATAAGGGAATTTTACAATGCCTTTTTGGAATTATGAAAATATAAGAGGCTGGAGAATTAGTAGAGAACCCTCCCAACAGTCCTGCCGGTCCAATCTACCATACTGCTCTGATTTTATATTGGTCTGTTTTGATTTTATATGTGGCATTGAAAATGAAATCTCTTGGAAATGGTAAACAACCTATATATTGTCATAAGCCTTTAAGATAGTAGAAATACTTAATGAATATCAAACTATATAAAACAAAATTGGAGCAGTATAGCAGGTAAAACTGCTGAATGCGCTGGAATGGTTACCACTGATGTGCCAGGCCCTCTAGGATGTTGTACTAACCCCTAGATGTTGTACTAACCCCTAGATGTTTTACTAACCCTAGATATTGTACTAACACCTAGATGTTGTAACATCACCTTGATGTTGTACTAACCCCTAGATGATGTACTAAACCCTAGATGTTGTACTAACACCTAGATGTTGTACTAACTCCTAGATGTTGTACTAACTCCTAGATGTTGTACTAACCCCTAGATGTTGTACTGACCCCTGGATGTTGTACTAACTCCTAGATGTTGTACTAACCCCTAGATGTTGTACTAACCCCTGGATGTTGTACTAACCCCTAGATGTTGTACTAACTCCTAGATGTTGTACTAACTCCTAGATGTTGTACTAACCCTAGATGTTGTACTAACACTTAGATGTTGTACTAACTCCTAGATTTTGTACTAAACCCTAGATGTTGTACTGACTCCTAGATGTTGTACTAACTCCTAGATGTTGTACTAACCCCTAGATGTTGTACTAACACCTAGATGTTTTACTAACTCCTAGATGTTGTACTAACCCCTAGAATTTATACTAACCACTAGATGTTGTACTAACTCCTAGATGTTGTACTAACTCCTATATGTTGTACTAACCCCTAGATGTTGTACTAACTCCTAGATTTTGTACTAAACCCTAGATGTTGTACTGACTCCTAGATGTTGTACTAACTCCTAGATGTTGTACTAACCCCTAGATGTTGTACTAACCTCTAGAATTTATACTGACCACTAGATGCTGTACTAACCCCTAGATGTTGTACTAACCCCTAGAATTTATAATCACCGCTATATGTTGTGCTAACTCCTAGATGTTGTACTAACCCCTATATGTTGTACTAACACCTAGATGTTGTACTAACCTCTAGATGTTGTACTAACTCTTAGATGTTGTACTAACTCCTAGATGTTGTACTAACTCCTAGATATTGTACTAACTCCTAGATCTTGTACTAATTCCTAGATGTTGTACTAAAACCTAGATATCGTACTAACCCCTAGATGTTGTACTAATTCCTAGATGTTGTACTAACCCCTAAATGTTGTACTAACCCCTAGATGTACTAACTCCAAGATGTTGTACTAACTCCTAGATGTTGTACTAACCCCTAGATGTTGTACTAACCCCTATATGTTGTACTAACTCCTAGATTTTGTACTAAACCCTAGATGTTTTACTAACCCCTAGATGTTGTACTAACCCCTAGATGTTGTACTTGCCCCTTGGTTTCTTCCTTTTCTCAATGATAAGAATTATTTCAGCACAGGGATTAGAAAATACAGCAAACAACCCTTTCTCACGCCCCTTCTAGGGTTTTATGCTTTTTCAAATTACATACCATATAAATAAAACGGATAATATATAAATTCAATTTCACAAGATATCAAATCAAATGTAGAATATTTTCTTTCAAATAATAATTATTTCCATAATTCTTACTATAAACAAAAAATAGGCATATACTAACCGCTCACACGAGGTTTTAGCTCTGCGCTCTGCCATCTAAAAAGCTCATGTCAGGATATGCGTATTTTTATTTTTAACATCAACACCTGAGAGAGACCTTTTTTTCTAATTTTAAATAATATTTTAGCATGATTCAAACAAACGGGCAATATTCGATAGATAATGTATATGAAAGTATAGCAACAATAGCTAAAAATTAATTCAATTTGCATAACTACAATTTATATAACTCTATTCCCGCAATATATATTTATTTTGATTGATACTCAATGTGCTGAGAACATGTAAGAAAACATGTACCTATGTTTTCCCACGTGACGCAGCGGAGCGTGACCTTGGCTGCACGGGTGAGTCAGTTGTTGTTTTGCTCTCTGTATGAATGGACATTAAAACATGGTGGCAGCGATAACTGGATAAAATACGAACCCGTATATTGCAAAATATCGATTTTTGCGTACCTTGGAAGATAATTCAACATGGCTCAGATTCAACCTCCAGAAACTTTCGACTTCTCGACTCCCAACGAATGGCCCAAATGGAGGAAGAGATTCGAACGATACCTCGTGGTCAGTGGAATGAAGAAGAAAGAGGAGGCGGACAAGATCGATTTGTTCATGTACTTGATGGGTGACCGCGCTGATGATATATTCAGGACCTTCAAGTTCGAAAAGGAGGAAGAGGCAACGAAATTTGATTCCGTCCTCAAGGCGTTCGACAGCCACTTCTGTGTCAGAAAGAATATTATCTACGAACGTGCGAAATTTAATTCAAGAATCCAAGAGGATCGGGAGCCAGTGGACGAATTCATCACTTCATTGTACAAATTGGCTGATAGTTGCGAATTTGAGGGTCTTCATGAGCAGTTGATCCGTGACCGAATAGTGGTTGGAGTGAGGGACAAAGCTTTATCTGAAAGAATGCAGTTGGACAGCGAACTGACTTTGGAAAAGGCGGTGAAAATGGTTCGACAGCAGGAAGCCGTTCGACAGCAGCAAGTCGACCTGCAGCGTCCCTCAACAAGCCAAAAGGTCATTCAGGTGAAGTTCAACTCGAAGAAGCAATCACCGAAACAACAACAGCAGCCTTCGAGGAAGAAGGAGAAGTCAGCCAAAACAAGATCACGATGTCCAAAATGCGGAGGTTTCACCCACAGGGAAGGACAGGCTTGCCGTGCTGAAGGACAGAAATGTAACCTGTGTTCAAAAACAGGCCATTTTGCAAATTGCTGCCCAGATAAGCAGGCGAAGACTGCGGAAGTCAAAGCTGTTTCTGAACTTGATGAAGAAATTGGTTTTCTCCTGGAGGTCTCAGCTGCGGAGGATTCATCTAATCTCGATGATGATGAAGGCGAGTGCAGGAGGCGATGGACAGCAGAAATCCAAGTGAACGGGAAACAGGTGAAGTTCAAGCTCGACTCCCAGGCGGATGTTACATGTGTTCCTCTGTGTCTCTTCAAGAAGATAATGGGACAACAACGACTAGTGGAAAGTGATATCAACATTAGAGCTGCTGAATTCTCCGAACTTCAGACTGTGGGTATGTTTGTATCAACGCTGCGAAATGGCAATTATGAAATCAAGGAGAAGATTTATGTCATTCGTCGTTTGAGTGAACCTCTTCTGAGTCGCCGGGCATGTGAGCTCTTGAACCTGGCGAGGCGAATTGAAGTGGTTGCGACGAGAATTAACCCGATCAAGGAGTTTCCTGAAGTATTTGAAGGACTGGGACAGATCGGAAACCCTTACGAAATCAAATTGAAACCTGGAGCAAAACCTTATGCTGTGCATACTCCTCGACGGGTACCAATACCTTTGATGGAAAAGCTCAGAACAAGATTGGAAGAGCTCGAGAAGGCGGGAATCATAGCACAAGTTAACGTTGCGACTGAATGGTGTGCACCGACTGTGATTGCTGGTAAACCGAATGGCGACATACGACTCTGTGTGGATCTCTCAAGGCTGAACGAACATGTACAGCGCGAAGTGCATCCCATGCCAGTGGTGGAGCACATGCTGGGGCAACTGGGGGAAGCAAGATTCTTTTCGAAACTGGACGCGAACAGTGGCTTTCACCAGATTCCGTTGAGCCCGGACTGCCAGCATTTAACGACCTTCATCACTCCTTTTGGGAGATATAAATACTGCAGAATGCCATTTGGAATCTCACTCGCCCCAGAGTATTTTCAGAAAGTTATGTCAATAATCTTGCAAGGCATGGACGGTGTAATGTGTTACCTGGACGATATCCTGATATTTGCCTCCGACTCCAAGACTCACGATCGAATTCTTCGTTTAGTGCTCCGAAAACTGAAAGAGGCGAAAGTTACACTAAACAAGGCCAAGTGTGTCTTCGGCGTGCCAAGAATTAATTTTCTTGGGCACATACTGGATGAAGACGGTATCCGACCAGATCCAGCGAAAATCGAAGCAGTGGCGAAGATGCCTGCTCCGACCGATGTTCATGGCGTAAGAAAATTTATTGGCATGGTGAACCATCTGGGACGCTTTGTGGAAAATTTATCTGAAATTGTGGCACCACTAAACCAGTTGTTGGTAAAAGGTCAAGACTTCGTTTGGGATTGCAGCCAGGAGCGAGCATTCCGAAAGTTGAAAGAATTGCTCACGACTCAACCCATCTTGGCAGCATACGACGTCAGGAAACCAACTATGGTGTCATCCGACGCATCTTCATATGGCTTGGGAGCGGTACTGAAGCAAGAAGGTAAGAATGGAATCTGGCGACCTGTTGCTTATTCTTCTAGAACTATGACACCTGCCGAAAAACGATATGCTCAGATCGAGAAAGAGGCTCTCGCAATTACATGGGCTTGCGAACGTTTTCAAGATTTCCTGCTTGGAAAGCGTTTCCGAATTGAGACCGACCATAAGCCTCTCATTCCTCTATTTTCGACGAAAGAATTGAGTTCTCTGACCCCAAGACTGCAACGTTTCCGAATGCGTATGATGAGGTTTGGATTCGAAATAGTGCATATCCCTGGAAAGGAGCTGCTCGACGCCGATGCATTATCCAGACAACCACTTCTTACAACCGAGGGAGGTGAAAACGAACAGCAAATCTCAGCGCATATAAATGCAGTTCTCTCGAGTATAACCGACAAAGACGAGATGTTGACGAAGATTTTTGAAGCTCAACAAGAAGATACGACCCTGAAGGCAGTAGTCAACTACCTTGAGAAAGGCTGGCTAGATAAGAAGAAAATGTCACAGGCTCTGCTCTCTTATTGGCATGTCAAGGATGAACTCGGCGTTCAAAATGGACTACTGATGCGTAGCTGTCGTCTTGTTATTCCAGCAAGTATGAAACTGGAGATCCTAGATAAGTTGCACGCTGGGCACTTCGGGATTACAAAAACAAGACTTCGCGCACGTGAGACGGTATGGTGGCCTGGAATTTCGGAGGAGATCGCGGAAACGGTCAGAAAGTGCAGTGTCTGTATCCAGGAAGCCGTCTCAAAACATGAACCTTTGATACCAACCAACTTTCCTACACGACCGTGGCAAAAGATTGGAATGGATTTGTTCAAGTTCGAGAATAAGTGGTATCTTGTCGTCATTGACTATTATTCTCGCTTTCCTGAAATGATTCAGCTGGATCGGCTCACAGCCAATGTGGTGGTGCGTAGTTGCAAATCCATATTTGCCCGACATGGAATACCAGAAACTGTTGTAAGCGATAATGGGACGCAATTTGGAGCTGCTCGTGAATTTGCAAATTTCGCAAGGCAGTACGGATTCACACATGTCACTTCAAGTCCTCGATTCCCGCAGAGCAATGGGATGGCAGAAGCAGGTGTGAAAATTGCTAAGTTGATCCTCAAGAAAAATCAAGACCCATCGCTTGGACTCCTGGAGTATCGATCGACCCCTTTGGAGAACGGTTACAGCCCTGCTGAGCTTCTCATGGGACGTAAACTCCGAACGACCTTGCCAATTGCACCAGAGAATCTTAATCCAAAGTTGGTGGACTCTCAGACCCTGAAAAGAAAGGAGGGGAGAAGGAGAAAGGATATGAAATCCAGATATGATCGACGCTGCGGAGCTACGGACATGGAGGAGCTATCCGAAGGTGACACGGTTTGGATTACAGATATGCGAACCTGGGGGATTGTAAAGCAGAAAGCATCGACACCAAGGTCATATATGGTTGATACTCCAGTTGGGACTTTACGTCGAAACAGGTTCCATCTACGAAAAGGAGTTACAGTGCAATATCCAGCCGACCCATCGACGCCGACCTTTTCGGGGGAGGAACTGGTTGAAAATGAAAAGACCCCAGTTGTGGATCATCCCTCTAACGACTCAGAAGACGGCCAGATAAGAACCCGGAGTGGACGAATTGTTAAACCTGTGGATCGCCTTCATTATTAATTATATTATGCATTTAAAGTTTGTAATGTATATATATATTTCAAGTCTTAAAAAGGGGGATGTGCTGAGAACATGTAAGAAAACATGTACCTATGTTTTCCCACGTGACGTAGCGGAGCGTGACCTTGGCTGCACGGGTGAGTCAGTTGTTGTTTTGCTCTCTGTATGAATGGACATTAAAACACTCAACATTAAATATAACCCATATTGACTCATCCATTCAAATTTGTGCTAATTGGGGGAAAGAGTACATCTAAATTTCAAATTCAATTGTAACAACCTTCATTTTAACTCTGAGAATCGGCGGATAAAGAGTGTAATCATTTTAACTCGGATGTTAACTCTCTCTGTGTAAAAGGAAGCACCAAGAAGTTATCTTCCTTCCTGTTTATCTTGTCAGTATCCATTCCATTTTGTATTTGCCATAAATCCCGCCCTGCTTAGATTTTCTAACCCTTTGTTGTAATCAAATTACAAAACTATTTTAGAGGCGTAATATTCTTTTTAAAATAAAACAATTTCTACTGTCCTTACTGCAATGGAAAAATTAAAGGGAGGGCCTGGCTCATCAGTGGTGAACCCTCCCAGCGGTTTCGCCAGTTTAATTTTAATTTTAATTGACCTTTCTTCAAGTTCTGTGTTGCGTCTATTGTCTGTACTGTTTTCCATAATTTGTAAAAGACTAATGCATTGGGTTATCCTTTTACTACTTTTGCCATTTGAACATATGGTGGATTGTTTTCAAAACCAATCTTTTGACGGAGAATTTCTCTTTCGTCCTCTACAGTCGGAGAATAAAAAGTGTAGTGTGGGAAGTCGTGGATACATAGCTCACACTTTAATAGAACTTGATTGTGTTTAAATATTGAAAAAGGAATTCTCACTTAGGTAACACATCGCTTTACAGTCATTGGAATATCGCCTTCAAGTAATAACCCCCTTCCAGAAGAGCCAAGAGATGTCCATTTTTAATGGGTCTCTCTTCCACGATCAGGTGTTATAATTAATATAAACATTACAGCAAAGGGTAACAAAATCCGAATAACTTCTAAAATGAGCTGTTCCGACAATACCCCATCTAGTGGCCACCTCTGCAATCACGCTGGTCAATGATAAAGCTGAATAATAGCTCAATATAACGACCAAAAAGATAAAATGGATTTAGGCTAAGGCCGTCATTAATTCAAAGCGGGCTTTAATTTTTGAAATATCAATATTCGAAAATATTATAGACACGTATGATTCTTTTTTTAAATAAGACAATTTCTACTGCCCTTATTGCAATGGAAATATTAATGGGAGGGACTTAATTTTTAATATTTCCATTGCATTAAGGGCAGTAGCAATTGTTTTATTTTAAAAAAGAATCATACGCGTCTATAATAGAGTCGAAATTTCATAACAGATGGCGCGCTAATGCATCATAAATCTCTATATGATAATTAAAAAAATATATATAGAGATATAAAAGATAAAAATAGAGAGAAATAAGTGAGAAACTTCTTGAAAAATGTGATCCAAAATTTCAGTGTAGTATGGTTTTCTGGAAATGGCTTTCATCAATACAAGGAGGCTTCAATTAAAAGTATTTATCATGGTAAAATTACATGTTTCAGTATAATTCAACTATTGTTATATATAATTGTGTCAAGATAATAAATATATAATTTAAAATCAAAACAAATTTCAACGAAATACACTAATTCAGGTAAAAAAGCGAACAAAAACACGAACTTTTGTCAAATTCGGTAAACCTATATACCATGGTTTCGGTCTATGGACTTAATCCATACAGTGGTTGGGGCTATGATTTGGGGACACTCCGTGCTTTGGCTGAATTTATTTTGTTCAAAAGAGACTATTACTTTTATTTAAAATGCATACACTAGTGGAAAAGAGATAGGTACACATGAAAACAGCTCAAAATTACAATTCATGAATTAATATATGATAAGGAGGATAAATAACAAAAGAGATTAATGGTAACCTTGTAATTTTTTAAATGAAAGGGATTACAGAGGTTTTCAAAGAAAATATTCATCAGATTGATGTAAATACTATAGTAGAACAATAAAACTAATATGTATATTTTAACGTATGTAAAAACATTTTGCAAGTTTATTAAAGTTAATTTTAGTACCAAATACATCACGATGATGAAAGGCTGAATCAATCTTTCTGCAATGTTTATAATTAAATTTATCATTGCAGTAAGGGGATTAGAAATTGTTTTATTCAAATATATATACGCGTCAAAAATAGTTCAAATTTTCAATAACAGATGGCGCGATAAATCATCTTGTTTAATAAAATAGCGTCGCATTTAGCCTTTTGTCTTTTATATCTATACCATATATCATATATGTACCGTACTGGTATTGATCAAGATTTCTTCGAAAGCTCAAAATACTTTCTCGTTTTTAAAGGAATAAAAGAGAGAATTTGACACAATCAACACGTTATGAAGCGTCGTATTTAAGTTGATCAAATATGTGGATTTGTCAAAGTTGGTGTTTTGTGTTTGTCAACGCCCCTAAGTCCGCATGTAATTTAAAGTATTCTTTTGTTATATTCATATATGTCTGGAATACATAGCTCAACACGATATTATTGGCCATCCTGGCGTCTGCCAAGGCGTATAATAATTTTATAAGCATTATATAAACATTGAACTGTGAGATCCAGTCTTTGTCTGGAGGAGGACTCTCTTAAGATGGAGTAGCCTTCCTTCCTGAGAACAGCTTTAAATATATTTTTATCACCAAATTGTGAATAATCACATTTATCTTTGATTTTTCTAACAATTAACCTTTGACTTTTGACTCGAATTAACTAAGAGTGTCAATAAAATATATTGAATTGTCAACACGAAATTATACTGATTAGTTTATCAACAAGACATGGAATCTTCATGCTACAAATGTACGAAATTAAACTGATTAGTTTATCAACAAGACATGGAATCTAATGCTACAAATGTACGAAATTATACTGATTAGTTTATCAACAAGACATGGAATCTTCATGCTACAAATGTAATAAGATGCCATATAGCAAAGCTTGCACACTATTTAACAGATTTCGAATCCGCAAAAAGAGGATTTCCTAAAGGTGTATCATATCTGTTACATAATTTGGACAAATCATCACGCGAGGTCTTTGAAGATAGATGTGAAACCTGACAGACAATAAAGACGGAAGGATTTCGTAGATTTACGCAACCGACAATATCGCGACATATTTTAATTGATTTGGTTTTTTTTTTAACTCACAACTGCTGACTCTCTTGGCGGACGAGCAAACATTCTGTCAACTATGGTGAGTTTTTACTTTTGAGGATTCTATGATATCTTACCTATTTACATATTTTGGATTTTATTGTCACAGAGTAATTATTGTAAATAATCTGTTGTTAGTTTATCAACTAAAATATTTGGCTACATCACTTACCATGCTTGTATATTATCACTTATAAAATTATTACGTTTTGTATTCTATATATTTTGTTAATAAATTATTTTTAACTTTTGGAATACTAGTCTACCGTGACAATATTTCTATATCTCCCTTTCTCTATGTATATAAGTAGCCGAAACCACCGCTCCGGACTTCTTCTGTAGAGGGTTGTCTCAGCATCATTCTCTTTTCAATTGTGGTTTAAATCATTAGGGTTTTTATTCTTCTATTTAATTATAATATTTATTAATATAATATTGAAGAAGGAATCAAAGTTTAAGGCGATGAGTTTCTTCTCGACGAGAAACAGGTAGCTGAAAACTTTGATTCAAGATGATGTCTGGCGACTCATTCTCTTGTAATATAATATATCAAACCATACACATAAGGGTAATGAACAATCACAAATGCAGAGTTAAGTTTTGATAACAAAGGAGTTTACTGTATATGTTTAGTACCGACTCTTCGGAAGGTTTTACTACCTTTTTTTTTTTTTCGTTGCATATTCACTATAAATAATTATCTTCAAATTAATCATTCTATTTGTTGATTTGCTTAGAATTATTAATTAAACTGATTCCAATAATTATTAATTAAACATTATATTTATTGATTTACAAGAGAGAGAACAAAATATAAAAGGGAAACTAATATTAAACAAAGGACTTTTTTTCTGTTTCGGTTAGCGCCTATTTTCCTGTGAGCTTACACACATTCTGTGGAACAATTAATTAATATATATACAACACTATTATTGCTTCATATTAATTTATGTCTGACTGGCCTTGTTATTATTGTTTGCTGCATTGCTCGATGCAAATATTTATATTATGAAGTACTAGCTCGACATCTGGTATTAAAATTCGAAACTATTTTAGACGCGTATGATTCTTTTGATAATTAAACAATTTCTATTGCCCTTACTGCAATAAAAATTAAAGAGAGGGCCTGGCTTATCAGTGGTGAATTGGATTAAACTGGCGAAACCTCTGGGAGGGTTCACCACTGCTGAGCCAGGCCCTCCCTTTAATTTTTGCATTGCAGTAAGGACAGTAGAAATTGTTTAATTATTAAAAGAATCATACGCGTCTAAAATATTTATATGTAATTCTACTGTCCTAGTATCTTATGTCCATATTTTCTTGAATTCCTTTTATGAGAATCCACCCTTCATTGCAGTGTATATAAGCAGAATGATCCAATACAGTATTAGAGCTCTAAGAAGCGGTCTGGTAGGTTAAATTGGCTAAACCGCTGGGAGGATTCACCAATAATGGGCCAAGCCCTCCCAATACGACCCGGGTTCGATTCCCGCATCAGGCACTTTTTTCTGATTAAAAAAAAAATGCTTCAATGGCCCCCGATACTTGCAAAAGTCCAACCCCACCAGAGAGTGAAAGTAACCAAACGGGGCTCTGGCACATTTGAAAGTGAAAAGTCGAACTGCTTTTCACATGTATAGACATATGGTGCACTTACAGTAAAATCAGTCTCTTACTTCTTCTCACCATGATTATCATGGCCTGTACCACATATACTAGGGATAAGCAAAAAAAACTACTAATACACTTTAATCAATTATACCAGATTTGTTGCCTAAATAGGACATCTATTATTTATATTATTTCTATTATTGTATCCCTCAATTTATATCATTAGTATAGGCTTTAAAAACTATAAAATTAAATAAACAAATAACATGACGCTATCATATCTCTTCAAGAGAGAAGATAAGAAAAAATATGTTTTTATTTATAAACCTTATCTTTTATTTAATTGCTGGAAATTTATTATGACGGTTCTGACTTTGCTCTTTTGTATAAGCCTCTCTCTTCGCTTATTCCTTTTTCTACCCAGCTTATGACGGCTGAACCTCCACTGGAGTTTTTCCCTCTATTTTATCTAATATTTATTAAAAATATATGTAAAAAGGCCTCTTATGTTTCAGATTTGCTATAACAAATATTTATAGTATAAACTTAAAAGTATATTATATATTGTACGAGGTGTGTCCAATAAATAATGAGACCAGTAAAAAAAAATGAAATGATAATATATTTTTTAAAGTCTATTAAAAAAATAGAAAGCTTTAGCTACACTGCGATATATCACATCGCGTGATTGCGCGCGCAGTCGATAAATTGTTAGCTTGTAAAAAGAACGCCTTGCATAACAACTTCTAATTTGTAATGGATAGAATATTCAAGCAACGAATTTGTATTAAATTTTGCTACAAAATTGGGAAATCGGCTTCAGAAACTTTAGATTTGTTGAAATTGGCATTTGGAAATGAAAATGTAAATAAGCCCACCACATTTAGATGGTTTTCACGATTTAAAAATGGAATGGAATCGGTGAAAGATGAGAAGCGTGTTGGACGTTCAATTCTGCACAGGAACCCTGAAAAGGTGAGCTAGATTTCAAATTTGTAAAAGAAAATCCACGAATAGGGTTACGGGACATTGAGGAAGAAACAGGGATATAAAAATAATTAGTTGGATCGATAATTAAAGAAGACTTGCAGTTAAAGAAGACACCTTCAAAATCTGTCCCTAAAATGCTCACAATCCAACAAAAGGAGAATCGCGTTGAAGTTGCCAAAAAATGCTTGAAATGGTGGAAGAAAACCCTAATTGGAAGGAAAAAGTAATAACTGGAGACAAGACATGGGTTTACGGTATGACCCGGAAACAAAACGCCAATCTATGGAGTGGAAAGGAAAAGATGAACCAAGAACGAAGAAATCCCGACTTTGCAAGCCGAAAAACAAAGTCTTATTGGTCACGTTCTTTGAAATAAAGGGAATTGTGCATTATGAATATCTAGAGGAAGGTCAAACAATCAATTAGGAGTCTTATTTAAACATTATGAGACGTGTACGTGTACGTGAATTAATTCGTCTGAAGGGAAGTGAAATGTGGAGTTCCAAAAATTGGATTATCCATCATGATAATGCACCACCAGACACCACTACATATGTACTGACTTATTTGGCTAAACACGGCATCCAAATACTTCAACAACCTCCCTATTCCCCAGACCTAGCTCAAATGATTTTTTTCTCTTTCAAAAACTCAAAATGGCTCTAAAAGGAAGGAGATTTGACACTAGAGAGTCCATTATAGCGGATTCGAAAAAGGTCTTGAAGAACATCCCGAAAGATGCCTTTTCTAAGTGTTTTAAATCATGGGAGAAGAGATGGAAATTATGTATAGATGTGGGAGGGGACTATTTTGAAAAATAATAATAAAATATTTTTAATCATTCTATTTTTTCTTTATTTTTGACCAGTCTCATTATTTATTGGACACACCTTGTATGCATATATATATATATTAGTAAATTAAATTTAATTGGAGGCGGCACGAATAGGCAGCACGCAACGTCGCTCTCGGTAAGTGAACTGTCTTACTAAAATATTTTCTCTATTTTTACTAAAGTGCGAACTCAATCTATCTGAAATGAAACCTACATATCCAATACAGTGGACCCTCGGTTTACGAGCACCTTGGAGTGCGAGCTTTTCGCAGTACGAGCAAAATTTTTTGAAAAATTTTACCTCGGATTACGAGTGAAATTTCGCATTACGAGCAACTCGTGATGGTTGCCCGTAATCGTGATGGATGAAAATTCACTGGGATCCCTCCCTTCAGATCAGATTCGGGAAATATGTAAAATGTGGGAAACTGTGCAATTGTTCGTAGCAAGAAGAATTGCCCGAGTTTCAATTATTAAAAATAAGAAATTAGTTTCGCACTACGAGCGTTTTGGAGTACGAGCATGGCTCTGGAACGGATTATGCTCGCAAACCGAGGGTCCACTGTATATCTTACCATCATAATTCTATGTCTATTAGACAAGAATTCTGAGTTAAATTTACATACTTTCAAGCCGGATACATACGGCGGCAAAAAGATTTGCTTATCACGCGTCAATCTTTCACTCTCAAAATATTTCCGAAACTTTCACCTTATATGTGTAGTTTTAATGCTCTTAATATTAGCTGGCATTGAACAAAATCCAGGCCCTAAGATGTCCAAACAAACGACGTTGGAAACAAGCTTAGATAGGGATAAAGAGATCAAAGATCTGATAAATGCACTAACCAAAAGGCTGGATAGCTGGGGTGAGAGGCTGGAATCCCGTCTTTCGGCAATCGACGATAGAGTAGAAAATATAAATCAAAGACTGCAACAATTAGAGGAATCTTCTGCCGTTACAAAGGCAGCACTTTCTCAAAACTCCAAAAAAATAAAAGACTTAGAAGACCAGCTTGAATATTTGGATGCAAAGAGCAAGAAAGGAACCTTATTTTTTACGGAATAGAACAAGATAATAACGAGGACTGCCGAGAACGGATACGGAGGGTTATCGAAGAAAATATGAAAACAACGGAGAAGATAAACATCACACGATGCCACCGAGTATCCAGAAAACCTGGTGCACCGATCCTGGTTGAAGTCCCAGAACAAAACGATAGATCAACTCTATTCAAAGCTGCTTTCAATCTAAGAGGAACAAAGATATCACTATCGAAGGACTATAGCATGAAGATGAGAGAACAACGACGCGTTTTGAATGTCAAAAGAAGAGAACTCGTCGAAAAAGGTACTCTAGCTAAGCTAAGGGACAATAAATTAATAATTAATGGCAGAGCATATAAGGTCTGTGATGGACAAATTGTAGATGCCAATGGACATTCATTGTAGCAAGCAGATAGAAAACAATCACTTGTAAATAGTCAACCCATTGATAAACAGATCTCTAATACAGTGTCCATTCAGCCACTTTATGATAAAACACTCACGGCTAAAACTTCTAAAATTAAAAACTCAAAGGTTACGGAAAATATATCAGATAGAAATACAACTAAAATTAGATATACACATACGAAAAACTGTGAATCGGCAGTAAAAGACAAACAAGTAACCCAGGCCAAGCATATAGAAACTAAAATTAAAATGTTACAATGGAATATAAATGGATTCAATAGAATAACATCAATATTTCCACTCGTTGAATACCTAAAAAAATACGAACTTTTTGCATTAAATGAAACATGGATTACTGATGCTATTGAATTATTAACAGATGAATATTACATAATTCAAAGCCCAGCAACGAAGACAGAACTAAAGGGAAGGGGCTCAGGGGGAATTCTGATTGGAATAAAAAAAAACTTCCAACATACGGTTAGAAAAATCGAAACAAACCCTTACTGGATATCTGTCTTGACGCACAAATTTCTAGACAAAACCACCGAGAGTATATGTTTGTTGTTTGCTTATTTACCTCCTAACGTATTACAAGAACAAAATTTAACAAATTTACTTAGGCATATTGATTATTACATGAGTGAAGGTAACGAAGTGCTAATAGCTGGTGACATCAATATTAGAATAGGCAATGCTGGAGGCTTCCATAACCCACTGAAACTAAATTCACCCCTCAACAAATATAGGAAATCTAAAGACCTAATATCTTCGAAACTATCTGAAAAACTGATTTCCTTCACTGATTCAAATTCTATAACAATAGCTAATGGAAGAACTAAGGGTGATACGCACGGCTCATTCACCTTTATTTCAGAAAGAGGTTCATCGGTTTTGGATTATTTTATGTACACACACGGTTTAACACAGATCATATCAGATATGTGGATCGAAGAACTTTCATATTCAGACCACTTACCAATTGTTTTACAAATTAATACTGGGTATGAAGCTATTAAATCCTCGTATAAAAATGAAATACTAACACGAAAATTCATTTGGACGAAAGAAAATGTGGAGATGCTAAAACATAATTTAAGTGATATTGAAGTTGGAAATGAAACCGATATTATCACAGAAACAGTAAATTTTACTAAACAGATCTACACGGCAATGGAATCGGCAAATATAATTAAATTTGCTAAACGACGACACCAACTTTCAAAACCTTGGTATGACAAAGATTGTTATATTATGAAAAAAAACGACCAAAGTAAGTTTACAAAGATGTAGGAACTCAAATAACATACACGACCGCCAAAAATATATTGAGGCTAGGAGGGAATATTTTAAGCTCCTGCAAAGAAAAAGAGATGAATTCAACAAGGACAAGAATGAAAGGATAAAAAACGCCAAAGATCCCAAATCCTTCTGGAATGCCATTGCATCCTTCAGAAAAAAAAAAAAACAATAATACAAGGTGAGATTGATATAAAAGAATGGTTTTTATTTTTTTTAAATTTACTGAACAAAGAAAATAAAGAAGCTACTTTTACGTTAAACCAGATGATCGGTTGGAAAGATCCAGATTTAGACGCGGAAATAACCCTTGAAGAGATCCATGATGTAGTAAAAAAACTAGCGAATGGCAAAGCGTGGGACTCGATGGTATACCAAATGAGTTGCTAAAGAATTTACCGATATCGACTTTAACTAAATTGAAAAACCTATTCAACAAAATAATGTCCACAGAAAAATACCCGCAACTCTGGACGAACTCAATAGTACACCCTATATATAAAAGCGGTGATAAAAATAACCCAACAAATTACAGAGGGATTGCCCTCCGCAGTAATACAAGGTATGTCCCATAAGTTCCCGGACTGGGTCCATAAAAAAAAAGGTAAGATTTTTTTAAATTTTTTTTTATTAAAACTTTTCAAAGTAATCCCCCCTTGCTTCAACGCACCAGCGCCATCGTTTCTCCCAATTGTCGAAACAGTTTTTATAAGCCTCTTTTGGAATGCTCTTCAATGCTAACGGCGATTTTTCTATTATGTCATCCCTGGTGTCAAAATATCTTCCTTTTAGAACTGCTTTAAGTTTGGGGAACAGGAAAAAGTCATTTGGTGCGATGTCTGGGAAATAGGGTGGTTGAATTAGGATTTGTGTCCCGTTTTTCGCCAAAAAGCTAGTCATCAAGTGCGCTGTGTGAAGGCGAGCATTGTCATGGTGTAGGATCCAGCCACCATTAGTCCATTTTTCTGGCCTTTTTTTTCGAATCGCTTCCCTTAGACGGCGAAGAATGCCCAAATACATTTCCTTAATAACTGTTTGGCCTGCAGGAAGATACTCGTGATGAACAATGCCCTTGTTATCCGAAAAAGCGACCAGCAACACCTTGTTTCTGGATTTTTTGGGTCTAGGCTCACCCTAACCTCTCCACTCGGCAGATTGAGGTTTGGTTTCAGGGTCATAGCCATAGACCCATGTCTCGTCGCCTGTGATTATCTTGTCTTTCCATTCTGGATCCGTTCTTGTCATTTCCATCATGTCCTCACAGGTTGCAAGCCGACACAGTTTTTGCTCATTGGTGAGGAATCTTGGGATGAATTTTGCAGGAGTCTTTTTGAGCTTCAAATCTTCGGTTACGATCCTTCCAATCGTTGTTTTAGAGATGCCTCTATCTTGCTCTAGCTCCAGCAAAGTGGTTCGAGGATTTTTTTTTTATCAAATCGGTGATTTTTTGCACATTTTCATCAGTCCTTTGAAATTTTGGGCGTCCTTGACAAGGATCATCTTCAATGGAAATTCTGCCAGCTTTAAATCTAGAATGCCATTCAAAAACAGTTGTTCTCTTTGGGGCGTCATTGGGGAATGCTTTATTAAGCATTTAAAAAGTTTCGGTTGCTGATATTTGAAGTTTCACACAAAATTCTATACAAATCCTCTGCTTCAATTTTTGTTCCATCGTAAAATCGCCGCAGCGCTAGGTGTGACCTTTAAATAAATTAGAATAACCTTGGCGCGCGCGCAAGTACCGCCTCAATATTGGTACCACCGTGTAGCCAGATATTTTTTCTATAATAAACAGTCAAATTCATTTACATTTTTCATTCATTTATTTTTTTTATGGACCCAGTCCGGGAACTTATGGGACATACCTTGTATATCTAAATTATTTACTACAATACTAAGAAACAGATTAAACAACTGGATAGAAAAAAGAGAGATTATTTTAGAAAACCAAGCAGGTTTCCGTAAGAACCGATCATGCACTGACCATATAATACTATTTAATTCACTCATCCAATTATCTCTGAGAAGAAAACGAGGCAAGCTATATGTCTTCTTCGTCGATTTGACTAAAGCTTTCGACACAGTCCCACATGATTTACTTTGGCAAAAATTGCATAAAATGGGCATTAGCAATAAATTTGTAATGCTGATAAAAAACTTTTACCAAGAAGCTAAGATTACTATCCGATGGAAAGGACAATATTCAAGTAATGTGAAAATTAATTCTGGAGTGTTGCAGGGAGAATCACTTTCCCCACTTTTATTTATACTATATATGGCCGACCTAATAGAACTTTATAATAACTCAGCACTTACAGGATTTCATCTCCCTGATTTTGGTGTTTTACACCTACTTATGTATGCGGATGACATAGCCATAATTGGAGAATCGAAAATTAATCTTCAAATTAAAATCAATTTACTAAAGTCTTACCTGGATAAGAACAAATTAGTTTTAAATGAAAATAAGTCCAAAATAATGGTATTCAGAAATGGAGGAAGACCGGCAAGACACGAAAACTGGTACTGGGGTGACACCCCACTGACTGTTGCGTCCAATATTACATATCTGGGATATCCATTCACTTCCACTAATAATAGCAAAAAGGTAGCCCTCTTTTATAAAGCCAAAGCAAATACGGCAATAAATGCACTTATTAGACTGATAAAAAAAGAAAAAATTAACTCATTAAAAGTTGCACTGAATCTATTTGACTCAGTTATTAAATCAATACTGCTCTATGCGGCCCCTGTGTGGGCTTGGGACAATACGGATATTATAGACCAATTACAGAATACGTTTATCAAAAATTTTCTGAATCTACCAAGATATATACCAGGGTATATTGTAAGGCTGGAAACAGGCAGAATATCTCTGACTTTTACAACGATCAAATTAATTTTGAAATATTTCATTAGATTACAAAAAATGGAAGACAATAGACTACCTAAGTTATGCTGGAATAGATTGAAGGAAATTTCCTTAATGACAAAAAAACCTATAGGATTCTGTAAGAATATTATGGATATCATCAATCATTGTGGACTCACATGGCTAAACTATAGGTTAAATTATGATGACATACAGATCGAACTTCCGAATATACTAAAAATAAAAATTGAACAGCTATTGCAGCAAGATTTGGCAAAATTATCTCTTACGAAAACATACTCAAACTATAGGTTACTTTATGATTCATTTATTCCAGAACATTACTTTTCATGCAATTTGTCTTCAGCTTTAGTGAGTTTTATTGCACAGATCAGATTAATGTCAACAATGATCAAAGAAAATCATATTTACGCAATTAAGAAAGAAGATTTGTACTGTGGGTTATGTGGAAGTCAGATAACTGATGAAATATACCATTTTATTGCTGAATGCGGGGATCTGGAAGGAGAGAGAAAAAAGATCCTGAAAAGTCTTCCTAGACCGCATTTGAACTCAATAAAGCTAATAAAAATTGTTTCAGATAAGAAAAGTTGGGCAATTGAACTGTTCAACTATCAAAAAGCGGTTGGAAATAAAATTGCACTCGTGGAAGAGAGAAGAACAGGGGCACAATAAAAAGTCACCCTGTTTGCCATACCTTAATTGTAAATACTCTATCTTCACCTGTTCTCTTAAGTTTAATATTGTCTGTAACTCCACGGGGAATCCGTACAGGGCTAGATGCCCTAATAAAGTTGTTTTATTTTTTGTTTTGTTTTGTAAATTAAATTTAATTGCCATCTATCGTTAAATTTTACACATATAAATTTACTGGCAATATATATATATATAATATTATTTTTAGAGGGATGAGTATCACGAGAAATGGGGACAAGAACTACAAATACATTCGAAGATATTCCGCAACAATTAGCTTCATATTTAAATTCAAATAGGAGTTAAAGGCTAAATATAAATTGTACATAATAGAGATTTATATATAATAATATGAAATACTTGTGTATCTTATCATGTAATTATTTTATTTATTTATATTTGATTATATTTTATTATTATATATTTATTTCAAAGATCATAGTCTTTGACGGGGTTTAATATTTGTTTTTGACTCGTACTTTAGATGTTATACTAAATTTGAAAAATCGCGTGAGAACGCCTTTGCAACCTCAGAACAATTTTTAACACCTTGCCAAATGCTTTATTTTTATTTATTTCTCCTGACGAAGCCAAAATATTTTTTTGAAACGTTGAGAAAATAAAACTTTAACTGGCCAAAGTCTCTATTTTTAAAGAAATAAGAATGCTGGCCAGGCAGCCTCTATCTTCACAATAGTCTACTAAATTTTGCCAAAATTTTTAGGGCACCCGCGATGCAGTCTAGATCGGCGTAGAGCCAACAGAGAAGGATGAGTGAATTAGGTTTGGGATCAAATTGGGATTCCTTACACCGAGTGTGACAGAGAGTGGTATACCCATTAATAAAATGCAGACGTCAGGTCTTTGTTAGCTGCCGTTTAGGTTTGGAAGCATGTGATGTCAGTGTGAACTGCACTGATTTTGTAAAACTGCTTTTTTTATATTTATAGTTGGGGGTAAACGAGATTAGTGGTTTGTGCCTAACACTGCGATGCCCACCCGGTGTTTTGAAAGATGATAGCCCGGCTTATGTTTCTAAGCGTAAGAACTCTTCTCCTCCTTCTCTGCTTCACTTCAATGTAGTTTTATTTAACATTTATTGTTTACACAGAGGTTACCTAGGTTAAAACATGTGTAAGTGAAACTCTATGTGGGTTGCAGGTGATGATATCCTGTCTGTTGTGGCTGCTGATGGTGTGTTTGACCATTGGGAAAGAAGAAATAAATCCATGCGGTCTTAACAACAGATGCCCTTACCAAAATTATTTCTCTGTCTGCAACTGCGACTCCAACTGTCACACCTACGGCGATTGCTGCACTGATATTCCACCAAAACCCTTCGTTCCTGGATTCCATCCACATATGTTCAAGTGCGATGAAGAGATACTGAAGATTGCCCAATGTCCAACAAATACGCCAGATAAGTTAAAAGAACAATGCGAAAATATCACGTCTGACAATGATCCATATTCCTATTTACCAGTTACCGATAACAGAACAGGGATTGTTTTTCGTAATATTCATTGTTATAGATGCAACAATATGTCTGAAGATTCTGTAGTTTACTGGGATTTGATAGTGCACTGTCCATCAATAAATATAAATATTTCTCCACATAATCAGAGAACTCTCTCTGAGGTCCTCGTCTACCATAACCTCTATAAATCTTGGGGAGTGCAGGATTTTAGAGGCTTCAAGAAATGCAGCCTTAGAATCAATCCTCCAGATGCACCTTCTCCACATTTCTGTAATTGGCATAAACGTTTTTATGTAGAAGATTGTCCTGAAGAATGGAAAAATGATACTATCCGAAACAAGTGCCATACCTATTTCTCACCAACTATTGAGGGCAAAATATACAAAAATGGATACTGCTCTTTCTGCAATGGGGTTGTACTAGGTGATCCCTTAGTATGCGATGTAACTGACGTTCAAAAAAGGATGAGCGACAGAGATGACTGCAGGAAGAACAGAAACGAACAAACAGCCTCTGAACTTTGTCTTCTCTTTGAGATGAATTATGATAACAATCCTAATTTAAGAAGCACTCTTTACTGTACGGATACCATAGTGGCATTCACTAATTCCTGCCAGATTTTGAATTGCAGCTCTTCTGATATAAATTTAGTAGATGGTGTATGTGGTGGGTTAAGCCATTCGACCAGACATTTTCTTAGTACAGGACTTTTTATCGTTTTGACTCTATTTACAACTTATTGTTTATTGTCTTAACTCTCACTTTGTGTATTATATATATCTATTTCCTCTTTATGCTCTGTACTTATCAGCTTTAAAGACGAGTAGGATGATTTGTTGTATATATGCCTTCATTCATATTCTCAACTTGGTCAATTTAATATACACTCGCTCTATTTATTTAGTTTATTATATTTACATATGTCTATACAGTGGTCTGTCTGGATTTGTTTTTAAAATATATACATTATTTCGCAAATAATGAAATTATGCTTGTTATGTAATTAAAGTAAGCAAAAAGGATGAATCCATAACCAATTTAACTTTACATATTATTTATTATTAATAGAAATTATACAAAACAAATTTTGGTATATATGTCTACATGAAAACAACAAAAACAATAATTATTATATATATACAAGTTCTTTTCAAACACGAGCTCATCTATAGCCATTGTTACTCTGTGCAATATTCCAACATTATAAAAAGCAGTGTGTGTGTGCAATCGTTTTTTTTTCGAATTAAAAGGAAAAATAATTTTTGAAAATATAAAATATAGTTTTTAAAATATATAATTTCTATCACTTTGAAAGAATATTTATTTCCGAAATATTTAAAAACAATTAGGGAAACACAAATTCAAAAATAGATTTATTCGATCAGTAAATATATATTATATTTAATTTTTGTTTTGTGATCTCTGATAATATTTTAAATTTAAAATATATTTATTTGGCATATTTTTAATATTTATCATTACTGATCACATTTTCAATAATTATGATTATCACAGATATATATATTTAAACATTACATATGTCAATTTATTGATGAGAAGAATTTGACTATCAAATTTGACTAAATGTTTTGACGCGATGAATGTAATACATTAATTTAAAAACTAAAATCAAAAGTCAGTTATTTTTTTAGGATGCTATTTTAATTTTTTTAACACCAATAAATTTTTTTAAATATTAAAAACAGCAGATAAAAAAAAAACGTTATAAATAAATTATTTTTTCACATCAAGTTTTCATATTTTAAATTATTTTTATTTTTTGTTCTACTAACTATGCTCTAATCAATATAAGATGGAAAAATAAAAATATTAATTTGAGAAACAACCATACCAAATTATTGTACACTACATATATTTCAATTATCACAACTACACTCTCATATTTATATATATATATTATATCTATATTAATAAAATGCAAATTTCATAAGTGTTGTTCGCTAAAAACTTTCGTTACAATGCATCAATTTCAACCAAATTTTCAACATTTATATAAAACGAGATGGAGCAGGTTTTGCTTAACATCAAAATATATTTCCTAACATTAACATGCGTAACTTCGGTGTTATCGATTAAATACAAAAAAATCAACAGAGTTAATTTTATTTATATATAAATACAAAAAAAATTCAACAGAGTTAATTTTATTACATACTAGCTAATAATCTCAATCTAAAAATATTATATAAATATATGACTTAACGAATATAATTATCATTATTATCATAATATTCTGTGTGTTCCAGAATATTATTATCAATAATATTCGTTAGGCAAACTTTCACTCGGATAAAACCCGGGCGAAGCCGGGTACACATCCGCTAGTATATATATATATATATACTGTATAATACGTGTCTTTCTTTCTCGCTCTATAAATAATAAAATGTATTTTATAAAATCAAATAAAGAAAACTATATTTGTAAGAATTTTCTGTTCAAATCAACAATTACTTTCAAAAACACGTTTCATATATACACTTCTGATACAGTGATTTTGGCCTGAAATTTAAATCAGCGCAATATTCCTATGTGTCATAAAGTGTGACGCGAAAAATAGATGCGTGTGTGTGTCGTATTTTATTTTTGAATACTCTGTGTGAAAGGTAGATTTGGAATAGGAACTAACCTATAAGTTTTGGTTTTGGCATTCCGTGTTTGTTTTTGTTTTCTTCTTGTCTTGCTAAATGCAATAAATAATTCTTTTGTTGCTTGAAAGAGAGTTGTAATTATTTAAAATACTACAATTCATGGTAGCAGAGCGTGGTTCAATTTAAAACTTGAGAAAAAGCGAAAATATTTTATCAGAAGTTTGATACGTTTATTCTAATCGGTAAACAAAGATCTCTTCTGCATCAAGGTATGTAAATTTTGAAATATGTTTCAATAGAATTCGAATTATATTGATAAAAGAAAGTTTTAAATATAAGGATTGAAAATAAAAACATTTTTGAATTATAAACTACCTTTAAACTATATTGTTTAATTTTAAAAAGTTGAAAAACAAGGCTAAAATGGATTGCAATTTTTCGCCAACGACAAAAATTGAACCTTTAACAGGAACAAATTATCCGATTTGGGCTTTAAAAGTCGGAGCACTTTTACGCGGAAAGAAATTATTTAAATGCGTAATTTCGGATCCCGAGCCTGATATAAAAGATGAAGTCGCTTGGCAAATATGGAGTGAAAAGAATGACGAAGCCTTTGGAATTATAGTTACAACTCAATCAGATGAACAAGCAGGAATGTTTCTAGATGAAACTAAAGCAAAGAAAGTATGGGATGATTTAAAGAAAATCTACACGGGCAACCTAGAAGATAAGATCATTGATATTAGACTTGAACTTAAGAATATAAAGATGAAAAATAATGAATCCATAAACGAATATATGGCTAGAGCCAAAAATATTGCCTCTCTAAGTTCTTCACTCGGACACCAAATATCCCAAAGAGAACTAGCGTTTCATATTGTGCGAGGTATCCATCCAAGATTGGAAAAGATCGCTGTTGTACTGAGAACTAGAAGAGACTTAACTCTTGATGAAATTCGGCAGTCACTTAGAGAGGTAGAGAATCGAATGAATTCTAAGATGAATGGGAGTCATTCTGATGAAAATGAACAGGCTTACAGAAGTAAAGACAGAAGAAATCACTATCAACAGAATCGACAAAAGGAGTGTTTTGTTTGCCATAAAAAAGGACATTTAGCTAAAGATTGCTGGTTCAAAAATAAGCGAACTCAAGAACAACATGGGAGAAGAAATGCAAATTCAAATACGAACTATAACAAACAAAATTTCATAAATAATGCGAATACCATCTCAAGCAAGCCTGCGGAACAAACTTTCAATACCAGCACAGATCGAGTTTTTGAAAACTCCTCAAATAATTATAGTCAGATACAAACCTGGTGTCTTGACTCAGGGTGTACTACGCACTTATCCCCACACTTGGACTGGATGGAAAATGTAATGCCTTATGAAAGTGAGATAAATTTGGCAGAAGAAGGTAAAGTTACACATGCTACAGTAAAGGTGATATCAAGGTTGCTACTTGTACCGAAAACGGAATTGAGAATGTTCAAATTAAAGGAGTTCTGCATGTACCTAACTTAAGGTCTAATCGTTTATCAATATACGAATTAACTAACAAAGGAAATACTGTAATTTTCAATAGAGATGGAGCAAAGATTTACAATAAACAGGATGATTTAATTGCAGAGGCTCAAATCCAGGATAGGATGTATGTAATGGAAACAAGGTCCAGAGATGAATACTCGGAAAAGACGGAGAATGTCATGACCACAAAAGATGATTTCTCAAATGACAATATCCGCTTGTGGCATAGAAGACTGAATCATTTGAACGAAGCGTACATGAAAGAGATAATTCAACGGAATGTGGTATTGGGGTTTAATGTTAATTTAAGAACTTGCCAGAATGTGAAGCTTGTATAATGGGGAAATTGACTCGACAACCTTACCATCCCGTTACCACCAACTGTACAACCAAACCCCTTGAATTGGTGCATATGGATTTGTGTGGTCCAATGCCATACCAATCTCTAGGTGGATCAAAATACCTTTTTGTTCTGGTTGATGACTTCAGCCGAAGAACCTTTATCTACTTTCTGAAAAACAAAGATGAAACTTTGGGGAAGTTTGAAGAATTTAAGGCAAGAGTGGAAAATGAGCTAAACCTGAAAATAAAGGATGTGCGAACTGATAATGGCACATATTTCACTAATCACAGATTCAAGAATTTCTTAATTAAAAATGGAATACACCACCAACTCTCCACCACCTACTCGCCACAAAGTAACGGAGTTGCGGAGAGAGTAAACCGAACCATAATTGAAACAGCAAGGACATTATTGTTTGATTCAGGATTACCCATGGCTTTCTGGGCGGAGGCAGTCGCTACTGCATCATATGTCAAAACCTGTACGCCACATAGGTTAATCAAGCTTGATACACCAATGGAGAAATGGAAAGGAAGAAAACCCTCCATTCGACATTTCAGAATATTCGGTTGTTTGGCGTTTTGGCCCATTACACAACAACATAGAAGTAAATTTATGCCTAAAAGTCGAAAAGATAGGCTATTCTCTGAAAAGAAAGGCTTATCGAGTGTATGACATAATCACTAAGAAAATAGAAGAAATAAGATCAGTAAAATTTGTCGAAAATGAGAAAGGAATTGATTATGCAAAAAATCTTCAAGAAGACACAAATTACGACCATTTTTCATATAAAAAGAAAAAGGGGAGAATGAACCTTTCATTGGTATAGAGATAAAGAAAACAGAATACGGTTTTGATCTATCACAAGCCCATTATATCGATAAAATCTTGAAGAAATTTGCACTCGAAGAATGTAACATTGTACAAACTCCGGGAGATCGAGACCAAAGTTTTGATGAATGTCAAGACTCCAAACCAATTAGACAGGACATTGTATCAAGAGATGATTGGATCCCTGATGTTTTTGCAACCGGAACTCGTCCAGATATTTATTTTAATGTGAGCAATTTATCCCGATTTTGCAATGATGCAAGAGAAGTACATTTAACAGGAGTTAAGAGAATATATAGATACCTGAAGGGCACCAGAGATAAAATGTTAAGATACAAGCCATCAGAAAATAGCATTCTTGTCAGCACAGATGCAAGCTAGTGTTCAACAAGTGACGCAAAGTCCTATTCCGGATACACAGTTAAACTGGGAAACAACTTGATCAGTTGGAGAAGCAAGAAACAAAGTTTGGTGGCTCTGTCTACATGCGAAGCCGAACTGATTTCGATATGCGAAGGGATCTGCGAAGTAAAATGGATTAAAGGACTTTTAGAAGAACTAGGTAAGGATGCGAACTTTCCTACAACGCTTAAAACAGATAGTCAATCTGCTATCAAGTGGATTAAATCTGAAAAAAATAACTTCCCGGACGAAACATATAAACCGAAAATTGTATTCTGTAAAAGATGCTGTGGAAGAAGGAACAATTAACCTTGAATTTGGTAGGAGTGACGAAATGGAAGCGGACCTATTAACAAAGAGTCTTCCCAAGGAGAAACTTAAAAACTGTATAAACTCTCTCGGACTTGTTTGATAGAAGCTTCCACACAGGGGAGGGATTGTCGTATTTTATTTTTGAATACTCTGTGTGAAAGCTAGATTTGAAATAGGAACTAAGCTATAAGTTTTGGTTTTGGCATTCCGTGTTTGTTTTTGTTTTCTTCTTGTCCTGCTAAATGCAATAAATAATTCTTTTGTTGCTTGAAAGAGAGTTGTAATTATTTAAAATACTACACAGGAATATATATATATATTAATTGAAAGGCATATTTTGGATCTAAAATAAAAACATTTTATTTAATACAATATATATTTTAATATATTTATATTAAAAATAAAGAAGGCATATCCTGACCACGAACACATGTGCTTTTTAGATGGCAAAGCGCAGAGCCGAAATTGGGTTAGCCAAATATCACGGAGTAAGTAAAATAAACGTTTAGTTTATTTTTGCTCCACCAGATGGCGTTCTGCCATCTAAAAATCACATGTGCTCGTGGTCAGGATATGCCTTCTTTATTTTTAATATCAACACCTGACCCACTTATCTTTTATTTTTTCTATTGTTTTCTCATGTGTTAAGCGTCTTTACGCAAATTTGGCCTTAAATACCCATTTCTTGATTTCTTAAGAAGCCATTGGGTCCAAAAAATCTTTCTGGATGCAGTGGTTACAGCCTACTCCACGCTGACGAGCGCCAACAGCGCGAAACGCGTTCGTGGATGGCTTTTTTTGATTCGTCAAGAAATTGGGTTGGCCAAATATCACGGAGCAAGCTAAATAAACGTTTAGTTTATTCTTGCTCCACTAGATGGCGCTCTGCCATCTAAAAAGCACATGTGCTCGTAGTCAGGAGATGCCTTCTTTATTTTTAATATCAACACCTGACCCACTTATCTTTTATTTTTTTCTATTGTTTTCTCATATATATATATTAGAGATGGTTCTCAATAATCTGACTATAATTATTTGAGGAGTTTTCAAAAACTCGATCTGTGCTGGTATTGAAAGTTTGTTCCGCAGGCTTGCTTGAGATGGTATTCGCATTATTTCTGAAATTTTGTTTGTTATAGTTCGTATTTGAATTTGCATTTCTTCTCCCATGTTGTTCTTGAGTTCGCTTATATATATATATATAATAAAGGCATATTTTGGATAAATAAATTTATTAAAATTCAATGTTTCGACGAGGCTGTTCGCCTATCTTCTTCTCGGAAAAATTCAAAAACCTTGTAAGTTTATTATCCGCGTAATGCGCGCACGCATTCATATATATAAAAGATAGAAAAAATTATTTACGCAAGTTTGGCCTTGAATACCCATTTCTTGGTTTCTCAAGAAGCCTCTGGAACCAAAAATATTTTTGGTCTCAGTGGTACAGCCTACTCCACGCTGACGAGCGCCAACAGCGCAAAACGCGTTCGTGGATGGCTTTCCTTGATTTATCAAGAAATTGGGTTGGCCAAATATCAGGGAACAGGTTTAATAAACGTTTAGTTGATTTCAATTCTACCGGATGACACTCTGCCTTCTGTAAAGCACATGTGCTCCTGGTCAGGATATGCCTTTTTTATTTTATATAAAATGTCGTTTAGCAATCACAAGCCGCATTATATTATATTGTATATATATATATATATATATATAAATGGATATTTTGCCGGGAGGAAATTGATCTAAAGAGACATGGGTCGCCTCTCCCGTCAAAATAGACGTCTAAAACTAGACGCCATCTATTGACCGTCGCCGCAACTAGCGGCCTCGGGTCGGTGACAAAGCCACAACACAGACGAGGGCCATTATCCCGAAACCATGGTCTCTAGGTGGACGCTTTTCAGTTTGCCAAAGCTGGTGTTGTGGCTTTGTCACCGACCCGAGGCCGCTAGTTTGCGGAGACAGTCAATAGATGGCGTCTGGTTTTAGACGTCTATTTTGACGGGAGAGGCGTCTCTTGTCTGTTTAGATATATATATGTGATATCTTGGGACCTCTGGGACCAGTGTTACCTGATGCCAGACGAACCTCGATGTCAACTCTACCGTGCAGTCGTGGTGGAAGGCGACACAGCTGGGCCAAAGGTGAAATAAGCAAACAGAGATTCCACTGAGAAGCGTCTGACGTCAAGAAGGAATGGGACGAGGAGATTTCTGGCAGGAAAGGCTTTACCTTTTATCGGAGCGTCCGGCGCACTGGGACTGGAATGAAGACTAACTAAGGACTGGCTAGCTGAGGATCGGGGGCTCCTTTTATAGCTGAGCTGGGTCCATGCAGGTCACTGCTCTTTTCTGACGTAAACAGGGAGGGAATATTTTATTATCCAGGAAGGCCACGACCTCGTAAAAGTTGGACTGGGTTTGCTAGGCCTGCTTTCCTATTCAAACCTAAGCCTGATTAGTTTTAACCTTAATTTTCTCCTGTTAGTCTCCATTCCTTCTATCTGTACAGTTGCTATACTTTATTAGATTCTTACGCGGTACAGATTGATGTTAGTTGAGGCTTTCTATTTGAAGTAAATAAGAAGTTATATACAGTCACGTGGTGGAACATGTGGTAGTAGATATCTGGACTATTCACAACAATTACATGGTCTTAAATCATCACAGATGGCCCCGGATGTGAGAGGGTTCATATGGAGGGATTTGAGAGAGCGGAATAGGAAGACTGTTATTAAGGAAGTATTTTTTTTTTAATAATTAAAATGAGTTGGTATATAACATGGGGTTGATTTCTGTATATCCATAAGAGATAATAAAGTATAAACAACTAATACTAAACATACAAGTAAAAATAAAAATAGGAATAAAAGCTTTAATAGAGAACATATAATGATTATAGGTAAAAATATAAATGATTGGATGGGTAAATCATGATCTCTTCGTGATGGGCGTTAGAAAGGGTTGAGGGGTTATTTGTGATTAGGTTGAGGCAATGTCACCTTGACTCAAGTCCCAAACCATTTAATGTGCACGGCGCGGAAAACCTAGGCCATGTTTCACATGTAAATTTAAGGACCTAATAAAGTTACAGTACCACAATCGAATAGTAAGATAAGGGTGATTGTTATGGGTTTTATGAATTAGTCGCTAAGACGTACGCATGCAGGATAAATGAGGGCGAAGATCAGTGACCAGAAATCAAAGTTTTAATTGGAGTCGTCAGGGGCTTAGCGAGAAAAATAGTAAAATAAAAAATAGGTGCCAGTGTATGGCATGAGAGTGCCCTGGAATATATATTAAAAAAATACAATTTGCACGTGTCCAAGCCAGAAGTTGGGATAGGGGTGTTAAAAGTCCCTGCGTAAAAGGAATGTTAGTATTTATTAAGAAGTAACCTTTAAAGTGGTTGATTAAGAGGTTATTGAAGATTACCCTGTTTTTAGATCATGATTTTTAGTTTGATTATAAAAGAATATATCATTGAGATATGAAATTGCGAAATTAAGGCTTTGCATCTAGCGTTAAAGGATTTGAAAAATCGAAAATAGAATTGCGAAGTTAAATGCAAAGTAATCTTGAAAAAAAAAAGTAAAAATAGTGATGACATAATACAAAGATTACACACTATAGCAGTATATAAGGGGTAATAGAAAGTGAAAATATTAAATGAAAAAAAAATAGCAATAATATACTCGATAGCATTGAACATGGTAGCGGAAGATGAAACAATGTAAATAACATCTAATTTATAAAGTGAGAGAATAATATAAAATGACAAATGCAAATTAGTGATATAAATATGAAATATAAACTTGAGATTATTAGATATGAAAGATAAAATATATAGTTGATTATAACATAGAGTCAGAAAGCAAAAGTAAATAAGTTTTGGTAAAGAAAAATAAAATAAAATGACACTAATCTAAACTGATTGGTTGACGTAAATAAAAAACAATTATAAGAGCTATATAATGATTAGATAAAGATATCAAAAATAAAAAATAAAAATGTCCATCGAGAAAGAAAGCAAGTAATTATACATAGAAAAATATATATCGTGAAAGAATGGAAAGTAGTAGGCCAAATGTATGTTCCTGTTTTTTAGGATGGTTGGAGAGAGCTTTAAATTGTTCTAACTTATCGAATTTGTTTTATGTTTGACGCGACTCGTGGATCACATTGTTTCCAACTGTGAAACTTACTGAGTCCTAATCTTGTCGATTTTTTGTTCCCTGCGCCACGTTTAGGTGAAAACGTGATTCTTCCTAAAGCGGCATTTATACTTTGAGTGCAGGAAACACGGCGATCTATTATAACCGATCAAGGGTTGTTTTTTTTTTTTTTTTTTTAACATATGTGGGTGTGTGTGATTTTTGTAGGTAAAATGTTGTCCTTGGATCTAAGTGTCGATGTTAAGTGGACAAGTTAATCGAGGGCGATAGAATCTAGACCTGGTGACTTGGTTTTGGGTCATTACTAAAAAAATAGATATTTTAATTCATTGGGGTTAGAACGGTATATAGTAAAAGGTGCGCACTAATATTTAATTTAATAGGTGGCGAAAGTTCATTAGAGAACACGGGGCAATAGCGATTAGTCGTAACGCGACAATGTCGGCTGTTTGTTTTTCCATCTCGTCTCGAATTTATTATTAGTGAGTTCCGGCGGTGGCGGGCATATTTATTTGGGTCAGAGGCCCCTTGTGGGGGCAGCTTGCTTGGTGGTTGTCTCCCACCTTTGGAAACGCGGTTATTGCCTGGTTTTCTGTGGCTATGGATTAGTGACATTGGGTTTGTCATTCTGCTTAATGGGATCCTTACTTACTATTATTGGAAGATCTCTGCAGTAAGATGAAGAAAAGGGGTTGAACAAGTCTGGGTATAAGACAGGATTTCTGAGCGTCAAATATCGTGGGACATAAATGGTTAAATTCTACTAAGTGTACATCAGGTGTTGCACGAGGTGTTTGAATTAGAGGCTGGGGCGCGAGGAATAAGATATTTTCTATATAGTTTTTAAGTTTGTTCACATGAACTGTATCATCTTCTTTATTTAGGGGTCGATTGGGTCTGTTAATTTGGACTACGTTCGGAGATTCTATTTCTATAATTGTAAACACAAAAGCGTTTTGATTTGTCACGCTTGGTGACAAGCGTTATGGGACTGACATAGGGAGATACAGAGGTTGTAATTATCCCGTGTTCAAGCATTTGTTCGATTTGTGTGTGTATTTCAAAAATCCGGATATTGTATCTATTGATATTAAATCGAATGGTTGTTGTGTTTCGAGGTTGTTGCGGACTCTTAGTAAAAATGTTATTCAGTGATATCAGGTTAGAAGTGAGTGAAAGTGCGACTTTCGACGTGGACACGCTTTGAGGTGAGTTGTCACAGGCGTGAAGGTGTCTTTGGCCTGAAAAGTGAAAGAGTTTTGTGGTGTGGTTCTGTGACACGAAGCGAAAAAATTGTAAATGAAAAGGTGTCACGTGAAGTCTTTGTTTTGTACAAAATCTAACCTGTTTCACCATGAATAACAAATTTACTAAAGTCATGGGTGCTGGTTGTACGAACATATATCGAGAATTTTTATATTGTTAGTGGATATGGCACGTTTAATGTGAATTTTTTTTGTGTGTTTAGTGGGGCGACGTTATGGAGCTTGTGTGGCTCGAAATTGGATTTGGGTGTTACGTCGCGCACTAAAAATTTGTTGCCAATTAGAAAAAGTGATGTGAGAGGATGTTGTTTATTTTGTTGAGAGCGATTTGTCGATATTTAAATTTTCATGTAAAAGGAAGGAGTGTAGTTATGTGGGACTTTAACGATTGGAATAGTTTTAGAAGACTGTGATTTAGGTTACTTCTGTCCAAAGATATGAAAGAAAGGGACATAGGGGCGTTGAAAATGGGATTAGGAACATTACAATGAGACCAAATAAGAGTGTTGGAGTTCACCACGTGTGAGCAACCCGTTCCAGGAAGGGAAAATTTAGTAAATGGGACAGTTGTATCAACCTGTCCATGGGACACGTGTTGCTTGCACGAGGTGAATTGGTACAAGGTAGTTGATAGAGGTACATTATCTTGATACAGGAGTAGCTGAGGACAGTTTATAATTATTAGAAATATTTTATAGAGTTAGTGGATAAGATGCCAAAAGGCAAGGGTGTATCTAGGATATAGAATTTTAGATTCTGCGTTATGTTACCTATTTTTACTTTTTAAAAAGATATAATCTATGGTGAAAATATTGTCAGCTATGACGTTAATAGTTAAGTTGAATGGGTGGACAGGTATTTTCTTTTATAAACTGGTTTCTACTATTTTAAAAGTATTCCGACTAATTATATCGATAGATGCTCCTGTATCAAGTAATAGAGGTAGGTTTACATTATTGGACAGTTCAGCTCGAACGAGCAATTGTTCAACAAAAAATATGAAAGGAGGAACCTACTGTTGTGCTGTCTTGTGGGTGGACAGGCTTGGTCTGTTGCCGTGGTAGGAGGATCCTTGGGACAGTCAGAGTTCATTGTTTGCGCTGGGCTCGTGGTTTAGAGATGGTCGGGGGAGCAGGTAACATACGCTCACGTTTTGGTAACTCGGAGGGGTGCTTGCAGGAGATTTGGTGGCTTTCTCAGTCTTGTAGAGTATTGTAGTTGGGCCCGATCTGCTTGGCCGTCGTAGTTGGTAAAGAAGCTCTGCGCCTCGTACGAACCATCGTAGCGCGGTAGTTCCACATCTCGCGATAGTCCGGTTACGGCAGAAAGCTGATGTAGCGTCCTGGTCAAACTCCCCAGGTCATCTGATACCGCCGGCGGGGGCGTGGCGGGGGGAACTTCCTGCGTCCCACCGAGAGTTTTCTTTCTTTGGAAAAGTGGTGTTTTCGCCACTTTCGTAGTCGGTATCGCTCTTCATGGGCTCCTTTGAATCCTCTCCTCTGACCTGTTCCATCTTTCTGTACAGACAGTGGTCTATTTGCTTACTTGTACCTTGGCGTCCACTATCCTGTCGGCTCTTCGGACGAGGGAGTCTGTGATATCTTGGGACCTCTGTGACCAGTGTTACCTGATGCCAGACGAACCTCGATGTCAACTCTACCGTGCAGTCGTGGTGGAAGGCGACACAGCTGGGCCAAAGGTGAAATAAGCAAACAGAGATTCCACTAAGAAGCGTCTGACGTCAAGAAGGAATGGGACGAGGAGATTTCTGGCAGGAAAGGCTTTACCTTTTATCGGAGCGTCCGGCGCACTGGGACTGGAATGAAGACTAACTAAGGACTGGCTAGCTGAGGATCGGGGGCTCCTTTTATAGCTGAGCTGGGTCCATGCAGGTCACTGCTCTTTTCTGACGTAAACAGGGAGGGAAAGTTTTATTATCCAGGAGGGCCACGACCTCGTAAAAGTTGGACTGGGTTTGCTAGGCCTACTTTCCTATTCAAACCTAAGCCTGATTAGTTTTAACCTTAATTTTCTCCTGTTAGTCTCCATTCCTTCTATCTGTACAGTTGCTATACTTTATTAGATTCTTACGTGGTACAAATTGATGTTAGTTGAGGCTTTCTATTTGAAGTAAATAAGAAGTTATAAACAGTCACGTGGTGGAACATGTGGTAGTAGATATCTGGACTATTTACAACAATTCCATGGTCTTAAATCTTCACATATATATAAATTAATTATTCGCATATGTCAGTAGTATCGATATGTTATCTAACACATGTTGTCGGCGTTTGGATCCTAAAGATTTAAAATGACAATAAAGGTGTGAAAATCATTCTTCCAGCAATGGAGTAAGTATCAACAGAAGGTTTTATTAAGAGGATCTTCTGTTATGGAAAACTGAATTTTAAAAATAGATAGTAGAATGGTTACAAAGAAAGGTTATTTCTAAATAAAAATAATGGTCAAATCTCTTTATGTTTTATTCTGATAAATCAAGAAAGGTTAACATGAAAGCATTTATGATCGTTTTTTAAATAATTTTATAAATAAGATCAAAAGTTTTAATAATGTTCGAGTCATAATGAAAACAATTTAGTTATTTGATAAAATAATACAAAAGTGAAATTGTAATGGAATCAGCTTGATCAAATAAGAAAAAGAAATCTTTTGATCGTAGAACTAAAAGTGTTGACGTGCGCCATCTGTCGGAATAAATATCAAATAATCGTTTATTTTTTAAAAATTAATACAGAATTGGCTAAATATCATTTTTTTTATTAATCAAGAAAGTTTAACCATGTACGTGTTTCAGTGTCATCATTAGCGTGGTGTAAGATATACCTCAGCGAACAAAAACAAAAAAACTGGTCTTTGAGGCCTCCTTTAAAATCATGAAACTTGTATTTAAAGCCGGTGATGGGGATGTGAGAACGCCAAACAAAGTGGACAAATAGTACAGAAGTGAAATTGTACCTGGATCAGGTGGATGATTTAAGAAAAATACATCTTCTGATTGTATAATTCCTGATCTGTCTGAGGAAAAAATACTTTTTGTCGTTGTGCTTTCCTTGATTAATCAAGAAAGGATATTTGAAGCAAGAAGTTGAATATTCTTTGAGTGTTTAAAGCTTGTATAAAATAGGAACTTACCCTCTATTATTAATTTTTTTTAATTTTTGGCCAAAATTCTGATATAATAAAAAGAATCAACAAGTAATTTATATTTATTCCTGATAGAGTACGCCATCAGCAACTTTTAAATGCATGGACAGGAGATGTCTTTTTCAAAATTTTGTTATAGTTACAGTGAAGGTTAGAGATATAATTATTGTTTTAAATATTTATATATCAATACATGTGAACATTTTCTTCTGACATCCCACACAATTTGAAAAATATAATTTTTGTTCTTTTTCAAATTCTTAAATATAAGAATAATCTTTTAGTGTAATTAATTTCGATAAATCTCAATTAGCTATCCTGCAACATTATATGTATTAGCAGGAGCTATATTTCTTTTATCACCTTGATGTTCTTATGTTACATCATTATCTCTCTGACCAATCAATACTTCATTCAGTAAAAACATTGTTTTTGGATCTAAGAAGTTTTATTTTTCCAGTAGCTCCATACACACCCGCACATTTACAAACGAGCCTCTTCAAAGAAATATGTTTCCCAAAGAAGTAAAGCTACACAAAATTATGGAGTATCAAAGCTATTTTGATCCAGGATGAGCCTATATTTTAATATCGATTTATTATTTAAGGAGTATAGAGAAATTAAAGAAAAATCAATAGTAACCGGCATTTGCACAAACGAATTTTATTTCAAGCAAAGAACTCATAATACACGATATTAGTAAGACTTAAGAAAATTGAGAACTAAGGGCTTCTCTTGGTTTTTCATGCCGTCAACTATGAGCTATGTTTATACCGTACCAAGGACTAACGTACCAAGAGCTAACGTTCCAAAGGCTAACTTAGCAAGGACTAACGTTCCAAGGAATAACGTATCAAAGGCTAACGTTCCAAGGGCTAACGTTTCAAAGGCTAACTTAGCAAGGACTAACGTTCCAAGGAATAACGTACCAAGGGATAACTTACCAAGGGCTAACGTACTAAAGGCTAACGTTCCAAGGAATAACGTATCAAGGGCTAACTTAAAAAGGGCTAACGTACCTAGGACTAACGTACCAAGAATTAACGTTTCAAGGGCTAACGTACCAAGGGCTACCGTACCAAGAAATAACGTTCCAAGGGCTAACGTAGCAAGGGCTAACGTTCCAAGGACAAACGTACGAAGGGCCACTGTACCAAAGACTAACGTACCAAGGGCTAACGTTCCAAGGACTAACGTTCCAAGGGCTGACGTTCCAAGGGCTAACGTACCAAGGACTAATTTACCAAGGGCTATCGTAACAAAAATCTAACGTACCAAAGACTAACTTACCAAGGGCTAATGTTCCAAGGACTACCACACCAAAGGCTAACGTTTCAAGGACTAACGTTTCAAGGACTAACGTTCCAAGGGGAGAAGCTCCAAGGGCTAATTTACTAAGGGCTAAAGTATCAAAGGCTAACATACCAAGGGCAAACGTACCAAGGGCTAACGTTCCAAGGGCTAACGTACCAAGGGCTAACGTTCCAAGAGGTAGCGAACCAAGGGCTAACATTCTGAAGTCTAAAGTACCAAGGACTAACTTACGAAGGGCTAATATTTCAAGGGCTAAAATCACAAAGGCTAATGTACCAAGAGAATTTTATAACGATCATGGGCTTCTGAAGTGCTTTGCCATAGAATATGATCCATCCGAGTAGCTCGTATACATTAAATCTTCTAAAACAAGTTTAATAGCAGTCTTGATGTGATATAAACAGCTATTTTCAGAATCAATAAGAGCCAAATAGAGGAGCGTTGGGCTTTTTTAGGGATGTAGTATACAGAGTTTTAGAGATTGCTAAAGAAGATCTTTACAAAATCATTATTGATATTGTTTTAGGCTTAAAGATACAAAAAAAAAGATTAGCTTAATATTTCATTTCCCACATTCACATATTGATTGTTTCCTGAAAACTTGAGAAGGGGAAAATTATAGATCAGGGTGAAATATTCCACCAGAATTATATCGAAAGACAAGGAACCTGCTAGCTTATTATTGCTGGATTCTTAGGCGGGAAAAACTGAAGAGATCAAGCATGTTCCAAAAAGCGTAAAAAGAAAAAAATGTCTAATAGACAAGAATCGTAAACATACATGTTAAACATATCATGAAGGAATAGATTTTGCATCTTTTTTTTTCTTATTTTATGACAAATATGCATATGTAATTTCAATAATATATTGTATTTTTACATCGCAGTAGTGGTTTTTAGGTACTCTTACCATATTTTGCAAAAAGACTACGCGGTAGAGATAAATGGAGGTCATATTTGATTTCAGTACAATACATAAATTGAATTAGTATATCTCATGCAGCTGAAAAAGGAGGATTTGCATAACTGCATAAAATCCAATCAGCCTAGTTTGTTAACAAAATATTTTGATAAAAAAATAAAGAATATAATGGATATTTCAAATATATATATGTGATGAGGTATCCAGTCGACCTTCGCTATACTGTGTTGACCGAGAGGAACAGTCAGGATGTGGGGTTTTCCGGTACCTCTCTGCAACTTGGAAGACCTTTAACAGTTCTCACAAAGTACAGGCAGTCGTGGTCGAGGCAGAGTGGAAAGCTTGGGAATGTCCACACAAAAAACGAAGAGACACAATTTTATTAGGAAAGTTCCGTGAACAGATAAGAATCTAGCTAGGAGCGAAAGGTGGAGAGATGAAAAGTTTTCTTACTGATCTACGGCATGGTCGAGCATCAGAAGATGAAGTGACGAGGGCTCCCGTTGATGGTGAAGTGACTATAAAGTGACTATATTTTCGGCTAGGGCGGAGGTCTTATATATCTTTGCCGAGAGAGGAAGTATTGAATTTCAGCGAAAGCAACAAGAACGTCGATCGGAAGCGAAATTGTACGCTCTGGCAACGCCCTGGCAGTTTCCTATCTTTAGACCTTGTTGTGGGACTGCTACATCTCGATCTCTGCTTTAGCTCAACTCTTAATCTATTACAGAGTTTTATTTATTTATTCTCAGTTTGTACAAAGCACATTACATATGGTGATGTAATGACACATGTCAATCATGCGTATAATTATTTATAGATGTGTTTCTATTATACAACATTAAAATCTTGTTATAAGTATTATAAAATATAGAGTTGTTGGTTTAAATTACCATATATATACTTTTATATATAATTATATATTATTTAACCGAAAAGTTTTAGATTTTCAAAGGTTCATCTATATAAATACATAAACATTATAACATGGATTAGAATTTATTAAGGTAATAGACTTTTTTAGAAATCAGACTATCAGATTTCCAAGTACCACGCGTATAATTCCGGTTACCGACATTTTGTCCACGTCCTGTTAATTGTCGTTTCTTTGTGGAAACGTTGTAGGGCCTCTTCTTAATAAGAATGATGAAAGCCCTTTTCAATTTTTTATTATTGAATCACTATTCGTATCAAATACCTCATATATATTTGCTTCGAAATGAATTGAGATTATTGGTCTGTTAGCAAGTCAGAGCTATTCGATTTCTGTAGGAAAGAAAATGCCACGCCGCGAAGTCAGGATCACTGGATGATTATTAGATTATTTTCACAAGTTTATAACCCTTAGAGAGAGTGATTAAGTGATTTTATTAAAAACGTTTAGTTTACCAATAACATTCCTTTAGGACCTATTTGGGCTGTTGTACAAACATCCAGATATTGTTTTAACACCTATACACCGTACTATCACCTAAATCTTATGCTAATACCTGGAGAAATAGTTCTAAAACGAGCTCAAAATGTGCGTCGTCCATGATGAAGAGTACGATGTCATCCGCATAAGCTACCACGCTGCTGTGTCCCAAGATCCTCTCGAGGAGGCGTAGCAGAGGTCCAACTCCAATACTGAAGAGGGCGGCGCTGAGACGGCAGCCCTGCCCCACCTCGTTGAAAGGCAGAAAGGCCCTGGTATGGACATCTCCGATCCCGATGGCGGCGTCTGCTTCTCCGTAGAGGACAGCAATCCACCCCAGGAAGATAGATGGTAAGCCGAGCTTCTCCAGCAGGGGGGACAGTTAGCTCCTGATGAGACTGTCGAACGCGATTTCAGGTCCAGAGAGATGACGGCCAGCGGCGTGTCATGTCTGGATGCCCCGGCGGCTTCGTCATACACTAGCGCAATGTTCCAGGAGGATGACGGTTCCGGAACGGCGTAGGTCTGACAGTCGGGCACGAGGTTTGGCAGATGACGGCGCAGACGGCCCATTAGCACACCGCTGAGGAACCCGTAGTCAGTCGTTGGTAAGCTGATTGAACAGAATGCCTGGAGATCCGGCCACGGTGCATTTTCGGCAGCAGGATGACCTTGCTGCACTTTGAAGATGGAGGCAAGTCCCCGCGGAGTCGAGAAGCCTCGAAGACTTGCCAATGAATTCCGGCGTAGAAATCTTTTGACAAACTCAAAGGGTAAACCGTCCCATCCCGAGGCACGGCCATTTGGCAGGCGGTGGAAGGATGCCATTATATTGATCGCGGGAGATGTCAGCGAGAAATAGCTGGTCCCACTCGTCGAACTCTAAGAGGATCACTTCAGCTAGGAAGTCGGCGATGGCTTTTGTCGATCTTGGAGCCGAATAGAAGCGACTGCTTAAGCGTTCCAAAAGGAAATGCCTAAGCTATCCCCGGTAAAGGTGGAAGGAGAGCAACGTTTGGCTCGGAGGGAACGCCCAATGAAGAAGGATAGTCGGAGCGGACAAGGTCGTCATCCATTCTTCCGCCTCAGGAAGTGGTTTGCTCTTTTGATGTATCCACCACCGTCTCTTACTCTAAACACCCCACACACACATACACACAAAAGGTGTGTATGCTATATACAAATAAATATGCTCTAATCATACAAATCTATACCAATGCTGTCTGAGACCAGAGAGACAAACACTATTGGGTGATCAGGAGATTTCAGTGATTTTAAGACTCTTAAAGGAAATTCAAACTATTTTTGACGCGTATGATTCTTTTAAAATAAATTAATTTCTACTGCCCTTACTGCAAGGATAAAATAATAGGAGGGCCTTACTCATCAGTGGTAAACCATCCCAGCGGTTTCACCAGTTTAATCTACCCTACCGCTGTAATATTGCATTTTCGGTTTTCCTTTTATACTGATATTAAATCTATACTATTGGAAAGGTTATTTTAAATGAACTATGGACAGTAGAATTGAGGATAGTAAAAATACATATAATAATGCATATTGTAGTTATAACAGAATATTCCACTTACATTCCCTCTATATGTGATTATTCTTAAACCGTGGTTAAAAAGAAGTGCTATTAAAATGACATTAATATAAAGAAATGAATGTAGTGTGAATATTACAAACACCATGAAGGAAGTATCTGATTGTTTTTTATTTCGAGTAATGTGGATATAATTATACAAGACTAACATCTGAGCAGGTATGCACATAACCTGTTTGACTTGGAATGGTATTTGTATCCCCGCGATTTTGCTGATTCGTTCAAGTTTTATGGCATCTCATATTCCTTTGTCCCGCCCTATGACCTCAATCAATAACACTTGACTTGGTGCCGACTTAGTCCTCATGTCTCTAGGACCATGCTACGGCCAAAGTGGTGCAAAGTTGCATATAGCGATGGTCACTGTAAAGAATATATGAATGGAATTATGTAAAATAGTATATTTGATTGTATTTTAACTCGTGTCATATATATATATTTGGGATTTTTATATTGTCTAGAGTCTTCTCCTATAGAAGGGCTCTCATGACCGAAAGCTATAGATTTATGAAAATTAAAAATGTTCTTAACCGTAATAGAGTTGACAGGTATGTAAATCAGATTTACGCTGGTACTGTTAACTCTTTTACGGTTAAGAACATTTTTAATTTTCATAAATCTCTAGCTTTCGGTCACAAAATTCCTTCTACAGGAGAAAACTCTAGGCAATATAAAAATCAGCAATAGGACACGAGTTAAAATATAATCAAATATACTATTTTACATAATTTCATACATGTTAGGTTTTTATAAGTTGTTTTTTTCATAGATTAATATATTTATATTTTGACCAGATGACCGGACGACTTTAGATGTATATATTTGGTTTTAAATGATGTAAGTTAGTTAGTTAGTTATGAAAGTAAATTAAAAGTGTTAATTTCTTAGAGGTGTTGGTGTTTACTCTGCTCGATGGTAGAATAGGAAAGTATTAGCTCCTAACAATACATATATACATTACGGTGACCATCGCTATATGCAACTTTGCAAATCAGATGTACGCTGGTAAAGTCAATCTTTTATAAATTGGAAAACAGAATTTTGATATATTGATTATTGTATTGGTGTTAAATACTGGTGTTTCTTTGACCACAACCTTCATTAGATCTTGTTGAAAAAGGAAGAAACTGTCGAATATATATTTCTAAGTTGAGATGAAGAAAGCTATGGTCTATAAATACGGCGGATTAGCATTTCAAGATATCTATGCTTGTTCTAAACGGACCACAGTTTTTTCCCTTATCCCTAGTACACCTGGTACAGGCCATGATAATCATGGTGGGTAGAGGTAGGCGACTGATTTTACTGTAAATGCACCACATGTCTACACATGTGAAAAGCAGTTCGACTTTGCACTTACAAATGTGCCAGAGCCCCGTTTAGTTACTTGCACTCGCTGGTGGGGTTGGACTTTTGCAAGAATCGGGGGCCACGGACCACAGTGATGTGTATCAGTGAGTAGATGAGAGTCAAACATATCGATGTAAACGATGGTACCAAGTTTTCCAGACTAATGAATAACATGACATGTCGCAGTGATGACACAGACAGACTCCAGAATTCTGTCATGTAACAAATACCACACGTATCATTCAACATCGTCTGCAATACAGAGGAAAACATTTTCAAAGCTGTGTGATTTTATTGCCAATTCAGGTTACTACACAAGGCAGGTGCCAATTGTATTTTTGGATGGTAGTAATAGGGTATTTTATATAGCTTGAAATACTTCGTATACTAAATAAATGTATGAAATATTAATTTTTAACTGGAATTTAGGTGGAATTATCTAGCTGAATGGCGTGTTGAAAATCAACGAGAATAGTTGATATTTATTCCGATAGATGGCGCAAGCCATTAGCAACTTTCAGTTGCACGATAAGGAGTTGCCTTTTTCTTAATTTTCAATAAAGTTCCGTCTCTTAAGATCTACCATTTTTTATTTTCCAGTGTGATGATCTTTAATAGGTTAATAGTTTGATTTCCAAATAACACTTTTTAGGCCAGTTTGTTATATGTAGTGCCGATTTTAAAATTCTTTAATTCGAAAAATATATTTTTTATCATATTCTGCCCATTTTACATCAATTTGCCCATCAAGATAATATGTATATATGTTATATTGAAATATTTTATTTAAAAATATTATATAGAAATATTATTTTATTTTAAATTGTGGTTTCATAGATTAAAATACTCTGCTGAATCGACCGCCAGAGGTCATGCTTCCCCTATAAAAACTCGTTGTTGTTCTTCCCCGCTGGTCGGCTCAAACCATATGTAATTATGTAAATATTCTTTTGTTTTTCATATTTTTTATTCTTACGCCTTAAGCCAGGCTGTACTTGTACAAAATTATGTTTTTAATATGAATTCATTTCTCAGCTCAATAAAGCAATATCTGATCAAAACTATTTTCATTATTTTACTTTTCAAGATTATAGCCACGACTGCACCGCCATAGCTTAATTCTCAAGATAACCAAAATCAAGATAATTTCAACAATTCCAAAATCAACAGAATCTATTTTCTTTATATAAGAATAGTCGACAGGATATTTACCTGTTTATATTTTAAAATGGCAAAAGCAAAATTTTCAAATTCAACTATGCAAATCCTTCACCTAAAAATAGTTCATTTACTAATATGCAAATTCTTCTTCAATCAAACATAATGCTCTTCAATCAAAAATAGATATTTTCACCTACAAGCAACCATAGTCATCCCCAATCAAACATAGCCCACTACAGTCAAGCAAACATAGCCATCTCTACAAGCAAACATAGCCATCTCCATCTCAAGAAGTTCCAAGCAGCCTTCTCCCTTCCATCTCCAGCGATCACATCTTCCGCCCAACACCAGCCATCTCCCGAGAAATTCAACTCCAGCCGGAATCATCCATTTCAAGGTACTTTGTATTGAACATTTTGCGCAGTTACCTTTAGTTTAACTTTTTAATTCTCATTCATATTTACAATAGTTTACAATCGCTTTTTTATATTTCATTTTTATTAAATCATTCTTAGATATCAATTTTGCCATAGCTGTTTTTGCCTTTCAAATAGTACAACTTTTAATCCCTTTACACCTTATTTTGCTTTGCATAATTTGTATCTAAATATAATATTTCTTATTCCATATTTTTACTTTTAAACTTTTGCATTTTAAGCTAAACCATTTACAACTATCATTTTTAATACACCATATGTAAAACAGTCGGCCAGGAGGACAACAACAAAATAACGTTACCTACATATTTCTCACATCTTCTATATTTTATTAAACTATCTTATACATTATCATATGACCACTATACCCTATATCTTCACATTTCTATCTTATATTTAAAATTCTCTAACTTTTAATATTTGATATTTCCTTATTTAATCATATTTCTTAATACATTATTTTACAAATTTTCATTTTTACCCCCTTTGCTTATTTCCTGTGTAAATATCTGAAAGCGTGCCTAACAAATATGTAAATTTAGCGAGACCAACATATGTAAATTTTAGCTCTTATATTTATCCACCTTGATTCTTTTTTTTTTTCAATGCCCATTCTTTATATATTCTTACCATTAATTTTTCTTACCATGTTCATTCCTTATTTGCACATTTTCCTTTGTACATAATTAAACTTTGCCTTCAACTTATTGCTTTTTTTTTCATAAATGCCTTTTATCATCAAATGTTTTTAGCATTGCCATATATCTATTGCCAATTATTTTTTCATATTGTTTTCAATGTTATTCATCATTTTTCATTTATATACTTTTGTAAATATCATGCATTTTTCTTATTTTTAATAATGTCATTTTCTCATGTTTTTCCCAATCTATTGGCTCACAACAAGCCAATATGATCAAGGGATATCATCCTTTTATTTCTAACTTGTAATTATAATTCATTTTATTTTCTTTCCTCATTTTTAATATTATATGTGTATTTTTCTTGTCTATTTCCCAATCTATTGGCTCACAACAAGCCAATATGATCAAGGGATATCACCCTTTTATTTCTCCCTTTTTAATAATCATGCATTTTGTTTTCCTTACTCATTCTTATGTACCATATTCTTATGTCGATTTCCAATCTATTGGTTCACAATGGGCCAATACAATTATGGAACACATTTTCACTCTATACCACATTTTCACTATATGCCACATTTTCACTCTGTCACATTTTCACTATATGCCACATTTTAACTCTTTTACCAACAATATTTGTAATCATTCACACATTTTATCATTTAAATATTATAATTTCCTGTCTATTGGTTACCATCCGAAAGCCAATATGATATGTGAATATCACCTCACCTTTTCTTTCTTTAAATCATTTTATCTTTTTTTAAAGCTATATTTTTATCACTTTACTCTGAATTAACCCATATTGTTTTCTTCACAGGGGGGAAATGTTATATTGAAATATTTTATTTAAAAATATTATATAGAAATATTATTTTATTTTAAATTGTGGTTTCATAGATTAAAATACTCTGCTGAATCGACCGCCAGAGGTCATGCTTCCCCTATAAAAACTCGTTGTTCTTCCCCGCTGGTCGGCTCAAACCATATGTAATTATGTAAATATTCTTTTGTTTTTCATATTTTTTATTCTTACGCTTTAAGCCAGGCTGTACTTGTACAAAATTATGTTTTTAATATGAATTCATTTCTCAGCTCAATAAAGCAATATCTGATCAAAACTATTTTCATTATTTTACTTTTCAAGATTGTTGTATTCCAATTGATTACACACAGCGCTCAACGTTAATTATACTTTAATTAACTACAAGGTAAAGGGATATATATAGATTAAAAGTAAACATGGGGAAAAGGAGAAAAGAATAAGTCTCGTGGCCACGCGGCCTCGCCTGGGTTACATCCACAGGTAGTGACGTCAGAGCTCCAGGGTTGCCGAGCCAGCAATCTCCTCCCTCGAAGTGACCTCCTATTCATGGATCACTTCGCCGCTTAAGAGTCTCGAACGATGAAGTTCGTGTAGGTTTCTCCCCTTATTTGCTTCAGTACTGAGGAGTTCAATTGAGTTCTGAGCATTTCTCTGGTTCCTTAGAATCATTGGATGAGATCGAGTAGGAGAAGGCTTCACAGTATCTTCATTATGGCTGTCCTCTTCTGTGGGTGTCACGTCTTCTTGATCTAATAAAGACACTGGATACTCTACAATCTCCCGTTGAGTCCCATAGCTGTAGTGTTCAACTGATGGAAGCTCCTCCCAGTTGCTGTCGTTCCTCGATACATCACTCTCTTTGAAGACACAGTCCCGAGATTCCACCACTTTCTTCATCTCAGGAATCCACACTCTGTAGCCACGTCCTCTGAGTGCATATCCAACAAGGTTACCTTTGACAGCTCTTCTTTCGAGTTTGGATTTACGGACTTGTCTTGGAATATGGACAAATACTTGACAGCCAATAGCTCTTAGGTGTTTAAGACTAGGCTTGTTCCCTGTCCACAGTTCATATGGCGTACTTTCACCATTGTGATTGTTGAGAACTCTGTTTCTGACATAGGCTGCGGTGTAAGTCAGCTCCGCCCAGGAAGCCTTTGGCAGACCACTTCCAGATATAGTGCTCCTGACAAGATCTAGGAGTGTCCTATTCATTCTTTCTGCCACACCATTCTGTTGAGGTGTATACGTCATAGTGTGTTCATGAACTTTTCCGACGCTCGTGCAGAAAGTGTCCCATTCTTTGGAACAAAATTCCAAGCCATTATCCGTACGTATTCGTTTTAGTTTCCGGCTGGTTTGTTTCTCAGATTCTTGAATCCACTCTTTGACTTTTCCCAGGGTTTCGCCTTTGTTTTTCAGGAAAAATACACTTGTATATCTCGTAGATTCATCAATGATGGTTAAGACGTACTTGGCTCCTCCCCAGCTCAATACGTCGAGTGGACCCATCAAATCCGCATGCACCAAGTCCAACGGCATGATTTCTTTTTCCTCCTTGTGTGAGTGTTGAAGGAATGGCAGACGGTAAGACTTGCCGATCAAGCAGTCTTCGCACTTTTCTGGGTTTGCCGGGCTGCAATTAAGTCCTCTTACGCTTTGGTTCTTGGCCATCTTTGCTATCGTATATGCATTTACATGCATCAGCCTTTTGTGCCAAAGTTCCAGTGTAAGCTCTTCCTTGCATTCAGATGCAAGAGAAACATGATCATTCTGATCTATCGGAGAGGATGGAGTAGTCTGGACGTAGTAAAGTCTACCCAACTTCTTTCCCTCTATCAAGAGTTTTCCTTTCATGTCCATAATGTGGCAACCACTCCTGTTGAAGACAACTTTTCTACCGTTTTCTATCATTTGGCGTACAGACAGAACACTGTGACGCATATCTGGAACATACAAGGTGTTCTGGGCAATCATATTGCTGGCATCTCCCTTGTGTCCAACAATATTGGCACTGACAGTACCGATACCACATGCTTCTATAGAAGAGCCATTCGCAATAGTGATGGAACTCATATTGCTTGTGCACTCTTTCAGACATGTGAAGTAATCTCTCTTGGGAGTCATATGGTGCGTCGCTCCAGAATCTATGATCCAGGTCTCGGCGGTAGCTCCAAACAAAGTGTTGCACATTGCCGACATATTTACGCCTTTGTTTTGGTCAAACCTCTTTGGTCTTTGTTCATTCTTTCCTTTCTTCCTGCATTCCCTTGCATAATGGCCTTTACCTCCACATTTGAAACAAACAACCTTTGCTTTAAATTGTTTTTCTGTTTCAATGGGCTTCGAAGAGGCATTAACGACCATGGCACCCACATCTTTTGGTAGATTAGACGAACGCCTTTCTGCTTCTGCCAACAGCCGTCTTTTAACTGTGGCGGTCGTGAAGTCTGAATCAGGCAAGTTACATATGGTTGAGACAACGATGTCCCAATCCTCTGGTAATCCACCCAAAAGAACCATAGCCAAATCGCCATCATCAATTTTGTCGCCAATTTGGGCCAGTTCATTTACAATGTAGTTTATCTTCCCCATATACCCTTCCATATTGCTGTGCTGAGTCAACCTTTCGCCATATAACTGCCTTCTTAGTTGTACGGCTCGATATCTACTATCCTTTGGTGCGTATATTTTTTCCAGTTCCTCCCAGACCTCTTTCGGAGTATTCAAATGTTGAACATGCAATTGTTGTTCATCATTAATCCCGAGGCAAATTTTTGCAAACGCCTTACCCTCCCGCGACAAAAAAGTTTTGTTGCAACAAGGTCACTAGGGTCAGGCTTAGCCTCTCCTGGATTGATCAAACTCCACAAATCGTTTTCGATTAGAACGAGTTTCATCTGGAAGCTCCAGCTGGAGTAATTAGCACCATTTAATTTTGTAATCGTTGTGTTTGCCATTTTACAAAATATTTGGTAAGTAGAAAAAAGGATGGTCCAAGTAATCAAAGGAAATTTGTTTACTCACGTTTTAGGCCTTGCGCTTCTTCAGTCTGACGTTTTAAGTCTTGCCCATCTTGTCTCAAGTTTTAGGCCTTGCGCTTCTTCAGTCTCATAATCTTTGTTGTATTCCAATTGATTACACACAGCGCTCAACGTTAATTATACTTTAATTAACTACAAGGTAAAGGGATTTATATAGATTAAAAGTAAACATGGGGAAAAGGAGAAAAGAATAAGTCTCGTGGCCACGCGGCCTCGCCTGGGTTACATCCACAGGTAGTGACGTCAGAGCTCCAGGGTTGCCGAGCCAGCAAAGATTATAGCCACGACTGCACCGCCATAGCTTAATTCTCAAGATAACCAAAATCAAGATAATTTCAACAATTCCAAAATCAACAGAATCTATTTTCTTTATATAAGAAATATATATATATTTAAAATAAAAAAGGCATCTTCTGACCACGAGCACATGTGCTTTTTAGATTGCTTTTCTTGATTTATCAAGAAATTGGGTTGGCCAAATATCACGGAGCAAGCTAAATAAACGTTTAGTTTATTTTTGCTCCACTAGATGGCGCTCTGCCATATAAAAAGCACATGTGCAAATGGTCAGGAGATGCCTTCTTTATTTTTAATATCAACACCTGACCCACTTATCTTTTATTTTTTCTATTGTTTTTTTCATATATATATGGAACGAGAAAATATTATCAGTGTAATAAACATATTGAATCGTTCTGAGGCATAGTTGAAGGGAGATTACCTCTCTAGGTACATGAATATCATTCTCCCGCAACTATAGATAGAGAATATAAACAATTTTTCAGAGATTTTCTCTAATAATAAACATGATTAAATATTCAAATTACAAAGTCTTATATTTAAATATGGTATTTAGCGACTTTTGTACGCTCCAGTAACCTGGGTTAACAAACACTACCTTTTTTTCACAATATTGTCACGGATTTCCTTTTTCAAATAAATACTAGGAATCTCACTAAGCGCAGTGTTCTATCTAAAATTTATTCACTATGCATGCCAAAACAAGCTTCTTTTATATAGTCTATTTTGGCTACTATTTACATAAAAATTATCATATGAAAATTTAAATAACAAATTGGAAAATATATATACAAATATTATACAGTGAAAATACAGTTAAACCTGTCTATAGCGCCCCCTTTTGGGACTCACCAAATTAGGGTGCAATAGAGGGAGGGGGTGCTATAGACAGGTCACTTTCAATGTAAATCATATCGTACTACGTATTTAAAATCGGGCGCTATAGAGAGGAAGGTGCTACTCGTATTTAGAGGGGGCGCTACAAACAGGTTTAATTGTATATAACACATTCTTTATTACACAAAGGTTGTTTCAATTTCAAGTTAATGTATGATTATTATATTGTTTCAGTATAATTCATCAATTGGTGAAAATGGATATAACTTTATTTAAAACGACTACACCTCTCTATTAAAAATTAGAAAATATGCAAACAGAGAAATGCATTTACACTCATGGACACAACTTAAGGAAGTGGAAATTTTTTGATATCGCCGGTTATGTTTTTTTTTTAAGGAGACAGAAGCAATTCTGCTCACACTTGGTTATCCCGTGTGTCTTCAATAAAGGTCACTGAAATATCTTTCAGAGTTATTGACTATATTCCTATATACATGATAAAAGGTATAACTTCCTTTTAAGTTTTGTTTTCGAGTGTATTTGATATTTTTTTACAGAATTCACTCAAAATCTGATCAATGAATATTGCATACCACAACTTTAGGAAAATATGATTAAATTCAATCTCAATACCGTGAACTATTATTATTTAACATGGTATTGATAGAAAGGTATTTAATGCCATTACAGATATGGCAAGAAGAACTTCAAAAACTCAATAGAAATCAACAAACAGCTTTAGCAAGACTAAGAAGTGGCCATATAAAAGCCTTAAACTTTCAAAATGGACAAACAAAAATCTTCAATAACTGCTTGAAATGCAATAGTGCAGAAGCTTCTCCGGAGCATATCTTGTCATTCTCAAAACTGACAATAGAGGACCTATTTTCCAGGCCTATAACCACCATCGCAAAATTGTAGAGGAGTGGATTTCAGGAATTGGCTTAACCATGGAGATAAGCACCAACACCACAAATATGACAAAGCTTGCATACCATTTGATAAAGTTAGATTTCAATAGGAATATGCAATATGAGTTTCTCCCAAAGGTGTATCATATATGTTACAGGATTTAGGCACACAATAAGGCAAGGTCATTAAAAATGTCGTTAGCTATCACTGACAATGACGGAAGAGTTTCAAAATGTTGTGCAATAGGAAATTTTGACATACTGTTTCCTGATAATCTCTTCAAATTTACTCTCGCAGATTTGGCGAGCAGGCTTTCTCCCAGCTAAGGTGAGTTTTGTAATGCAGAGAGTTTTCTCTCTCTCTCTCTCTATGAAATCTATGCTGTATACATTTTTAAAAATATATTTTTTTAACACCCCTATATACATATATTTAACTTTTATTTGTCTCTAGTGTTTTTGTTTATATTTTCTTTATTGACAATTGACAAGTTGTTTATATGTCGAGTTATTATGGTTTCGAGTGTGAAAATATTTTTATTTAATTAGTCAAGATGTATACAAAAAATACATTGGCGTTTTGGAGACCCTTGTTGTAGTACCTATTTTAGGGTTTGGATGTACGTTAAGGTACTGGTAGATTTCGATGGGAATGCCCAAGCGTATCTGGTCAAGTGATCCACTATAACATGGAGATACGTCTTGGAGTGTCCGTATTTCGAAAATCCGGATATTGTATCTATTGATATTAAATCGAATCGTTGTTGTGGTGGGGTGATTTGTCCTAAGGTGCCATAAGGCTTACCTTTGGGTCTTTTGATGATTTGGCAGGTATGACAGGAATTTACAAATTTTTGTATGGATTTGACCATACCTTTCCAGTAATACTGAGTTGAGATTAGGCGAGCCATTTGTTAGATACCGGGATGGTTGTATTCGCTGTGAACCTGGTTCATAAGCGAGTATTGAAGAGCTTGGGGTATTATTATTCGATTTACACCTTTACGCCGTATGATGTGTAGACCGTTGACGTCTTCAGCGACACTGGTATCCGTGATATTCGGTTGGTGTTTCTTAATAATACGAGCACTGAGAAATCCACAAAATGGATTGCGAGAAAGTAAGTCGGCCTCGAGTTGTTGGGTACCCTTGAGGTACTGTATTTCATAGTCGTACGTGGATAGTCTTAAACTCCACCTAAAAAGTCGTCCTGAGGGGTTGTTAATAGTTTTAAGCCATTGTAGGGCTTGGTGGTCGGAGTAGACAGTGAATTTGGTACCGGATAGATAGATGCGGAATTTTTCGATGCTTTCTACGATCGCTAAGCATTCTTACTCTGAAATGGTATAGTTGCGTTCACGAGGGCGCAGTGCTCTACTGTAATACTGTGTGGGATGAATTTTTCCGTCCGGATGTACTTGTTTGAGAATTCCTGCGATTCACTGGGTGGAGGCGTCACGGTACAAGCAGCAGGGTAAGCCATCTTGATACAGATGTAATACGGGCTTATGTGTTAAGCTCTCCTTGAGAACCGTGAATGCCTGTTGACATTTTTCGTCCCATTGCCATTTAGTGCCTTTTTTAAGTAAATTGTTGAGTGGTGCTCTGAGACGGGCATAATCTGGTATAAACTTGTTATACACGTTTACGGCTCCTAAAAAGGACTGTAACGTTTTTTGGTTGTAGGGAGGTTTGATAGCGTTAATAATATCGAGGTTACGAGTCTGCGGTGTGTAGATTCCGTTCTTAACGGTGTATCCTAGAAATTCTATTGATGTCTTCAAAAATTCACATTTTTTATAGTTTAGTTTAATATTTTCCTGTTGGCAGATCTCCAGGAATTGTTCTAAGTGTTGAATATGCTCTTCTAAGGTATCCGAAAAGATAATGAAATCATCGAAATAGTGGGCTATGAAGTTTAACTTATATTTTTGGAATATTTGGTTTATTGCGCGTTCAAATATCTGTGGTGAGTTGCGCATCCCAAAAGGAAGCCTACAAAATTCGTATTGCCCGTCTAAGGTCGCGAAAGCTAAAAGGTGACGGGAACTGGGATCTATCTCGACCTGCCAGTAGGCAGAAGATATATCGGCTGAGGAGAAATACTTGGCGTGCGAGAGTTTGTCGAGTATGTTCTCTATCAAGGGGACAGAGGATGGACGTCTGGTGCAATGATTTCATTAATCCTACGATAGTCAACACAAAAGCGTTTTGATTTGTCACGCTTGGTGACAAGTGTAATGGAACTGGCATAGGGCGATACAGATGTTGTAATTATACCGTGTTCAAGCATTTGTTCGATTTGTGTTTGTATTTCAAGTTGGTCATTTAGGGGTACTCGATAAGGACGTAAGGCAATTACCTTGTCCAAGTAGTATTGATTTTTACGGGTGGTATTTTAAGCCTAGGGACGTCGTATTTATTGGCGGCGAAAACAGGTGCAAATTGATGCAGTACCTTGTGTAAATTATAGGGACAGTGACCTAGGTTACTTGTATCCAAAGATATGCAAGAGGAGGACATAGAAGCGTTGAAAATAGGATCAGGAACATTACAATGAGGCCAAATAAGAGTGTTGGAGTTCACCACGTGTGAGCAACCCGTTCCAGGAAGGGAGGTTTAGTAAATGGGACAGTTGTATTAACCTGTCCATGGGACACGTGTTGCTTGCACGAGGTGAATGTGTACAATGTAGTTGGTAGGGGTACATTATCCTGATACAGGAGTAGCTGAGGACAGTTTATAATTAGAAGAAATATTTTTATGGAATTAAGGGATAATATGCCAAAAGGCAAGGGTGTATCTATGATATGGAATTTTAGGTTCTGCGTTATGTTACATATTTTTAAATTTAAAAAGATATAACCTATGGTGAAAATATTGTTAGCTATGGCGTTAATAGTTAAGTTAAATGGGTGGACAGGTATTTTCTTTTGCAAACTGGTTTCTATTATTTTAAAAGTATTCCGACTAATTATATCGATAGATGCTTCTGTATCAAGTAGTAGAGGTAGGTTTACATTATTGGACAGCTCAGCTCGAACGAGCGATTGTTCAACGCAAATTATGTGAGGAGGAACCTACTGTTGTGCTGTCTTGTGGGACGGGACAGGCTTGGTCTGTTTCCGTGGTTGGAGGATCCCTGGGACAACTAGAATTCACTGCTTGCGCTGGGCTCGTGGTGTAGAGAGGATCAGGGGAGCGGGTAACATGCGCTCGCGTGTTGTTAACTCGGAAGGGTGCAGAAGAGGACAACACAGTTCTTTCGTGCTGTGGATAAGTTGTGGCTCAGTACACAGGTCTTGGACGGCTCTGTGCAGGCCGTTTGGGGCACTGGGCGTGCCAGTGCATGGCGCCACAATACCTGCAGGATGAAGGGGGTGGATTGGCAGCGTAGTTGAGTCGCGCTGACCACGGTCGCGGAGCACTGTACCTCGGTGACGGTGCGAAGGAAGGGTTGGTAGCTGTTCTGGTCGTCTGTTGGCACACTTGTGACGCACTGTGGGTTCCTCTTACGCGCGACACTACCCTATACCACTCTTGGAGGGTGTTCGGCTGCACGGCAGCGACAATGCGTTGATCAGCGACGGGTAACCCATCAGTCAGGGATTCTAAGAGGATTGTGTGGGGAAGATTCAGCTGTAGGCCACACACCGTCCTTTTTTGATAATACTCCTCTAACGCAGAGCGATCTGACAACTTAATGGCCAAGAATCGGTCAAATGACGCGTTTATGGTTTCAGGAAAGAGGTCTATCAGGTCCTGCCTTGCGTCAACATAATATAGTTTGTCGAATTTTAGGCTGCGGAAGTAGTGCAGAGCCTTACCATGTAGGAGGTTGGGTAGCCTTCTCAGTCTTTCGGTGTATTGTAGTAGGGCCAGATCAGCTTGGGCGTCGTAGTTGTCGAAGAAGCTCTGCGCCTCGTACGAACCATCGTAGCGCGGTAGCTCCACATCTCGCGATAGTCCGGTCGCCGCGGAAAGCTGATGTAGCGTTCTGGTCAAACTCCCCAGGACATCTGATACCGCCGGCGGGGGCGTGGCGTCTTCCTGGCTGGGGGCGATTTCCTGCGTCCTACCCAGGGTGTTTTCCCTCTTCGGAAAAGTGGTGTTTTCGCCACTTTCGTAGTCGGGATCGGACTCAATGGGCTCCTTCGAATCCTCCCCTCTTCCCTGTTCCATCTTTCTGTACAGACAATGATCTCTTTGCTTACTTGTACCTTGGCGTCCACAATTCTTTCGGCTCTTCGGACGGGGGAGTCTGTGATATCTTGGGACCTCTGGGACCAGTGTTACCAGATGCTAGACGAACCTCGATGTCAACTCTACCGTGCAGTCGTGGTGGAAGGCGACACAGCTGGGCCAAAGGTGAAATAAACAAACAGAGATACCACTAAGAAGCGTCTGAACATCAAGAAGGAATGGGACGAGAATATTTCTGACAGGAAAGGGTTTACCTCTATCGGAGCGTCCAGCGGACTGGGGCTGAAACAATGGCTGACTAAGGACTAATTAACTGAGGCCCGGGGCCTCCTTTTATAGCTTAGCTGGGTCCGAACAGGTCACTGCCCTTTTCTGACGTAAAGAAGGGGGGGGGGAAGTTATATTATGCAGGAGGGCCACGACCTCGTAAAAGTTGGACTGGGTTTGCTAGGCCTACTCTCCTATTCTCACCTAAGCCTGATTAGTTTTAACCTTAATTGTCTCCTGTTAGTCTCCATTCCTTCTATCTATACAGTTGCTATACTTTATTAGAGTCGTACGCGGTACAGATTGATATTATGTGATGCTTTATATTTGCAGTAAATAATAAGTTATATACAGTCACGTGGTGGAACATGTGGTAGCAGATATCTGGATTATTTACAACAATTCCATGGTCTTAAATCATCACATATATGTACTATATAGAAATATAAATCTGCTAAAGTGAAGTAATATTTACAAGTAGATTAAATTTTGATATTTTTTTATATGTAATTCTAAAGAGGTTTGAGATATAAAGATGTAATTTGAGATTTGTTTATCTATTGAGGTAATGAACAATTGCTACACAAAAATCTTTTTACAAATTCCAACGGTTTACAAAGTGAAATTGTGGATAACACAGAAACATATTATGATGCATTAGCGCGCCATCTGTTATCGAAATTCAAAACTATTATAGACGCGTATGATTTTTTTTTTTAAATATAATTTTTCCATTGCAGTAAGGACAGTAAAAATTTTTTTTTTTTTTTTTTTTTTAAGAATCATACGCGTCTATAATAGTTTCGAATTTTGATGACAGAAACCTATTACTTACATAGATGGATTTCACAATATTCTAACGGATTTGTGTTCTATGTATAAGTGAAACCTTTTGAGAGGTGCAGATGGTGAGGTCCGGTCTGATGTTGCTGCTGATGGCATGTTTGACCGTTGGAAAAGAAGAAATAATTCCATGCGGTGATCGAAACAGATGTCCTTTCCCGGGATTTGACTCTAACTGCAACTGCGACTCCAACTGTCACACGTACGGCGATTGCTGCACTGATATTCCACCAAAACCCTTCGTTCCTGGATTCCATCCACATATGTTCAAGTGCGATGAAGAGATATTGAAGATTGCCCAATGTCCAACAAATACGCCAGATAAGTTGAAAGAACTATGCGAAAATATCACGTCTAACAATGATCCATATTCCTATTTACCAGTTACCGATAACAGAACAGGAATTGTTTTTCGTAATATCCATTGTTATAAATGCAACAATATGCCTGAAGATTCTGCAGTTTACTGGGATTTGTTAGTGCACTGTCCATATTTAATAAATATCACTATTTCTCCGCATAATCAGAAAACTCTCTCTGAGGTCCTCGTCTACCATAACCTCTATAAATCTTGGGGAGTGCAGGATTTTAGATGGTTCTATAAATGCAGCCTTAAAATCCAACCTCCAGATGCACATTCTCCACATTTCTGTAATTGGCGGAAACGTTTTTATGTAGAAGATTGTCCTGTAGAATGGAAAAATGATACTATCCGAAACAAGTGCCATATCTATTTCTCGCCAATTATTGAGGACAGAATATACAAAAACGGATACTGCTCTTTCTGCAATGAGGTTGTACCACGTCATCCCTCGGTATGCGATGTAACCGACGTTCAATCAAGGATGAGCGACAGATATGACTGCAGGGAGGACATATTCGTACAATTAACCTCTGAACTTTGTCTTCTCTATGAGATGAATAATGGTAGCCATTCGAATTTAAGACGCACCCTTTACTGTACGGATACCATATTTGCATTCCCTAATTCCTGCCAGATTTTGAATTGTAGCTCTTCTGATATAAATTTAGTAGATGGTGTATGTGGTGGGTTAAGCCATTCGAACAGACATTTTTTTAGTACAGGACTTTTTATGGTTCTGACTCTATTTACTTCTTATTGTTTATTGTCTTAACTCTCACTCTGTGTATTATATATATCTATTTCCTCTTTATGCTCTGTACATATTCAGCTTTAAAGACGAGTAGAATGATTCGTTGTATATATGCCTTCATTCATATTCTCAACTTGGTCAATTTAATATACACTCGCTCTATTTATTTAGTTTATTATATTTACATATGTCTATACAGTGGTCTGTCTAGACTTATTTTTTAAAAATATATTTATTATCGTGGATGGCTTTTCTTGATTTATCAAGAAATTGGTTGGCCAAATATCTCGGAGTAAGCTAAATAAACGTTTAGTTTATTTTTACTCCACTAGATGGCGCTCTGCCATCTAAAAAGCACATGTGCTTTTGGTCAGGAGATGCCTTCTTTATTTTTAATATCAACACCTGACCCACTTATCTTTTTTTTTCTATTGTTTTTTCATTTATTATTTTGTAAATAATAACATTATGTTTGTTATGTAATTAAGGCAAGTAAAAAGGATGAATCCGTAACCAATTTAACTTTACATATTATTTATTATCAATAGAAATTATACAAAACAAATCTTGGTATATATGTCTACATGAAAACAACAAAAACAATAATTATTATATATATACAAGTTCCTTTTCAAACACCAGCTCATCTATAGCCATTGTTACTCTGTACAATATTCCAAAAATATAAAAAGCAGTGTTTGTGTGCAATCGCTTTTTTTCGAATTAAAAGGAAAGATGATTTTTGAAAATATAAAATATAGTTTTCAAAATTTATAATTTTAATCACTTTTAAAGGATATTTATTTCCGAAATATTTAAAAACAATTAAGGAAACAAATTCAAAAAGAAATTCATTCTATCTGTGAATATATATTATTTTTCATTTTTGTTTGTGATCTCTGATATTTTAAATTTAAAATCTATTTATTTGGCATCTTTTTTTAAATATTTATCATTACTGATCACATTTTCAATAGATATGATTATCACAGATATATATATTTAAGCATTACATATGTCAATTTATTGATGAGAAGAATTTGACTATCAAATTTGACTAAATGTTTTGACGCGATGAATGTAATACATTAATTTAAAAACTAAAATCAAAAGTCAGTTATTTTTCAGGAAGCTATTTTATTTTTTTTAACACCAATAATGTTTTTAAATAAAAAAAACAGCAGATTAAAGAAAACGTTATAAATAAATTATTTTTTTCCATCAAGTTTTCATATTTCAAATTATTTTTATTTGTTGTTTTACTAACTATGCTCTAATTAATATAAGATGAAAATTTAAAAATATTAATTCGAGAAACAAAACCATACCAAATTATTGTACACTACATATATTTTAATTATCACAACTACACTCATATTTATATACATATGGTAATTTAAACCAACAACCCTATATTGTATAATACTTATAACAAGATTGTCATGTTGTATATAGAAAAACATCTATAAATAATTATACGCATGATTGACATGTGTCATTGCATTACCATATGTAATATACTTTGTACAAACTGAGGGTGAATAAATAAAACTATGTAATAGATTAAGAGCTGAGTTAAAGCAAGATTGAGAAGTTCAAAAACGTCTAAAATCGAGAGAGAAATCCAACAACCCTAAAGGAATTCGGCAGCCCGTGCCATCGAGGTCAAAGGGTGCGGAATGCCCCAGACGTTCAAAGTCCAACTCCCCCCCCCCCCTCCCCCCTCCTCGGCAATGGTATATAAAAACCTCGGTTTTAGCACAATATAGACAGTCACTTCACCGTCGGCGTGAGCCCTTGTCGGTCTTAGCCAGGACCACCTCATTACCATGTAAAACAGTAAGAAATATTCTTTAACTCCATCTTGCTCTTAGCTCGACTCCTATCTGTTCATGGAACTTTCCTACTACAGCTGTGTCTCTTCGTTTTTTGTGTGTGGAAATTCCCAAGCTTTCCACTCTGCCTCGACCACGACTGCCTGTACTCTGTGAGAACTTTTAAAGGTCTTCCAAGGTGCAGAGAGGTACTGGAAAACTATCCACGCCCTGACTGTCCCTCTCGGTTACTACTGGTTTGACCCCCGGTTACCACAGCTATAGCGAGAATCGACAGGATCCCTCATCACAACCAAGTCGACAGGACCTCATCACATACATATATAAATATACTGTATAATACGTGTCTTTCTTTCTCCCTCTATAAATAATAAAATGTATTATATAAAATCAAATAAAGAAAACTATATTTGTAAAATTTTGTGTTTAAATCTGCATTTACTCTCAAAAACACGTTCCATATATACACTTCTGATACAGTGATTTTGGCTTAAAATTTAAATCAGCGCAATATTCCTATATGTCATAAAGTGTGACGCGAAAAATAGGTGTGTGTGTGTGTGTTGGTTATAATTTTCCATTCCTGTAAATATCTAAAGTTAAAATATGTATATTGTAAACAGGAATATTTATATATTAATTAAAAGGCATATTTTGGATCTAAAATAAAACATTTTATTTAATACAATATATATTTTAAAATATATTTATATATTGAAAATAAAGAAAGCATATCTCCTGACCACGAGCACATGTTCTTTTTAGATGGCAGAGCGCAGAGCAGAAATTGGGTTGGCCAAATATCACGGAGTAACTTAAATAAAAGTTTAGTTTATTTTTGCTCCACTAGATGGCGCTCTGCCATCTAAAAATCACATGTGCTCGTGGCCAGGATATGCTTTCTTTATTTTTAATATCAACACCTGACCCACTTATATTTCCTATTGTTTTTCATATATATGTTATATTAAAATATTATTTTATTTGAAAATATATTTCATGGATTCAAATATTCTGTTTAAATCTACCACCAGATGTCGGCATTTCCCTATATAAAACCGATTGTTGTTTCACGTTGGCTGGCTCAAACTTTTGTACATTATGTAAATAATCTTTTGTTTTCCTTATTCTACTCGCCTTAAGCCAGGTATTACTTTTATCAAATTATGTCTATTCTATATATTCCTTTAACTCAATTAAATTACTGATCAAACCCATATTTATTATTATTCTTTCAATATTTATGCCACGACTGCTCAACAAATATCTCTATTCTTAAAATAATCAGCATCAAGTATTAATTCTATATAGCTTTAATAATCAAAATACAACAGAAATCTCTTCTTATAATTATATTATATATATATGAAAAAAATGATATAAAAAAAAGTAATTTACGCAAGTTTGACTTTAAATACTCATTTCTTGGTTTGGTCTCAGTGTTACAGCCTACTCCACGCTGACGAGCGCCAACAGCGCGAAAGGCGTTCGTGGATGGCTTTTCTTGATTTATCAAGAAATTGGGTTGGCCAAATATCAGGGAACAGGTTAAAATCAATGAATAGTTGATTTCTGTTTCATGTTATCTAACACATCTTGTCGGCGTCTGAACCCTAAAGATTTAAAATGACAATAAAATTGTGAAAAAACATTCTTCCTGCAATATAGAAAGTATCAACAGAAGGTTTTATTAAGAGGATCTTCTGCTATGGAAACTGAATTTAAAAAAAATAGTCAACAGACTGGTTACAAAGAAAGGTTATTCCTAAATAAAAATATTGGTCAAATCTCTTTATATTTTATTCTGATAAATCAAGAAAGGTTAACATGAAAGCATTTATGATCGTTTTTTAAATAATTTTATAAATAAGATCAAAAGTTTTAATAATGTTCGAGTCATAAGGAAAACAATTTAGTTATTTGATAAAATAATACAAAAGTGAAATTGTAATGGAATCAGCTTGATGAAATAAGAAAAAGGAACATTTGATCGTAGAACTAAAAGTGTTGACGTGCGCCATCTGTCGGAATAAATATAAAATAATCGTTTATTTTTTAAAAATTAATACAGAATTGGCTAAATATCATTTTTTTTTTTATTAATCAAGAAAGTTTAACCATGTACGTGTTTCAGTGTCATCATTAACGTGGTGTAAGATATACCTCAGCGAACAAAAACAAAAAAACTGGTCTTTGAGGCCTCCTTTAAAATCATGAAACTTGTATTTAAAGCCGGTGATGGGGATATGAGAACGCCAAAGTGGACAAATAGTACAGAAGTGAAGTTGTACTGGGATCAGGTGGATAAATTAAGAAAATGGCATCTTCTGATCGTGCAATTCCTGATCTGTCTGAGGAAAAAATACTTTTTTGTCGTTGTGCTTTCCTTGATTAATCAAGAAAGGATATTTGAGGCAAGAAGTTTAATATTCTTTGAGTGTGAAAGCTTGTAAAAAATAGGAACTTACCCTCTATTATTAATTTGTTTATTTTTGGCCAAAAAATTCTGATATAATAAAAAGAATCAACAAGTAGTTTATATTTATTCCTGATAGATAGAGTACGCCATCAGCAACTTTTAAATGCATGGTCAGGAGATTTATTTTTCTAAATTTTGTTATAATTACAGTGAACGTTAGAGATGTAATTGGAGTTTTAAATATTTATATATCAATACATGTGAACATTTTCCTCTGACATCCCACACAATTTGAAATATATATTTTTTGTCCTTTTTAAATTCTTAAATGTAAGAATCATCTTTTAGTTTAATTAATTTTGGTAAATCTCAATTAGCTATCCTGCAACATTCATATGTATTAGCAGGAGCTATATTTCTTTTATCACCCTGATGTTCTTATGTTACATTATTATCTCTCTGACCAATCAATACTTCATTCAGTAAAAACATTGATTTTGGATCTAAGAAGTTTTATTCTTTCAGTAGCTCCATACACACCGGCACATTTACAAACTCGCCTCTTCAAAGAAACTCTGTTTCCCAAAGAAGTAAAGCTACACAAAATTATGGAGTATCAAAGCTATTTTGATCCAGGATGAGCCTATATTTTAATATCGATTTATTATTTAAGGAGTATAGATAAATTTAAAAAACACAATAGTAACCGGCATTTGCACAACCGAATTTTATTTCAAGCAAAGAACTCGTAATACACAATATTAGTAAGACTTAAGAAAATTGAGAACTAAGGGCTTCTCTTGGTTTTTCATGCCGTCAACTATGAGCAATGTTTATACCGTACCAAGGACTAACGTACCAAGAGCTAACGTTTCAAAGGCTAACTCAGCAAGGACTAACGTTCCAAGGAATAAGGAACCAAGGGCTAACGTTCTAAGGGCTTACGTTCCAAGGGCTAACGTTTCAAAGGCTAACTTAGCAAGGACTAACGTTTCAAGGAATAACGTACCAAGGAATAACTTACCAAGGGCTAACGTACTAAAGGCTAACGTACTAAAGTCTAACGTTCCAAGGAATAACGTATCAAGGGCTAACTTAAAAAGGGCTAACGTACCTAGGACTAACGTACCAAGAATTAACGTTCCAAGGGCTAACGTACCAAGGGCTAACGTTCCAAGGACTAACGTACCAAGGGCTACTGTACCAAAGACTAACGTACCAAGGGCTAACGTTCCATGGACTAACGTTCCAAGGGCTGACGTTCCAAGGGCTAACGTACCAAGGACTAATTTACCAAGGGCTATCGTACCAAGAACTAACGTACCAAAGACTAACTTACCAAGGGCTAATGTTACAAGGACTAACACACCAAAGGCTAACGTTTCAAGGACTAACGTTCCAAGGGGAGAAGCTCCAAGGGCTAATGTACTAAGGGCTGAAGTACCAAAGGCTAACGTACCAAGGGCAAACATACCAAGGGCTAACGTTCCAAGGGCTAACGTACCAAGGGCTAACGTTCCAAGAGGTAGCGAACCAAGGGCTGACATTCTGAAGGCTAACGTACCCAGGACTAGCGTACGAAGGGCTAATATTTCAAGGGCTAAAATCACAAAAGCTAATGTACCAAGAGAATTTTATATCGATCATGGGCTTCTGAAGTGCTTTGCCATAGAATATGATCCATCCGAGTAGCTCGTATACATTAAATCTTCTAAAACAAGTTTAATAGCAGTCTTGATGTTATATAATCAGCTATTTTCAGAATCAATAAGAGCCAAATAGAGGAGAGTTGGGCTTTTTTAGGGATGTAGTATACAGAGTTTTAGAGATTGCTAAAGAAGATCTTTACAAAATCATTATTGATATTGTTTTAGGCTTAAAGATACAAAAAAAAAGATTAGCTTAATATTTCATTTCCCAATTCGCATATTGATTGTTTCCCGAAAACTTGAGAAGGGGAAAATTATAGATCAGGGTGAAATATTCCACCAGAATTATATCGAAGACAAGGAACCTGCTAGCTAATTATTGCTGAATTCCTAGGCGGGAAAAACTGAAGAGATCAAGCATGTTCCGAGAAGCGTCAAAAAGAATAAAATGTCTAATAGATAAAAATCGTAAACATACATGTTAAACATATCATGAAGTAATAGATTTTGCATCTTTTTTTCCTATTTTATGACAAATATGCATATGTAATTTCAATAATATATTGGATTTTTACATCGAAGTAGTGTTTTTTTAGGTACTCTTAGCATATTTTGCAAAAAGACTACGCGGTAGAGATAAATGGAGGTCATATTTGAGTTCAGTACAATACATAAATTGAATTAGTATATCTCATGCAGCTGAAAAAGGAGGATTTGCATAACTGCATAAAATCCAATCAGCCTAGTTTGTTAACAAAATATTTTGATAAAAAATAAAGAATATAATAGATATTTCATATATATATATATATATATATATATATATATATATATATATATATATGTGTGATGAGGTATCCTGTCGACTCTCGCTATACTGTGTTGACCGAGAGGAACAGTCAGGATGTGGGGTTTTCCAGTACCTCTCTGCAACTTGGAAGACCTTTAACAGTTCTCACAAAGTACAGGCAGTCGTGGTCGAGGCAGAGTGGAAAGCTTGGGAATGTCCACACAAAACACGAAGAGTCACAGTTGTATTAGGAAAGTTCCGTGAACAGATAAGAATCGAGCTAGGAGCGAAAGGTGGAGAGATGAAAAGTTTTCTTACTGATCTACGGCATGGTCGAGCATCAGAAGATGAAGTGACGAGGGCTCCCGTTGATGGTGAAGTGACTATAAAGTGACTATATTTTCGGCTAGGGCGGAGGTCTTATATATCTTTGCCGAGAGAGGAAGTATTGAATTTCAGCGAAAGCAACAAGAACGTCGATCGGAATCGAAATTGTGCGCTCTGGCAAGGCCCTGGCAGTTTCCTATCTTTAGACCTTGTTGTGGGACTGCTACATCTCGATCTCTGCTTTAGCTCAACTCTTAATCTATTACAGAGTTTTATTTATTTATCCTCAGATTGTACAAAGTACATTACATATGGTGATGTAATGACACATGTCAATCATGCGTATAATTATTTATAGATGTGTTTCTATTATACAACATTAAAATCTTGTTATAAGTATTATAAAATATAGAGTTGTTGGTTTAAATTACCATATATATACTTTTATATTTAATTATATATTATTTAACCGAAAAAAAGTTTTAGATTTTCAAAGGTTCATCTATATAAATACCTAAACATTATAACATGGATTAGAATTTATTAAGGTAATAGACTTTTTTTAGAACATCAGACTATCAGATTTCCAAGTACCACGCGTATAATTCCGGTTACCGACATTTTGTCCACGTCCTGTTAATTGTCGTTTCTTTGTGGAAACGTTGTAGGGCCTCTTCTTAATAAGAATGATGAAAGCCCTTTCAATTTTTCATTATTGAATCACTATTCGTATCAAATACCTCATATGTATTTGCTTCGAAATGAATGGAGATTATTGGTCTGTTAGCAAGTCAGAGCTATTCGATTTCTGTAGGAAAGAAAATGCCACGCCGCGAAGTCAGGATCACTGGATGATTATTAGATTATTTTCACAAGTTTATAACCCTTAGAGAGAGTGATTAATTTTATTAAAAACGTTTAGTTTACCAATAACATTCCTTTAGGACCTATTTGGGCTGTTGTACAAACATCCAGATATTGTGTTAACACCTAGTCACCGTACTATCACCTAGATCTTATGCTAATACCTGGAGAAATAGTTCTAAAACGAGCTCAAAATGTGCGTCGTCCATGATGAAGAGTACGATGTCATCCGCATAAGCGACCGCGCTGCTGTGTCCCAAGATCCTCTCGAGGCGGCGTAGCAGAGGTCCTACTCCAATTATGAAGAGGACGGCGCTGAGACGGCAGCCCTGCCCCACCTCGTTGAAAGGCAGAAAGGCCCTGGTATGGACATCTCCGATCCCGATGGCGGCGTCTGCTTCTCCGTAGAGGACAGCAATCCACCCCAGGAAGGTAGATGGTAAGCCCAGCTTCTCCAGCAGGGGGGACAGTTAGCTCCTGATGAGACTATCGAACGCGATTTCAGGTCCAGAGAGATGACGGCCAGCGGCGTGTCATGTCTGGATGCCCCGGCGGCTTCGTCATACACTAGCGCAATGTTCCAGGAGGATGACGGTTCCGGAACGGCGTAGGTCTGACAGTCGGGCACGAGGTTTGGCAGATGACGGCGCAGACGGCCCATTAGCACACCGCTGAGGAACCCGTAGTCAGTCGTTGGTAAGCTGATTGAACAGAATGCCTGTAGACCCGGCCACCGTGCATTTTCGGCAGCAGGATGACCTTGCTGCACTTTGAAGATGGAGGCAAGTCCCCGCGGAGTCGAGAAGCCTCGAAGACTTGCCAATGAATTCCGGCGTAGAAATCTTTTGACAAACTCAAAGGGTGAACCGTCCCATCCCGAGGCACGGCCATTTGGCAGGCGGTGGATGGCTGCCATTATATTGATCGCGGGAGATGTCAGCGAGAAATAGCTGGTCCCACTCGTCGAACTCTAAGAGGATCACTTCAGCTAGGAAGTCGGCGATGGCTTTTGTCGATCTTGGAGCCGAAGAGAAGCGACTGCTTAAGCGTTCCAAAAGGAAATGCCTAAGCTATCCCCGGTAAGGGTGTAAGGAGAGCAACGTCTGGTTCGGAGGGAACGCCCGAGGTCTGACAAGGAAGGAGAGTCGGAGCAGACAATGTCGTCCTCCAGTCTCCGCCTCAGGAAGTGGCTCGCTCTCTCGATGTATCCACCACCGTCTCTTACTCTAAACACCCCACACACACATACACACAAAAGGTGTGTATGCTATATACAAATAAATATGCTCTAATCATACAAATCTATACCAATGCTGTCTGAAGCCAGAAAGACAAATACTATTGGGTTATCAGGAGATTTCAGTGGTTTTAAGACTCTCTCTCTCTCTTACAATAACTTCTTAAAGGAAATTCAAACTATTTTTGACGCGTATGTTTCTTTTAAAATAAATCAATTTCCTACTGCCCTCACTGCAAGGATAAAATAATGGGAGAGCCTTACTCATCAGTGGTAAACCATCCCAGCGGTTTCACCAGTTTAATCTACCCTACCGCGGTAATATTGAATTTTTCGGGTTTCTTTTTATACTGATACTACATCTATACTCTTGAAAAGGGTATTTTAAATGAACTATGAACAGTAGAAATACATATAATAATGCCTCTTGTGGTTATAACAGAATATTCTACCTACATTCCCTCTATATGTAATTATTCTTAAACCGTGGTTGAAAAGAAGTGCTATTAAAATGACATTAATATAAAGAAATGAATGTAGTGTGAATATTACAAACATCATGAAGGAAGTATCTGGTTATTTTTATTTTGAGTCTTGAGGATATAATTATACAAGAATAACATCTGAGCAGGTATGCACATAACCTTTCTGACTTGGAATGGTATTTGTAGCCCCACGATTTTGCTGATTCGTTGAAGTTTTATGTATCTCCTTTGTCCCTATGCATTCCTTTGTCCCGACCTATGACCTCAATCAATAACACTTGACTTGGTGCCGACTTAGTCCTCCTGTCTCTAGGACCATGCTACGGCCAAAGTGGTGCAAAGTATAGCGATGGTCACCGTAATGTATATATGTATGGAATTATGTAAAATAGTATATTTGATTGTATTTTAACTCGTGATCTATTGGGGATTTTTATATTGTCTAGAGTTTTCTCCTGTAGAGGGCTTTCATGACCGAAAGATATAGATTTATGAAAATTAAAAATGTTCTTAACCGTAATAGAGTTGACAGGTATGCAAATTAGATGTACGCTGGTACTGTCAACTCTATTACGGTTGAGAGAACATTTTTATTTTCATAAATCTCTATCTTTCTGTCACAAAATCCTTCTACAGGAGAAAACTCTAGGCAATATAAAAATCAGCAATAGGACACGAGTTAAAATATAATCAAATATACTATTTTACATAATTTCATACATATATACATTACGGTGACCATCGCTATATGCAACTTTGCAAATCAGATGTACGCTGGTAAAGTCAATCTTCTATAAATTGGAGAACAGAATGTTGATATATTGATTATTGTATTGGTGTTAAATACTGGTGTTTCTATCTTTGAATACAACCCTCAATAGATCTTGTTGAAAAAGGAAGAAACTGTCGAATATATATTTTGAAGTTGAGATGAAGAAAGCTATATGGTCTATAAATACGGTGGATTAGCATTTCAAGATATCTGTGCTTGTTCTAAACGGACCACAGTTTTTTTTCACTTATCCCTAGTACACCTGGTACAGGCCATGATAATTATGGTGGGTAGAGGTAGGCGACTGCTTTTACTGTAAGTGCACCACATGTCTACATATGTGAAAAGTAGTTCGACTTTGCACTTACAAATGTGCCAGAGCCCCGTTTTGTTACTTGCACTCGCGGGTGGGGGTTGGACTTTTGAAAGAATCGGGGGACACTATCTGCGAGAGCATTGGAATAGTTCATGAACACACTATGACGTATACGAGCCAAATTAAAAATCGAATCATGACTATTGTGCTCTAAATCATAAATTAAATAAATCACTATATCAAATAAATCACTATGACCTATACGAGGTGTGTTCAAAAAGTATCGCGACTTTTGTGTTTTTTTCAAAAATAATTTATATATTCATGAATACCTATTTTGTCCCCTTCAAAGTAATCCCCATGGGATATTATACACTTGTGCCACGGTTTTTCCAATCTTCGAAGCACTCTAAAAAATCATTTTTAAAAATATATTTTTCAGCTCCTCCTTCGATGCCGTCTTTATCTCGTCAAGCGTAGCGTAACGTCGTCCTTTCATGGACCTCTTCAGTTTAGGGAACAAGAAAAAGTCACAGGGGGCCAGATCTGGGGAATACGGTGGCTGCGGCATCATTAGTGTGTTGTTTTTTGCCAAAAAGTCGCGCACAAGCAACGATGTGTGAGCAGGGACGTTATCGTGGTGCAAAAGCCAATTTTTGTTCTTCTACAAATCCGGGCGTTTCTGGCGGAATGCTTCGCGCAAATTGAGCATAACTTGCAGGTAATATTCCTTATTGACCGTTCTACCCTGTGGCAAGAACTCATGATGCACCACGCCCCTGCAATAGAAGAAAACTGTCAGCAAAACTTTCACATTCGACCGAACTTGGCGCGCTTTTTTCGGTCTTGGTTCGTGCGGCAGCTTCCATTGAGATGATTGAGCTTTGGTTTCCACGTCATAACCATAAACCCACGCTTCGTCACCAGTTATGACCCTCTGGAGCAAATTTGGGTCGTCGCGGACAGAGTCCAACATCTCATTAGCAATGTTCATGCGATGCTGTTTTTGGTCGCAATTGAGCAATTTTGGTACGAATTTCGCGGCGACCCGTCTCATGCCCAAATCATTGATAAAAATCGAATGGCACGAGCCAATCAAAATGTTTAGGTCCTCAGCAACTTCTCTAACGGTGATTCCCACGATTAGCCAATATCATTTTCTCCACTTCATTAATTTTTACGTCTGTTGTTGAAGTATCCGGGCGTCCGGCACGCTCTTCGTCGTTCACATCTTCTCGGCCTTCTGAGAACATTTTGTACCACCGATAAACGTTGCTTCGGTCCAAGGTAGCTTCTCCGTATGCCACAGTCAACATTCGGAATGCATACGCGCACTTAATTTCGTTACTTTCTGTTTTTGTATCCTGCATCGGCGTATATAGCCGCGCTGACTCATATTTTCTTTCCCCATGATTACCATTTCATCAATATATATAATCCTTTCACCTTGTTGTATTTTATTAATTAAAGAATAATTAACGTTAAGCGCTGTGTGTGTAATCAAATTGAAATACAACAATTACAAAGATTTATATTTAAATATGGTATTTAGCGTCTTTTGTACGCTCCAGGAACCTGGGTAAACAAACACTACCTTTATTTCACATTATTGTCGCGGATTTCCTTTGTCAAATAGATACTAGGAATCTCACTAAGCGCAGTTTTCTTTCTGAAATTTATTCACCATGCATGCCAAAACATGCTTTTTTTATAAAGTCAAAATTTTGGCTACTATTTACATAAAAATTATTATATGAAAATTTACATCAATTGGAAAATAGATATACAAATATTATACTGTGACAATACAGTTAAACCTGTCTATAGCGCCCCCTCTTGGGACTCACCAAAATAGGGTGCAATAGAGAGGGGGTGCTATACACAGGTCACTTTTAATGTAAATCGTATCGTACTACGTATTTAAAATCGGGCGCTATAGAGAGGAAAGTGCTATTTAGAGGAGGCGCTATAGACAGGTTTAATTGTATATAACACATTCTTTATTAAACAAAGGTTGTTTCAATTTCAATTTAATGTATGATTATTATATTGTTTCAGTATAATTCATCAATTTTCTGAAAATGGATATAACTTTATTTGAAACTACTACACCTCTCTATTAAAAATTAGAAAATATGCAAACAGAGAAATGCATTTACACTCATGGACAAAACTTAAGGAAGTCGAAATCTTTTGATGTCGCCAGTTATCTGTTTTTTTTTTTAAGGAGACAGAAGCAATTCTGTTCACACTTGGTTATCCCGTGTGTCTTCAATAAAGGTCACTGTAATATCTTTCAGAGTAATTTTCTGAATTCTTATATACATGATAAAAGGTATAACTTCCTTTTAAGTTTTTTCCTCGAGTGTATTTGATATTCTTTTACAGAATAACTCAGAATATGATCAATGAATATTGCATAACACAACTTTAGGAAAATATGGTTAAATTCAATCTCAATACCGTGAACTATTATTATTTAACATGGTATTGATAGAAAGGTATTTAATGCCATTACAGATATGGCAAGAAGAACTTCAAAAACTCAATAGAAATCAACAAACACCTTTAGCAAGACTAAGACCTTTTATAAAAACCTTAAAATTTAAAAATGGACAAAAAAAAAAACTTATAAATAATGGCTTGAAATGCAATAGTGCAGAAGCTTCTCCGGAGCATATCTTGTGATGCTCAGAACTGACAATAGAGGACCTATTTTCCAGGCCTATAACTACCATCGAAAAATTGGAGAGGAGTGGATTTCAGGAATTGGTTTAACCATGGAGATAAGCACCACCACCACAAATATGGCAAAGCTTGCATACAATTTGATAAAGTTAGATTTCAATAGGAATATGCAATATGTTTTCCCCAAAGGTGTATCATACCTGTTACAGGATTTAGGCACACAATAAGGCAAGGTCATTAAAAATGTCGTTAGCTATTACGGACAATGACGGAAGGGTTTCAAAGAGTTGTGCAATAGGACATTTTGACATACTGTTTCCTGATTGGCTCTTCAAATTTACTCTCGCAGATTTGGCGAGCAGGCTTTCTCCCAGCTAAGGTGAGTTTTCTAATGCAGAGAGTTTTATCTCTCTCTCTCTCTCATTGATATCTATGCTATATACATTTTTAAAAAATATATTTCAACATCCCTATATACATATTATAAATACAAATATTATCATGTAATAAAAGATCTTTTGTTGATTTTTGATTATATTGAGGATTATGCTATTTTAATGCAGTCCTGGTTAAAATCTTGAAAATAAAAATAGTTAAAATAATGAAGATTAGAAATAGCTTTAATTGAGATTATGGGACATATAAAAACATAATTTGACAAAAGTACTGCCTGGCTTAAGGCTTAAGAATTAAAAAATGAAAAACTTATTTACCTAATGTACAAAAGTTTTGAGCCGGCCCTCGGGAAACAACAACAATGAGTTTTTATAGGGGAATCGTGACCTTTGGCGGTCGATTTAACAAAGTATTTGAATCTATGAAATATAATTTTTAATAAAATAAAATATTTTAATATAACATACATATATTTAACTTTCATTTGTCTCTAGTGTTTTTATTTATATTTTCTATATTGACAATTGACAAGTTGTTTATATGTCGAGTTATCATGGTTTCGAGTGTAAAAATATTTTTTTAATCAGTCAAGATGTATACAAAAATACATTGATGTATTAATATTTTATTAGAATTATTCTTTTTTATTCCAGTTTTATTGGAATATAAAAAAGGAATATATTGTCCTTTTCTTTCTAAACGACTGTGAAAAAAAATTATTTATTTAATTTTTTTTTCTTAATTTTTATTCACCGGATATATCCCATTACAATTTCACCTTTATACTAATTTTTCACACTTTGAGATATATGTTTTTTTGATTTTTTCCTAAATCTAAAAATTCAATTGACTTTTCACTATATTTACATTTTTTATCTTGTTTATACTTTAGGATAATAAGGTACACTTCTGTTAAAACTATTCACTTCTAATACATTAAAAAACAATAATTATACGCTTACTTCTACCTTGAAGTGTAAATTTAATGGAGATTTTTCGAAAGATTGCAGATTTGAAACATTTTTACAATGTTTGTGTTTGCAATTTCACAAAATAAGTTGAAAAATATTGACATATTTAGAAACATACGTATAACAGTGGGGAATATTGTTATCTACTAATAATGTCTTTATAATGTTTATATGAGAATTCAAAACTATTATAGACGCGTATGATTCTTTTAAAAATTAAACCATTTCTACTTTACTGCATTTCAACATTACTGCATTGAAAAATTAATGGAAGGGTTTTTAATTTTTAAAAGAATCATACGCGTCTTTAATAGTTTTGAATTCTCATTACAGATGGCGCTCTAGTGCATCATATTATAATGTTTATATGTATGTAAATATGGATTGATGTTATTCGATCTCTGATTGGTCATTTCTGTCACGTGATCTTAACCATTCCTGGCTCTCAGTGAACATAATCAAGGTTTAAAATTTAAAATACATCTTCTCAGAATAAAAATATTATTTTGGCATTTCGTTTTGACGTTAAAACTAAATTTTATTTCAAGTTTGTATTCATAATATTAGGCACATAAGAATAGATTAATTATATCAACACCGTTTTGAATCATTTATTCTTTGAATATTTGCATCTGTAATGGGTTTTAATATTCTAATTTATTATAATAATCAACACAAATTTAAATAAAAATAATAAATTTCAAAATGTGTCAAATGTCTTACAGACCGCTCAAATTAAGAAGTAAACAAATCGAAAACAAAAGTAGTGGAGCAAGAGATAAAAAGTAAACATAAATGTATATACAGTGTACTCCGCTTATAACGAAGTCGCATTATCCATGACAATCACTTTGTTATATCCGAAGTTTGTTATATCCGCAGTTGGAAAAAAAAATGTTTTGTACCAATAATTTTATTTACTATTCAACTCAAAAGAGCAACACAAAGATCAATAACAACATTTGTGATTTTCTTTTGACATTTAAAAGTCAGTAACAAGTGCTGAACACTCTTTTCGATGTTGTCCAAGTCTGACAGATGCCTATGAAGAGACTTGGACTCATCCTGACATTGAAGAAACAATCGCAGAGTTTGAATGCTCTCCAAGACCTCTTTTGGATGCGGAATGTGGACAATTGGGTCTACTTCTTCATCAACTTGGTCCGTTTCTTCTTCTTCTTTTGCTTGAAGAATGCTCTCGACAGTTTGTTTTCGTTCTCCTGCCATGGTAAACGTTAATAAAATATAAGCGTTTATTAAACAATTTAATTTTGTTTAAATAATGTAAAAAAAATACTTATAATATGTTTGCATATTTTAAAATTGTATATTATTAACTTATTTGTTGTGTATCATTAAATTTGTGTCATTCACACGTTGTAATTTGATATATATTATGCATAATATATTAGTCAATTATAATGGTAAATGAGAAAACTTCGTTATAAACGGATAAAATAAAAATTTATGCATGCAAATCACTTCGTTATAAGCGAAAATTCTTTATATCCGACTTCGCAATATCCAGAGTTCTTTTAATGGTTTAAGCCCTTCTTTTCTTTCGTGCAGACAATTTCATTCGCTATATGCGGAATTTCGCTATAACCGACTTTGTTATAAGCGGAGTACACTGTATAGCCTGATACTCTGGTGATGTAATTCACATTACATATTTTCATATCTTTCTTAGAAGGTTTATGCACATTAGTGTCAACATTTTGTGTATTGAAACCTTTCTTAGAAGGCTTATGCATATTAGTGTCAACATTTTGTGTATTGAAACCTTTCTTAGAAGGCTTATGCATATTAGTGTCAACATTTTGTGTATTGAAACCTTTCTTAGAAGGCTTATGTACATTAGAATCAACATTTTGTCTATTGAAACCAAATAATTAACATAATTTGAAGTTATAAAATAATAATATCCTAACATTTTCCTCTCTTACCTAATGTTATTACGAGTAATGGTAATTGTTATTATTATTATCTAATCATAATAAATAGCATTTGTTATAAAACAGAGTAGTCATTAGTCAAACTTTCACTTAGAAAGAACCTGGGTGAAGCCATTCGAGCAGATATCTAAATCCAAGTTCCAAATAACTTTATTAGGTGCCGCTCAAAAAGAGCAACCTAGATAATCATATTTACAATATACTGTGGAGGGTGGTTATGTACAGGGGTTCATTTACAATTATAATTTATATTAATATATATTGATGTCGTTGAGTCCACAGGTCCTTGGGGATATTGTTCTTGAGAAGATTTTGTCTGGCTTGTTTGATATTCAAAGTGGATTTTTTTTTTTCACTTTTCGTCATTTTGGCTCAATTTATGGATTAGATATCTACATTTTTACAAATATTCTCTATACATTTTATTTATATTCCTGCAATCTGTTTTGATATTTGAGCTAAAACCTTGTATTTATGTAAAAGGTGTTATTGATCAAAGTTTTTGTTTTACCAAAATCCTAATTAAAAAGTTTAAATAAAATTCTTAATCGAAATATTTAGTATTTTATGTTGGTTTTTGTGGGTGTTTAAATGGGAAGTAGGGATCACGTCAATTATATAATCATTAAAATATTTATTAACATATAAAATTAAAAGAACGGATATATAAGAGCCACGTAAAGTATCTGTTCTTGCCTGTTCTTCTGTTTACCTTTTTTTCTCCTGGCGTTGTTTATCTTCTTTCATAGAATATTATTTATAATTGTAAATTTTAATCATACATAAATTTTAAAAACAATAAGGAATATTTTTAAAGATTAAATAAAAATGTTACACAAAATTATAGGCAACATATTTGCAACAAAGCCCCCGTAATTTTGGGGAATATTTTCCATTAATTCAATTAAATTAAAGTTTAAAGTTCAAACATGGTACACAATGAGAACGTCGGGCTGGTGGCCGACAGGTCGTGATGTCACCGTCACCTCATGGTTGTTTCCCATAATTCAACGCGCCTTCAACATGGCCGCTTTGTTTACAAATAGAATGATTACAAAGTTTGGAATTTTATGATACACAGTATGAAATAAAGTTTAAAACACGCATATTAAATCTATTCAAAATGATCATATTTTATATAATCGAAATTATGTTTAATACAATCAAAATATGTCATTAGTAATATATATATTCAAATAAGTAAACAATCTCTTTTTAAAATTGTTTATACAACATTAATCATTTTTAAAGTATTTCTTAGTTAAAATCTTTGGATACAGCTTTTGTAAGAAAGTCAGATAAATTATCAGATGAAGGTGTGAATGATATAGTATAATTATTAACAATCAGATTTTCATGTAAAAAATTAACAGTTCTAATTATATGATTACTTTTAAGAGAAGTAACTCCAGTTTGGCAAAGGGTAATTGCTGATTGGTTATCACAATTAATTTTTATATTAAAATTAACATTTTTATGATATACTCTTGCAAAAAGTTGCTCAATTAAGTATTTCAAATATACACATCTTTTGTAGCAGGTCAATAAAGTATTCATTTCTGAATCACAGGTTGATAAAGCAGTATTGTCTTGTGACTTTGACATCCATGATATGAGACATGAGCATAAATGAGTAGTAATGCCAGTAATAGATTTTTCTTTATTTTTTCCATCTCTCCAACTAGCATCACAAAATGCTTTAATGAATGTACCATATTCACTTGTATAACATAAGCCTAGACTTTTAGTTCCTTTTAGATATCTGATAATTATTTTTAAGGAAGACATATGAATTTCTCTGGGGTCATTTGAATATTTAGATAGAAGTGTTAAAGGTAAAGCTATATCTGGCCTAGTTCTTACACTCAAATACATTAATGAGCCCAAAATTTCCTGATATTTTTTAATGTCACATTTAGGTGAATTTTCAAATATAGCTAAATTAGTGTTTAAATCAAGTGGTGTTAAAGCATGTTTACACTCCTGCATATTGAATTTTATTAAAATTTCATTAACAAATCTCTCTTGATTGATGAAAATATTATTATTATTATTATTATCCCTAAATATATCCATACCAAGGAAATGGATGTCTCCAATATTTTCCTTAACAGTAAATTTATTTTTTATTTTAGAGATTGCAATAGACAATATTTTCTCATCTGAATAAATTGCAATTATGTCATCTACATAGATTCCAAGAATTAAGAGTGAATTGTTATTTTGGTAACAAAATATACATTTATCAGCAGAAAATATTTTAAAGCCATTATTCAAAAGATATTGGGTAAAAGTGTTATACCATATTTTACCTGATTGCTTCAGGCCATATATAGCTTGGTTTAATTTACAAACTAAGCTATTATCACTTACTTCAAATCCTTCAGGTTGTTTCATGTAGATGGTCCCTTCAAGGTTCCCATAGAGGTATGCAGTAACAATGTCAAAACATTTTATGTCATATTGCATGATGGCTGCAAATGCTAGTATGACCCTAAGTGAGTCATTCTTGATGACTGGTGAGAAAATTTCTTCATAGTCTTGGCCATAGCTCTGTTGGTAGCCTGTTGCAACTAGTCTAGCTTTGTATTTTCTATCTTGTGTTGTTGCATCTTTCTTGATGGTGTAAATCCATTTACTTGATTACTTTAGAGCCTTTGGGAAGAGGTTGAAGTGTCCAAACTTTATGTTCCCTTAGAGAGTCAAGCTCCTTTTCCATAGCTCCTATCCACTTTTCAGAATCAGGTAAATTCATAGCTTCTTTGTAGCAGTTGGGTATGGAATATCCTTGATGAGATGTCTTTAAAACAGTATCACCAGTTTGGTAACTTGAATCAGGTGAGTCATTATCCATTTATTCAACATCACTTAAGGAAGGTTCATAATAGAATCCAGGTCCAGGATGATGAGGTCTCAGATCATAATGGTGTTGTTGAGTTGGTGATGAAGCATTTTCTTGTAAGATTGCTTCTGTTATAGATGGATGATAATTTTCCTCAGAATCTTCATCTCCCAAGTTAATTAGGGTATAATTTTGGGTCATCTTATCTTTTTCTTGATTTAAAAGTTCTGATCCTTTTCTTGTTTCAAAAAATTTTACATCTCTGGTTTCAGTAATAGAGAAATCTTGGGGGTTACAAATTCTATAGGCTTTTCTATTGTTGGAGTATCCCACAAAAATTGCAGTTTTGGTAATTTTTTCAAATTTTGATCTTTTGTGTTTGGGGGTCCACATTTCTGCTAAACAACCAAATATTTTCAAATGCCCAATTGTTGGCTTTCTTCCTGTAAAAAGCTCTTCTGGAGTGCACCTTTTGTTATGTCTTGATGGGGTTCTATTTTTAATGTATGTGAATGCATCCATGGCTTCAGCCCAAAAAAAATGTTGGCAGTTCTGCTTCTATCAAGAGTGCTCTGGTGCTTTCTATAAGAGATCTGTTTGCTCTCTCTGATCTTCCATTTTGTTCTGGAGAATAGAAAGTTGTTTTCTGGTGTTCAATACGCTTGGTTGTAGAGTATGATTCTAGATTAGAATTGACAAATTCCAGGCCATTATCACTTCTTATTGATTTTACTTTTCTTTCTAAAGAATTTTCAATTCTTTCTATGAAATTCTTGATGGCATCTGGAGTGTCAGATTTAGATTTAAGAAAGTTTGTAAATATTTTTCTTGAATAATCATCCACTATTGTTAGAATGTATTTTGCTTTGCCAATTGAGATTGGTTGTATAGGGCCAATGAGATCAACATGTAGGAGATCAAGAGATTGGGATGATTGATCAAATTTGACTTCTTTAAAAGGTTTTCTGGAGAATTTTTCTTGGGTGCATGTTACACAATTCAGATCTTTTCTTGTATTGCAGTTAAATTTGTGTACTAGTGCATTGTTTTGCATCATTTTCATGTATTCTTCGTTGATGTGACCAAGTCTTTTGTGCCATATATCCCATGATGTGTCACTGATTTTTAAAGTTTTTGGGGTTGGTGGGAGATATGTATCAGTACCTTCATTGATTATGTAGAGTCTTCAATCTTTGATGCTGTTAATAAAGTGTCTCCTTCTTCATCCTGAATGTGTCCACCCTTATTGTCAAAAAGAATCTGTTTTTTGTCTTGAATGAGCTTGCTTACAGATATTAAATTGTCATTTAATTTTGGTACATAGAGTACATCTTTCAGAATGATAGATTCTTCATCACTGTTCTTTATTTCAACATCTCCAATTGATTCTGATGTGATTTAGCTATCATCAGCCAAGGTAATTTTCTTATTCATGGCTTGGATATTCTTCAGATGGTCAAGGTGAAAAGTCATGTGACTGGAAGCTCCACTGTCAAGAATCCATTGTTGTTCCAGATTGTCTCTTGCTGCTTCACAAGTTTAGCAAAGTCATTTCTATTTTCATCTTTGGCAAATGTAGCCTTTGAATTTTTATTGGGTGTATTTGCTTTGTAGCCACTTGATCCTTCTGATGCAAATGTTTGCTTTACATTTGTATTTTTCTTGTTTTCAGGGTTGTGCCAGCATTCAGCTGCCTTGTGTCCTGGTTTGTGGCATATGAAGCATTTGTATGTCTTTGGTGTTTTCATTTCTTTGTAATGTTTATATTTGTCCTTGCTGTAGACTTAAAAAGCTGAGGAATTTTCTTCCTTTGTATCATTAGAAAATCTTTCGTGGTAGAGTTTTAATGAGTTTCTTAAGTCAAAAATTGTTAATTTTTCTTGGTTGCTGAGTTGAAGTACGATGAGATTGTATTTGTGGGGTAAACCTCTTATAACTGAAGTGATAAACTCTTCGTCTTCAATATCGGCGCCTAGATTTCTGGCTTGTTCCAAAAGTCTTTCTGCTCTGTAGAGATAATCTTCCCATTTTTCTTCCCTTTTCATTACTAATCTAGAAACGTCATTTCTAGCATCAATTATTATCTTCCTTTTATCGCCCTCATATCTGGCATGTAGAGCATTCCAAATTTCCTTGCTAGTTTTACATGTCAAAATCAGGGCAACTAAGGAATCAGTCATCAAACAGGTAAGAATACCTTTAGCTTGTGCGTCCTTTTTTTTCCATTCTTTAAACTTTTCTTCTTCTTTGGGTGGATCAGCTTCCAAAATGGCGTCCAATTCTTTTCCTTCCAGAATTGAAATAATTCGGAATTTCCAAGAGGCAAAATTTTTGCCATCAAATTTTGGTATTTGCACATTACTCTCCATTTTCTGAAGATATTCCTATACCTTTTCGGTAATCAACTTTCCGTTGAATTCCAAAGAAGTTAGTCTTTTGGTATTAGCGACGCTAGGCCTTTTTTTTTTTTTTTAGGCGCAGTGGAAGCGTGCTGGGCCCATAAACATTGTTGGTTTTTGTGGGTGTTTAAATGGGAAGATAGGGATCACGTCAATTATATAATCATTAAAATATTTATTAACATATAAAATTAAAAGAAAGGATATATAAGAGCCACGTAAAGTATATGTTCTTGCCTGTTCTTCTGTTTACCTTTTTTTCTCCTGGCGTTGTTTATCTTCTTTCATAGAATATTATTTATAATTGTAAATTTTAATCATACTTAAAATTTAAAAACAATAAGGAATATTTTAAAGATTAAATAAAAATGTTACACAAAATTATAGGCAACATATTTGCAACATTTTATTTATTACTAGTTGCAAATAAGACTTTTTTAAAAGCCTTACCTCTATAAGATTTAAATAATTGTCTTTATATATATAAAGAATAGAATAATATATATCTACTTTTTGATATGGACTGTTTTATTTCACAGATAAACTTAGGTATTTTAATGGTGGAAATTTTATAATGGTCTATACGTGCTATATATTTATTAAAAATTATAAAATAATTTTTAAATATATTTTTTATATTCAACAAAAATTTAATTTCATCTTATAAAATGATTTTTTTTTTCTTTATAGACGGTTTCCATTTTAATTATTTTTGTACTGTTTATGTATAAGGCGGCATTTTCTACATAAAAATCCTAAGATGCAGGTTCAAATTTTCAATTATAAACAAAGATAAAATTTTAAACATATTTTATAGTTTAAAAAATCGATTTACCTACTAATTATTTGATGTTTTGCTGCAACAACTATTCCTAGTTATGCCAGCTACAATACAGGGTGATTCATAAGCCCCCGAACCCTTTTATTTTTAATTTAAAAAAAAGTTTTCGGTACTTATGGGGCACCATCCAGTAACTTGTTTACATTTGTAAATAATATTCTGTGAACGCGCAGATGTTTGGCTTGGTGTTGCTGCTACTGGTCCGTATGGGCAGCTGTCAAGATGATCTCGACACATGTGGCCTGCATAACATGTGCCCAAAGAAGCCTGGTACTATCACCGACTGTAAATGCGACATGTTCTGCTACACCTATGGAGATTGCTGTTCTGATGTTCCACCAGATTTGCCTTATTCAGGTCTCGAGCCAAATATGTTCAGATGCGGCTATGGCCAAATCTTAGTGGTTTACCGCTGTCCATCTGATTCTCCAGCAGAACTGAAGGAACAATGTGAAACATACCGTCCAGAAGATCCGTTCAATTTTGTCTCTGTAACAGACAATAGAACAGGGTTTGTGTACCGAAGTATCCATTGCGCACGATGTAATAACGTGCCAGATACTGTAGCAGTCTACTGGAATGTGGTAGTGCATTGCCCTAAAGTGAATAGAGATATATCTCCTTATGACCAGAAGTCATTATCTAATGTTCTCTTCTACAGCAAAGAAAAAAAATGATTGGGGGATAAAAGACGACATTATGGGCTTCAAGAAATGTGAATTTCACCTAGCCCCACCTGCATTGTCTCATCCTCTACGTTTCTGCCACCTCACATTATTCACGCTAGTAGATGATTGTCCTGAAGAATGGGAAGATGAAGATATAAGGAGACGCTGCCAAACTTACTATTCCCCAGTTCATCTAAACAACTTTTATAAAAATGGGTACTGCGCTTTCTGCAATGGTGCTGTTCAGGGGCCCACTAAAATTTGCGATATTACTCCAATTCCAACTGAAAGCAACAACTACCAGGACTGTCGAAATAAAACAGAAGTACAAGAAGCGTCTGAACTTTGCGTGGTTCTCAACATGAATCTTGAAAAGGGACCAACAACTTGCTCTGATAATGAAACGGCTGTCTTCAGTGGCTCCTGCAAGAGCTTCAAATGTCATCAACCTGGTTTAAAGATATTTGATGGAGAATGTCGACTTAATATTTCTGCCAGAAATGTTCTCAATCCGGGTTTCTTATCATTCCTTGTACTTATCTATTTTATAAATTCTCTGATTAATGAATAAATCGTTTTTTTTTCTGTGATTTTGTTTGATTTAATTATTCAATGAATATATATTTACCGTATTTTTTATTTACCAAAGAATTTTTTTATTAAGACAGCTCAGCTTTCATAGATTCGCCCTGAAATATAAGAAACAAATGCAATAGTAATGGTAATAATTAATAGATAAAAACATTTTAACAAAATATTTTTTATTTTTATTTACTAAAAAGGAAAAAATAAAATATTGTATCTTCTGTCATTGAGCATTTAGATTTATCTGAGTGAAAATAAAAGCAGCGGGGGACCATCATCATGAACTTCGAACCTAATGTGAATATGTAGCAGCTGATTAGCGATTTTTATAAGTGTTTGCTATATTTTTACCTCTTCTCTAAATATAATGGTCCCCCACCGCTTTTATTTTCACTGAGATACATCAAAGATTGCGAACACAAAGTATAGAATATATTTTATAAAATATAGGTTGTACATTATTAATTATATTATCTAGAATATGGTATATATATATGGTAGATATATGGTAATTTAAACCAACAACTCCATATTGTATATAACTTATAACAAGATTTTCATGTTGTATAATAGAAACACATCTGTAAATGATTATACGCATGATTGACATGTGCCATTACATCATCATATGTATTGTAATTTGTACAAACTGACGATAAATAAATAAAACTCTGTAATCGATTAAGAGTTGAGCTGAAGCAAGAGATAGAAGTTATAACGTCTAAAATCGAGATAGATTTAGAATTCCCACAACAAGGTCTAAAAATGAAAACTGCCACGGCGCCAGTGTCCAATTTCACCCGTGATCCACCCTCGTGTGCATCTGTTGAAATGCAACACTCCCTTTCTCGGAAAATATATAAAAGGCCCCCGTCTTTAGCCAAAAATACAGTCACTTGACGGTTACTTCACCATCTGCGTGAGCCCTCGTCGGTTGTCACCAAGGTTCTCCTCATCCACCATGTAGACCAGTAAGGAACTCTTTTATCTCTATCTTTCGCTCCTAGCTCAACTTTTATCTGTTCACGGAACTTTCTTAGTGCAACTGTGTCTTCGTTTTTTTGTGTATGGACATTCCCAAGCTTTCCACTCTGCCTCGACCACGACTGCCTGTACTTTGTGAGACTGTCAAAGGTCTTCCAAGGTGCAGAGAGGTACTGGAAAACTCCCCACCCTGACTGTTCCTCTCGGTCAACACAGTATAGCGAGAGTCGACAGTATTCATCACATTTATAGTCGACAGGATTCTACAAGAGGCTACCAGACCTTACCACATATATTTGTATACTCCTTTGTGTTGTGTGTGAGTATGAACATATATAAGGTGTATATTGTAATCTCTCAATTTGTGTTTTGTTTTTAATACTTAATATTTAAAAGTAGTGGAATTCCCCGAATATTTTAAAATAAATTAGAATTAGTAAATTGTAGCATAAGTAATCAGACTATATTTATAATTAAAACGATCTGTGGCAGAGATGGGGAATTGTAGCTTGATTCTGCTGCTGATGCTGGTATGTATGACCCACTGCGACAAAGAGCTAGACTGGTGCAGCAATATTAACAAATGCCCAAAAGAAGAAAAGACTTCATTGAACTGTAAATGTGATGACCTCTGCTATACATATGGAGACTGCTGTTCAAACATGCCTCTGAAGACTCCCCAATCTGGCCTTGGACCTGAGATGTTCAAATGCGGCTATAAAGGAGTCCTAATGGTGTCCCACTGCCCATCGACCTCTCCAGAATCAATGAAGGAACGATGTGAAACTTACAAACCAGAAGACCCTTATTCCTTTGTACCATTAACAGACAACAGAACAGGGTTTGTCTATCGTAACATCCATTGCTTAAGATGTAACAATGTCCCAGATACCGCACCACTCTACTGGAAGGTGATCGTGCACTGCCCTACAATAAACAACGACATCTCCTCTCATAACCAAAGTTCGCTTTCTCAAGTAATGTTCTACGATAAGACAAGAGAAGCCTGGGGCGTCAAAGATGACAAGGCAGGGTTCAATACATGCATATTTAGCCTTGATCCTCAAATGGCAAACCATCCTTTCCGTTTCTGTAAAAAAAAGGCTTGGACCACTAATAAAAGATTGTCCTGAAACCTATAGAAATACTGATATACGAAGACGTTGCCTCACCTACTGTTCTCCAGTTATCATTGATAAATTAACAGTATTGAAGTATTATAAAAATGGATATTGCGCTTTCTGTAATGATGATTTTATGAATAATAATAAGATCTGCGAAAGTACTCCAAAACCAAAAGAATTCGGTGATTATGGAGATTGCAGAAAGAGTAAAAATAACCAAACGACTTCTGAACTCTGTCTTCTTTTTGACATAACCCCTGATGAAGGCCAGGATATATGACCTTCCTCTTCTTATCCTCATGGAGATGAAAAAAAAAATTTCAATGGCTCATGCAAATTATTATTCTGCTTCCATCTTGGTTTAATATATTTGAGTACTCTACTATGTGTGGAAAAACCTAAATAATTTGTTCCGTTGAGTACTTTTCTCACAAACCAGTATTATTTTAATAAAATACTTTAATATTCAACTTTTTCTTACTTTCTTTTTAATATATACATTTCTCTCTCTCATTTCTTACCCAACATTGAAAGTATTTTGAGCTTTAAAGCTCAATTTAGGATTTTTTTAAATGGCTGCTTTAGGTAACAATGTTTTTTAACCGTATATTCAATCCCAAGTTGTAGTAGATATAGGGTAAATAGTATATGTACTATTTAGAAATATAAATCTGTGAAAGTGGAGTAATATTTACAAGTACAGTATATTAAATTTTGAAATTTTTTTATATGTAATTCCAAAGAGGTTTGAGATATAAAGATGTAATTTGAGATTTCTTTATTTATTGAGGTAATGAACAATTGTTACACAAAAATCTTATCTCAAATTCAAACGGTTTGCAAAGTTAAATTGTGGATAACACAGAGACATATTATGATGCATTAGCGCGCCATCTGTTATCAAAATTCGAAACTATTATAGACGTGTATGATTCTTTTTAAAAATATAACACAGGTCTACAAAACTCAAAGAAGTTGTACCTTATAGCATATATATATCGGGATTCAGAAAAAAAACTCAGAGAGATATTTGATGCACAGGGATATTTATCACTGTGCATCAAATATCTCTCTGAGTTTTTTTTCTGAATCCCGATATATATATGCTATAAGGTACAACTTCTTTGAGTTTTGGAGACCTGTGTAATTTTTCCATTTCAGTAAGGACAGTAGAAATTGTTTTTTTTTTTAGAAGAATCATACGCGTCTATAATAGTTTAGAATTTTGATGACAGAAACATATTACTTACATAGATGGATTTTAGAATATTCTGACGGATTTGTGTTCTATGTATAAGTGAAACCTTTTGAGGGGTGCAGATGGTGAGGTCCGGTCTGATGTTGCTGCTGATGGCATGTTTGACCGTTGGAAAAGAAGAAATGATTCCATGCGGTGATCGGAACAGATGTCCTGATCCAGGATTTGACTCTAACTGCAACTGCGACTCCAACTGTCACACCTACGGCGATTGCTGCACTGATATTCCACCAAAACCCTTCGTTCCTGGATTCCATCCACATATGTTCAAGTGCGATGAAGATATATTGAAGATTGCCCAATGTCCAACAAATACGCCAGATAAGTTGAAAGAACTATGCGAAAATATCAAGTCTGACAATGATCCATATTCCTATTTACCAGTTACCGATAACAGAACAGGAATTGTTTTTCGTAATATCCATTGTTATAAATGCAACAATATGCCTGAAGATTCTGCAGTTTACTGGGATTTGTTAGTGCACTGTCCATCAATAAATATCACTATTTCTCCACATAATCAGAAAACTCTCTCTGAGGTCCTCGTCTACCATAACCTCTATAAATCTTGGGGAGTGCAGGATTTTAGGGGCTTCGAGAAATGCAGCCTTAAAATCAATCCTCCAGATGCACATTCTCCACATTTCTGTAATTGGCGGAAACCTTTTTATGTAGAAGATTGTCCTGAAGAATGGAAAAATGATACTATCCGAAACAAGTGCCATATCTATTTCTCGCCAATTATTGAGGACAGAATATACAAAAACCATTACTGCTCTTTATGCAATGAGGCTGTACGACGTAATTTCTCGTTATGCGATGTAACCGACGTTCAATCAAGGATGAGCGACAGAGATGACTGTAGGGAGGACATATTCGTACAAATAACCTCTGAACTTTGTCTTCTCTATGAGATGAATAATGGTAGCAATTCTAATTTAAGACGCACCCTTTACTGTACGGACACCATATTTGCATTCACTAATTCCTGCCAGATTTTGAATTGTAGCTCTTCTGATATAAATTTAGTAGATGGTGTATGTGGTGGGTTAAGCCATTCGAACAGACATGTTCTTAGTACAGGACTTTTTATCGTTCTAACTCTATTTACATCTTATTGTTTATTGTCTTAACACTATCACACGCAATCATGTCTAGTTCTTTTTATTTCTGTGTTGAAAACTGTTTTTCTCTCTCTATATTCATATATGAAAATTTAGTAATCTGATTTATGTGTGTTTTTACCTTTGTTCGTATCTAGAATAATTTACTTATATTAGCGCTTTTTATAATGAAAATTTATATATTGTATTAACTAATATATATATATATATATATATATATATAAATTTATATAATCCTCTCTCTCTCTCTTTGCTTTATGTTTTATAAAATATAAAATTTTTGGCAAAAAAAAAAAAGAAATTCTGTGTTAATAAAATACAGTCCAATTATTTTTCAAATGAATAGAGATCATAAATTCAAAAGTAAATATATTCAATATAAAATAACGTATTTTATAATATATTAATATGAGTATATATTCTGTATATAATTATAGATTCTTGTATATATACTCCTGCCAATATAAAATATGTAAATACAAAATAACAATGGTTTAATAACTTTTTTTTTAAAACGATTTGAAAGGCCATAAAATACTTTATTTAAATTTATGTTGAATAGGATTTCTTGAACATTGAACAATATAATAAGATATCGAAGTTTCCGTTAAATATGAATTTCCATCAAAATATTCATCAAGCCTCCAATATATTTTTCCAGAGGCTGTCCAATATAGTCAGTTTCTTTTTGGTCCAAATACAAACTTAAATACAGAAAAGCGATGTCATGTGACTTTAAATAAAACATTTAAATATTTCTATTTCAATAATTCGAAATAAAACAAAATTAAAAACAAAATTTAGCTGATAAAAAATTCAAAGATTTTTTAAATAATTATTTTCACCTTACCCATTTTTTCTAATATCTATATATATATAAATCAATGTTTGTATGTTTGTTTGTATGTCCGGTATACAAATTCGCAGTAGTTCACTAATTCAAAACAAAATTTCCATACATAGTTAAAGAAATACGGGGGAGACGATAGGCTATATTAAAAAATATATAAATCAATTATTAAAGCTATATATTCAAATTATTCTACTTAGCTCACGAACAGCGCCCTCTATATAAAAGTGGATATTTTTATTTCAGTACAATTTAGATTAAATTATGCTGATGCAAACAAATAGATAATGCTAATAACAAACAATTATATAAAAAAATCTTATCTAAATATATATCACTCGGGTAGATATGCACACGGGTCAATCCCGGGGCGAAGCCCGGGTCACCCGTCTAGTTAATTATATTTATTAGATTCCTTATTTATTTTTAGATAATATGTTCAACGTCGTAGGACGAGTGGGTAACCCCCTCGATTCCCGACAGTCATGAACCGGGATTGAATCCCGCGTTAAAATTTGTTTAATATGTGATATAACCTTCACATATTACACAATGTTCAATTATGATTAACTAGGTTGCTCTTGCTGAGCGGTACCTATTTATGTGAATTTGAACCAGGATAATATGTTCGAAATAAAATCATCATCATTACATTAATATATTAACAATATTTAGAACAAATCTATGATGTTGAAAAATAGTCAATAAACATTTTATAAATAAACAAACACAAATTCAAACTTTATTTAATATAAAGGTTACAATTGAAATGATTTTATTTTGACTTGAAATGTTATACATAAATTGTATTATTTATTTCATTCAATTTTATTATTGTGCTGTTTTCATTGTGTGGTGAATCATAATAAACTAAATAAATTAAATATAATTTTCAATTAATAACACTAGTACACAATATGAAAAAAAAATTCTCCTCCTCAAATAAACAAAACATTTTCTCGGTTAAATTTTTGTGCTGATTAACGTGGTATCAATATTTGTTTTTCGATTAGTTCAATTTCTCAAGTTATGGATATAATACATTTTACCCATGATATTCATCTATTGGAGGAAAGGTTATGACAAACTTATTACTATATAAATAAATGCGCCAAAGATAGTGCAAATGAAGAAACAATATTATACATATATGCATGTGTATAAATTTTACTTCAATAACTGCCCTTAGATATATATATTTATCAAACTACTTACTTATATCCATATAAATTTTCATTTAAATTTAAATTTAATTTCTTTCTCTTTCTTTTTCAAAATTATCAGGAGAATTGTTTTTATATATAAGATGGAAGGTCTTAACAAAAACCTTTGTATGCGAAAAAAACATTTTATTTGGTTTAATAAACATTTATAAAGATGCAGTAATATTTAGGAAGTAATACAAAATTATTTTCATGGATTTAAAGATTTTTTTCTGTGAAGTCTATTATATTTTGCTTGTTTGTCATCACGCATCAGATTCCAACAATAATCCACCACCATATGTTGATTCCAAAGACCATTGTATCGTTGCTCAATGATTTTAATATCTTGGTGGAAGCGTTCACCTTGTTCTTCGTTCTCTGCACCGAGATTGTCTGCAATCTGATCATCTGCAAATGCTGTGTGCTGAATATCCTTTTTGATATAGAATTCATGAACCGTTTTAGGAATCGGTATGGGAGTCACGAGATCGTGAGGAATAGTTTGCCTAGCTGATGGTATATCAGGATAAAGGTTAGTTTGCTTCTTTTTGCTATTAAGGCCTGTGATTTTGCAGACACAGAAATAACATTCGTCATGGTGATTTTTTGGTTCTCGCCAAACCATTGATACACCAAAGGGCATACCTTTTGATTACCTCGATTTCCATTGCAAAAGCCCTTGATAGCACGTTCCACACACACTATGGGGACACCACCACTTGTCTTGATCAGCTAAGGCCACACCAAAATATTCTTCATATCATTTTTTTATCTTTGGGGTGATACGTTTCCTCTGTTTGGGAATTGTATATTTTCCACAAATGTGGCAGAACATTTCTGGATTAGCTTTGAATTTACGCGGCATTATTTATATATTTAAAAATATTTATGAAAATAAACGTTAAACATTTTCTTGATATTAAATTGCAACGGTATGCATTTCATCTAAATGATGATAAATTTTTATGCTTACAAAGTCAATATCTTCAAAATATTTTGATGACATCAGCTTCTTTAAAAAATTAAATATTTTCAGATATTTTTCAAAAAATTGAGCTAATTTTGAAAAATGAAGTTATATTAATCATCTACGGGTTGAAATTTACTAGAAACAACTTTCAAATATTGAGAAGGAAAAAGTGTGTGTACTAGTCTAATTAAAAATCCTAAACATTTTATTTTATTAAATGTAAACTATTTTTTGACGCGTATGTTTCTTTTTAAAATAAAGCGATTTTCCAATGCCTTTACTGCAATGATAAAATGATTAGCAAGACCTTCCCATTATTTTATAATTGCAGTAATTGCGGTTGAAAATTGTTTTAATTTGAAAAGAATCATATGCGGCAAAAATATTTTAAATGTCTTATAACAGATGGCACGCTAAGGCATTATATTAATTCCTTTTTTAAACTAATTTTGTGTTCACATTATTTATTTATTTAACTCTGAAATCATATTAAAAATAGTTTGTCAAATATTCATTTCAGGTGCAAAGTTAGCACGAATTTCTCTTTGACACAATCTTATATATCACCAGAAAAGGTTGCTATGAAAGATTACTATTCTCTGATCAATGTTCTCTACTATAAAGAACTATAGTAACTATTTGGATTGAGGAAAATATTCTTGTAGCAACAATAACGAATTTAAATGAGCGCATCAGGCAGTAGGTATAAGAAAAACACCTTCCAACATGTTTGTCAGCGTTTAGACCTTTTTTTTTTTACTTATCCCACGTCATACAGACGATAGGTATGTCGTAAGATTGAATTACAATGCCAAAGACATCTACTTGAAAAAACTGGGGGAATATTGGATTAAGATGACAAAGATATCTACTTGGAATGTCCAGCAAGGAAAACAATGGTTGCCTGTAAAGTCGGTTTTACGGGCGAAGATTTTACGTGACAACGGTAGAATATTTATTGATATGAATATAATTAAATTGCACAATAGGAACAAGGAATTGAATGAAAATAAGAATTGCACAAATTTTAACTATAGAAATATATTTTGTTTACTAAAACATTGTACATGTAAACTTAAACTTAACTAATTCCTATTTGAGTGATTTTGTTGAGGATAGGACGATGATAGGAGAAATATGAAATGAAAGGAAGTGTTTCTGCTGTAATGTGTCTTGCGAAAGTCAAGTCGATAGTTGTTCCTTTTAACGTAGTTGACTTAGAAACGTTTGATACGCAATCAAGATTATACGTATTTTTCATGAAATTAAGAAACGAGTTGTCAGGCTTTACGTTTTTGTTAAAATCACCACACAGAAGAATCGGTATACTAGAATCAACTTGCACGAACGGTGGCACGTACTGGCTGTTGTAAATGTACGGACCGAGTCCTTGCCATAGTAACATTCCAATATCCTGCATACTAGCTCCTGGATGAATATATACAGCACCGAGTATAAACTTGAAGCTAGTATTAGCGGCGAAGCAAGTAACTTCAGTCATGCACATGTCACCCTTGGTTTTAATGACACGAGTTACGTCTGTAATCGCAACTTGGAACACTTCCGCCGTAGATGTCGATGATAATTTACGATAGATCGCCACTCCACCAGCCGCGTTGGTATTTGAAAATCAAAACACTTATTCAGATCGAAGGTTCAAATTTTTGCTAAATAAATTTGAAATTAAATAAAATTTGTAATTGTAAATGATGAAGTTGAAAATTAAAACATTTACTTAAATTAGATGTTAAAATTCTTGCTCAACACAGTTTAAATAAAGTTTTCTTATATCTGCCACTTTTTCTTAATATTTGTAATTTTAAAGAATCAATTCGAAAATCAAAACATTTATTCAGATCGAAGGTTCAAATTTTTGCTAAATAAATTTGAAACTATTTAAAATTTGTAAAATAATAATTAATTAATTAATTAATTTTAAACTAATAATTTACTTAACACTATCAACATTTATCAATAGTATGACATAACCTATAAACTCAGTTTCTCAACTTTTGTGTCAATCTAACAATTAATCAATCAATCATAGTTTACGATAATGAAATATCAGTGTACAATTATTTACCTTTATTGTTGTAGTTGTTGTAAATGACGAATCTAAGCACTCCACATTTTCACTACAGACACAGCTGACGATACTTTAACCACACGTGTGAACTTGTATTATGACGCTTTCTTGTTTTTCCAACGCCAAGAACGTTCGAGAAAGACAAAGACAGAGACAAGCATGCGCCGATTCAATGCGCCTAATTCTCTAGCGCTGCGCGCGCAGCTGCGCGCGCAGCACTCTCGTTCGGTGACTCATCGTAACGTTACCGGGCGTTACACTTTTTCATAAGTGACTCCCAGCCGCAACCTAATTTAAGACGTTGTCACGTCAAAACTGGGGAAATATTGGATTATGATAACAAAGACATCTACTTGGAATGTCTAGCAATGACAAGACTGGGGGAATATTGGGTTATGATGACAAGAACATCTACTTGGAATGTCCAGCAATGAAAAAAACTGGGGGAATATTGGATTACGATGACAAAGATATCTACTTGGAATGTCCAGCAATCAATAGACGGGGCAAATATTGGATTATGATGACAAAGACATCTACTTGGAATTTCCAGAAATAAAAAAAAACTGGGGGAATATTGGATTAGATGACAAAGATATCTACTTGGAATGTCCAGCAATGAAAAAACTGGGGGAATATTGGATTATGATGACAAAGATATCTACTTGGAATGTCCAGCAATGAAAAAAATGGTGGAATATTGGATTATGATGACAAAGATATCTACTTGGAATGTCCAGCAATGAAAAAACTGGGGGAATATTGGATCACGATGACAAAGACATCTACTTGGAATGTCCAGCAGTTAATAAACTGGGGGAATATTGGATTATGATGACAAAGACATCTACCTAGAAGGTCCAGCAGTCAATAGACTGGGGGAATATTGGTTTACGATGACAAAGACATCTACTTGGAATTTCCAGCAATGAAAAGACTGGGGGAATATTGGATTATGATGACAAAGACATCTACTTGGAATGTTCAGCAGTCAATAGACTGGGGAAATATTGGTTTACGATGACAAAGATATCTACTTGGAATTTCCAGCAATGAAAAGACTGGGGGAATATTGGATTATGATGACAAAGACATCTACTTGGAATTTCCAGCAATGAAAAGACTGGGGGAATATTGGATTATGATGACAAAGACATCTACTTGGAATGTTCAGCAGTCAATAGACTGGGGGAACATTGGTTTACGATGACAAAGACATCTACTTGGAATTTCCAGCAATGAAAAGACTGGGGGAATATTGGATTATGATGACAAAGACATCTACTTGGAATGTTCAGCAGTCAATAGACTGGGGAAATATTGGTTTACGATGACAAAGATATCTACTTGGAATTTCCAGCAATGAAAAGACGGGGGGAATATTGGATTATGATGACAAAGACATCTACTTGGAATGTTCAGCAGTCAATAGACTGGGAGAATATTGGTTTACGATGACAAAGATATCTACTTGGAATGTCCAGCAGTCAATAGACTGTGGAAACATTGGATTACGATGACAAAGATATCTACTTGGAATGTTCAGCAGTCAATAGACTGGGGAAACATTGGATTACGATGACAAAGATATCTACTTGGAATGTTCAGCAGTCAATAGACTGGGAAAACATTGGATTACGATGACAAAGACATCTACTTGGAATTTCCAGCAGTCAATAGACTGGGGGAGCATTGGATTACGATGACAAAGACATCTACTTGGAATGTCTAGCAATGACAAAACTGGGGAAATATTGGATTACGATGACAAAGACATCTACTTGGAATGTCAAACAATGAAAAGACTGGGGGAATATTGGGGGGGGGGGATTACGAGGACAAAGACATCCAATAATCCAATATTCCCCCAGTATTTTCATTGCTGGACATTCCAAGTAGATGTCTTTGTCATCGAAACCCAATCTTTACTTCTTTTGCTTTGTATTTCTCTATTATAAATTCCATCTATTTGGGTTAAATAAAGTCCTAAAGATCCTTTATACCCATGGAAGTTGTCATTTTGTCAAGTAACAACGGTTTCAGAAGGTGTCAGCAGTGGGACTTTAGGTGAAGCCTGAATAATTGATAGTACCTATTAGAAAAATGGAAGAAATATTGAAAGCTGTCCAAGTAATTCAAACTCAAAACTAGACTATGCAAGCTCAAAATCAAGTTATTCAAGCTAAAAACCAGGCTATTCATGCTCCACATCAAGAGCTAAAAGAAAACTTGAGACTTAATTTAAAATGTCTTGATATGATGAAATCTCATCTGTAAATGAAAAATGTCAGATTTGGAATAGAGACTTGCTGCTGTGGAAACAGGCCATCCAAGAACTCCAGTTTTCTAGAAAGAAAATAACAATTCGGGTAGGCCTGTTGTCAAAGTTCCTATCTTTGATAAAAAATCATCATGGATCTCTTTCAAAACCCAGTTCAATGTGGTTGCCCAAGCAAACGAAGTTGGAGATAAAGCAATCTTTTGGTTGCTGCACTTTGTGGACCTGCAGTGGAAGTTATACAGATCATTCAGGAACAACTTTGACTAGACTTTAACTCCCTGGTTAACACTTTGGATTCCTGATATGGAGAAGAACATTACCAACAGCGTCATGTGGTGAAGTTAAAGATTCGACTACAAGATAAGAAAGAATTTTGCAGGATTTGGCCAATGACATCCGATGCCTGGCAAGATTATCCTTTCCATCATGCCCTTCTAAAATACAAGACTTTATGGCTCAACAACAGTTTATCGATGCCATTGGAGACCCTGAAACCCAGAAGTTTTCCAGACTATCAAGTGCAACTACTCTACAAGAAGCCCTTTTCCAAGCCTTCAAGTATGAAGCTGCCCAACAAGCCCTAAGAGTAGGCTATCGCATGGCCAGACAAGTTAAATTGGGTTTGCTTGAAAGATAAAAGGGTCGCTGCTAGACTTGTGGAACCCTTGGTCATATTTCTCCAACTTTCCCTGATAAATAAAACAATGCAATGGAGACAAGATGGCCACATAAGAAGAAACTGTCCAGAAGATTCTAAAACCACCTTATCCCCAAGGAAGAACAAAGGAATATGGCACAATAATGCTGATGCCTCATCATGAGGGCCATGTGTTCCACAAAGTGGACATTGTGCTCGTGCTGAAGACAGATTTTGTATAAGACAAGTTACAGTACAATGTAAAATTTGGCTTTTAGGCCAAAGTTTTTGTAAACTCAACATATAAAAATCTTAAATTTTGTATAAAAACTTTGAGACTAACTCAACTGTCACATATACAGTCTTCCCCACACTTTGAGACTTCTATTGTAAGGTTACCCACTTATTCCTTCATAACAAGTACAGTCGAACTTGGATAATTCGAACCCCAAGGGACCATAAAAAAATTCGAATTATCCAAAAATTCGAATTAAAGATGTTTTGAATAAAGGCTTAAGGCTTCTAGGGACCAAGATAAATATTCGAATTAAAGAGGTTTTCGAATTAAAGAAGTTCGAATTATCCAAGTTCTACTGTATTAATAAAAATTAAAAAATGATAGATAATCTACTTTACTAGACCCAAAACATAGGAAACACCAAGATATACATGTGTAAATATATATATATATATATTTCATTTATATTAGTAGTTTACTATATATACATCATGATTCAGATGAATAAATCTTTTAGTATAAATAAATGGGTTACTCAAATATATGTGATGAGGTTCTGTTGACTCTCGCTATACTGTGTTAACCGAGAGGAACAGTCAGGACGGGGAGTTTTCCAGTACCTCTCTGCACCTTGTAAGACCTTTAAAAGTTCTCACAGAGTACAGGCACTCGTGGTCGAGGCAGAGTGGAAAGCTTGGGAATGTCCACACAAAAAACGAAGACACAGTTGCACTAAGAAAGTTCCGTGAACAGATAAAAGTTGAGCTAGGAGCGAAAGATGGAGATAGAAGAGTTCTTACTGGGCTACATGGTCGATGAGGTGGACCTGGGGTACAACCGACGAGGGCTCACGCAGATGGTCAAGTGACTGTCAAGTGACTGTATTTATAGGTTAAGATGGGGGCTTTATATATCTTTCCCGAGAAAGAGAGTATTGCATTTCAACAGATGCGAAGAGTGTGGATCGTCTGGTGAAATTCTAATCCATCTTTAGACCTTATGGTGGGAATTCTAAATCTATCTCGATTTTAGACGTTTTTGACCCTTTTGCTTTATCTCAACTCTTAATCTATTACAGAGTTTTATTTATTTATCCTCAGTTTGTACAAAGTACATTACATATGATGATGTAATGACACATGTCAATCATGCGTATAATCATTTACAGATGTGTTTCTATTATACAACATGAAAATCTTGTTATAAGTTATATACAATATGGGGTTGTTGGTTTAAATTACCATAGATGGGCCCCGGGAGTGAAAGGGTTTATCCGGGTTTAAGCGGGTAAAGCCTCTTTAACACAGGTAAGTAATTAAAATTTCTTTTAATTAATTTTAACTGTGAGGGTTAAAAAGGGCTATAACAAGATGATTTGTTTGGATATATAAAAGTGAAATAAAAATGACATTTTTGTTTGATTAAAAAAATGATGATTAAAATAAAATGATGACATAAAAATTCATTTTCTAAGAGAATATTGGCGGGCGTTGGAAAGGGTTAGTAGTTGAAGAATATTCAATTGTTAGGAGGAGTGCACATGTAAACCAATTATCAGATCCAGGTGCAAAGCGAGGAAATAGACTTGAGCGTCTTCTTAGGCAAGGTTTCACTTGCGATCCAATATGAGAGTTACAGTGTTTTGTCACAATTTTAGGGTTATTGGGTTAAAAGTTGTTGAAGAAAAGTTACTTATTAATATTATTGGGAAATGAGTGAAATAGAGCCATGCGATGAGTAGAATTGTTGTAACGACAGTAGGTGGTCTGACTTGACTCGAAATCAAAGGTTGATTGTGATCCGCTAGAGCTTAAAAAAAAAAAGTTGAAAGTTGAAAAAAGTAAACGCTTTGTGCATGCGTTGGTGATTGTGCTCTGCGGATGATTGAAATTAACTCTTGAAGCGTGTTCAGGCCAGAAGGCAATGGCAATGGCTGAAATAGATAGTGATGCAAAGTATAGGGAAGTGGTTAGAGAATATAATTGTTGAAAACGATTGTTGTATGCCCGATAGTTGATGATAAACATTGTCATATAATAAAGGTATTTTAAAAAATAAAATATAGTGAATAAAAAGATAGAAATATGATTGCGGATAAAAAAAAGTGTAAGTGGACAAAATCAAGCATGTAATATATATAAGATATAATAATTAAGAAAATAAAAATGATTTTGAAACAATTAAATGTTTTGCAATACTAAAATAATATCATGAAAAATAAAAGTAAATTTGATTCCATTTTTTTTAATCATGTTGGATTAAAAATTTGATTATATAATTGAAAGGTAAAAAAATAAATAATTAAAATTTAAAGATTTTATACAAAAAAACTTGAATGTAATTAAAGGTTATTAATGATTGGATAAATGATGGGTAGTGGAAAATTGAACAAAAATTGTCTCTTTTGAAGAAAAGTTACAACTGTGGTGTGTAACTAGATCATATCCCATTGGTAAACATCGGTGTTTTTATGACTCTCTGAAACTGGGAATACGTGAAATGACATTTTCATTTGTCCAAAATGGTGATATGTAGAGAATGATTTCTCTTTTGCGTCATAGAGTCTATATAAGACTTAACCAAATTGTTTTAATTGGTGATATCAATTAACATGTAAAATGTTTCATGTATGTTGTGTTGTGATTAAGGCGTTGGTGAGATTTGTAAGAAAACCTAAATGGTTAGTGTGAAACATGTGTTTAAATAAAAATGGCGATCATGAAGATAGTGGTCAAGATGATAGCTTTGTGAGGGGAGGGAGGACGGGGATATGTAACTGAAATAGATTCTGGGATCCTATTACTGGGGGATCACTACTCCTGTTTTTCACAGGAATTGCTGGGTTCTATTTCTGGAATGGTTACTCATGGAGGGTGTTTGTTATTTTTGTCATTTACTTGTAACTGACTTTCTTCTTTTGTCGAGGTTGGCAATTTTCTTGCCTATTTGAAAATACCGGGATTTAAATGCAAAAAGGCTGTGAGGTTGTAGGCGGTATGATTCGGAATAGTTGCGTCTCGAAGATATCTGGAGTCAAATGATTGAATTCACTGAGATATACATCTTGAGGCAATCGCTGTGGGTTTTGAACAAATCGGGGTTGTGGAGGTGTGATGTACAGAACATTCTCTGTGTAATATTTTAATTTATTGACATGTATGGTGTCACTGTCTCTATTGAGGGGTTGATTGTGGCGATCTATTCGAACGACATTGGGTGAGATTATTTCCAGTAAAATATGGTGCTAATTTACCTGTGTCGGGATGTCTATAATTTTTGACCAAAACAAGATCATTCACTTCGAAATGTGGTGTTCTATGCTGCTTATCAAATGTTTCTTTATCTTTTTATGCTTATTTTGGGTACGAGAGCTTGCTATCTCTCGAGCTATATTTATTTCGGGGTATGGGTTAAGATGAGTTCTTAGATCTGGGGGGATAACATTGAACATTAAGTAGGTGGTGGAAAACTTGTGACAGAATGGGGTGTATTATTATACGTCTGAGTGACGCGCTTAACTAGTTGAGTCCAGGAAGCTTTCGGATTTTCTAGATAAGCTAGTCTGAGCTTGCCTGTAATGGTCGCATTTAAGCGTTCTATTAAACCGTTTGCTTATGGGTTATTGTTGGTGGTGAGTAGGGGTTGTATACTATGTGTTATTAGAAATTTACGGAATTTTTCTGAGGTAAAAGCGGGCGCTCTGGTAGATAACAGACGTTTTGGAGATCCTTGCTGTAGTACAGTTTTGAGGGTTTGAATGTACGTTAGGGTACTGGTGGACTTCGATGGAAAGATCCAAGCATATCGCGTTAAATGATCCACTATTACGTGTAGATATGTCTTGGAGTGTCCATATTTCGAAATTCCAGCTATGGTATCTATAGAGATTGAGTCGAATTGTTGTTGAGATGGTGGAATTTGTCCGAGGGCACCATAGGGTTTACCTTTGGGCCTTTTAATGATTTGGCAGGTGTGACACGACCTGAAAAATTTTTCTATAGATTTAGAGATACCTTTCCAGTAGTACTGGGTAGTAATTATGCGGGTCATCTGAGAGATGCCTGGGTGGTTATATTCTTGGTGAACTTTGTTCATTAGAGTATGTTGCAGGGTTTCGGGAATTATTATTTTAATTACACCTTTTCGGGTAATGGTATGTAAGCCGTTTGTATCAATGTTGAAGGGGGATGCTGTTGGTTGATGTTGTTTGATAATATCAGCACTGATAAATCCTACAAAGATGTTTCGTGATAGTAAATCTGCTTCATACTGTTGGCTACCTTTGAGGTAGTGGATTTCGTAATTATAGGTAGATAGTCACAGGCTCCATCTAAAGAGTCGTCCTGACGGATTTTTTTAATAGTTTTAAGCCATTGGAAAGCTTGGTGATCTGTGTATATGGTAAATTTTATACCGGTGAGGTATATTCGAAATTTGTCTACACTTTCGACAATGGCGAGGCACTCGAGTTCGGAAACGGTGTAGTTTCTCTCATGTGCTCTAAGGGCGCGGCTGAAATATTGTATAGGATGTACTTGTCCATCTGAATTTACCTGCTTGAGTATGCCGGCGATCCTTGGGTGGATGCGTCGCAATAAAGGCGGCATGGTAAACCGACTTGATACAAGTGTAATACTGGTTTACTGGTTAAACTCTCTTTGAGAGTGTGGTGAAAGCTTGTTGACAGTCTGGGTCCCAATTCCATTTCACATATTTTTTAAGTAGTTTATTTAAAGGTGCTCGTAAGCGGGCATAATCTGGTATAAACTTATTATAAACGGTCACTGCTCCTAAAAATGATTGTAGCGTCTTTTGATTGGTAGGTGGTTTGATGGCATTTATGGTATCAAGGTTGCGCGTCTGTGGTGCATAAGTACCTGCGGTAACAGTGTATCCTAAGAAATCTATAGATGTTTTAAAAAACGAACATTTATTATAATTGAGTTTGATGTTTTCGTGTTGACACACTGTTAGAAATTGTTGTAGGTGTTGTAGATGATCCTCTAAGGTGTCAGAAAAAATAATGAAATCGTCGAAGTAATGGGTAACAAAATTTAGTTTATATTTTTGCATGACCTGGTTTATGGCACGATGGTATACCATGGTATGTGGCGAATTTTTAAATCCGTTCGGAAGTCTACCAAATTCGTACTGACTATCTAACGTCACGAAAGCTAGTAGATTACGTGAGTTAGGTTCTATTTCCACTTGCCAATATGCGGATGCTATATCTACAGAAGAGTAGTATTTGGCTTTCGACAATTTGCCAAGAATGGTTTCTATTAAAGGTAAAGGATGTACGTCTGGAGCGATGATTTCATTAAGTTTTCTGTAATCAATACAGAAACGTTTCGTTTTGTCACGTTTCGTAACAAGAGTTATTGGACTGGGGTAAGGTGAGACTGACAGGGCAATGATTCCATGTTGGAGCATTTGCTCTATTTGGATTTGTATTTCTTGTTGGTCGTGTAGTGGCACTCTATATGGGCGTAATGCTATTATTTTATCTGTGGTGGTATTGATTTTTACCGGTGGTATGTTCAATTTGGGCACATTGTATTTATTAGTAGAGAACACTTGCGAGAATTCGTATAGAATTGGGTGAAGTTGGGGTGGACAATGTTCTAACTGAGGTGCCGCATTAAAAGGTATAGATAACTCAATATCATGAGCAGGAGATATAGGGGGTGATACAATAGTGGGGGAACATATAATTGGGGTAGGATACGCCACGTGTAAACAGGACTAGTTCGAGGGAAGCGTGGTAAAAATAGCTGTTTCCCTCGGCTGAATGGGACATAAATCCTGTCTGCACTTGGTGAACTTATAGACATTTGTTGGGAGAGCATCATTATTTTGATAAATTTTGAGATTATTAAAATCTATAATTAATTTAAATATTTTAAGGGTATTAATAGATAAAATACCAAAAGGTAGTGAAGCTTCTATTATATAAAAAAAAAATAGTTTTTGGGTGAAGTTACCTATTTTAATTTTTTTTTTAATATATCCAAGGGTATTTACATTGTGGGCTATTGCATTTATAGTTAAACTGTACTGATGGATAATAAATTTTTATGGTAATCTATTTTATATGGTTCTTAAAATATCTAAGTAGGTTTATAGATGCTCCCGTGTCTATTAAAAAGGGCAAATTTACATTTGGTGACAGTTCAGTCCATATTATTAGCTGTTCAATGAAAAAAGGTTGCAGGTTTTCCTACCGTGGAGTTGCTCGCGGGGCTTGTAGAGTCGTCTCGGCTTGCAGCTTGGACTTGGGGAACAGGGCTCAGAGATTGGACCTTGGGCCGGGTGTGGGTACCACATTTTGGTACAGTGTTTGTGCGTGATCTGGCGCTGTAGACTTGGCGTGTTCGGTCCTGTGGGAACCGTTGTTCACACTGGGAGTGCCAGTGCATAGCATTGCAATACTTGCAAGGCGATGGTGGGGGTGTAACTTGGTAGGTTACACGTGATGACCGCTGGTTGTTGTACCGCGTTGGTGGGTTGTGGTAGGTTGGATGTGGGGCTTTGTCTACTTGGCGCTGGTACGCTGCACTGGTGGCACACTGAGTCCTTCTTATTCTTGACACTAGGTCGAACCATTCTTTAATGGTGTTTGGCTGCACATTTGCGATTAATCGCTGGTCTGCGACGGGTAGTCCTTCGGTCAGAGACTCTATTAATATGTCGGAGGGTATGTTTAATTTCATGCCCATTACCGTTTTGTTTTGGTAGTAGTCTTCTAGGGGCATTTGGGGTGTCAATTTGATGGCCAGGAAGCTTGCAAACGACGCTTCTGTCGCTGTTGGGAATAAGTCTATCAGTGTCTGGCGGGCTTCATTATAAAATAACCTATCTAACCGTAGGCTTCGGAAATATTGGAGGGGCTTACCTTGCAGGTAGCAGGGTAACTTGCGTAGGCGGTCCGTGTAGGTCAGCTCAGCTCGGTCTGCTTGGGCATCGAAGTTGTCGAAAAAGCTCTGGGCTTCAAAGGTACCATCGTATGGACTCACGTCTATCTCCCTCGGAGATCGGGCGACCAGCAGCTTACTCAGGGCATCGGCGATCTGTGTCAGCGGGTCTGCGGAGGTCCCTTGGGGCGGCGACATTTCCTCCTCTTCAAATGTCGTCTCTTGTTTGGGGTCAGATGACCCGGTCGAATCGTTGGACTGGTCGGTTTGCTCTTCCATCTTTGCACTTTCTTGCTTCTATCTAGACTATCTGACCTTCTTCGTTTGGTATCCTTCGTTTTGGTAATCCTGTCGGCTAAATATGTGATGAGGTTCTGTCGACTCTCGCTATACTGTGTTAACCGAGAGGAACAGTCAGGACGGGGAGTTTTCCAGTACCTCTCTGCACCTTGTAAGACCTTTAAAAGTTGTCACAGAGTACAGGCAGTCGTGATCGAGGCAAAGTGGAAAGCTTGGGAATGTCCACACAACAAACGAAGACACAGTTGTACTAAGAAAGTTCCGTGAACAGATAAAAGTTGAGCTAGGAGCGAAAGATGGAGATAGAAGAGTTCTTACTGGGCGGCTACATGGTCGATGAGGTGGACCTGGGGTACAACCGACGAGGGCTCACGCAAATGGTCAAGTGACTGTATTTATAGGTTAAGATGGGGCTTTATATATCTTTCCCGAGAAAGGGAGTATTGCATTTCAACAGATGTGAAGAGTGTGGATCGTCTGGAGAAATTCAAAACTGGCGCTGTGGCAGTTTCCATCTTTAGACCTTGTAGTGGGAATTATAAATCTATCTCGATTTTAGACGTTTTTGCCCCTTCTGCTTTAGCTCAACTCTTAATCTATTACAGAGTTTTATTTATTTATCCTCAGTTTGTACAAAGTACATTACATATGATGATGTAATGACACATGTCAATCATGCGTATAATCATTTACAGATGTGTTTCTATTATACAACATGGAAATCTTGTTATAAGTTATATACAATATGGGGTTGTTGGTTTAAATTACCATATATATATACTTATATACATATATTAATAAAAAAACAAAAGGGCAACAAAAGAAAAAAGGAAGAAAGACTACAATTCTCAATATGGAAACTATAAAATATGTATTCTTACACACATTATAACACTTATTATTTATACACATCACAAAAAAATTATTGTTGTCCTAGATATATTATCCTAAAAACTAATCTAACTATAAAAAAAATTATATATATATAATCCATAAATATCCTTATTAAAGATTTAAGAAACAAAAAAAATGTTTACTTACTTTTCCGATACCTCCCCTACCTCCCCTTGCGGGGAGGCCAAGGTTTCCCCTGTTCCGCTCTCCCTGGTGGCTACTTTCAAACTGACCCACCTATTCTCTCCCGGTGACCAAATTATAACAAAAATAAATAATAAATATTTATCAGATCACCCTCTGTGATAGGTCGAAAAAGGCAAAAAATCATATACCTAGGTAAATATATATACAGAAATATAATCTAAAAAATTACATTACCATTACAAATTAATTAAATAATTCATGAGAATTATTTAAATCAATGCATTCCATTTGGAAAAGAATAATCAATTTAACAATTCTCAGGAATTATAGAACCAATTTGTAAATTGATTTTAAAAATTATTTAATAAATAATTCAGATGGATTATTTAAAAGCTACTCTTACTATTTAAAAAATTGCCTTGTTAATCCTAGGCCAACATAAATATTTACAGAAAAGAACAAAAAGGCATGCATAAGGAAGTTAAAATTGGATGATGCAATTGGATGTTCCTCCGGCCATTAAAGGTTCTTCTCAGGATGTAGGATGAATCAGTCTCTGGACACTCCTTCAGGCCACAGGATAAATCAGCATAATTGCCATAGTGGTCTGCAGGTTCCGATCAAAGGGTATCCTGCACATACAATATCATGCCGAGAACCTTGTTTCCTCAGATTCATACTCTCATAAATTTCATTGTTGGGTCTGAGTCCAAAATTGACTCAACAACAAGAAAGCGATGAAATAGAAAAGCAACATTGGACTGGCCAAGCTTTATTAAAAGCTCAGCGTGAAGACAGAGAACTATTCCAATGATAAATTGGAAGGAATTAAGTTAAATTCCATCCTGGGAAGATGTGGCTGTACAGTCCTAAAACCAAAAGTCTCTGGTCTCTCTAGAATTCATTGACCCTGCTAGATGGTGTCCTATACAGGAAATGGGAAGCGATGATTGAAATTTTAGTGAATCTAAAAATACTTAATTCGAAAATATCGATTAAAAGTGAAAATAATATTATTAAAGTTTTAAAGTTGTTTTAAAAGTCTAAAAATGTTATTAAAGCGTAAAATATGTTATCTTTAAAAGAGTGTAAAATATTTTATCACTAAAAAAAGTTTAAAATGTTATCATTAAAATGTTAATGTTGTCTTACAAGTGCAAAACCTATATTTGACCTGGCTTCGCCCTTGTTTTACCTGCGTGAATGTTACCCGATATATATATATATATTAGATAATAAATGGCATATATTGGATTTAATAAAATATTTATTTTGCCAATATTTCGGCTGGCTGAACGCCAACCTTTATCGAGGCATTACATTTTTGTATACACAAACTCAGCGCCGCATAGTGTTATAATATCACAGTTGAAATCAATTAAAATACAGAGTAGGTGGAAGAAAATTTGTGTATGAAAAAAATTATTATAAAAAATGCAATCAAAAATGTAAAATATCTTAAAATATAAAAGGAAAAAAAGTTCTATCTTATATTTAAAAAATTAAATATTATATAAATATTAAAATTAAATAAGATAGAACTTTTTTTCCTTTTATATTTTAAGATATTTTACATTTTTGATTGCATTTTTTATAATAATTTTTTTCATACACAAATTTTCTTCCACCTACTCTGTATTTTAATTGATTTCAACTGTGATATTATAACACTATGCGGCGCTGAGTTTGTGTATACAAAAATGTAATGCCTCGATAAAGGTTGGCGTTCAGCCAGCCGAAATATTGGCAAAATAAATATTTTATTAAATCCAATATATGCCATTTATTATCTAATGAATTAAGTATGGATTGCTCTATTTTCAAAACAATATATATATATTGCGTATGATATTGTTTTTTACAGCACAATACAACAATGTTGGCAAGTTTCTCTAGAGTGGAATGTCGAGGTGACGAATCCACTCCAGGGCCTCCTCTGTGCACCGGTGGATATCCCCAAGTGTTCCCTGGAAGAATCTTCGAGGACAGTCCCTTAGGATATGGTGCATTGTTTGTATTTGTCCACAGTCGCAGTTCTGGTCTGGACTCATGTTCCACTTATTTAGTAGGTAGTTGCATCTACCAGTAGAGGTCCTGATTCTATTGAGGGTTGACCAGGTCCTCCTAGGTAGGTTGTAGCCGGGAGGTTTGGTGTTAGGGTCCTATTGTTTTTGCCTATCAAACACGATGGCCTAGCTTCGCCCTTGCTCATGCGAATATTTCACTGAAAGGATTTTGCTTTTCTTCAACAAGCTGATGCAGCATTATCATCATCGTTTTCTGACTAAAGGGTAAATAAGTTTTGTACTTGGTCAATTTGAATTTTCTGTTTTAAAATGTGACAAAAGCCCTTTCCAGCTTAACTCTATATTCTGTTTGAAAATTTTAGCCCGATTGGTTAAATATTGAGGAAATGTATAAGGCATAAATAAAAAGATAGCTAAATATACATACTTTAACTCATATATATATATATATATATATATATATATATATATATATTGATAAATAAAAAACAAAAAAAGGTACATCCTGACCGCTCACAAGAGCATTTTAAATGACAGAGCGTCATCTATTGGGCAAAAATTAACTAAACGTTAAATTAACGTCTTTTTTTATATTGATAAATGTTAATAATGGTTAGAAATATTTTATTTAATTAAAAATAGAAATTCTGCAATTTTTTTATAATGTTTAAATTGAATTTATACAACAAAAATAAAAACATTTTTAAAATATTTAATTTGACTATTATTCTGTGTGTATGTGACAAATACTTTTGTTTACCAAAAAACAAAACAAAGTTGAAAACAAACCTAAAAGAGTGGGCTTTTGAGGCCCAAAACATGTTTTGAGCCTATATTTTTAATAATATGCGACGATTTCAGTGTAGCTTCAACATTTTGTAGAATGGACTGTTTGTGTGTCCATGAATACAATTTTACATAATACTTAATGGACGAGGTATAGATTGATCCTTTTGGGCTTCAGTACTTTTGATTTACCTTCTGCAGCATTTCTTGTGGTAACTATATTTCTATATTATATATTTATAATTGTATGTAATTCTGCTGTCCTCAAAGCTTATGTCCATAGTTCATCTAAAATACCGATTACAAGAGTCTAGCATCAGTATCACTATAAAAGGAAGATCGAAAAATGTAATATAACAGCAGTATGGTGTAGATTAAACTGGTGAAACCGCTGGGAGGGTTTACCACTGATGAGCCAGACCCTCCCATTAATTTTTTCATTGCAGTAAGGGCAGTAGAAATTGTTTATTTTTAAAAAGAATCTCTCATACACGTCGATAATATAATTATATAACTATAATTTATTCTCATGTTCAGTGTCATTAAATAGTGAGCTATTGTGTTCTTTATAACACCTAGTTCTACTAGAGCAATGAATCTTTCTGGTGTATAATTAAAGGAACTCTTTTAGCACACATGACTATCATGCTCCTGCAACTTTATGTCTTGTATATTACTAGACGGGTGACCCGGGCTTCACCCCGGGATTGACCCGTGTGCATATCTACCCGAGTGATATATATTTAGATAAGATTTTTTTTATAATTGTTTGTTATTAGCATTATCTATTTGTTTGCATCAGCATAATTTAATCTAATCTTTGATAGAGGGCGCTGTTCGTGAGCTAAGTAGAATAATTTGAATATATAGTTTTAATAATTGATTTATATATTTTTTAAAATAGCCTATCGTTTTTCCCGTATTTTTTTACCTATGTATGGCAATTTTGGTTTGAATTAGTGAACTACTGCGAATTTGTATACCGGACATACAAACAAACATACAAACATTGATTTATATATATATAGATATTAATAAAATATTAATATTTGAAAAATGTATTTAATAAATAGCAATAACGCGCCATCTGTTGTTGTTGTTTCTTATCCCCTTGTGTAAAGATTACACGAATTCCATGAGTGATCTCATGGAATGGGGTGTAGGGGTGCAGCTTTCGTTGATCATGGCACCATGATCCACGCCATCTATATAATACAAATGAAAACAACCAAAACGCGAATGTTTCTTTTCACAAATAAATCAAACTTCTACTGTCCTTACTGCGATGAAAAAATATTGGGAGGGCTTGGTTCATCAGTGATGAACCCTCCCAGCGGATTCGTCAATTTAATCTACAAGACCGCTTCTTTAGAGCTCTAATACTGTATTGGATCATTCTGCTTTTATATGCTACACTGAAGTGTAGAATCTTAGATATGGTATTTTAAACAAACTATGGACATAAGCTTTTAGGACAGTAGAATTACATTTAAATATTTGCATCGAGCAATGCTCTTCCGCAAACAATAAGAACAAGGCCAGTTAGGCATAAATTAACACAAAGCAATAACACTAGATCTATATAATACAAATGAAAACAACAAAACGTGAATGTTTCTTTGCACAAATAAATCAAACTTCTACTGTCCTTACTGCAATGAAAAAATACTGATGAACCAAGCCCTCCCAATATATTTTCATCGCAGTAAGGACAGTAGAAGTTTGATTTATTTGTGAAAAGAAACATTCACGTTTTGTTGTTTTCCTTTGTAAAAAAAGTATTTACCAATATTTCTGGGGGCTCATACCTTAACAAAGGTTGGCATTAAGCTAGAAGATATTTTGGTAAATTCTTTATTTAAATATTTAATTTTAACATTACTATCAGGTTCCCCCTTAAATAAATCAATCTTCTTCTTCTTCTTTCTTATCTCTACTCAATCATATCAGGGTATCAAGCTTATAGAGCTTGAGACTTGACAACCATCATGACTGGGTGAAGTAGAATGCGTCTGCCTTTGTCATTAAGACTGGGAGTACTACTCAGTGGCAGGCCGACTTAGCTCCAAAAGAAATGGCCACCTCTGACATGAGGAACAGACACCATGTGCAGCCGCTCCTAACATGGAGTACAAACACTGCTCATCCTGTATCCCTGGATTAGGAGCCCTTACAGGGTACTATCAGCCAGGCCAGCTGAGCCCAGGTAAATCAATCTTTAAAGAAGTAAGTAGTCACAATGTTGCGCAAAATACAAATGATGATTTTACAATATTCTGTTTCTAAAAATAAATATATACAGTAGAACCTCTCCATGAGAGGACACTCGCACTAGAGGACACCACCCTATAAAGGACAGTTTTCATTAGCAAAATTACCATTTTTAATACACAGTCGAACCTCTTTAATTCAATACCCCAAGGGATCAGAGCTTTCGGGTGAATTAAAGGAAGTGTTGAATTAAAGTTAGATAATTAGCTAATCATCTAACTCGCTAAAATAATATTTTTAAAAAATATCTTTGTAATATGAATTAATGGTATTAATTGAAACCATTGTGTGTGTACTTTTATTGTAATTATTTTATTATTTTCATGATTAACTTTTAGTATCAGGAACAAAATAGCATTAATACATATTTTTGAAACATAAATTATTACAAATAATATTTTATTCTATTTGAAGAAAAGCAGTTGAAAGGAAATAAATATGGAAAATAAAAAGAAAATTTAAAAATATTATTTAAAAAGAATCATAATCTTTTTAAAAATTCCTTTATAGATGTCTGTTTTTGCTCTGAAATTCTTTTCAGAATGTATTCCAAATGGTCTATTTTTAAAAGACATGCATGTTTTTCTTCCTCTGGAATGTGTTTTAAATACCAAAGAGCTTTTATTGTATTAAAGGCATCCACTGCTGCTGCAGGTGTTATTGATTTTGTGTTTAAATCTTTTATAATAACATGGAAATGGAATATTGAAGTAAAATGTTATCATAATCATTGTGGCTACATTTTATAAAGATTTATTTATTTAAAAGGAAATTATTTGTAAATTTTAAAATAACTAAATATTTCAATGGTGAAAATTAAAAATAAAATAATATTATCAATTAGCGCACAATGCCTAAATTACTGCGTAAAAAAAAAAAAACAATAACACTCGCGACATGACAATGGCACTGCAAAGTGAAACTTTACCTAACCAAAAGTGCGCAGGCGCAATCCGATCTGCTCCCACCGATTGTCGCTCGCCGCTGCTGTAATACTTTTTTAGTGGTGAAGTTGTATGTAAAAAAACATTCAACTGTCGAAATTCGAATTTTAAAATGTCGTATTATCATATTGTCGAATTACGGTTTGTTATTTGATAGGCCGGAGGTCGGGACATCGGAATAGGGTCGAATTATCGCCGAGTGTCGAATTGGCGTGTGTCGAATTAACGAGGTTCTACTGTATTTACCAACTCTCTGGTAAGAGGAAACCTTTCCCTAAAGGACACTTTGGCTCTGTAATTATTACAGGGAGGTTATTCTATATACAGTTATGAGCGTCATGCGTCATCTCTGTCACCGTTTGCTTTTTTTTTGGAATGGCGCTCTCCTATTGGTTGGCTCCGATCACGTGGCTAGGATGGCGCCGCCACTACGCGAGACACTTTGTTTTTGACTTTGCCCCCCCCTCCCCCACTCGCTTTTTGGTTTTTGTAACTATTGTGTTGGAGCGGGTCGCTCCTTAAATAAATGCATATATTAGTTAATAACTAAATGGAATCCTCTCTTTCCTTTTCCCAGTAAGAGACGCCTACGGAAGCCAACAGTACATAGACAGATAAAGCACATAGGCTATAGTTATTAACTAATATATGCATTTATTTAAGGCGCCAATTTATAATTGTAACAAATAGTATTTGAATCAAAACATTCAATCGGGTAAAACACGGGCGTTGCCCGGGTCATTCGACTAGTACTGTATAAAGTGGAAATTATTATTCAAGATATTTAAAAAATAATATTTTAGAAATTGTTAAGAAAAAAGGTGCATCTCTCAAATCTGATGTTACAATATTGATGCTGTATTCATGATGAAAAACTTTTAAAATTACAAAATTCCTCTGTATTTGATACTGTAACAAAGTATTTATTAACAGAGTATAATTTTTCAATATTTTGCTATACTCTGTACACTTCCCTCATTGCTTATCTTTTGTTTATCATTCATAGTTTGTTCTTGCCTGAAATAAAATTGCTGAATTAAAATGCTGAATTTGCTGAAATAAAAATGGTGTTAGTGATAGCAAAAAAAAATAATTATAAAACATATACAAATGGTTGACATATTTACTTCAGTGAGGGAAATATCTATGCTACCATTGACTTGTTATGATTTCATTAAAATATTTTTAAATCTCAGTGAGGGAGGCTTCACCCATATCTTGAGAGAGTTCATCTCCAGACAGGGAGAGTTCTTCTTTATTCCCTTCAGTTCTGTGTTTAAGAAGAACTTCTTGATATAAGACAGATAAACTCCGCCTTTGCCAGTCCCAAGCCTGGATGAAAAAGAAGGAGGGGGAGCAGTAACAAGCTCACTAAAAAACCTGGGCTCAGCTGGCCCAGCTGATAGTACCCTGTGAGGGCTCCTAATCCAGGGATACAGGATGAGCAGCGTTTGTACTCCATGTTAGGAGCAGCTGCACATGGCATCTGTTCCTCATGTCAGAGGTGGCTATTTCTTTTGGAGCTAAGTCGGCCTTCCACTGAGTAGTGCTCTCAGTCTTAATGACCAAGGCAGACACATTCTACTTCACCCAGTCATGATGGTTGTCAAAGAGACACCATCAAGGGTCACAACTTTATATCCTAATATGATTGAGTGGAGATAAGGAAGAAGAAGAAGGCAGATGTTGGCCAGGATGTTGTGATCCAGACTTTGCCCAAAGACCTGCAGGTCAGTTGCCTGATGATGGTGAAGGCCACCCAATATTAGCCTTGATTCTTCTTTCTGGAAAATGAAAAGAGCTTCCAAAATGTGTCCTTCAAAGAAATGTAGACTGATGACAGCCTAGGTTTAGAAATCAAGAGAGCCGTCATCGGATCACTACACTTTTTGTTTCTTCGTATTTGTCTAAGATTAGTGACAGAGAAACCCAGTAGATAATAAGACCAAATAAATAGAGGAAAATTAGAACATATTGGCACCAATCTGGATATAGAATAGAAACATTAGGTTACAAAGGACTACATCCAAATGAATAAATTTTGTATGACCTTTCTGTATAATTTGTTACCATGTTTAGTAATTTTTTCTGAATAGGGTAACAACGATGTTACAAAAACATCACACAAACATAAGGTAATAAGACCAAATCCAAATAAAAAAATAGTGTGTGACGTTTTGGTAACAGCGTTGTTACTATATTCAGACAAAAGTGATGAATGGTAACAATGCTTTTACTGAAACATCACACACTATTTATTTATTTGGTCTTATTACCTTGTGTTTATAATCTATAATCCAAATCGTGCCATATCAAAAACATCACACATAACTTATTACATTTGGATGTAGTCCTGTTACCTTATGTTTCTATAGATAAATTTGCTCAAAACTGTAAAATTTTATAATCTATTGGTGCTTAGTTTACTGCAAGCTGATTCCTTACCATGGATTCATACAATATATACCATGTGATAAACTTATATCCCCCCCCAGCCAAAAATGGTATAAAAAATATGATACAAAAGCATCACATCTGTATTAGAACAAACCATTTAATGATAAAGTACAATATAGATTAGAAACACGAGGTAATAAGACCCAATCCAATATAGATTAGAAACACAAGGTAATAAGACCCAATCCAATATAGATTAGAAACACAAGGTAATAAGACCCAATCCAATATAGATTAGAAACACAAGGTAATAAGACCCAATCCAATATAGATTAGAAACACAAGGTAATAAGACCCAATCCAATATAGATTAGATTTGGTCTCACACCTTGTGTTTACAAACCATTTTAGCACACATGCTTCTTTTGCAAAATAATTTCTCTTACACTGCAATGATTAAAATATTATTTAACTACCTGAATCATGCTGTTATTAAAGCCCATTGTAAATACTTCCACCAAGAATTCCTACAAAATATGACAAATATACAGTAGAAAGAGCAGATTATCTTGATAGAAGACACCTGTCTACAAAGGACAGCTTTCATTCCCAAAATTACCATTTTTACCAATTAGCAGCCCTCATGTAAGAGGACACCTCTCTCTCTTAAGGACAATTTGGCTCTGTAACTACATGTTCTTTACTGGGAGGTAGTTCTACTGTATAGGCAAAACTGCTCTATACAGTATTAGAGCGGTAGATTAAACTGACGAAGCTGCTGGAAGGGTTCATCACTGATGAATTATGTATACACCTATCCCCCGATTTACATGGTACTTGTTTTACACGTTTTCGCTTTTACACGGTTTTCCAAATAAGTTTTTTTTTTTAGTTTGTTTTTATTGCACTATACTAAATGCTACTGTGATTGAACCCATGCGCTGTGTACACATCTCACGAGGAATCCCAAGCTTATGTGCTGACTACATATTTTAACCTGTCAATGCGTTTTATTTCTGTGTACACCTATCCCCCGATTTACACGTTTTTCTCAGGAACGTATCTACTGTGTAAATCGGGGGATAGGTGTATATGTATGAGCCAGCCCCTCCAAATATTTTTATCATTTCAGTATGAATTTTTTTTTTTTTGCTTATCCCTAGTCACGTGGTACAGGCCATGATAATCATGGTGGGTAGAAGTTGGTGACTGCTTATACTGTAAGTGCACCACATGTCTACACGTGTGAAGAGCGCAGTTCAACTTTTGCATTTACAAATGTGCCAGAACCCTGTTTGGTTACTTGTACTCGCTGGTGGGGTTGGACTTTTGCAAGACTCAGGGGCCATTGGAGCATTTTTTTTAAAACAGATAAAAGTGCCCAATGCTGGAATTGAACCCGGGTCGTAGCGGTCGAAAACAAACGGTTTAGACCATCGACCCCCGACCCCCTTAGTAAAAATATTGTGTCTTATTTAAAAAAAAAAAAAAAAACATTAAAGCTTAGAATGTTTATTTATCTGAATGGTATAAAAATATTTTGTTTATATCATGCAAGAGCCTTTAATACAGCCAACCTTGAAGTTCATGCTAGAGAAATCAATCAAAGAGAGAGGACAATAGAAATGCAGTATACGCATGATTTTGGCATTACTTTTTTGCAAACACTTTACAAAGTTGGTAATAAATTAAATATTATATTAGTCTTCTTCTTCTTCCTTATCTCCACTCAATCATATTAGGGTATCAAGTTGTGACCCTTGATGGTGTCTGTTTGACAACCATCATGACTGGGTGAAGTATAATGCGTCTACCTTTGTCATTAAGACTGGGAGCACTACTCAGTGGCAGGCCGACTTAGCTCCAAAAGAAATGGCCGCCTCTGACATGAGGTACAAACGCTGCTCATCCTGTATCCCTGGATTAGGAGCCCTTACAGGGTAATATCAGCTGAGCCCAGGTTTTTTAGTGAGCTTGTTACTGCTCCCCCTCCTCCTTTTTCATCCGGGCTTGGGACCGACAAAGGCGGAGTTAATATTATAATAGTATAATATATTAGTACTTATAAAAGTATCTTTTATAACATCGACTTGGTTACAGCCTATAATTCTATGGTTACAAGTTTAAATTGTTTTAGCTCTGGTTTTTTTTTTTTTGGTTATAATAGCAACATGTTGTGTTATAACAACACTTGTGATTTTGTTGCAAGGTGTAATTCCAGACCTTTAATATATGCATGGATTTTTTTAAATATTTAAAACTTAAAAAAATAATTAAAGAAACTACTATCACTAATCTTATTAAAATATAATTGAAAAATATTACTGTTTCCTCTGTCTTTAGCTATTTTTCTATTCTAAATTCATTTTTTTTGTTCTGCATCTAATTGGCAAATCTTTTGTAAGAACATTGTTTGCAGCCTATATTCATTAAATAAAAATAAAACTCTTTGACACTTTATATACAAGAAAATAAAACGTAATCCAAATAATTTAATAGTGTGTGACATTTCGGTAACAACATTGTTACCATCATCAGACAAGAGCCTCTTTTGTTGGCTTGCCCTCTGACTAACCAAATTATACTTGTTTACTTTGACCTAATGCCATCTTTCTGTATATACTCAATTTTATGAAAACTTCACTAAGTTTAGAGCTATTTGTACAAAGATTTATAAATCACTACTAATTCATTGTGTAAATAATTAAAGATATATACAGTATGTAAATAATTCTAATATAGCACAATAGTCTGATAGACTTCGTGCTTCTGTAATAATAAAATAAATCATCAGACAAAAGTATATAAAAATAAAATAACATTTTATTCTTTTGTCTGATGATGGTAACAATTTTATTTATTACCAGTTACAAACAAGACACGCTATATCCGATCTGGATAATTGCGCGTGAAACTATTTACAATAATTGTAGTAGAGTAGGTAACAGAATTGTCAAAAAGAAAATAAATAATTAAGAAAAAGAGCATTGAATGAACATATACATTAAACAAATAAGCAACAACATAAGCAGATAGAAGAAATCGCAAGGTAGTTATTTACAATATGTTAAGCAATGATGGAAGTTGATTTAATGAAGTTATCTGTAATAATTAGTATCGTGGAGAGAGAAAGTTGATCAAGTTGAGACATTCACAATGTCACAAACTATTAAATTATTTGGGTTAGGTCTTACTTTCTTGTATCTATAATCCAAATTGTGTTTTGTCATCTTTGACTCTTTATAATGAAAGGGTTTCTCCTGTAACTGGGTGTTACTGATGGGTTTCTGCCATCTATTGAAGAAAATATCATCAAGTTTTATTCAGAGTTAGCCTATAGGCCCCAAGGACTAACTTTGACTTTAAAAATGTATTTTTTAAATTAACAAATAGTTGATACAGTAGAACCTCCCTTTAGTGGACACCTCTCCACAAAGGATAGTTTTCATTTGCAAAATTACCATTTTTACTATTTAGCAACTCTCTGGTAAGAGGACACCTCTCCCTAAAGGACACTTTGGCTCTGCAATTAGGTGTCCTTTACAGGGAGGTTCTACTGTATATTGTTACACCGGTTGCGGCTTACGAGAGCGTGTTTCAATCATCCTACAAGGTTAGATAAGGGAATAATGAGATAACTCTACTTTAAGTAGCCTACAGAATTATTTATTTATTTCTCACATCAAAAAGAGCAGTGAAGTCACACAGTGTACCTAAATGCAAATGATGATTCTATAATACATATATTCTGTTTATAATACATATATATTCTCTTCAATAAAATAAGTAAATATAAAATATAAATTTGAATTTAAAATATATGAAAAATAATCTTACAAATTAAAACAAAATAGGTGCATTAGCCATGATGCAACAATATATATATATACATGTATGTATTTTGATAGTTGGCATAGATCCATCATTAACATTCAGTTTATAATCAGAGGAGGAGACCTTTCACATTTTATTATATCATTCTGATCCTTTTCTCCTACTCTACTTTTGAACTCTCTTTTGACACTTTATGTGTCTATTGTTTAAACTTTTATTTATCTTCTTAGTTAGCACTCTGTAATAATTTATTTGTATGTGAATAGATAGTTAAAATTTATTCAATCTCCAACACTGACAAAATCTGTTCCAGGCCTCGAACGCCCGCTACGTATTCAAACACTGTTCTATGCAGTGGCTCATGCCAGCCAATCTTCCATGGCTGTAACACTGCCCCTTTCTCATTCCTGTTTGTCTCTGCAAGCTCCCGGCCATTTGATCTCTTTGATGTCTCTGGCCACACGAGGCCACATGTCTGCCATCCTGGGTACCAGTCTGGATCACCTCCAGGTAACCATCTCCAGTGAGATCTCTTTTTAATTCCTTCTGTTCTTTAAAGTGTGTGTGATGAACTCAACAGTGTCTGTCCATCAGTAGAAGCAATCACCCACCTCGGTTGCTCTGTTTGTGACCAATGGGGTCAGGGATGGACTTCCCCCTGAGCTTTTTCTGAAATTGATTCTCCCAAGGAACTTCTGTGAAGCACTAAATAGTAGGTCGGTGGAAGGCTGGTTAAACCGTTTGGTTTTCGACCACTACGACCCAGGTTCGATTCCCGCATTGGACACTTTTTTCTGATTAAAAAAAAAAATGCTCCAATGGCCCCCGATTTTTGCAAAAGTCCAACCTCACCAGCGAGTGCAAGTAACCAAATGGGGCTCTGGCACATTTGTAAGTGCAAAGTCGAACTGCTTTTCACATGTGTAGACATGTGGTGCACTTACATTAAAAGCAGTCGCTAACTACCCACCATGATTATCATGGCCTGTACCACGTGTACTAGGGATAATAATAAAAAAATAACTGAATAGTGGAAAAATCCCTCATGGTAGATTACAGCTTTTCATTCCTGGGATTTTCTGCTGTGATGTTGTTCTGGGATAATGCAAGCACTTCAACCACTCTCATCTTCACCTTTCACTTGCAGTACTGGAAAAAGATTGTTCTGAACTGATGGTCTAATTCTTTGATAATATTTGATCCATTTGGTTGATCATCTTCAAATGATTCCAATCTGACTTGACCTGCAGCCCTTGTTTTGATTAATTCTTCTCCTATTTATTTTTATTGAAATAAATTTTCCAGAAGTAAAACCAATCTCTATATCCCACTTCTGACACCAGTTGTTACAACTTAGTTACTGGGAATTCTCAGGGTTGTACACCGCAATGAAAAAATAAGTTAGCAGTATATTTTAAAGTGCTTGAACCTTATATATAAAGTTTTTAAATTATCTCTATATATAAAAATGAATGTATGTGTGTGTGTGTGTCTGTCTGTCCTTTATGCCTGACCAAAGCACTCATTGGAAACTTTGGGAAGTTATTTAGTATAGTACTGGGAAGGTTTCTAGCAAATAAAATTTTTGAAATAGCTTTTCGCCTTAAAATAATCAAGATAAATATTCTAATTTATCTGTTATAATTCAACAATCTGCTCTAAATATTATCATGATGATACGATGATTTTGTAATGTAGAAAATTAGGAAAGACAAAATTCAGGATGACACGGCAATTTATTTGAGACAAGAATAATGATAAAATTCCAAGGCAAAATACTATTCCTTTAACTTCCAATTACCGAGGGAACCAATTAATATTGATTTTATTCAACTTATCGAGTATTTTTCAAGGGACCAGGAAAAAATGTTCACTTTATCGAGAGATTCGTTGGACAAACCTTTACTCGGGTAAAACCCGGGCGAAGCCGGGTACATCCGCTAGTAGTAAAATATAATACAATATATTTAAATATACAAATATACAATAACTATGGGTCTATTCCCATCCCTGGACACTTTATTTTTCTGTTTATCATTACTCTTCACAATTCATCCTTTCATACTTCATCCCTAAGGTTAGAAATAATCATTATTTCTCCTTGAAATAAATTTCAATTTTTGGTTTCAAAGAAACATTTGCGGCGTAATTGTCAAATTTTGTTCTATATATATATATATATATTTTTTTTAAATATATTGTGATAAAGCACAATTTGGATTAGAGATACAAGAAAATAAGACCTAATCCAAATAAATTAATAGTGTGTGACGTTTCATTAACAGTGTTGTTACCGAAATGTCACACACACTATTCATTTATTTGGATTAGGTCTTATTTTCTTGAATAAGGTAAAATATATTCTTATTATTATTTTATATAAAAACATGAAAGATTGATATTTTGGAGAGTTGACCTTCTTTAAATTCTAATTTGAAAAATTATAAATTTGCAATAATAATATTCTAAAAAGTAAAAGTTAAAATGGTTTACAATAAGTATCTTTATTAATACATTAGAACTCCCTGAAAGGACACTCTTGTTAAAGAATACTGCTCTTTACAAAGGATAGTTCAAAGTTCCACTTTTTTACCAATTAGCTTCTCTCCAGTAAGAGGACATCTCTATTCAAAAGGACACTTTGATTCTTCTCTATAGACAGAGTTTACTGTTATTAAGTAAATTCCAGGGGGTCGGTGGAAGGATGGTCTAAACCGTTGGTTTTTGACCGCTAAGACCCGGGTTCGATTCCCACATTGGGCAATTTTTTCTGTTTAAAAAATGCTCCAATGGCCCCCGATTCTTGCAAAAGTCCAACCCCACCAGCGAGTGCAAGTAACCAAACAGGGCTCTGGCACATTTGTAAGTGCAAAGTCGAACTGCTTTTCACATGTTTAGACATGTGGTGCACTTACAGTAAAAGCAGTCCTCAACCTCTACCCACCATGATTATCATGGCCTGTACCACGTGTACTGGGGATAAGCAAAAAAAAGTATTCCTGTACTCCCTTCAGACATCTCACAAATTTAGAAGCTTATAACTCAGCCATACTTGCCCCAAGTTCCATGCAGCACAAGAACAAATGAGCCACCTGTGTTTATATAAATTATCTGAAGTAGAAAATCATTCAGCACTTGTAGAAATACATTGTTAAAATAAAAAGTCAAAATTTGCACATTCAATATTTAATGTGAATTTATCAATATTATCAACACACAATCTTTAATCTTGATAGTGGCCTTGTTACTTCTCTCTCTCTATGATACCATGACCTGTGAATAATTGAACATTGTAGAAATTTGGTATTTTAAAGGAGATGAAAAACATTTGAAATTATTGTTGGATTCTTCATAGTATTCCTGTAATTTTCTTTCATTATAATTTGCAATTTCTTTTCTGTTTGATAAATTAAATCTATTGTAGCTTATTTCATTTTTCAATATGTTGGATTCTATGTAATCTGTGAGTTTTGGTATTTGTGTTAGTATATGTGTACAGTTTGACGATGTTGTGGTATAGGCCCGTATGCAGTGTTTTAGAATATTATACTGCAGGGAATTTAGTTTGTCTTTGGCTTTTTCTTGCATATAAATAGAAACCATATTGTTTGACCATATGTTATTGTACTTAGGAATAATGTCTTGTATAAAGTTAATTTTCGTCTGCATTCTAGACCCCATGCTTTCTTTTTTAAACTGAGTAGGTAACCGCTAGCTCTAGTAGTTTTGTCGACGATTTCATTAATGTGTGGCATGAAGTCCAGCTTGTTCCAGCTTCGATGATTTTTCAAGGTTAATTCCAGGATCCTAAAGGTTTCAACAGGTCTAGCTATATTACTTTTTAATATATATATGTGGTAATTTGTGGAGCAGTTGTGGTAGTTGTGTGGTGAGTGGTAAGGTGTGCACAAGAAGCAGGAGCAAATACCTCTGAGGAGTAGATCGGAGAAGAAAAAGAAAGTCTGAGGACCACCCTGGTAACAACAGATCTGGAGACCACCTCGGTGCAAACTGTCCCTTGATCATCAAATTTAGGTGTTTTTAAACCCTTTTGAGTAGGCTAAATTAGTCCCCCGTGGAAGAGGGGTAAGCGGGCAGCTCCCGGAAATGTTTGTTTTTAGAAGACTGGACACAGGGTTGTTCTGACCTGGGAATTTCCCTTTCCTCATACCCCCATACAGACCATCTTTATTTAACTATTTCTAAATATTATGACATATATATTTTAAATTCGTGGATGGCTTTTCTTGATTTATCAAGAAATTGGGTTGGCCAAATATCACGGAGCAAGCTAAATAAGTGTTTAGTTTATTTTTGCTCCACTAGATGGCGCTCTGCCATCTAAAAAGCACATGTGCTCGTGGTCAGGAGATGCCTTGTGTATTTTTAATATATTTTAAAATACAATTATATTTTATTCCCTTATATATTATGAAACGCTTCTCTTTTTTTTAATCAAAGATAAGCACTACATAATTAATCTATCTTATATGGATTGCTCTATATTTTGCAAATCCTGCCAGGCAATATACAGGGTGATCCAAAAGTCCCGCACTATTTTAAAAATTAATAACTCCGCGAATATTTGCGCTAGAGCAATGCGGTAAACACCATTGTGTTCAGGATGCAATGGGATTTTTTATGGCAAATAATGAAAAATTCGAAATTGATTTTAGTTACAATTTTATTCGCCAGATGGCGCTCTACCAGAATCAGAGATTCAGCGGCCAAATTGTTTGATAAATTGAAAAATATAACTGATCGGCATGTATTTTTCCTTTTTGAATACCAGGAAAGAACCCTAATAATATCAAATAACAAATTAATAAAAGACCACTTCGCCAAAAGTATGAAGAATTGGTTAACGATTTTCAAATAAAATCAGAGATATGTAAAATAGGTAAATGCAAATTAAAACATGTAGCAAAAAGAAATTTGATATTTTAGATACGGTTTGTTTCCGAAGATAATAAATTTCTAATATTTTTAATTCAACTCTCACTCAGTATCGATTATATTTATTTTAATTAATTTGAAAAATATGTATCTATCTCTGATAATTTATTTTACTCTGGAATGCCGTTGTTGTTGTCGTGTCCAATAAAGAGCCTCAGATGTATCCATGTATCTCCATCACAGCAGCAGCAATGTCCACTATCTTAGGTGTGTAAAGCTGCTGCTCAGGGTCTATGTCTAATTTTTGTAAGGCTGCGGCCATTGCTGGCTATAAGAATATGTGGGTAGGTGTAAGTTCCACACCAGGACAATTGTTGCATGTCCTATAGGTTCTTGTGCCATCTGGATGTATTGTCATTCCTTTATAGTGTTTTGTTCTAAGTCTTTTTATAGTTTTTGTCATTTTTCTCTCAGAGTTTATTTCGCATTTTGATCTTTTCTTATTTTTTCGTTTAATTATCTTGTATTTTGACAAAGAATCAGCGTCAAATAATGACATTTGTTCTTTCCTTTGGCTCAACTTTCTGGCTTTCTTTGCCAATTCGAATGCCATTTCATTACCCCTTATCCCAGCATGGGCAGGGATTCATTGTAGAATGCAGTTATTCTCCAATGGTTCCAGTTGGGTAAGTAACGAATGTATTTTCTGTGTGATTTTAGTATTGCCCTTCTGAATTTCTTCTAGAGCGGATATGGAGTCGCTGTATATTAAAATTCCTTCTGCTTGATGCAGGGATGGTTGGTTAAGGCATACATCAAGGGCTTTCCAGATAGCTGTCAGTTCACAAGTGAAGTTTGACGAAATCTGTCCTGCTCCTTCTTTGATTTTGATGTTTTTTCCATCTTGCAGTATTATGTTAATTCCGGCCCCTCCATTACTCAGGGTAAGGTCTGAAGATCCATCTGTATATGCTGTTGAAGGGCGTGGCCTAGCAATTTTAATCAAGTATTTGTACTATGAGGACATAGCCGTTAATATTACAAACACATCAGACCTCGAAGCCCAAGATATCAAAGTCTACCTCAATCAAAACAAAGCCATCCACATACACAATATGTATCACCCTCCAAACAATACATTTATTGACGATGGAACAATGGCTCAATTTCTTACAGACAACACTATTATTGTAGGTGACATTAATGCCAAACATCAACTATGGGGATGTTCTACGCCAAACCCAAGAGGCAAAATACTATCAAACATATTTGACGACAATGCCTTCATGTGCTTAAATCCTACCCATCATTCATACAAGCTATAATACTGCACAAGCCCTTGATATAAGTTTTTACTATCCTGACATTTTCCACAAATGCAAATAGAAAATATTAAAAAGTTTTGGAAGTGATCATTTGCCTAATTTGATAGAAATTAGCACCAAGACCAAAACTAGCTCAATTAAGAAAATTTCTGGAACTTCAAAAAGGCTAATATGATATCTTTCAAAAACACCATTATTAAAGCAGCCAATGTTTCAATACCAAGAGGTAATATTAAGAAATGGATTCCAAATTATACACACCAGGCAAAAATTATTCAAAGACTTATAACTAAAAGAAATGAACTACAAAAAAGTGCACGCAAAACCAAAAATATTGTAGAACTGAACTGAACATTGTGAATGCAAAAATAAAAAACGATTATGCGTAAATGTGAAAAGGGAAAAATGGAAACAAACTTGTGAAAACCTGAACCCAAGAAACCCAAATACAAAACTTTGGAATTGGGCAAAACAAATTGACAGAGTCCAGCCATAAACTGAAAACACAAATATGATTAAGAATACAGATGGTACACCAGCAACTAATGACAAAATTGCTGCCAATCTTTTAGGTAATTCATATCAAATAAGTAGTAAAATCAAGGTTGAAAAAAAGCCCGAAAGATTATTCATGACTGTAAAAAATGTCACCAGCACTCATAATATTTTCCATGAAAAAAATCAATATGAAAGAGCTAGCTTATGCATTAGAAAACACTGACCTGAACAAGACTCCTGGGCCAGATGGAATCCATGGCCGAATGATATCAAACTTGGGCAAAATTGGCAAAAAAAGACTTCTTAATATTTTCAATAACTCCTGGAAAACTGGAAAATTGCCTCAAGACTGTAAAAATGCAACAATAATTCCCATTAAAAAACTTGACAAATCTGCTGATGACCCAAAAAACTACCGACCTATCTTCCTAACAAATATTTGCTGCAAATTAATGGAAAAAATTATACTCAGACGACTCACCTACCACCCCGACACAAGAAATCTCTTACCAGAAGAACAATATGGATTTAGGAAAGGACATAGGACAATAGACCAACTCTTATTTTTCACACAAAAGGTAAAAGATGCACAAAAGGAAAAACCAACTAACCACACCATAGCTGCTTTTTAGACCTTACACAAGCTTTTGATAAGGTATGGAAAAACAAGTTAATTACAAAATTATACAAACATTTCAAAATTGATGGAAAAGCTATCACTTGGATAAATTATTCTCTTAAAAATATATAAATCAGGATAAAATATAATGGCACTCTATCTAAAACCTTCAAATTGTACCAAGGATTACCACAAGGATAAGTCCTTAGCCCAACTCTCTTCACCCTATTTATTGCAGGCATAGAAAAATAAATTTCACATAAAACCAATATTGGACTTTTCGCTGATGACATTATTTTATGGAGCAGCAGCACTAACTGGAAAAAAGCTGAAAGAGATTTAACAAGACTCTTCTCCACCTAGAAAAATTTGCTAATAAACATAAATTAGAATTTAACCCCCAAAAATCTGAAACCTGTCTTTTTACTACCGATAAGAAACTATACAAAATAAGACCAAATATTATTCTGAAAGAACAACAATTGCAATATAATAAACATCCTAAATATCTCGGCTACACCCTGAATCCAGAAATCAACTCCAGTAAACATATTGAAGGAGTTGTTAGAAAAGGAAGAGACCGACTAAAAATCTTGAAATATATTTCAGGAAGAGTGGGGAGCTGAAGCAACAACAATAAAATTAACTTACACATCTCTAATGAGACCTATCCTGGAATATGGATATCAAATCTATGGTACAGCATCTGAAACAAATCTAAAATCACTGGAAAGGATACAACTAAGTGCAGCTAGAATTATTACAGGTCTTCGAAAACCCTGCCCTAATGATATTGTACTTTACGAGGCAGACATTATGCCCTTAAAGAATAGAATAAGCTACAATCTGCCAAAATATATAAACAAAATCAAGAGTTATGAAAACAAACACAGAACTTTCAATTACATACTTAATTGGGAATCCAATCTAAGACTCAAAAAAGAAGGCCCTCTCCACCTGGCCAAAAGAAATGGATTTTTAAAATATAAAGTAGAAAAATATTATTTAGCTGAAAAAAATATCTGCATGCGAACCACTAACAAATTGTTATTTTTAAAGCCACTTTAAATGAAACCACCAACAGACAATACCAAAATCCAGAATACTTAAAACAATTATCATTAGAAATAATTAATAAAATTCCTAAAAATGCAATAACTATCTATACCGATGGTAGCAGAGATGAGTTGGGACACACTGGCAGTGGCTCTCTCATTAAAACCACAAATGGCATTGAGAAAATAAACAGAAGAAACCCAGAATTTTGCTCAGTCTTCAGATCAGAACTTATAGCCATCTATGAAGTCTTAAAATCCATCAGAAACATTAAACATCACGATATATGGATTCTTACTGATAGTAGAAGTGCCATACAACACTTGAGTCACACAGGGGAACTTAGAGACAAAGTAATCAGGAACATAATTGGTTATCTCCAAAAACTCTCAATACCTCAAAAATTCACCTTCAATGGATACTCTTACATGTTAGCATTGAAGGCAATGAAGCTGCTGATGCGCTAGCGAAAAAAGCCACAAAAGAACCCTTGCTACAGAAAAATAAACTTACTTTTAAAGAAATAGAAACAGTAGCCAAAATAAACTAGAACTGGAGGATTCCACCTAGCACAGTTGGTATACCCTAGAAGTAGATGGCCACCCAGACCTTTCGGTCCACAAGCCGGCATGCGAAGCATGCCTTCGCTGCTATTCTGTTCAACTCATAAGCCAAGTAACGGTATCCAAGCTAGTGATTGGACATTGTACCTTGAAACACCACCTCCCAGACAACGTGTCTGGAAGGATTTCTATACCGGTGGCCTTTAATCACAGCAAAATAGGAAACTATCTACTGTGTCCAGCAGGGACCGCGGGGAGGCAGACCCCGGTCGACTCTGTTCACTCACAGCTGAGGAAAAGCTCAGCTGCCACGTCGTGGGCTTTCTCAAGAAGCTTGCTGTGATTTCTCAGCAGCTCACTCTCGATCGCGCCCCTCGCCCTCCTTCTCTCTTCCTGCACACCCACTACCCTTGGACAATCCAAGACGTAGTGGCGTGCATTCACATCCCTTTCTCCACAGACGCAATCAGGATTGCTCTTAATTTCAAATCTGTGGAGACTTGGGGAAGAGCCCATGTCCCGAACTACCCTAATGAGTTTGTGGGACATTACCTTACAGAGGTACTTGGGTGTTGTTACCCCATTGAATAACTCTCTCCCCTTCACAATGTTCCTCCATCTGTCCAAACATAAGTCCTGGACGTGCCCCCTGATCCTCCTATAAACTTCTTTCTTGGTCACTGTGGTCCTCAGTGATCTACCTTTTAAGCATCCTGCCTTAGAGATCCTGTCTGCGAACTCATTACCTTCGATGAGGCTGTGTCTCCTAAACCAAGGGAGCTCCGGAGCCCGCGTCATCATCTCCAGCTCCTGGATTATTTGATGCGCGAGTTGCCCTTTCTCCAGATTGATGGCGACGAGGGCCGACATACAATCTGAATAGAGGCGGTCCGGGCTGAAGTTCTTCTCGGCACACACTCTGCGGGCTACCCTGATCGCAACCAGCTCGGCTGAAAAGACCAATTCGTCCACTCTGAGTGTTAAACTTTCTTGGAAGATCAGCTCTCCATTAGTGAAAATCACTACCCCAGCTCCAGTTTTGGTTCCAGACCTACTCCCATCAGTGAAAATCTCCGTGCCAATCCCTGTCGGCTCTCCAGGACTCCAATTCCACTTTGGCAACCACTGCGGAGGTTTTCTTGGGTCCCTCTTCCATTCCAGGGCACCCGCTTCAAGTCCCAGGGCATCTTCCCTGTTCTCTTAGATCTTCTGTCTGATGGTCTCCTCCTCTAGTTTCAATCCCAGGGGAATAAGACCAGCGAGGACCAATAAGGCCTTACTGCTGGTAGTGCGTTATCCCCCTGTGATTCTGAGTGCCGCTGTCCTCTGCACTCTCTCTAGAGTAGTCGCCACCTTCTGATCCCTGTTTCGGCGACACCAAGCCCTGGAAGCATATAGCAGGATTGGCTCGACACAGGAGAGGCAGAGGTTCCTAAAAATAGTACCCTCCTTCTCCCCCCCCCCCCCCCCTGTTGAGAGCCAACCAGGACAGGCCTGCACAACGCCTCCCTGCCTCTCGCCGCCATCTCCTCCTCCTGGTATTGCCAACCCATCTTGTCATCAATGACCACCCCCAGGATGGTCATCCTATTGACCAAAGCTACCCTCCGTCCTTCGATCCCAATAGCCGGCTTGTGTTCCTATTTGATCCCTTTCCTTTTAGTTCTTATGTCCCTAGGCTTAAAGCTGAGGGCTTTAGTTTTGGAGACATTGAACTTAAGGCCAGAGTCATGGGCCCAGTTCGAGAGAATTTGGAGAGAAGTTTCAACACACTTCTCAGGATTCGCTCTCGAAGCAGCCTCAACAATGAGGAACTGGTCGTCAGCATAGAGAACCAGCCTGGCTCCCTCAGGGAGCTCCTCCTGGAAAACGGTGTTTACCAGGATATTCCACAGAATAGGTCCGCAGCAAGAGCCCTGGAGGCAACCCCTAGCACAGTTTCTTTCCAACTTCCGCCCACCAAAACTGAGGCTAATCCGTCTATCCCTCAGGAAGTCACGAACCAAGCTGCACAAATTATCAGGACAACCCATGTTCATCAAATTTCTCATCAGCTTGTTCCAGTTCATGGAGTTGAACGCGCCATCAATGTCCAGGGCCACGAAAATAACCCAAGCACCCTTATTTAAGCCCATCTCAACCCCCTCTAACACCTCGTTCAGAGCTGTGGTTGTGGACTTCCCTTCCCTAAAACCATGTTGGAAAGTGGAAAGGAGCTCATTACTTTCTAGCCAGTGCTTCAGTCGCTGAGCTAGTAGGCTATCCAGGACCTTACCTAGACACGCTAGTAAAGAAAGCATACGATAATCATTAGGAGAATTACCCTTTCTACCAGACTTTTCGAGAAGCACTACTCGGGCAACCTTCCATGCCTCAGGAAAAGTACCAGTGTCCAGGCACCTATTGAATAACCTGGAAAGAAGCGATGGGTGCATCCTTACCAGGGCTTTCACGACCGTGTTATCGATCCCTTCGGGACCAGGAGATTTCCTTTTCCCGAACTTGAAAGCCGTCAGTTTCACCTCATTCTCAGAAAAGGGCGGATCTACCAAACCACAAGTGGTCAGAGAGATCTCGTCCTTTGGTTCCTCGTTTCCGAAGTGCCGATCCAAGTTGTTTTTATTTTGTCTTCTGCTTTCGAGCGAGTAGGTCTAGAACACATTCTCTCTGAATTTTCTCATTGTTGGTGGATGAAACAGCACCAGTGATTATTTTGGCCGCTTTTGCTTGAACAATATCTAGTCTTACTTTTAGTGATGAGCTTGAGGGAGCCCAGACCGGTGTTGCATATTCCATTATCGGCCTTATTAAGGTGGTATATGTTGTTCTGAGAATTCTGGGTTTTGCTCCCCAATTTGTTCCACATAGCCTTCTCAGAATGTTTAGTTTTCTGATAGTTCTATTTGAGGTGCTAATTATGTGTTCTGAAAATTCCAATTCCTCATAAATAATAATTAAAATAATTTTGTTGACATCTTGTCAATACATGCACAGTCTGCACTATTAAAAAAAGATAATATGCATTATATACACTATGTACAATGAATATGGCGCCTCTTCCAGCGCTGCAGAGTTTGTGGAGAATCGCCAGTGGGTCTCCAGCGACACCACGCATTTTGCGATCTACGATGAATACGTAGATCGCGTACTTTTCCGCTTAGGAGATGGTGATGGCGTGGTCCTCGAGACCAACTTGAAAGATACAGGACTGCAGTATCACACTTAGGTATTATGGATTTCTAATTCTATCAATCATTTGTTTGTTTATGCTTATTTTTTTGTTATATTTATGCCTTTTTCCCTGTGAGTGGAGAAGACGCATAGGTTTGGTTTTATTGGGTTTATGGTCATTTGGAGTTCCATTGCCCAGTTTTCCAGTCCTCTCATTGATGTGTTCAGTATTTTTTACGATTTTTCTATGCTGCTACTTGTGTGCCATATGGCTATATCATCTGCATAACAGACAACCTTTGTGTCTTCAGTGAGGTAAGGATAGATGTCGTTAATATATAGCAGATAGAGTAGAGGACTGAGCACAGATCCCTGAGTTACACCAGCCCATGTTCTTCCTTTCTTGGAAAATTCTCCATTGACCCGAACCTTTAACCTTCTTCCCCTTAAGAAGTCTGCAATCCAGAAGTCTGCATGTTGTGCAGCTTTTCACATAATTTCTCCCTCCACACTCGATCAAAAGCTGAGGTCATATCAAGGAATATAGCCGTGGTCTTCTTTGGCGGTTTTTCCTGGAAAGAATCTATTATTGATTGACAGAAGTAAAACAGTTGATCAGTCGTACAGTGCTGGGATCTATAGGCAGTTTGGTAGAGGTTTATTTTATTATTGTTAGTAAGCCAGACTATGAGCCTAGAGTGGATAATTCGTTCTGGTATTTTACAAAGTTTGCTGGTGAGAGCAATTGGCGGATAGTTCTTGTATTCCTTGGCATCTTTGTTTGGCTTCAGTATTGGCACTATAATTGATATCTTCCAATTCTTTGGTAGTTTACCAGTTTGCCGTGAAATGTTCAGTATTCGTAGGAGTTGATTATTAGCTTTGTCTTCAAAGTGTTTGATCATTTAACCAAAGATTAGATTATCTCTTGGTGACCTCTTGGATTTTTTTATTGATGAGTTTAGCTCATTCAGTGTGGAGTCTCTGGAGAAAATATCTTGTTGATGGAAGTTTCTTGCTTGTTTAACTAACTGGTTTATATTATTTTTAGAGTCCTGTCTTCATTCGTATAGTTGAGTATGGAAGTGCTTGAAAGATATTCAGCAATTATGTCAGCCATCTGTTTGTTCTCGTTCGCGCTGTTCTATTCATATCGGTTAGAGTATTGGAGGATTGGTGTTGGTGTTGATTGTTCTCTAACACTCTAATCATATTCCAGTGTTGGCTGTCCTTTCTTGGATCCATTTTTTCGCAGAATTCTGCCATTTTTCTTGTTTGCATATCCAAATTTCTTGTTCTATTTTGTGACTAATTTCAATGAGTTCTTTCTGTTTTCTTCTTTTTTATTTTTTTAAGAAGTTCATTGATATTGTCTCTCTCTCTGAAATCACGGCCTCGATGTTGTGGTCCTTCCAGTAAGGTATCCACAGGTCTTTACGTCTACCTCTAGGTATCGATGCTTTTGCAGATTTTGAAATGTTCGAAGAGAATTTTTCCAAGTTTTTGTCAAGCGTTCTGTAATTCAATTTTTCGTTGCACAGTTCTTCAAGCTTTTCTGTGATTTTTTTTCAAATCGGCTTTCCTAAAGTTCCATGTTCTTTTATTCTAATGGACGTTCTCAATTTTGAAGTTTAGGGTTGTTAAAATTGGTCTGTGGTCACTGATTGCACCTCTCATGATTTTCCATTGTGTTGTGGGTGCGATGTTGTAATTTATCGCTGTGATGTCTATTGCGGATTCTGTGTCTGTGGACTTAGATAGGTGTTCTCTCCGTTATTTAACGGTGTAAGGTCGAGGTCTGTTAGCATGTCCTCAACCTGCTGACTTTTGTTATCCAGGACAGGTGATCCCCAAATTGAACTTTTGACGTTTAATTCGCTGAGTATGATTGTGATATCCGAAGACGCTTCACTTAATGTCTCTATTGTGTGTACCCATACAAAATTCAAAGATTTCACGAGCTGAAAGTTGGCGATTTTGAGATGCGTCAAGAATTCGCTGCATGGGTTTTCCGGCGAATTGATATTGATGAAAACTGGCTGTCGAATGTTCTGTGGACAGATGATGCTCACTTTTCTCTAAACGGAGAATTTAACATTCAAAACAGCCGCATTTGGGCAACAGACAACCCTAGGATTTTTACAGAAATGCCACTTTACCAGCCTAAAGTTACAGTTTTGTGTGGGTTCACTTCTTTTATTATTGGGCCATTTTTCTTTGAAAAATCAATGGAAGAACTTTTAAAACCGTTTTTGTAACTGATGAACGCAATGTCCAACTTTTGAGAGAAAAGGGTATTCCCATATTGCAGGGCAAAAGCACTAAGCGAAATAACATTCATGATAGATGGAGGACCTCCTCATATCTCCCGAGGTGCCAAACAATTGCTGAAGGATACGTTCTGTGAAAATCGTGTGATAAGTCGCCACTTTATATACCAGTGGCCTCCAAGATCACCAGACTTGACGCCTTGGGATTTTTGTTTATGGGGGTACATTAAATCGTGTGTTTATCGATGCTGGCCTACCACATTGTCCATGTTGAAGGCTTCTATCAGATGGCACCTTTTATCAATTTCAACAGATATGTTATTTAATGCTGTCCATTCTGTCATTTATCGTCTGCAGGCGGTGATTGAGAATGAAGGGTGCCACATTGAGCAAGGTTTGTGACCTAATACAAGAGAGAAGGCAGTTACCTCATGTGTTATATAAGCCGCCATGTATTATATTATCTACCAATATTTTGTAGCTCTTTGTGTTGGGATATGGGGATAATAAATGCTGTCCTCACATCTTGACTATCTTTTTTTATTTGTGAACAGTAATTTTTGTTTGTCATTTGCTCACATATTATGTCGTGCAAACCAGAGTGTTATAACTTCTCGAATAACACTAGTACACACAATTTTTCCCCTTATGTTTAGTTTTCGCTTTTCGCTCATTAGAAGAAATAGCATAAGGAATATTTTCTGTATACCAATACCTTTAGAAATTTTGTGAAAAAAAATAATACAAAATGATTTTACTACCACGTTTTTCAACGCAAAAGGTCGATTTAAAAATTATTTTTATTTGAGGGGAAACATTTTTTGAAATTGTGTACAGTATAATAAACAATGATAACATTTGACAAGCCCATAGGATATTTGGAATAAAGTACGACAAATATATTTTGTCACTCCCCTCTATATTTCATTTGTTGGATCATGACAAATATCCAGTTAAATAGTCAAGGGTCTCCAATTAGTCAAGAAACTACACATTTCTTATAGCAAGAAATCCTATTAGTAGTGCCATCATAATTTTTGGTACTATATTAACATATCAAAAATTTGTGTATTGATATTAGCAGTATTTTTCAAACATTCAATCTATTTCACAAAACCCCATATAAAATATAAATATTTTTGCTACATGTTTTAATTTGCATTTGCCTATTTTACATATCTCTGATTGTATTTGAAAATCGTTAACCAATTATTCATACTTTTGGCGAAGTGGTGTTTTATTAATTTGTTATTTGATATTATTAGGGTTCTTTCCTGGTATTCAAAAAGGAAAAATACGTGTCGTTTAATTATATTTTTCAATTTATCAAACAATTTGGCCGCTGAATATCTGAATCTGGTAGAGCGCCATCTGGTGAATAAAATTGTAACTAAAATCAATTTCGAATTTTTCATTATTTGCCATAAAAAATCCCATTGCATCCTGAACACAATGGTGTTTACCGCATTGCTCTAACGCAAATATTCGCGGAGTTATTAATTTTTAAAGTTGTGCGGGACTTTTGGATCACCCTGTACATAGGAGAAACCAGCAAACCTTTATCTGAAAGAATCAACCAGCACAAATCTGCACTAAAGCACCATAACCCGACATCCCTACAGGTAGATCACGTATTCAACAATAGTCACACTCCAGACTTCGATCACACATCTATAATACATCAAAACATCAAAGAAAAACATTGCCGTTTATTTTTAGAAAGCTGGAGCTCTTTAGAAAATAAAAATAGTATCAATAGAAAGATTGACTTGCCAGATGTATATACTCAGTTTAGAACCTCCTAGATGATTATGCTATTTACATGTTTATTTTATTTCATTTTTAATCGGATATTTATTACTATTATTTGTATATTTATTTCACAGTTATTTCAATTTTTATGATATTTTATTTGTTTAATTAATTCGATATCTCTTAATTTCCAATAGTTATTTACATATATCAATTTTTTCTTTTGATTATATTTACTCTATTTAGAATGTATATATCAGATGGTTTATCTCCCAATAAGCTTGGAAGACGTCTAGTGGCTCACCTGGGGCACGTAACCTGCTGCGTGCTTCACAGCAAAACACCTTGTAAAAGATGGAAGATCGATCCATCGAAATATCGGTTTAATAAATAATCGTATTAAAATCCAAAATAGGCCTTATTTTAAAATATAAATGTATTATGGATTGCTCTATATTCAGAATATTCATATATGAAAAAATAGTACAAATGTGATATTGTACTGGGATAAGGTGCATAAATTATGAAAAAGGCATCTCCTTGTCGTGCAACTGAAAGTTGCTGATGGGGCTTGTGCCATCTATCGCTATATATTCCGATAGATGGCGCAAGCCATCAGAAACTTTCAGTTGCATGATAAGGAGATGCCTTTTTCATAATATTCATATATATATTTAAATTTGAGAATGTGAACAAAAATATTGATATGTGTGTGTGCAGATGGAGGAATTGATC
>CP092866.1:42957971-43034177 GCA_030710605.1 Cordylochernes scorpioides
GATCAAATTTCTCTCTCCACGATACTAATTATTACAGATAACTTCATTAAATCAACTTCCATATTGCTTAACATACTGTGAATAACTACCTTGAGGTTTCTTCTATCTGCTTATGTTGTTGCTTATTTGTTTAATGTATATGTTTATTCAATGCTCTTTTTCTTAATTGTTTATTTTCTTTTGACAATTCTGTTACCTACTCTACTACAATATGAATTATTGCAAATAGTTTCACACGCAATTATCCAGATCAGATATAGCGTGTCTTGTTTGTAACTGGTAATAAATAAAAAATAAAATTGTTACCATCATCAGACAAAAAATAAAATGTTATTTTATTTTCTATTCTTTTGTCTGATGATTTATTTTATTATTACAGAAGCACGAAGTCTATCAGACTATTGTGCTATATTAGAATTACAGTCGAACCTCTTTAATTCAACACCCCAAGGGATCAGAGCTTTCGGTTGAATTAAAGGAAGTGTTGAATTAAGGTTATATGGTTATATGATTAGGTAATCATCTAACTCGCTAAAATATATATTTTTTAATAGCTTTGTAATATAAATTAATGATATTAATTGAAACCATTGTGTGTTTTTATATTATTTTCATGATTAACTTTTAGTATCAGTGACAAAATGGCATTAATATATATTTTAGAAACATAAATAATTGTAACAAATAAATTTATTGGCAATGTGTTTCTTTTCAGTAATATAATCAAATATTAACTCTACAGACATTAAAATATTAAATATAATATATTAAATAATATTTTATTCTAATTGAAAAATATAGCAGTTGAAAGGAAATAAATATGGTAAATAAAAAGAAAATTTTAAAATATTATTTTAAAATAATCATGAAGATCTTTTAAAAAATTCCTTTATAGATATCTGTTTTTGCACTGAAATCCTATTCAGGATGTATTCCAGATGGCATTTTGAAAAAACATGCATGCCTTTCTTCCTCTGAAATGTCTTTTAATAAATAAATTTTAATGTATTAAAGGCATCCACTGCTGCTGCAGGTGTTATTGATTTTGTGTTTAAATCTTTTATAATAACACAGAAATGGAATATTGAAATAAAATGTTATCATAATCATTGTTGGATCATTTTATAAAGATTTATTTATTTAAAAAGAAATTATTTATAAATTTAAAAATAGCTAAAATATTTCAATGTTAAAAATAAAAATTATTATTAGTTAGCGCATGATGCCGAAATTCCCGCGTAAAAAAAAACAACAATAACATCCGCGAAATTGCGCAACGGCACTGCAAAGTGAAACTTAAACTAACCAGAAACCAAAAGTGCGCAGGCGCGATCGTATCGACGCCCGCTGTTGCCGATCGTCGCCGCCCGCCGATGCCGATCGTCGCCGCCGTAATACCGTTTAGCGGTAAAGTTGCGTGTAAAATAACATTCAACTGTCGAAATTCGAATTTTAAAATGGTCGAACTATCGGAACTGTCGTATTATCGATACTGTCGAATTACGGTTTGTTATTTGATAGGCCGGAGGTCGGGACATCGGAACATGGTCGAATTGGGGTGTGTCGAATTAACGAGGTTATACTGTATTTACATAAATATCTTTAATTATTTACACGATGAATTGGTAGTGATTTATAAATCTGTGTACAGATTGCTCTAAACTTAGTAAAGTTTTCATAAGATTGAGTATATACAGAAAGATTATTTAATATTGTCAAAGTAAGCACAAGTACAATTTGGTTAGTCAAAGGGCAAGCCAACAAAAGAGGCTCTTGTCTGATGATGGTAACAATGTTTTTACCGAAACGTCACAAACTATTAAATTATTTGGATTACGTTTTATTTTCTTGTGTATAAAGTGTCAAAGAGTTTTATTTTTATTTAATGAATATAGGCTGTAACAATGTTCTTTCAAAAGATTTGCCAATTCACATCTTAGATGCAGAACAAAAAAAATTAAGAGAGTTAAGAATAGAAAAACGGCTAAAGACGGAGGAAACAGTAATATTTTTCTATTATATTTTAATAAGATTAGTGATAGTAGTTTCTTTAATTATTTTTTAAGTTTTAAATATTTAAAAAAAATCCATGCATATATTAAAGGTCTGGAATTACACCTTGCAACAAAATCACAAGTGTTGTTATAACACAACATGTTGCTATTATAACAAAAAAAAAAACAGAGCTAAAACAATTTAAACTTGTAACCATAGAATTATAGGCTGTAACCAAGTTGATGTTATAAAAGATACTTTTATAAGTACTAATATATTATACTAATATATTATTTAATTTATATTACCAACTTTGTAAAGTGTTTGCAAAAAAGTAATGCCAAAATCATGCGCTTATCTGCACTTCTATTGTCCCCTCTTATACCATTCAGATAAATAAACATTCTAAGCTTTAATGTTTTTTTTTTTTTAAATAAGACACAATATTTTTACTGAGGGGGTCGGTGGAAGGATGGTCTAAACCGTTTGTTTTCGACCGCTACGACCCGGGTTCAATTCCCGCATTGGGCACTTTTTTCTGTTAAAAAAAAAAAAATGCTCCAATGGCCCCCGAGTCTTGCAAAAGTCCAACCCCACCAGCGAGTACAAGTAACCAAACAGGGCTCTGGCACATTTGTAAGTGCAAAGTCGAACTGCTTTTCACATGTGTAGACATGTGGTGCACTTACAGTATAAGCAGTCACCAACTTCTACCCACCATGATTATCATGGCCTGTACCACGTGACTAGGGATAACCAAAAAAAAAAAAATTCTTACTGATATGATAAAAATATTTGGAGGGGCTGGCTCATACATATACACCTATCCCCCGATTTAGACGGTAGATACGTTCCTGAGAAAAACGTGTAAATCGGGGGATAGGTGTACACAGAAATAAAACGCATTGACAGGTTAAAATATGTAGTCAGCACATAAGCTTGGGATTCCTCGTGAGATGTGTACACAGCGCATGGGTTCAATCACAGTAGCGTTTAGTATAGTGCAATAAAAACAAACTAAAAAAAAAACTTATTTGGAAAACCGTGTAAAAGCCAAAACGTGTAAAACAAGTACCGTGTAAATCGGGGGGTAGGTGTATACATAATTCATCAGTGATGAACCCTTCCAGCAGCTTCGTCAGTTTAATCTACCATACCGCTCTAATATTGTATAGACCAGTTTTGCCTATACAGTAAAACTACCTCTCAGTAAAGAACATGTAGTTACAGAGTTAAATTGTCCTTACGAGAGAGGTGTCCTCATACATGAGGGCTGCTAATTGGTAAAAATGGTAATTTTGGGAATGAAAGCTTTCCTTTGTAGATAGGTGTCTTCTATCAAGATAATCTGCTCTTTCTACTGTATATTTGTCATATTTTGTAGGAATTCTTGGTGGAAGTATTTACGATGGACTTTAATAACAGCATGTTTCAGGTAGTGAAATAATATTTTTATCATTGCAGTAAGAGAAATTATTTTGCAAAAGAAGCATGTGTGCTAAAATGGTTTGTAAACACAAGGTGTGAGATCAAATCCAAATAAATGAATAGTGATACACACAATTTATATATTTGGTCTTATTACCTTGTAATCTATATTGTACTTTATCATTAAATGGTTTGTTCTAATACAGATGTGATGCTTTTGTATCATATTTTTTATACCATTTTTGGCTGGGGGGGGGGGATATAAGTTTATCACATGGGATATATTGTATGAATCCATGGTAAGATATCAGCTTGCAGTAAACTAAGCACCAAGAGATTATAACATTTTGCAGTTTTGAGCAAATTTATCTATAGAAACATAAGGTAACAGGACTACATCCAAATGTAATAAGTTATGTGTGATGTTTTTGATAAGGCACAATTTGGATTATAGATTATAAACACAAGGTAATAAGACCAAATCCAAATAAATAAATAGTGTGTGATGTTTCAGTAACAGCATTGTTATCATTCATCACTTTTTTCTGAATATGGTAACACCGCTGTTACCAAAACGTCACACACCATTTTTTTTATTTGGATTTGGTCTTATTACCTTGTGTTTGTGTGATGTTTTTGTAACATCGTTGTTACCCTATTCAGAAAAAATTACTAAACATGGTAACGACGTTGATACAGAAAGGTCATACAAAATTAATTCATTTGGATGTAATCCTTTGTAACCTAATGTTTCTATTCTATATCCAGATTGGTGCCAATATGTTCTAATTTTCCTCTATTTATTTGGTCTTATTATCTACTGGGTTTCTCTGTCACTAATCTTAGACAAATGCGAAGAAACAAAAAGTGTAGTGATCCGATGACGGCTCTCTTGATTTCTAAACCTAGGCTGTCATCAGTCTACATTTCTTTGAAGGACACATTTTGGAAGCCCTTTTCATTTTCCAGAAAGAAGAATCAAGGCTAATATTGGGTGGCCTTCACCATCATCAGGCAACTGACCTGCAGGTCTTTGGGCAAAGTCTGGATCACAACATCCTGGCCAACATCTGCCTTCTTCTTCTTCTTCCTTACCTCCACTCAATCATATTAGGGTATCAAATTGTGACCCTTGATGGTGTCTTTTTGACAACCATCATGACTGGGTGAAGTAGAATGTGTCTGCCTTGGTCATTAAGACTAAGAGCACTACTCAGTGGCAGGCCGACTTAGCTCCAAAAGAAATGGCCACCTCTGACATGAGGAACAGATGCCATGTGCAGCTGCTCCTAACATGGAGTACAAACGCTGCTCATCCTGTATCCCTGGATTAGGAGCCCTTACAGGGTACTATCAGCCAGGCCAGCTGAGCCCAGGTTTTTTAGCGAGCTTGTTACTGCTCCACCTCCTTCTTTTTCATCCGGGCTTGGGACCGGCAAAGGCAGAGTTTATCTGTCTTATATCAAGAAGTTCTTCTTAAACACAGAACTGAAGGGAATAAAGAAGAACTCTCCCTGTCTGGAGATGAACTCTCTCAAGATATGGGTGAAGCCTCCCTCACCGAGATTTAAAAATATTTTAATGAAATCATAACAAGTCAATGGTAGCATAGATATTTCCCTCACTGAAGTAAATATGTCAACCATTTGTATATGTTTTATAATTCTTTTTTTTTTTGCTATCATTAACACCATTTTTTATTTCAGCAAATTCAGCATTTTAATTCAGCAATTTTATTTCAGGCAAGAACAAACTATGAATGATAAACAAAAGATAAGCAATGAGGGAAGTGTACAGAGTATAGCAAAATATAAATATTGAAAAAATTATACTCTGTTAATACTTTATTACAGTATCAAATACAGAGGAATTTTTTGTTGTAATTTTAAAAGTTTTTCATCATGAATACAGTATCAGTATTGTAACATCAGATTTGAGATATGCACCTTTTTTCTTAACAATTTCTAAAATATTATTTTTTAAATATCTTGAATAATAATTTCCACTTTATACAGTACTAGTCGAATGACCTGGGCAACGCCCGTGTTTTACCCGATTGAATGTTTTGATTCAAATACTATTTGTTACAATTATAAATTGGCGCCTTAAATAAATGCATATATTAGTTAATAACTATAGCCTATGTGCTTTATCTGTCTATGTACTGTTGGCTTCCGTAGGCGTCTCTTACTGGGAAAAGGAAAGAGAGGATTCCATTTAGTTATTAACTAATATATGCATTTATTTAAGGAGCGACCCGCTCCAACACAATAGTTACAAAAACCAAAAAGCGAGTGGGGGGGGGCAAAGTCAAAAACAAAGTGTCTCGCGTAGTGGCGGCGCCATCCTAGCCACGTGATCGGAGCCAACCAATAGGAGAGCGCCATTCCAAAAAAAAAGCAAACGGTGACAGAGATGACGCATGACGCTCGTAACTGTATATAGAATAACCTCCCTGTAATAATTACAGAGCCAAAGTGTCCTTTAGGGAAAGGTTTCCTCTTACCAGAGAGTTGGTAAATACAGTAGAACCTCGTTAATTCGACACACGCCAATTCGACACTCGGCGATAATTCGACCCTATTCCGATGTCCCGACCTCCGGCCTATCAAATAACAAACCATAATTCGACAATATGATAATACGACATTTTAAAATTCGAATTTCGACAGTTGAATGTTTTTTTACATACAACTTCACCACTAAAAAAGTATTACAGCAGCGGCGAGCGACAATCGGTGGGAGCAGATCGGATTGCGCCTGCGCACTTTTGGTTAGGTAAAGTTTCACTTTGCAGTGCCATTGTCATGTCGCGAGTGTTATTGTTTTTTTTTTTTTACGCAGTAATTTAGGCATCGTGCGCTAATTGATAATATTATTTTATTTTTAATTTTCACCATTGAAATATTTAGTTATTTTAAAATTTACAAATAATTTCCTTTTAAATAAATAAATCTTTATAAAATGTAGCCACAATGATTATGATAACATTTTACTTCAATATTCCATTTCCATGTTATTATAAAAGATTTAAACACAAAATCAATAACACCTGCAGCAGCAGTGGATGCCTTTAATACAATAAAAGCTCTTTGGTATTTAAAACACATTCCAGAGGAAGAAAAACATGCATGTCTTTTAAAAATAGACCATTTGGAATACATTCTGAAAAGAATTTCAGAGCAAAAACAGACATCTATAAAGGAATTTTTAAAAAGATTATGATTCTTTTTAAATAATATTTTTAAATTTTCTTTTTATTTTCCATATTTATTTCCTTTCAACTGCTTTTCTTCAAATAGAATAAAATATTATTTGTAATAATTTATGTTTCAAAAATATGTATTAATGCTATTTTGTTCCTGATACTAAAAGTTAATCATGAAAATAATAAAATAATTACAATAAAAGTACACACACAATGGTTTCAATTAATACCATTAATTCATATTACAAAGATATTTTTTAAAAATATTATTTTAGCGAGTTAGATGATTAGCTAATTATCTAACTTTAATTCAACACTTCCTTTAATTCACCCGAAAGCTCTGATCCCTTGGGGTATTGAATTAAAGAGGTTCGACTGTGTATTAAAAATGGTAATTTTGCTAATGAAAACTGTCCTTTATAGGGTGGTGTCCTCTAGTGCGAGTGTCCTCTCATGGAGAGGTTCTACTGTATATACTTATTTTTAGAAACAGAATATTGTAAAATCATCATTTGTATTTTGCGCAACATTGTGACTACTTACTTCTTTAAAGATTGATTTACCTGGGCTCAGCTGGCCTGGCTGATAGTACCCTGTAAGGGCTCCTAATCCAGGGATACAGGATGAGCAGTGTTTGTACTCCATGTTAGGAGCGGCTGCACATGGTGTCTGTTCCTCATGTCAGAGGTGGCCATTTCTTTTGGAGCTAAGTCGGCCTGCCACTGAGTAGTACTCCCAGTCTTAATGACAAAGGCAGATGCATTCTACTTCACCCAGTCATGATGGTTGTCAAGTCTCAAGCTCTATAAGCTTGATACCCTGATATGATTGAGTAGAGATAAGAAAGAAGAAGAAGAAGATTGATTTATTTAAGGGGGAACCTGATAGTAATGTTAAAATTAAATATTTAAATAAAGAATTTACCAAAATATCTTCTAGCTTAATGCCAACCTTTGTTAAGGTATGAGCCCCCAGAAATATTGGTAAATACTTTTTTTACAAAGGAAAACAACAAAACGTGAATGTTTCTTTTCACAAATAAATCAAACTTCTACTGTCCTTACTGCGATGAAAATATATTGGAAGGACTTGGTTCATCAGTGTTTTTTCATCGCAGTAAGGACAGTAGAAGTTTGATTTATTTGTGCAAAGAAACATTCACGTTTTGTTGTTTTCATTTGTATTATATAGATCTAGTGTTATTGCTTTGTGTTAATTTATGCCTAACTGGCCTTGTTCTTATTGTTTGCGGAAGAGCATTGCTCGATGCAAATATTTAAATGTAATTCTACTGTCCTAAAAGCTTATGTCCATAGTTTGTTTAAAATACTGAAACGATGCAGCAGAGAAGTAGCAGGGAAGAAGTGGGAACGCCAAGAGAAGAAGGGCCCCTTCTCGGAAGTGTTGATTGACAAATTCCAGAGGGGGGGGTGGCAGACAGTCGGGGGGAGTCCAGCTGGCGTCGCCGTGGGGAAGGAATCAGCCGAGCCCAGCTGGTGCCGCAGTGGAAGGAAGCTGGCCGGCCTGCCGAGGATTTGTGTGTGCCGAGAAGACATGGCAGTCTGGGGAGAGAAGTCTGTCTGAGAAGTGGGCTCCGAACGTGTGGCCGTATGGACTGACCGGGAAGGCGGTAGCGGAGAAGGATCCCTCTAGTGGCGGGCATTGAAGGCAAGTCAATCTTCTACTGTATAGTTACTTATCTACTCTTTTAAGCTCTTGTAATAAATATACCGCACTAAGCTGTATCCTAAAGAATCCACATTGTTCTCTTAGAAACCTTGAACGCAGACATCGACGGCTGAGAAGCGTCGTAACATTTGGTGTCAGATGTGGGGTACAGCTTAGTCAATTTTAATTGAAGATTTTATTTTGCGCTAATTTAAAAAGAAAAATGGAAAAACTAACCGACCTCGAGATTGAAAAATTCACAAAATTGCTCAGTCTGATAAGCCAGAAAGTAGATGAGCTCGGAGAAAACTTGGACTCTCGGTTGAGCCGACTCGAGCATATTCGGAATGTCAAACGTTCTGCCACACCCATGTCTTGCGAAGTCAAGTTCAATGTACTACCGCCAGAAAATCCTGATGGCTTTTCAAAAACAATCACAGCAGCCAATAGCCCACGTATTCAATGTCTGAGGGGACAAAAGACGATCCCAGGTGATGAAGATCCCGACAAGACCATCACAACAAAGATCATTACGTCAGGAGACGTTGTAAGTGAACTGCCAGAATCTACGCTAGAAGATTCTCCCGTGATCCAGAAGTCCGAAGAGTGTCGACAGCAGGAAATGATCCAGACTGGTTGTGTAGCGGAGGAGGGTGAGATGATCGCCTCCGACAACGGCTGTGGCACGAGTGTTTTGTATAAAATCAAGCGGACGGAAGGAGAATGCCCTCAAGGTGATATACAGAGCGAAAATTCAACCCCTGGGATTCTTTCTGAAATACTCCATGAGAACAGCAACGATCTTGGCGAGCTGCAGTGCGACAGCGTGGCTGACTTCAGCGACAGTGTCAGACTGTCAGGGACTACAGCGGCGATCCAACTGGACGGGACGGAGCTGGATGCTCCGTGGAAGTGCGACAAGGCTAGATGGTCGAAGCACCCTGAAGTTGGAGCCGGCAACCCGACTGAACGGGATAGAGCATTAGACGCTCTGTGGAAGTCCGACGACAATGTCTGTGACGCGGAAGTCGCGCGCAATGTGTCAGCGCCGTCGTCTGCAATGCAAGCTGAAGAGATGTGCCAAGAATGTGTACCATTCATCTTCGTTCCTTCGCCCGACAAGGTGCAGATCAAGCAGCCACCGCCTAGGAAAAGTTCTCCCGATCTTGAGACTGCCACGGGATCCGACACCTCCAGAAGGTTTAAGAAATTCACAGCCCTGTGCGTGGTCGGCACTAAGAAGCCCAGGTTTGAAGGGTTTGGAAAGAGAGAGCCTCTAGAGAAAGAGAATGTGAAACCTAAAGAAGAAAAGGGAGGCCACGATATGGACAGCGTGGATCGGGTGGACGAATCCACTGTAAAGATCGGCGATCTACAGCCCCGTCGTGGAAGGAAGCGGCGAAAGCGCAATACAAACGATCACAACCCTTTGTACATTGTGGCTACAGAGTGTTCTCAAGGAGAATTCAAAATATCAGATGGAAGCATCGTAGACAGTGAAATATGGCCGCCATCTTGTGGAGAACCACCGCCCTGTGCTAGACAGCGAGACCAATCAATGGCGTCGGCACTGGTTGAGAGTGGAAAGAAAGCCCGAGCTGAGATGTGGTTCTGCAAACAAGGGTTGGTGTTAACCCTGCCGCTACGCTTCCGGGAGGCGGACAACCCTCATGTGGCCAGAGACGTCAGGGAGATCAAAGGGCCGCCGATCAGCGCCTCTGGTGAAATCAGCCTTTTCGGGACGAAAAGGATTGAGAAGGGGGCAGTGAAACGATGCAGCAGAGAAGTAGCAGGGAAGAAGTGGGAACGCCAAGAGAAGAAGGGCCCCTTCTCGGAAGTGTTGATTGACAAATTCCAGAGGGGGGGGTGGCAGACAGTCGGGGGGAGTCCAGCTGGCGTCGCCGTGGGGAAGGGATCAGCCGAGCCCAGCTGGTGCCGCAGTGGAAGGAAGCTGGCCGGCCTGCCGAGGATTTGTGTGTGCCGAGAAGACATGGCAGTCTGGGGAGAGAAGTCTGTCTGAGAAGTGGGCTCCGAACGTGTGGCCGTATGGACTTACCGGGAAGGCGGTAGCGGAGAAGGATCCCTCTAGTGGCGGGCATTGAAGGCAAGTCAATCTTCTACTGTATAGTTACTTATCTACTCTTTTAAGCTCTTGTAATAAATATACCGCACTAAGCTGTATCCTAAAGAATCCACATTGTTCTCTTAGAAACCTTGAACGCAGACATCGACGGCTGAGAAGCGTCGTAACAATACCATATCTAAAATTCCACACTTCAGTGTAGCATATAAAAGCAGAATGATCCAATACAGTATTAGAGCTCTAAAGAAGCGGTCTTGTAGATTAAATTGACGAATCCGCTGGGAGGGTTCATCACTGATGAACCAAGCCCTCCCAATATTTTTTCATCGCAGTAAGGACAGTAGAAGTTTGATTTATTTGTGAAAAGAAACATTCGCGTTTTGGTTGTTTTCATTTGTATTATATAGATGGCGTGGATCATGGTGCCATGATCAACGAAAGCTGCACCCCTACACCCCATTCCATGAGATCACTCATGGAATTCGTGTAATCTTTACACAAGGGGATAAGAAACAACAACAACAGATGGTGCGTTATTGCTATTTATTAAATACATTTTTTCAAATATTAATATTTTATTAATATCTATATATATATAAATCAATGTTTGTATGTTTGTTTGTATGTCCGGTATACAAATTCGCAGTAGTTCACTAATTCAAACCAAAATTGCCATACATAGGTAAAAAAATACGGGAAAAACGATAGGCTATTTTAAAAAATATATAAATCAATTATTAAAACTATATATTCAAATTATTCTACTTAGCTCACGAACAGCGCCCTCTATCAAAGATTAGATTAAATTATGCTGATGCAAACAAATAGATAATGCTAATAACAAACAATTATATAAAAAATCTTATCTAAATATATATCACTCGGGTAGATATGCACACGGGTCAATCCCGGGGTGAAGCCCGGGTCACCCGTCTAGTAATATACAAGACATAAAGTTGCAGGAGCATGATAGTCATGTGCTAAAAGAGTTCCTTTAATTATACACCAGAAAGATTCATTGCTCTAGTAGAACTAGGTGTTATAAAGAACACAATAGCTCACTATTTAATGACACTGAACATGAGAATAAATTATAGAAATATGAAATTTCAAAACTATTATCGACGTGTATGAGAGATTCTTTTTAAAAATAAACAATTTCTACTGCCCTTACTGCAATGAAAAAATTAATGGGAGGGTCTGGCTCATCAGTGGTAAACCCTCCCAGCGGTTTCACCAGTTTAATCTACACCATACTGCTGTTATATTACATTTTTCGATCTTCCTTTTATAGTGATACTGATGCTAGACTCTTGTAATCGGTATTTTAGATGAACTATGGACATAAGCTTTGAGGACAGCAGAATTACATACAATTATAAATATATAATATAGAAATATAGTTACCACAAGAAATGCTGCAGAAGGTAAATCAAAAGTACTGAAGCCCAAAAGGATCAATCTATACCTCGTCCATTAAGTATTATGTAAAATTGTATTCATGGACACACAAACAGTCCATTCTACAAAATGTTGAAGCTACACTGAAATCGTCGCATATTATTAAAAATATAGGCTCAAAACATGTTTTGGGCCTCAAAGGCCCACTCTTTTAGGTTTGTTTTCAACTTTGTTTTGTTTTTTGGTAAACAAAAGTATTTGTCACATACACACAGAATAATAGTCAAATTAAATATTTTAAAAATGTTTTTATTTTTGTTGTATAAATTCAATTTAAACATTATTAAAAAATTGCAGAATTTCTATTTTTAATTAAATAAAATATTTCTAACCATTATTAACATTTATCAATATAAAAAAAGACGTTAATTTAACGTTTAGTTAATTTTTGCCCAATAGATGACGCTCTGTCATTTAAAATGCTCTTGTGAGCGGTCAGGATGTACCTTTTTTTGTTTTTTATTTATCAATATATATATATATATGAGTTAAAGTATGTATATTTAGCTATCTATTTATTTATGCCTTATACATTTCCTCAATATTTAACCAATCGGGCTAAAATTTTCAAACAGAATATAGAGTTAAGCTGGAAAGGGCTTTTGTCACATTTTAAAACAGAAAATTCAAATTGACCAAGTACAAAACTTATTTACCCTTTAGTCAGAAAACGATGATGATAATGCTGCATCAGCTTGTTGAAGAAAAGCAAAATCCTTTCAGTGAAATATTCGCATGAGCAAGGGCGAAGCTAGGCCATCGTGTTTGATAGGCAAAAACAATATTATATCGGGTAACATTCACGCAGGTAAAACAAGGGCGAAGCCAGGTCAAATATAGGTTTTGCACTTGTAAGACAACATTAACATTTTAATGATAACATTTTAAACTTTTTTTAGTGATAAAATATTTTACACTCTTTTAAAGATAACATATTTTACGCTTTAATAACATTTTTAGACTTTTAAAACAACTTTAAAACTTTAATAATATTATTTTCACTTTTAATCGATATTTTCGAATTAAGTATTTTTAGATTCACTAAAATTTCAATCATCGCTTCCCATTTCCTGTATAGGACACCATCTAGCAGGGTCAATGAATTCTAGAGAGACCAGAGACTTTTGGTTTTAGGACTGTACAGCCACATCTTCCCAGGATGGAATTTAACTTAATTCCTTCCAATTTATCATTGGAATAGTTCTCTGTCTTCACGTTGAGCTTTTAATAAAGCTTGGCCAGTCCAATGTTGCTTTTCTATTTCATCGCTTTATTGTTGTTGAGTCAATTTTGGACTCAGACCCAACAATGAAATTTATGAGAGTATGAATCTGAGGAAACAAGGTTCTCGGCATGATATTGGATGTGCAGGATACCCTTTGATCGGAACCTGCATACCACTATGGCAATTATGCTGATTTATCCTGTGGCCTGAAGGAGTGTCCAGAGACTGATTCATCCTACATCCTGAGAAGAACCTTTAATGGCCGGAGGAACATCCAATTGCATCATCCAATTTTAACTTCCTTATGCATGCCTTTTTGTTCTTTTCTGTAAATATTTATGTTGGCCTAGGATTAACAAGGCAATTTTTTAAATAGTAAGAGTAGCTTTTAAATAATCCATCTGAATTATTTATTAAATAATTTTTAAAATCAATTTACAAATTGGTTCTATAATTCCTGAGAATTGTTAAATTGATTATTCTTTTCCAAATGGAATGCATTGATTTAAATAATTCTCATGAATTATTTAATTAATTTGTAATGGTAATGTAATTTTTTAGATTATATTTCTGTATATATATTTACCTAGGTATATGATTTTTTGCCTTTTTCGACCTATCACAGAGGGTGATCTGATAAATATTTATTATTTATTTTTGTTATAATTTGGTCACCCCGGGAGAGAATAGGTGGGTCAGTTTGAAAGTAGCCACCAGGGAGAGCGGAACAGGGGAAACCTTGGCCTCCCCGCAAGGGGAGGTAGGGGAGGTATCGGAAAAGTAAGTAAACATTTTTTTTTGTTTCTTAAATCTTTAATAAGGATATTTATGGATTATATATATGTCGTAATATATCCTGTCGACTTTCAATATATGTGGTAATATATCCTGTCGACTTTCAATATATGTGGTAATATATCCTGTCGACTTTCAATATAGCTGTGGTATTATGCTATGCTGGGAAGCCTCACTCTTGGGATTGATGATTGTTGAAGTGATGACGCAGTCGTGGTGGCTGAGTAAGCAAGGATTACACACAAGGGAAATAAGCCAGAACACTTGATGGGTTGAAATAAAAAGGCAACTGGTTTGGAGGAAAGAAAGACTTGAGAAGGCGGAGCGGGTTTTGATTGTTAATTATCTGATCACATGGTGGTGATTGGACTTAGCTATGGGATGAGCAGAGGGAGAGAGGTCCAGAGCAGATGTCACCTCGGTGGGGGCGAGTCTAAGACTGACAATTCTTGCTTCTCGATTTAACACCAAGACTTATCTTCTTTCCCATTGGTCGAAAGATGTCACATGACCTTTTTCTATTGGTTGACCTATTTAGGCGTTGTCTTCTAATTGGCCCTGCGGCTTTCTTTGGTGGAAGATACGTCCGATCTTGTCAGGAAGTATTGGGTGTTAGTTCGACTCTTATAACTTCCGCGGTTATCAGATACGACCGGTCCTGCTCCGGAAATATTGGGCGTCTCTCAACTTTTATAACTTCTGCGGTCACCAGATACGTCCGGCCCTGTCAGGAAGTATTGACTGTACAAGTTATTAATAATTGTGCCCGCTTTAAGCCTACTTCCTATGTCTTGTTGCTACTTTCTGTCCTCCAGTTACCTTATTTTTTATTAAATCTTTGAAAATCATACATTGTACATGCATAGTGGGTCGGGGGTGCATACAATTATATACAAATTATGACATATATATAATTTTTTTTATAGTTAGATTAGTTTTTAGGATAATATATCTAGGACAACAATAATTTTTTTTTGTGATGTGTATAAATAATAAGTGTTATAATGTGTGTAAGAATACATATTTTATAGTTTCCATATTGAGAATTGTAGTCTTTCTTCCTTTTTTCTTTTGTTGCCCTTTTGTTTTTTTATTAATATATGTATATAAGTATATATATATGGTAATTTAAACCAACAACCCCATATTGTATATAACTTATAACAAGATTTCCATGTTGTATAATAGAAACACATCTGTAAATGATTATACGCATGATTGACATGTGTCATTACATCATCATATGTAATGTACTTTGTACAAACTGAGGATAAATAAATAAAACTCTGTAATAGATTAAGAGTTGAGCTAAAGCAGAAGGGGCAAAAACGTCTAAAATCGAGATAGATTTATAATTCCCACTACAAGGTCTAAAGATGGAAACTGCCACAGCGCCAGTTTTGAATTTCTCCAGACGATCCACACTCTTCACATCTGTTGAAATGCAATACTCCCTTTCTCGGGAAAGATATATAAAGCCCCCATCTTAACCTATAAATACAGTCACTTGACCATTTGCGTGAGCCCTCGTCGGTTGTACCCCAGGTCCACCTCATCGACCATGTAGCCGCCCAGTAAGAACTCTTCTATCTCCATCTTTCGCTCCTAGCTCAACTTTTATCTGTTCACGGAACTTTCTTAGTACAACTATGTCTTCGTTTGTTGTGTGGACATTCCCAAGCTTTCCACTTTGCCTCGATCACGACTGCCTGTACTCTGTGACAACTTTTAAAGGTCTTACAAGGTGCAGAGAGGTACTGGAAAACTCCCCGTCCTGACTGTTCCTCTCGGTTAACACAGTATAGCGAGAGTCGACAGAACCTCATCACATATTTAGCCGACAGGATTACCAAAAACGAAGGATACCAAACGAAGAAGGCCAGATAGTCTAGATAGAAGCAAGAAAGTGCAAAGATGGAAGAGCAAACCGACCAGTCCAACGATTCGACCGGGTCATCTGACCCCAAACAAGAGACGACATTTGAAGAGGAGGAAATGTCGCCGCCCCAAGGGACCTCCGCAGACCCGCTGACACAGATCGCCGATGCCCTGAGTAAGCTGCTGGTCGCCCGATCTCCGAGGGAGATAGACGTGAGTCCATACGATGGTACCTTTGAAGCCCAGAGCTTTTTCGACAACTTCGATGCCCAAGCAGACCGAGCTGAGCTGACCTACATGGACCGCCTACGCAAGTTACCCTGCTACCTGCAAGGTAAGCCCCTCCAATATTTCCGAAGCCTACGGTTAGATAGGTTATTTTATAATGAAGCCCGCCAGACACTGATAGACTTATTCCCAACAGCGACAGAAGCGTCGTTTGCAAGCTTCCTGGCCATCAAATTGACACCCCAAATGCCCCTAGAAGACTACTACCAAAACAAAACGGTAATGGGCATGAAATTAAACATACCCGCCGACATATTAATAGAGTCTCTGACCGAAGGACTACCCGTCGCAGACCAGCGATTAATCGCAAATGTGCAGCCAAACACCATTAAAGAATGGTTCGACCTAGTGTCAAGAATAAGAAGGACTCAGTGTGCCACCAGTGCAGCATACCAGCGCCAAGTAGACAAAGCCCCACATCCAACCTACCACAACCCACCAACGCGGTACAACAACCAGCGGTCATCACGTGTAACCTACCAAGTTACACCCCCACCATCGCCTTGCAAGTATTGCAATGCTATGCACTGGCACTCCCAGTGTGAACAACGGTTCCCACAGGACCGAACACGCCAAGTCTACAGCGCCAGATCACGCACAAACACTGTACCAATATGTGGTACCCACACCCGGCCCAAGGTCCAATCTCTGAGCCCTGTTCCCCAAGTCCAAGCTGCAAGCCGAGACGACTCTACAAGCCCCGCGAGCAACTCCACGGTAGGAAAACCTGCAACCTTTTTTCATTGAACAGCTAATAATATGGACTGAACTGTCACCAAATGTAAATTTGCCCTTTTTAATAGACACGGGAGCATCTATAAACCTACTTAGATATTTTAAGAACCATAGAAAATAGATTACCATAAAAATTTATTATCCATCAGTACAGTTTAACTATAAATGCAATAGCCCACAATGTAAATACCCTTGGATATATTAAAAAAAAAATTAAAATAGGTAACTTCACCCAAAAACTATTATTTTTTTATATAATAGAAGCTTCACTACCTTTTGGTATTTTATCTATTAATACCCTTAAAATATTTAAATTAATTATAGATTTTAATAATCTCAAAATTTATCAAAATAATGATGCTCTCCCAACAAATGTCTATAAGTTCACCAAGTGCAGACAGGATTTATGTCCCATTCAGCCGAGGGAAACAGCTATTTTTACCACGCTTCCCTCGAACTAGTCCTGTTTACACGTGGCGTATCCTACCCCAATTATATGTTCCCCCACTATTGTATCACCCCCTATATCTCCTGCTCATGATATTGAGTTATCTATACCTTCTAATGCGGCACCTCAGTTAGAACATTGTCCACCCCAACTTCACCCAATTCTATACGAATTCTCGCAAGTGTTCTCTACTAATAAATACAATGTGCCCAAATTGAACATACCACCGGTAAAAATCAATACCACCACAGATAAAATAATAGCATTACGCCCATATAGAGTGCCACTACACGACCAACAAGAAATACAAATCCAAATAGAGCAAATGCTCCAACATGGAATCATTGCCCTGTCAGTCTCACCTTACCCCAGTCCAATAACTCTTGTTACGAAACGTGACAAAACGAAACGTTTCTGTATTGATTACAGAAAACTTAATGAAATCATCGCTCCAGACGTACATCCTTTACCTTTAATAGAAACCATTCTTGGCAAATTGTCGAAAGCCAAATACTACTCTTCTGTAGATATAGCATCCGCATATTGGCAAGTGGAAATAGAACCTAACTCACGTAATCTACTAGCTTTCGTGACGTTAGATAGTCAGTACGAATTTGGTAGACTTCCGAACGGATTTAAAAATTCGCCACATACCATCGTATACCATCGTGCCATAAACCAGGTCATGCAAAAATATAAACTAAATTTTGTTACCCATTACTTCGACGATTTCATTATTTTTTCTGACACCTTAGAGGATCATCTACAACACCTACAACAATTTCTAACAGTGTGTCAACACGAAAACATCAAACTCAATTATAATAAATGTTCGTTTTTTAAAACATCTATAGATTTCTTAGGATACACTGTTACCGCAGGTACTTATGCACCACAGACGCGCAACCTTGATACCATAAATGCCATCAAACCACCTACCAATCAAAAGACGCTACAATCATTTTTAGGAGCAGTGATCGTTTATAATAAGTTTATACCAGATTATGCCCGCTTACGAGCACCTTTAAATAAACTACTTAAAAAATATGTGAAATGGAATTGGGACCCAGACTGTCAACAAGCTTTCACCACTCTCAAAGAGAGTTTAACCAGTAAACCAGTATTACACTTGTATCAAGTCGGTTTACCATGCCGCCTTTATTGCGACGCATCCACCCAAGGATCGCCGGCATACTCAAGCAGGTAAATTCAGACGGACAAGTACATCCTATACAATATTTCAGCCGCGCCCTTAGAGCACATGAGAGAAACTACACCGTTTCCGAACTCGAGTGCCTCGCCATTGTCGAAAGTGTAGACAAATTTCGAATATACCTCACCGGTATAAAATTTACCATATACACAGATCACCAAGCTTTCCAATGGCTTAAAACTATAAAAAAAATCCGTCAGGACGACTCTTTAGATGGAGCCTGTGACTATCTACCTATAATTACGAAATCCACTACCTCAAAGGTAGCCAACAGTATGAAGCAGATTTACTATCACGAAACCCCTTTGTAGGATTTATCAGTGCTGATATTATCAAACAACATCAACCAACAGCATCCCCCTTCAACATTGATACAAACGGCTTACATACCATTACCCGAAAAGGTGTAATTAAAATAATAATTCCCGAAACCCTGCAACATACTCTAATGAACAAAGTTCACCAAGAATATAACCACCCAGGCATCTCTCAGATGACCCGCATAATTACTACCCAGTACTACTGGAAAGGTATCTCTAAATCTATAGAAAAATTTTTCAGGTCGTGTCACACCTGCCAAATCATTAAAAGGCCCAAAGGTAAACCCTATGGTGCCCTCGGACAAATTCCACCATCTCAACAACAATTCGACTCAATCTCTATAGATACCATAGCTGGAATTTCGAAATATGGACACTCCAAGACATATCTACACGTAATAGTGGATCATTTAACGCGATATGCTTGGATCTTTCCATCGAAGTCCACCAGTACCCTAACGTACATTCAAACCCTCAAAACTGTACTACAGCAAGGATCTCCAAAACGTCTGTTATCTACCAGAGCGCCCGCTTTTACCTCAGAAAAAATCCGTAAATTTCTAATAACACATGGTATACAACCCCTACTCACCACCAACAATAACCCATAAGCAAACGGTTTAATAGAACGCTTAAATGCGACCATTACAGGCAAGCTCAGACTAGCTTATCTAGAAAATCCGAAAGCTTCCTGGACTCAACTAGTTAAGCGCGTCACTCAGACGTATAATAATACACCCCATTCTGTCACAAGTTTTCCACCACCTACTTAATGTTCAATGTTATCCCCCCAGATCTAAGAACTCATCTTAACCCATACCCCGAAATAAATATAGCTCGAGAGATAGCAAGCTCTCGTACCCAAAATAAGCATAAAAAGATAAAGAAACATTTGATAAGCAGCATAGAACACCACATTTCGAAGTGAATGATCTTGTTTTGGTCAAAAATTATAGACATCCCGACACAGGTAAATTAGCACCATATTTTACTGGAAATAATCTCACCCAATGTCGTTCGAATAGATCGCCACAATCAACCCCTCAATAGAGACAGTGACACCATACATGTCAATAAATTAAAATATTACACAGAGAATGTTCTGTACATCACACCTCCACAACCCCGATTTGTTCAAAACCCACAGCGATTGCCTCAAGATGTATATCTCAGTGAATTCAATCATTTGACTCCAGATATCTTCGAGACGCAACTATTCCGAATTATACCGCCTACAACCTCACAGCCTTTTTGCATTTAAATCCCGGTATTTTCAAATAGGCAAGAAAATTGCCAACCTCGACAAAAGAAGAAAGTCAGTTACAAGTAAATGACAAAAATAACAAACACCCTCCATGAGTAACCATTCCAGAAATAGAACCCAGCAATTCCTGTGAAAAACAGGAGTAGTGATCCCCCAGTAATAGGATCCCAGAATCTATTTCAGTTACATATCCCCGTCCTCCCTCCCCTCACAAAGCTATCATCTTGACCACTATCTTCATGATCGCCATTTTTATTAAAACAAATGTTTCACACTAACCATTTAGGTTTTCTTACAAATCTCACCAACGCCTTAATCACAACACAACATACATGAAACATTTTACATGTTAATTGATATCACCAATTAAAACAATTTGGTTAAGTCTTATATAGACTCTATGACGCAAAAGAGAAATCATTCTCTACATATCACCATTTTGGACAAATGAAAATGTCATTTCACGTATTCCCAGTTTCAGAGAGTCATAAAAACACCGATGTTTACCAATGGGATATGATCTAGTTACACACCACAGTTGTAACTTTTCTTCAAAAGAGACAATTTTTGTTCAATTTTCCACTACCCATCATTTATCCAATCATTAATAACCTTTAATTACATTCAAGTTTTTTTGTATAAAATCTTTAAATTTTAATTATTTATTTTTTTACCTTTCAATTATATAATCAAATTTTTAATCCAACATGATTAAAAAAAATGGAATCAAATTTACTTTTATTTTTCATGATATTATTTTAGTATTGCAAAACATTTAATTGTTTCAAAATCATTTTTATTTTCTTAATTATTATATCTTATATATATTACATGCTTGATTTTGTCCACTTACACTTTTTTTTTATCCGCAATCATATTTCTATCTTTTTATTCACTATATTTTATTTTTTAAAATACCTTTATTATATGACAATGTTTATCATCAACTATCGGGCATACAACAATCGTTTTCAACAATTATATTCTCTAACCACTTCCCTATACTTTGCATCACTATCTATTTCAGCCATTGCCATTGCCTTCTGGCCTGAACACGCTTCAAGAGTTAATTTCAATCATCCGCAGAGCACAATCACCAACGCATGCACAAAGCGTTTACTTTTTTCAACTTTCAACTTTTTTTTTAAGCTCTAGCGGATCACAATCAACCTTTGATTTCGAGTCAAGTCAGACCACCTACTGTCGTTACAACAATTCTACTCATCGCATGGCTCTATTTCACTCATTTCCCAATAATATTAATAAGTAACTTTTCTTCAACAACTTTTAACCCAATAACCCTAAAATTGTGACAAAACACTGTAACTCTCATATTGGATCGCAAGTGAAACATTGCCTAAGAAGACGCTCAAGTCTATTTCCTCGCTTTGCACCTGGATCTGATAATTGGTTTACATGTGCACTCCTCCTAACAATTGAATATTCTTCAACTACTAACCCTTTCCAACGCCCGCCAATATTCTCTTAGAAAATGAATTTTTATGTCATCATTTTATTTTAATCATCATTTTTTTAATCAAACAAAAATGTCATTTTTATTTCACTTTTATATATCCAAACAAATCATCTTGTTATAGCCCTTTTTAACCCTCACAGTTAAAATTAATTAAAAGAAATTTTAATTACTTACCTGTGTTAAAGAGGCTTTACCCGCTTAAACCCGGATAAACCCTTTCACTCCCGGGGCCCATCTATGGTAATTTAAACCAACAACCCCATATTGTATATAACTTATAACAAGATTTTCATGTTGTATAATAGAAACACATCTGTAAATGATTATACGCATGATTGACATGTGTCATTACATCATCATATGTAATGTACTTTGTACAAACTGAGGATAAATAAATAAAACTCTGTAATAGATTAAGAGTTGAGATAAAGCAAAAGGGTCAAAAACGTCTAAAATCGAGATAGATTTAGAATTCCCACCATAAGGTCTAAAGATGGATTAGAATTTCACCAGACGATCCACACTCTTCGCATCTGTTGAAATGCAATACTCTCTTTCTCGGGAAAGATATATAAAGCCCCCATCTTAACCTATAAATACAGTCACTTGACCATCTGCGTGAGCCCTCGTCGGTTGTACCCCAGGTCCACCTCATCGACCATGTAGCCCAGTAAGAACTCTTCTATCTCCATCTTTCGCTCCTAGCTCAACTTTTATCTGTTCACGGAACTTTCTTAGTGCAACTGTGTCTTCGTTTTTTGTGTGGACATTCCCAAGCTTTCCACTCTGCCTCGACCACGAGTGCCTGTACTCTGTGAGAACTTTTAAAGGTCTTACAAGGTGCAGAGAGGTACTGGAAAACTCCCCGTCCTGACTGTTCCTCTCGGTTAACACAGTATAGCGAGAGTCAACAGTACCTCATCACATATATTTGTGTAACCATTTATTTATACTAAAAGATTTATTCATCTGAATCATGATGTATATATAGTAAACTACTAATATAAATGAAATATATATATATATATTTACACATGTATATCTTGGTGTTTCCTATGTTTTGGGTCTAGTAAAGTAGATTATCTATCATTTTTTAATTTTTATTAATACAGTAGAACTTGGATAATTCGAACTTCTTTAATTCGAAAACCTCTTCAATTCGAATATTTATCTTGGTCCCTAGAAGCCTTAAGCCTTTATTCAAAACATCTTTAATTCGAATTTTTGGATAATTCGAATTTTTTTATGGTCCCTTGGGGTTCGAATTATCCAAGTTCGACTGTACTTGTTATGAAGGAATAAGTGGGTAACCTTACAATAGAAGTCTCAAAGTGTGGGGAAGACTGTATATGTGACAGTTGAGTTAGTCTCAAAGTTTTTATACAAAATTTAAGATTTTTATATGTTGAGTTTACAAAAACTTTGGCCTAAAAGCCAAATTTTACATTGTACTGTAACTTGTCTTATACAAAATCTGTCTTCAGCACGAGCACAATGTCCACTTTGTGGAACACATGGCCTTCATGATGAGGCATCAGCATTATTGTGCCATATTCCTTTGTTCTTCCTTGGGGATAAGGTGGTTTTAGAATCTTCTGGACAGTTTCTTCTTATGTGGCCATCTTGTCTCCATTGCATTGTTTTATTTATCAGGGAAAGTTGGAGAAATATGACCAAGGGTTCCACAAGTCTAGCAGCGACCCTTTTATCTTTCAAGCAAACCCAATTTAACTTGTCTGGCCATGCGATAGCCTACTCTTAGGGCTTGTTGGGCAGCTTCATACTTGAAGGCTTGGAAAAGGGCTTCTTGTAGAGTAGTTGCACTTGATAGTCTGGAAAACTTCTGGGTTTCAGGGTCTCCAATGGCATCGATAAACTGTTGTTGAGCCATAAAGTCTTGTATTTTAGAAGGGCATGATGGAAAGGATAATCTTGCCAGGCATCGGATGTCATTGGCCAAATCCTGCAAAATTCTTTCTTATCTTGTAGTCGAATCTTTAACTTCACCACATGACACTGTTGGTAATGTTCTTCTCCATATCAGGAATCCAAAGTGTTAACCAGGGAGTTAAAGTCTAGTCAAAGTTGTTCCTGAATGATCTGTATAACTTCCACTGCAGGTCCACAAAGTGCAGCAACCAAAAGATTGCTTTATCTCCAACTTCGTTTGCTTGGGCAACCACATTGAACTGGGTTTTGAAAGAGATCCATGATGATTTTTTATCAAAGATAGGAACTTTGACAACAGGCCTACCCGAATTGTTATTTTCCTTCTAGAAAACTGGAGTTCTTGGATGGCCTGTTTCCACAGCAGCAAGTCTCTATTCCAAATCTGACATTTTTCATTTACAGATGAGATTTCATCACATCAAGACATTTTAAATTAAGTCTCAAGTTTTCTTTTAGCTCTTGATGTGGAGCATGAATAGCCTGGTTTTTAGCTTGAATAACTTGATTTTGAGCTTGCATAGTCTAGTTTTGAGTTTGAATTACTTGGACAGCTTTCAATATTTCTTCCATTTTTCTAATAGGTACTATCAATTATTCAGGCTTCACCTAAAGTCCCACTGCTGACACCTTCTGAAACCGTTGTTACTTGACAAAATGACAACTTCCATGGGTATAAAGGATCTTTAGGACTTTATTTAACCCAAATAGATGGAATTTATAATAGAGAAATACAAAGCAAAAGAAGTAAAGATTGGGTTTCGATGACAAAGACATCTACTTGGAATGTCCAGCAATGAAAATACTGGGGGAATATTGGATTATTGGATGTCTTTGTCCTCGTAATCCCCCCAATATTCCCCCAGTCTTTTCATTGTTTGACATTCCAAGTAGATGTCTTTGTCATCGTAATCCAATATTTCCCCAGTTTTGTCATTGCTAGACATTCCAAGTAGATGTCTTTGTCATCGTAATCCAATGCTCCCCTAGTCTATTGACTGCTGAACATTCCAAGTAGATATCTTTGTCATCGTAATCCAATGTTTCCCCAGTCTATTGACTGCTGAACATTCCAAGTAGATATCTTTGTCATCGTAATCCAATGTTTCCACAGTCTATTGACTGCTGGACATTCCAAGTAGATATCTTTGTCATCGTAAACCAATATTCTCCCAGTCTATTGACTGCTGAACATTCCAAGTAGATGTCTTTGTCATCATAATCCAATATTCCCCCCGTCTTTTCATTGCTGGAAATTCCAAGTAGATATCTTTGTCATCGTAAACCAATATTTCCCCAGTCTATTGACTGCTGAACATTCCAAGTAGATGTCTTTGTCATCATAATCCAATATTCCCCCAGTCTTTTCATTGCTGGAAATTCCAAGTAGATGTCTTTGTCATCGTAAACCAATATTCCCCCAGTCTATTGACTGCTGAACATTCCAAGTAGATGTCTTTGTCATCATAATCCAATATTCCCCCAGTCTTTTCATTGCTGGAAATTCCAAGTAGATGTCTTTGTCATCATAATCCAATATTCCCCCAGTCTTTTCATTGCTGGAAATTCCAAGTAGATATCTTTGTCATCGTAAACCAATATTTCCCCAGTCTATTGACTGCTGAACATTCCAAGTAGATGTCTTTGTCATCATAATCCAATATTCCCCCAGTCTTTTCATTGCTGGAAATTCCAAGTAGATGTCTTTGTCATCGTAAACCAATATTCCCCCAGTCTATTGACTGCTGGACCTTCTAGGTAGATGTCTTTGTCATCATAATCCAATATTCCCCCAGTTTATTAACTGCTGGACATTCCAAGTAGATGTCTTTGTCATCGTGATCCAATATTCCCCCAGTTTTTTCAATGCTGGACATTCCAAGTAGATATCTTTGTCATCATAATCCAATATTCCACCATTTTTTTTCATTGCTGGACATTCCAAGTAGATATCTTTGTCATCATAATCCAATATTCCCCCAGTTTTTTCATTGCTGGACATTCCAAGTAGATATCTTTGTCATCTAATCCAATATTCCCCCAGTTTTTTTTTTATTTCTGGAAATTCCAAGTAGATGTCTTTGTCATCATAATCCAATATTTGCCCCGTCTATTGATTGCTGGACATTCCAAGTAGATATCTTTGTCATCGTAATCCAATATTCCCCCAGTTTTTTTCATTGCTGGACATTCCAAGTAGATGTCTTTGTCATCATAACCCAATATTCCCCCAGTCTTGTCATTGCTAGACATTCCAAGTAGATGTCTTTGTTATCATAATCCAATATTTCCCCAGTTTTGACGTGACAACGTCTTAAATTAGGTTGCGGCTGGGAGTCACTTATGAAAAAGTGTAACGCCCGGTAACGTTACGATGAGTCACCGAACGAGAGTGCTGCGCGCGCAGCTGCGCGCGCAGCGCTAGAGAATTAGGCGCATTGAATCGGCGCATGCTTGTCTCTGTCTTTGTCTTTCTCGAACGTTCTTGGCGTTGGAAAAACAAGAAAGCGTCATAATACAAGTTCACACGAGTGGTTAAAGTATCGTCAGCTGTGTCTGTAGTGAAAATGTGGAGTGCTTAGATTCGTCATTTACAACAACTACAACAATAAAGGTAAATAATTGTACACTGATATTTCATTATCGTAAACTATGATTGATTGATTAATTGTTAGATTGACACAAAAGTTGAGAAACTGAGTTTATAGGTTATGTCATACTATTGATAAATGTTGATAGTGTTAAGTAAATTATTAGTTTAAAATTAATTAATTAATTAATTATTATTTTACAAATTTTAAATAGTTTCAAATTTATTTAGCAAAAATTTGAACCTTCGATCTGAATAAATGTTTTGATTTTCGAATTGATTCTTTAAAATTACAAATATTAAGAAAAAGTGGCAGATATAAGAAAACTTTATTTAAACTGTGTTGAGCAAGAATTTTAACATCTAATTTAAGTAAATGTTTTAATTTTCAACTTCATCATTTACAATTACAAATTTTATTTAATTTCAAATTTATTTAGCAAAAATTTGAACCTTCGATCTGAATAAGTGTTTTGATTTTCAAATACCAACGCGGCTGGTGGAGTGGCGATCTATCGTAAATTATCATCGACATCTACGGCGGAAGTGTTCCAAGTTGCGATTACAGACGTAACTCGTGTCATTAAAACCAAGGGTGACATGTGCATGACTGAAGTTACTTGCTTCGCCGCTAATACTAGCTTCAAGTTTATACTCGGTGCTGTATATATTCATCCAGAGCTAGTATGCAGGATATTGGAATGTTACTATGGCAAGGACTCGGTCCGTACATTCACAACAGCCAGTACGTGCCACCGTTCGTGCAAGTTGATTCTAGTATACCGATTCTTCTGTGTGGTGATTTTAACAAAAACGTAAAGCCTGACAACTCGTTTCTTAATTTCATGAAAAATACGTATAATCTTGATTGCGTATCAAACGTTTCTAAGTCAACTACGTTAAAAGGAAACCTATCGACTTGACTTTCGCAAGACACATTACAGCAGAAACACTTCCTTTCATTTCATATTTCTCCTATCATCGTCCTATCCTCAACAAAATCACTCAAATAGGAATTAGTTAAGTTTAAGTTTACATGTACAATGTTTTAGTAAACAAAATATATTTCTATAGTTAAAATTTGTGCAATTCTTATTTTCATTCAATTCCTTGTTCCTATTGTGCAATTTAATTATATTCATATCAATAAATATTCTACCGTTGTCACGTAAAATCTTCGCCCGTAAAACCGACTTTACAGGCAACCATTGTTTTCCTTGCTGGACATTCCAAGTAGATATCTTTGTCATCTTAATCCAATATTCCCCCAGTTTTTTCAAGTAGATGTCTTTGGCATTGTAATTCAATCTTACGACATACCTATCGTCTGTATGACGTGGGATAAGTAAAAAAAAAAGGTCTAAACGCTGACAAACATGTTGGAAGGTGTTTTTCTTATACCTACTGCCTGATGCGCTCATTTAAATTCGTTATTGTTGCTACAAGAATATTTTCCTCAATCCAAATAGTTACTATAGTTCTTTATAGTAGAGAACATTGATCAGAGAATAGTAATCTTTCATAGCAACCTTTTCTGGTGATATATAAGATTGTGTCAAAGAGAAATTCGTGCTAACTTTGCACCTGAAATGAATATTTGACAAACTATTTTTAATATGATTTCAGAGTTACATAAATAAATAATGTGAACAAAATTAGTTTAAAATAGGAATTAATATAATGCCTTAGCGTGCCATCTGTTATAAGACATTTAAAATATTTTTGCCGCATATGATTCTTTTCAAATTAAAACAATTTTCAACCGCAATTACTGCAATTATAAAATAATGATCAGGCCCCTTGCTAATCATTTTATCATTGCAGTAAAGGCATTGGAAAATCGCTTTATTTTAAAAAGAAACATACGCGTCAAAAAATAGTTTACATTTAATAAAATAAAATGTTTAGGATATTTAATTAGACTAGTACACACACTTTTTCCTTCTCAATATTTGAAAGTTGTTTCTAGTAAATTTCAACCCGTAGATGATTAATATAACTTCATTTTTCAAAATTAGCTCAATTTTTTGAAAAATATCTGAAAATATTTAATTTTAAAAAGAAGCTGATGTCATCAAAATATTTTGAAGATATTGACTTTGTAAGCATAAAAATTTATCATCATTTAGATGAAATGCATACCGTTGCAATTTAATATCAAGAAAATGTTTAACGTTTATTTTCATAAATATTTTTAAATATTTAAATAATGCCGCGTAAATTCAAAGCTAATCCAGAAATGTTCTGCCACATTTGTGGAAAATATACAATTCCCAAACAGAGGAAACGTATCACCCCAAAGATAAAATAATGATATGAAGAATATTTTGGTGTGGCCCCTTAGGTGATCAAGACAAGTGGTGGTGTCCCCATAGTGTGTGTGGAACGTGCTATCAAGGGCTTTTGCAATGGAAATCGAGGTAATCAAAAGGTATGCCCTTTGGTGTATCAATGGTTTGGCGAGAACCAAAAATCACCATGACGAATGTTATTTCTGTGTCTGCAAAATCACAGGCCTTAATAGCAAAAAGAAGCAAACTAACCTTTATCCTGATATACCATCAGCTAGGCAAACTATTCCTCACGACCTCGTGAATCCCATACCGATTCCTAAAACGGTTCATGAATTCTATATCAAAAAGGATATTCAGCACACAGCATTTGCAGATGATCAGATTGCAGACAATCTCGGTGCAGAGAACGAAGAACAAGGTGAACGCTTCCACCAAGATATTAAAATCATTGAGCAACGATACAATGGTCTTTGGAATCAACATATGGTGGTGGATTATTGTGGAATCTGATGTGTGATGACAAACAAGCAAAATATAATAGACTTCACAGAAAAAAATCTTTAAATCCATGAAAATAATTTTGTATTACTTCCTAAATATTACTGCATCTTTATAAATGTTTATTAAACCAAATAAAATGTTTTTTTCGCATACAAAGGTTTTTGTTAAGACCTTCCATCTTATATATAAAAACAATTCTCCTGATAATTTTGAAAAAGAAAGAGAAATAAATTAGATTTTAAATGAAAATTTATATGGATATAAGTAAGTAGTTTGATAAATATATATATCTAAGGGCAGTTATTGAAGTAAAATTTATACACATGCATATATGTGTAATATTGTTTCTTCATTTGCACTATCTTTGGCGCATTTATTTATATAGTAATAAGTTTGTCATAACCTTTCCTCCAATAGATGAATATCATGGGTAAAATGTATTATATCCATAACTTGAGAAATTGAACTAATCGAAAAAGAAAATATTGATACCACGTTAATCAGCACAAAAATTTAACCCAGAAAATGTTTTGTTTATTTGTAGAGGAGCATTTTTTTCATATTGTGTACTAGTGTTATTAATTGAAAATTATATTTAATTTATTTAGTTTATTATGATTCACCACACAATGAAAACAGCACAATAATAAAATTGAATGAAATAAATAATACAATTTATGTATAACACATTTCAAGTCAAAATAAAATCATTTCAATTGTAACCTTTATATTAAATAAAGTTTGAATTTGTGTTTGTTTATTTATAAAATGTTTATTGACTATTTTTCAACATCATAGATTTGTTCTAAATATTGTTAATATATTAATGTAATGATGATGATTTTATTTCGAACATATTATCTAAAAATAAATAAGAAATCTAATAAATATAATTAACTAGACGGGTGACCCGGGCTTCGACCCGGGATTGACCCGTGTGCATATCTACCCGAGTGATATATATTTAGATAAAATATTTTAAATAATTGTTTGTTATTAGCATTATCTATTTGTTTGCATCATCATAATTTAATATAAATTGTACTGAAATAAAAATATCCACTTTTATATAGAGGGCGCTGTTCGTGAGCTAAGTAGAATAATTTGAATATATAGTTTTAATAATTGATTTATATATTTTTAAAAATAGCCTATCGTCTTCCCCGTATTTCTTTACCTATGTATAGAAATTTTGGTTTGAATTAGCGAACTACTGCGAATTTGTATACCTGACATACAAACAAACATACAAACAAACAAACATACAAACATTGATTTATATATATATAGATATTAGAAAAAATGGGTGAAGGTGAAAATAATTATTTTAAAAATCTCAATTTTTTTATCAGCTAAATTTTGTTTTTAATTTTTTTATTATTTCGAATTATTGAAATAGAAATATTTAAATGTTTTCTTTATAGTCACATGACATCGCTTTTTATAGATTTAAGTTTGTATTTGGACTAAAAAGAAACTGACTATATTGGACAGCCCCTGGAAAAATATATTGGAGGCTTGATGAATATTTTGATGGAAATTCATATTTAACGGAAACTTCGATATCTTATTATATTGTTCAATGTTCAAGAAATCCTATTCAACATAAATTTAAATAAAGTATTTTATGGCCTTTCAAATAGTTTTTTAAAAAAGTTATTAAACCATTGTTATTTTGTATTTACATATTTTATATTGGCAGGAGTATATATACAAGAATCTATAATTATATACAGATAATATACTCATATTAATATATTATAAAATACGTTATTTTATATTGAATATATTTACTTTTGAATTTATGATCTCTATTCATTTGAAAAATATTATTGGACTGTATTTTATTAACACAGTAATTCTTTTTTTTTTGCCAAAAATTTTATATTTTATAAAACATAAATCAAAAGAGAGAGAGTATTATATAAATTTATATATATATCTATATTAGTTAATACAATAAATGAATTTTCATTATAAAAAGCGCTAATATAAAGTAAATTATTCTAGATACGAACAAAGGTAAAAACACGCATAAATCAGATTACTAAATTTTCATATATGAATAGAGAGAGAGAAAAACAGTTTTCAACACAGAAATAAAAAAGAACTAGACATGATTGCGTGTGATAGTGTTAAGACAATAAACAATAAGATGTAAATAGAGTCAGAACGATAAAAGGTCCTGTACTAAGAAAATGTCTGTTCGAATGGCTTAACCCACCACATACACCATCTACTAAATTTATATCAGAAGAGCTACAATTCAAAATCTGGCAGGAATTAGTGAATGCAAATATGGTATCCGAACAGTAAAGGGTGCGTCTTAAATTAGAATTGCTACCATTATTCATCTCATAGAGAAGACAAAGTTCAGAGGTTATTTGTACGAATATGTCCTCCCTGCAGTCATCTCTGTCGCTCATCCTTGATTGAACCTCGGTTACATCGCATACCGAGGGATGACGTGGTACAACCTCATTGCAGAAAGAGCAGTATCCGTTTTTGTATATTCTGTCCTCAATAATTGGCGAGAAATAGATATGGCACTTGTTTCGGATAGTATCATTTTTCCATTCTACAGGACAATCTTCTACATAAAAACGTTTCCGCCAATTACAGAAATGTGGAGAATGTGCATCTGGAGGATTGATTTTAAGGCTGCATTTATTAAAGCCTCTAAAATCCTGCACTCCCCAAGATTTATAGAGGTTATGGTAGACGAGGACCTCAGAGAGAGTTTTCTGATTATGTGGAGAAATAGTGATATTTATTGATGGACAGTGCACTAACAAATCCCAGTAAACTGCAGAATCTTCAGGCATATTGTTGCATTTATAACAATGGATATTACGAAAAACAATTCCTGTTCTGTTATCGGTAACTGGTAAATAGGAATATGGATCATTGTTAGACGTGATATTTTCGCATAGTTCTTTCAACTTATCTGGCGTATTTGTTGGACATTGGGCAATCTTCAATATATCTTCATCGCACTTGAACATATGTGGATGGAATCCAGGAACGAAGGGTTTTGGTGGAATATCAGTGCAGCAATCGCCGTAGGTGTGACAGTTGGAGTCGCAGTTGCAGTTAGAGTCAAATCCTGGATCAGGACATCTGTTCCGATCACCGCATGGAATTATTTCTTCTTTTCCAACGGTCAAACATGTCATCAGCAGCAACATCAGACCGGACCTCACCATCTGCACCCCTCAAAAGGTTTCACTTATACATAGAAAACAAATCCGTTAGAATATTGTAAAATCCATCTATGTAAGTAATATGTTTCTGTCATCAAAATTCGAAACTATTATAGACGCGTATGATTCTTAAAAAAAAATTTTTTTCACTGTCCTTACTGCAAGGGAAAAATTATATTTTTAAAAAGAATCATACGCGTCTATAATAGTTTCGAATTTTGATAACAGATGGCGCGCTAATGCATCATAATAAGTTTCTGTGTTATCCACAATTTAACTTTGTAAACCATTGGAATTTGAGACAAGATTTTTGTGTAGCAATTGTTCATTACCTCAATAGATAAACAAATCTCAAATTACATCTTTATATCTCAAACCTCTTTGGAATTACATATCAAAAATTTCAAAATTTAATATACTTGTAAATATTACTTCACTTTCGCAGATTTATATTTCTAAATAGTACATATACTATTTACCCTATATCTACTACAACTTGGGATTGAATATACGGCTAGAAAAACATTGTTACCTAAAGCAGCCTTTTAAAAAATCCTAAATTGAGCTTTAAAGCTCAGAATACTTTCAATGTTGGGTAAGAAAGGAGAGAGAGAAATGTATATATTAAAGATAAAGTAAGAAAAAGTTGAATATTAAAGTATTTTATTAAAATAATACTGGTTTGTGAGGAAAGTACTCAACGGAACAAATTATTTAGGTTTTTCCACACATAGTAGAGTACTCAAATATATTAAACCAAGATGGAAGCAGAATAATAATTTGCATGAGCCATTGAAAATATATATTTTTTCATCTCCATGAGGATAAGAAGAGGAAGGTCATATATCCTGGCCTTCATCAGGGGTTATGTCAAAAAGAAGACAGAGTTCAGAAGTCGTTTGGTTATTTTTACTCTTTCTGCAATCTCCATAATCACCGAATTCTTTTGGTTTTGGAGTACTTTCGCAGATCTTATTATTATTCATAAAATCATCATTACAGAAAGCGCAATATCCATTTTTATAATACTTCAATACTGTTAATTTATCAATGATAACTGGAGAACAGTAGGTGAGGCAACGTCTTCGTATATCAGTATTTCTATAGGTTTCAGGACAATCTTTTATTAGTGCTCCAAGCCTTTTTTTACAGAAACGGAAAGGATGGTTTGCCATTTGAGGATCAAGGCTAAATATGCATGTATTGAACCCTGCCTTGTCATCTTTGACGCCCCAGGCTTCTCTTGTCTTATCGTAGAACATTACTTGAGAAAGCGAACTTTGGTTATGAGAGGAGATGTCGTTGTTTATTGTAGGGCAGTGCACGATCACCTTCCAGTAGAGTGGTGCGGTATCTGGGACATTGTTACATCTTAAGCAATGGATGTTACGATAGACAAACCCTGTTCTGTTGTCTGTTATTGGTACAAAGGAATAAGGGTCTTCTGGTTTGTAAGTTTCACATCGTTCCTTCATTGATTCTGAAGAGGTCGATGGGCAGTGGGACACCATTAGGACTCCTTTATAGCCGCATTTGAACATCTCAGGTCCAAGGCCAGATTGGGGAGTCTTCAGAGGCATGTTTGAACAGCAGTCTCCATATGTATAGCAGAGGTCATCACATTTACAGTTCAATGAAGTCTTTTCTTCTTTTGGGCATTTGTTAATATTGCTGCACCAGTCTAGCTCTTTGTCGCAGTGGGTCATACATACCAGCATCAGCAGCAGAATCAAGCTACAATTCCCCATCTCTGCCACAGATCGTTTTAATTATAAATATAGTCTGATTACTTATGCTACAATGTACTAATTCTAATTTATTTTAAAATATTCGGGGAATTCCACTACTTTTAAATATTAAGTATTAAAAACAAAACACAAATTGAGAGATTACAATATACACCTTATATATGTTCATACTCACACACAACACAAAGGAGTATACAAATATATGTGGTAAGGTCTGGTAGCCTCTTGTAGAATCCTGTCGACTATAAATGTGATGAATACTGTCGACTCTCGCTATACTGTGTTGACCGAGAGGAACAGTCAGGGTGGGGAGTTTTCCAGTACCTCTCTGCACCTTGGAAGACCTTTGACAGTCTCACAAAGTACAGGCAGTCGTGGTCGAGGCAGAGTGGAAAGCTTGGGAATGTCCATACACAAAAAAACGAAGACACAGTTGCACTAAGAAAGTTCCGTGAACAGATAAAAGTTGAGCTAGGAGCGAAAGATAGAGATAAAAGAGTTCCTTACTGGTCTACATGCTGGATGAGGAGAACCTTGGTGACAACCGACGAGGGCTCACGCAGATGGTGAAGTAACCGTCAAGTGACTGTATTTTTGGCTAAAGACGGGGGCCTTTTATATATTTTCCGAGAAAGGGAGTGTTGCATTTCAACAGATGCACACGAGGGTGGATCACGGTTGAAATTGGACACTGGCGCCGTGGCAGTTTTCATTTTTAGACCTTGTTGTAGGAATTCTAAATCTATCTCGATTTTAGACGTTATAACTTCTATCTCTTGCTTCAGCTCAACTCTTAATCGATTACAGAGTTTTATTTATTTATCGTCAGTTTGTACAAATTACAATACATATGATGATGTAATGGCACATGTCAATCATGCGTATAATCATTTACAGATGTGTTTCTATTATACAACATGAAAATCTTGTTATAAGTTATATACAATATGGAGTTGTTGGTTTAAATTACCATATATCTACCATATATATATACCATATTCTAGATAATATAATTAATAATGTACAACCTATATTTTATAAAATATATTCTATACTTTGTGTTCGCAATCTTTGATGTATCTCAGTGAAAATAAAAGCGGTGGGGGACCATTATATTTAGAGAAGAGGTAAAAATATAGCAAACACTTATAAAAATCGCTAATCAGCTGCTACATATTCACATTAGGTTCGAAGTTCATGATGATGGTCCCCCGCTGCTTTTATTTTCACTCAGATACATCTAAATGCTCAATGACAGAAGATACAATATTTTATTTTTTCCTTTTTAGTAAATAAAAATAAAAAGATTTTGTTAAAATGTTTTTTATCTATTAATTATTACCATTACTATTGCATTTGTTTCTTATATTTCAGGGCGAATCTATGTAAGCTGAGCTGTCTTAATAAAAAAATTCTTTGTTATTCTTTGTATATGACTTTGGTAAATATATATTCATTGAATAATTAAATCAAACAAAATCACAGAAAAAAAAAACGATTTATTCATTAATCAGAGAATTTATAAAATAGATAAGTACAAGGAATGATAAGAAACCCGGATTGAGAACATTTCTGGCAGAAATATTAAGTCGACATTCTCCATCAAATATCTTTAAACCAGGTTGATGACATTTGAAGCTCTTGCAGGAGCCACTGAAGACAGCCGTTTCATTATCAGAGCAAGTTGTTGGTCCCTTTTCAAGATTCATGTTGAGAACCACGCAAAGTTCAGACGCTTCTTGTACTTCTGTTTTATTTCGACAGTCCTGGTAGTTGTTGCTTTCAGTTGGAATTGGAGTAATATCGCAAATTTTAGTGGGCCCCTGAACAGCACCATTGCAGAAAGCGCAGTACCCATTTTTATAAAAGTTGTTTAGATGAACTGGGGAATAGTAAGTTTGGCAGCGTCTCCTTATATCTTCATCTTCCCATTCTTCAGGACAATCATCTACTAGCGGGAATAATGTGCGGTGGCAGAAACGTAGAGGATGAGACAATGCAGGTGGGGCTAGGTGAAATTCACATTTCTTGAAGCCCATAATGTCGTCTTTTATCCCCCAATCATTTTTTTCTTTGCTGTAGAAGAGAACATTAGATAATGACTTCTGGTCATAAGGAGATATATCTCTATTCACTTTAGGGCAATGCACTACCACATTCCAGTAGACTGCTACAGTATCTGGCACGTTATTACATCGTGCGCAATGGATACTTCGGTACACAAACCCTGTTCTATTGTCTGTTACAGAGACAAAATTGAACGGATCTTCTGGACGGTATGTTTCACATTGTTCCTTCAGTTCTGCTGGAGAATCAGATGGACAGCGGTAAACCACTAAGATTTGGCCATAGCCGCATCTGAACATATTTGGCTCGAGACCTGAATAAGGCAAATCTGGTGGAACATCAGAACAGCAATCTCCATAGGTGTAGCAGAACATGTCGCATTTACAGTCGGTGATAGTACCAGGCTTCTTTGGGCACATGTTATGCAGGCCACATGTGTCGAGATCATCTTGACAGCTGCCCATACGGACCAGTAGCAGCAACACCAAGCCAAACATCTGCGCGTTCACAGAATATTATTTACAAATGTAAACAAGTTACTGGATGGTGCCCCATAAGTACCGAAACTTTTTTTTTAATTAAAAATAAAAGGGTTCGGGGGCTTATGAATCACCCTGTATTGTAGCTGTCATAACTAGGAATAGTTGTTGCAGCAAAACATCAAATAATTGGTAGGTAAATCGATTTTTTAAACTATAAAATATGTTTAAAATTTTATCTTTGTTTATAATTGAAAATTTGAACCTGCATCTTAGGATTTTTATGTAGAAAATGCCGCCTTATACATAAACAGTACAAAAATAATTAAAATGGAAACCGTCTATAAAGAAAAAAAAATTTATAAGATGAAATTAATTTTTTGTTGAATATAAAAAATATATTTAAAAAAATAATTTATAATTTTGTATAAATATATAGCACGTATAAACATTTATAAAATTTCCACCATTAAAATACCTAAGTTCATCTGTGAAATAAAACAGTCCATATCAAAAAGTAGATATATATATTATTCTATTCTTTATATATATAAAGACAATTATTTAAATCTTATAGAGGTGAGACTTTTTAAAAAAAAGTCATTTTTGCAACTAGTAATAAATAAATACTAAATATTTCGATCAAAAATTTTATTTAAACTTTTTAATTAGGATTTTGGTAAAAAAAAAACTATGATCAATAACACCTTTTACATAAATACAGGGTTTTAGCTCAAATATCAAAACAGATTGCAGGAATATAAATAAAATGTATATAAAATATTTGTAAAAATGTAGATATCTAATCCACAAATTAAGCCTAAATGGTGAAAAGCGAAAAAAAAAGAAAAAAAATCCACTTTGAATATCAAACAAGCCAGACAAAACCTTCCCAAGAACAATATCCACAAGGACCTGTGGACCCAACGACATCAATATAAATTATAATTGTAAATGAACCTCTGTACATAACCACCCCCCACAGAATATTGTAAATATGATGATCTAGGTTGCTCTTTTTGAGCGGCACCTAATAAAGTTATTTGAAACTTGGATGTAGATAACTGCTCGAATGGCTTCACTCAGGTTCTTTCTAAGTGAAAGTTTGCCTAATGAATACTCTGTTTTATAACAAATGCTATTTATTATGATTAGATAATAATAATAACAATTGCCATTACTCGTAATAACATTAGGTAAGAGAGGAAAACGTTAGGATATTATCATTTTATAACTTCAAATTATGTTAATTAGTTAGGTTTCAATACATAAAATGTTGATTCTAATGTACATAAGCCTTCTAAGAAAGGTTTCAATACACAAAATGTTGACACTAATATGCATAAGCCTTCTAAGAAAGGTTTCAATACACAAAATGTTGACACTAATATGCATAAGGCTTCTAAGAAAGGTTTCAATACACAAAATGTTGACACTAATGTGCATAAACCTTCTAAGAAAGATATGAAAATATGTAATGTGAATTACATCACCAGAGTATCAGGCTATATATACATTTATGTTTACTTTTTATCTCTTGCTCCAGTACTTTTGTTTTCGATTTGTTTACTTCTTAATTTGAGCGGTCTGTAAGACATTTGACACATTTTGAAATTTATTATTTTTATTTAAATTTGTGTTGATTATTATATTAAATTAGAATATTAACCCATTACAGATGCAAATATTCAAAGAATAAATGATTCAAAACGGTGTTGTTATAATTAATCTATTCTTATGTGCCTAATATTATGAATACAACCTTGAAATAAAATTTAGTTTTAACGTCAAAACGAAATGCCAAAATAATATTTTTATTCTGAGAAGATGTATTTTAAATTTTAAACCTTGATTATGTTCACTGAGAGCCAGGAATGGTTAAGATCACGTGACAGAAATGACCAATCAGAGATCGACTAACATCAATCCATATTTACATACATGTAAACATTATAATATGATGCATTAGAGCGCCATCTGTTATGAGAATTCGAAACTATTAAAGACGCGTATGATTCTTTTAAAAATTAAAAACCCTTCCATTAATATTTCATTGCAGTAAGGACAGTAGAAATTGTTTAATTTTTAAAAGAATCATACGCGTCTAAAATAGTTTTGAATTCTAATATAAACATTCTAAAGACATTATTAGTAGATAACAATATTCCCCACGGTTATATGTTACTAAATATCTCAATATTTATCAACTAACTTTGTGAAATTGCAAACACAAATATTGTAAAAATGTTTCAAATCTGCAATCATTCGAAAAATCCCCATTAAATTTACACTTCAAGGTAGAAGTAAGCGTATAATTATTGTTTTTTAATGTATTAGAATTGAATAGTTTTAACAGAAGTGTACCTTATTATCCTAAAGTATAAACAAGATAAAAAATGTAAATATAGTGAAAAGTCAATTGAATTTTTAGATTTAGGAAAAAATCAAAAAAACATATATCTCAAAATGTGAAAAATTAGTATAAAGGTGAAATTGTAATGGGATATATCCGGTGAATAAAAATTAAGAAAAAAAATTAAAATAAATAATTTCTTTTCACAGTCGTTTAGAAAGAAAAGGACAATATATTCCTTTTTTATATTCCAATAAAACTGGAATAAAAAAGAATAATTCTAATAAAATATTAATACATCAATGTATTTTTGTATACTTCTTGACTGATTAAAAAATATTTTCACACTCGAAACCATAATACCTCGACATAAAAACAACTTGTCAATTGTCAATATAGAAAATATAAACAAAAACCTAGAGACAAAGAAGAGTTAAATATATGTATGTTATATTAAAATATTATTTTATTAAAAAAATATATATTTCATAGATTCAAATACTTTGTTAAATCGACCGCCAAAGGTCACGATTCCCCTATAAAAACTCATTGTTGTTGTTTCCCGAGGGCCGGCTCAAAACTTTTGTACATTAGGTAAATAAGTTTTTCATTTTTTAATTCTTAAGCCTTAAGCCAGGCAGTACTTTTGTCAAATTATGTTTTTATATATCCCATAATCTCAATTAAAGCTATTTCTAATCTTCATTATTTTAACTATTTTTATTTTCAAGATTTTAACCAGGACTGCATTAAAATAGCATAATCCTCAATATAATCAAAAATTAACAAAAGATCTTTTATTACATGATAATATTTGTATTTATAATATGTATATAGGGATGTTGAAATATATATTTTTTAAAATGTATATAGCATAGATATCAATGAGAGAGAAAACTCTCTGCATTAGAAAACTCACCTTAGCTGGGAGAAAGCCTGCTCGCCAAATCTGCGAGAGTAAATTTGAAGAGCCAATCAGGAAACAGTATGTCAAAATGTCCTATTGCACAACTCTTTGAAACCCTTCCGTCATTGTCCGTAATAGCTAACGACATTTTTAATGACCTTGCCTTATTGTGTGCCTAAATCCTGTAACAGGTATGATACACCTTTGGGGAAAACATATTGCATATTCCTATTGAAATCTAACTTTATCAAATGGTATATGCAAGCTTTACCATATTTGTGGTGGTGGTGCTTATCTCCATGGTTAAACCAATTCCTGAAATCCACTCCTCTCCAATTTTTCGATGGTAGTTATAGGCCTGGAAAATAGGTCCTCTATTGTCAGTTCTGAGCATCACAAGATATGCTCCGGAGAAGCTTCTGCACTATTGCATTTCAAGCCATTATTGAAGTTTTTTTTTGTCCATTTTTAAATTTTAAGGTTTTTATAAAAGGTCTTAGTCTTGCTAAAGGTGTTTGTTGATTTCTATTGAGTTTTTGAAGTTCTTCTTGCCATATCTGTAATGGCATTAAATACGTTTCTATCAATACCATGTTAAATAATAATAGTTCACGGTATTGAGATTGAATTTAATCATATTGATACGTGCTGTAAATATTTCATAATTATTATTTTCATCTTTAACTTTTCATAGAATATTATTTCAATAATCATCATCACTTGGCATTGTTTACATAAGTTTTTTTGTAAAATGGCTGAAGTGAGTTAAAAATAAAAAGCTAACAAGACATACATTTTTGATTATTTCTTTCTTTTACATTAAAAAATAGCGACATCAAGAAAAACTACATACATCCGCAACATATTTGGCGCAGCTCGAAAAGGATACGAAAGAAAATTAAAAAGGTAAATTTTTAATCAAAAGATCATATATTTCAAATTTAAATAACTCATTTAGAGACATCTTTATTGTTATAATGGCAAATTTACATAGATTTGAAAAATATTCTGGCAGTAAGAATAACATAAAGATTGAAAGTTGGATTAAGTTGTATGAAGTAGAAAATTTAAAGGCAAATGATGAAGAAAAAATACACAATCTTATCTACTATTTAGCAGATGAAGCCTTAGAATTTTTTGCTGATGAAATTCTTACAAATGCACATATAAAGAAATGGGAAACTGTAAAAGATAAACTCATTGCCAGATTTAAGCCTTGCATATATAGTCCCATTGTATTAGCATCTAGCAGAAAGCTCCTTGCAAGTGAAACAGTGGAGACTTATTTTAAAGAAAAAGTGGACTTACTGAATCAAACATCCTTGAAAAAGGAAGAGAAAATACAACTACTAACAGATGGGCTACCTTTGAATTGGAGGGATGTGTTTGCAGCAGCACAACCTGCAGATCCAACCAAATGGTTACAAGTTGCACTTTCTGTTGAGCATAACAGGCAACAAAGTAAGCTAAGCAATTTGCTTAAACCCAAAGTATGCACTCTATCTCAACAGGAAAGATCAGCTTCAAATTGCCCATTTTTTTGCCCAATTTGCATAAAGAAAAGAATTAAAGTGAAACATTGGTTGAATGAATGTCTTGATTATGACCCAAATTATAAAACAGAGATCATCTAAAAATACACAACCAAAGCAATTCATTACAACATTCACAGAATCAACCACAAGTAATGAAACAAACAAACTTGCTTATCAACTCATAATCCTCCTAATAAATTGATAGACTTTAAAATTTGTGTCAACAAACATCCTTTACAAGCCTTCATGGACACAGGTGCTACCATATCTTTAATAAATCAAAATTTAATGAAAAGTTTGAATTTACATCCTTTAATAGATTCTCCCATGCAAATTCAACAAGCTAACTCATTAACCAACACTTTGGGATATGTTCATGTAGACTTGCAAATTCATAATAAAACTAGAAAGGTCAAACTCCATGTAATACCTAATTTAAAATTCCAGCTACTCATTGGCTTGGATATTGCAGATGACTTTGAACTTATTGTTGACACTAAAGATAAAACAGTCTACACTAAGCAATCAGCAGAAATGGCACTTGTTTGCACAACCTGTAATCAGTTGCAACAACAACAACAAAAACAGAACCAACAACAACAACAGCAGCAACAACAGAACCAGCTCCAACAACAGCAACAAAACCAGATCCAGCAACAACAGCAGCATCAGCTCCAGAAACAACACCAGATGCAACAGCAGCAGAGACAACAACATCAAAGACAGGCAGATCTCAGCTTCATTGAAGACCCTCAAGATCATCAAAACACAGTGATGGTGAAGAAGAGAGGACTACTCAGGGCTGTGGTGCCTGCTTCTTTTAAAGAACATGTTCTGAAGGAATATCATGATAACATGAGTCACCCATCCATGAACAAAACAGTCAAATTAATAGTTCCTTTATTTTGGTGGTCAGACATGGTACAGGAAATTAAATCTTATGTGAGATCATGCAAGACATGTCAACTGACCAAATCATCTAACCAACCAACTCTAGGACAACTAATAATTCCAGACACAGAACTACAACCAGCTCAAGTAATAAGTGCAGATACAATAGTTATGGGAACAGCAGCTGAAAAGACAAAGCACAAGTACATCCAAGTGTTCATTGATCATCTTACAAGATATGTTTGGGCATTTCCCACTATCAAAAACACAGCTCAAGCAACGCTACAATGTTTCAACAGAATCCTTCAAGTCTCGCTACCCATAAAACATATTATCACTGACAATGGAAAGATCTTTAATTCCAAGGAATTCAAAAGGTGTTTGAAAGTTCATAACATCAAACAAACTTTCACCACACCATACCACCCCCAGAGTAATGGAATGTGCGAAAAGGTTAACGGAACAATCATGACCAAATTAAGAACGGCCTTGCTTGATAAACCGAAAGTGAAATGGAGCACACTTTTGCCCAAGGTCATTACTGACTACAACAATACCCCTCATGACGTAACAGGTTTTCCGCCATCTTTTCTACTTTTTGGTTACAATGTGCAGCCACAATTTGCTGATAACCCCTCAACCTCGGTAGAAGATGCTAGAAAACTGGCTATAAAAAGAACTCAACATCATCGTGAGATTTCCAAAAGGAGACATGATTCAAGACATCCCGACATTGAATTTAAAGTTGGAGATCTCGTTCTTAAAAGAATTCCCTACAATGATCCGAAGTTAATTAAAACAGCTCCCAAATACGAAGGACCATTCCAAGTTTTGAGAAGATTGTCTAAAGTGACTTACGAACTCTCTACAACGGATCAAGACAACCCACCAATAAATCCCACAGGAGATCCTATAAAGGCTCACATCTCTCAATTAAAGTCATTTATTCTCCGTGAATAAATGCATCAAAGCGGGGGCCCAAAAAGCAAAGCCCAATTCCAAACCCAAATATTTTTTTTACGAGAAGAACATCAACATAATGCATGATTACGGCAGTCCATAGCTTCCCTGACAAAAATTCACCAAAAAAGTTAAATATTCCAAAAATATTTCTGTGTATATATTGCTAAATGTGTAAATAACATGTATATAAAAAAGCAAAGCTTAATTTTAAATTTCATTATCCTTTCCACAGGAAAAGCATCAAAATACTGCATAAGTACGGCACTTTTGCAGCCGCATGATTACGGCAGTCCATAGCTTCCCTGACAAAAATTCACCAAGAAAGTTAAATATTCCAAAATTTTTCTGTGTGTAAATTGCTAAATATGTAAAAAACATGTATACAAAAAAGCTGAATTGAATTAGCTTTGGCCTCCTGGCACTAAGGAGGAATCACCGCCTAATTCTTATTTTAACGCTGGTTTTAATTATATGCTTCTTGACTCAGCGAGCTAACTATAACTCATTCAAACTTGAATAACTGCTATTGTCTCGTCTCACTAACTCTAATGACTCAACCACGTATATTTTAATAACTCAATAACTCTCTTTATTTTCTAAAATCAAGATTATATACATTTCTAAAATTTACATAATTTAACAATAATTAACAAAAGTAAATTCTAACAATTTTGCATATTTAAGGCTGGAACATACTCCCCCCGGCCGCTGAACCCTGGTTCAGATTTGAAGGGAAGCGGAGCCAACTTTGTAATAGGTCGTAGGTAGACTCCGGTAGCAGCCCGAACTTGAGCAACTCGCACCTTCTGGTCAGAGCCCGGATATACCTTGAGAATCCTGGCCAGACGCCACTGTAGCGGTGGAAGGTTATCTTCTTTTATTAGCACTAACTGATTAGGCTTCAGATTGTCTTGTGACAACCTCCATTTATTTCTCTGTTGCAAAGAGTTGATGTACTCTCTTGTCCATCTTGACCAGAGAACGAGTTCCTCAGACTTTGTACCAGATTCCATCTTGACCGTAAATCCACTCGCTCATAATTTTGCAATCCTGGGTCCTCAATCAGAGGGGAGCCAATCAAGAAATGTCCCGGAGTCAAAGCTCGAAGATCGTTAGGGTCGGGACTTAACTCTACTAACGGTCTTGAATTAAGGCAAGCCTCAACTTGACAGAGTAGTGTGATGAATTCCTCACTATTTAAAAGTGATGACTTTATTACCTTGCTCAGATGACCCTTTAAGCATTTGATGTTTGCCTCCCAAAGTCCTCCAAAGTGTGGAGCTGATGGAGGAATGAAATGCCACTCTATTAACGCTTCTGCTAAACAGTCTTTAGTTTCCTTTGAATTCATTATTTTATATTGTTTCTTCATGAAGCTTTCGGTTCCTCTGAAGTTCGTTCCATTGTCTGAGTAAATTTTTGATGGTTTTCCTCTACGAGATATAAACCTCCTGAGAGCTGCAATGAATGAACTGGTCGAGAGACTAGTCACCATTTCCAAATGAATTGCCTTGACCGAAAAACACACAAAGAGAATCACATAGCATTTGATCGTCCCTTTCGATCTAGTCAGACTTGGTTTTAGTTCGTAAGGTCCTGCCAAATCGACTCCAGTCTTGGTAAACGGTCTTGATGGATTTACTCTATCAGCAGGCAAATTCCCCATAATTTGTACTGCAGTTTTTGCCCTGAATCTGAAGCAGGTTTTACACTGTTTAATGATTCTTCTTACAATGTCTCTACCCCCCATGATCCAATAACTATTTCGTATGAGAGACAAGACCAGCTGTGGACCAGCATGCAAATATCTCGTGTGAAAATGAAGTATTATTAATTTGGTAAAGTGATGATTTTTCGGTAATAACAGTGGGAATTTTTGATCAGGGTTTACATTCGCGTACTTAATCCTACCACCTACTCTTAACATCCCAGATGCATCTATAAAAGGATTAAGCTGCAAAATTCTACTTTTTCTTGAAACATGTCCCGTATTTCTTAGATCCTGCATTTCTTCTCCGAATTCGTCCTTCTGAATCCATCCAATAATCCTAATCACTGCATTTTCTAACTCCTTCTTCGACAATGTTCCAATTTCTCTTTTCTTCAGCGACACCCGACAGTTAGTGATGAATCTCAAACACCAGGCTATGATTCGCCTCGTCTTGATAAAAGTGGAATATTTTGTTACAATCTCTGGACAGACTGAAACTCGGGACTGGCAAGCTAAGGCTACTTTTTCTTCCTCATGGCATTCTCGGCCATAGCAATTATCCTGATTCTGAACAAAGTTGTTATCTTTCAACCAAGTCGGTCCTTGCCACCACAGTGTATGTCCAGATAACGCAGCAGGCATTATTCCCCTAGAGGCACAATCGGCGGGATTATCCTTCCCAGACACATGACGCCATGAGTTTCTGTCAGACAGTTGCTGTATTTTCACAACTCTATTGTGTATAAAGGTCTTCCATCTGCTAGGATCTGATTTGATCCAACTCAATGAGATCTGAGAGTCTGACCACAAATATGCCCTGCCAATATCAATCTTCAATGAATCAACAACAGATCTGTAGAGCTGAGACAGGAGGAGAGCCGCGCACAATTCCAATCTTGGTAGAGTTAGAGACTTACATGGGGCAACTCTGGTTTTTGCTGCAAGCATTGATATATGGACTTGTCCATCCAGAGAGACTGTTCTCAAGTAGCACACAGCCGAATAAGCTACACTTGACGCGTCACAAAATCCGTGGAGCTGAACATCTCGATCCCCTTCACATGCCCATACGTATCTTGGGATACCCAACTCCCCTAATTTTAGTAATTCGGCTCTAAAATTATTCCACCTTTCCTTGATGTCGTTCGGATATGCTCATCCCAGCCTGTTCCACTTCTCCATAACTCCTGCATTATTATTTTCAAAGCCACTGTAGTAGGTGAGAGGAAACCAATTGGATCGAAAATCCCCGCAATATTGGAGAGAAGATCTCTTTTGGTAACAACTTCTTCAGGAAGAGTTATATTAACTCTAAACGTATCTTGTACATGATCCCATACAATTCCTAAAATCTTGGATATGGCTCCTTTCTCCAAGTTAATTTTCTTCTCTTCGTTTATTTCCTCGACATGAGACACTATCTCGTGGCAATTTGAATTCCACTTTCTTAAGTGAAACCCTCCCTTTTTCATTAAGTCCTTTAATTGGTCTATTAGTTCTTTGGTTTCAGCAATCGTTTGAGCTCCTGTTAGCAGATCATCGACATAGAAATCATTCAAGGTCACCCTAGAAGCTTCAGGATAATTTTGGCCTTCATCTTCTGCTAACTGTTTTAATGTTCTCATTGCCAAAAATGGAGCCGAAGTTGTACCATAGGTAACAGTCAGTAGCGATAGTCCACCACAGGCTCTTCTGGAGATGGTCTCCACAATATCCTCTGATAGTCCGCATCTTCTGGATGAATTCTTATCTGGCGGTACATCTTTTTTATATCAGCAGTTATGGCGACAGGATACGTTCTGAATCTGAGGAGAATGAAAAATACATCCTGTTGGTATTTGGTCCCTTGTGCAAAAATTGATTTAAAGAAACATTATTTTCAGATTTAGCTGATGCATCAAACACAACTCTCATTTTTGTTGTAGTGGATTGCTCTCTAATCACTGGATGATGAGGCATGTAATAGCTTCTGCACAATTCTCGCTTCACTTCTGCAATTGGGACCCTTTCCATGAGGTTTAAGTGTTCATATTCCTTCATGAATCCCCGGTATTGGTCATATAATTTCACATTCTTACACAATTTTCCTTCCAACGAAAGGAACCTTCTTAAAGCTTTTTCTCTTGATTCACCCAGAAGCGGTCGATGTTGTCTGAATGGCAATTTTACCCAATACCTTCCATGGCTATCTCTGCCATGGTTATTCGAAAATAACCTTTCACAATCTTCGTCCTGTGTACAAAGATCCGGTGACGGCACAGATTCAATTTCCCAGAATCTTTTCATTACGAATTCTAGTTCTGGTTCAGATTGTAAACTCAGGTTACAGACTTCTGTATTACTCTCCGATGTTCCCATGAGTTTTCCTAGAAGTACCCAACCTAGTCTTGTTTTAATAGCCATTGGCAATCCTTCTCCGAGAGATATAGAGCCATTCAACATAAGTTCAGTGTATATATCTGCTCCCAATATCATATCTATTGGGGCTTGTATGTAAAACTCTGGATCTGCCAATTTGAGGTTCTTCAAAGTTGGCCAATTAGGGTCTTTCAACCTGAAGTTCGGAATTTCTGAAGTGAGCACTCCCGTGACTACTGCCTCCACCGAGAATTCCTCAGAATTATTCAGTGGACAAAATGTCACACTTACTGTCGATGAAGAATGCTGCACTGGTGTGTTTCCAACCCCTATAATCATCCGATCTGATTTCCTTTGGACAAGTCCCAATCTTTCGCAGCAACCTTTTGTTATCATGGTGACTTGGGAACCGCTGTCCAGTAGGGCTCTGCAGGTGCATAACTTTCCGAGTCCATTTTTTATCTTGATTCCAGCTGTTGCGAGTAGTACGTGGCTATCATTGCAGTTTGCCTGTTGAGTATTAGTCAAATTGATAGCACTTTCATGTTCCTTCGGAGTTGTGTTCTCCACTTGGGCCGAAGCGCCTTCCGTGCTCGGTTTATCATAATGAATCATCGTGTGGTGCTTCCCTTTGCATACTTTGCATCGTTGGTTCAGCCTACAATTCCATGAGAAATGGCCTTTCCTCAAGCAATTGAAGCACAATTTATGACTTTTTACTACATTTAATTTTTCTTTTAAAGGCATTTTGCAAAATAAGTTGCACATGTATAGTGGATGATGCTTAGATTTGCATAATATGCAAGTGTCCGATTTCTCAATTAGCATCCCGTAGCTTTGGCATTTGGGAAATCTCGATCCGGTGGTTTCTTCCCTTTTTGAACATTCCTTGACAGCACAAGACATGCTTCTCGCATGTCTGGAAATGAACGCTATGAACTTGTCATAAGAAGGAAGAGTGTTGTCCACTGACAGTTCCCAATCCAACCTTAGATTTTCACTCAACTTCTGCTGGAGGAAGTGCACCAGGATCACATCCACTAATTTATTTCTCTTCAATTCCAGCGTTTCTAAGTTTCTTATGGCTTCATTACAAACATCCATGAATTCATGGAGACACTTAGCCGATGGATTCTTAATTGCCCGGAGAGAAAATATTTTTGACACCTGGGCATAAGCTAGCTCTCTCGGGTTATCATATCTTGATAACAGTGTACTCCGTGCTTGGCCATAATTTTCACTTAGTAAAGGGAAACCCCTTATTAATCTGGCCGCTTCGCCTTTTACTGCAGAATTCAAATATTGTAACTTCTGTATATTAGTTAACCCTGGATGTGCATCGATGGTGGTGAGGAATAGCTCTTTGAAGTTGATCCAATTGCCCATATCTCCATCATATATCGGTAAGTCAAATTGAGGCAATTTTATATTTGCCTGAGAGCCATTTGGCTTTATGTCCGCCAGTTTGTCTTTGAGTTTTCTTTCAATTTCTATTTTTACCCTCAAGCTTCCAATCTTGTTCATTGAACTATCACATGCCTCACTTTCTTTATCTATATCAACTTCATCCAAAGAAAACAGCTCATCGTAGAGTTTCTCAATTTTTTCTTTGATCTCCTTTAATTCTTCACCCATTATTTCTAAGCGTATTGTTTCACCTGCCTCAATAATTGAATCCACAGTTTCAATAAATCCATCAATTCTCCTTTTCTGGTAACTTAACTTTCTTTGGAGGATCCTTTCGTCTCGAGACATTTCGCAAATGTATTCTCACTGAGTTTTTGCTAAATTTCTTCTGTTTCAAATCCTAATCCGGCTCGAGGGACCATGAATTGAATTAGCTTTGGCCTCCTGGCACTAAGGAGGAATCACCGCCTAATTCTTATTTTAACGCTGGTTTTAATTATATGCTTCTTGACTCAGCGAGCTAACTATAACTCATTCAAACTTGAATAACTGCTATTGTCTCGTCTCACTAACTCTAATGACTCAACCACGTATATTTTAATAACTCAATAACTCTCTTTATTTTCTAAAATCAAGATTATATACATTTCTAAAATTTACATAATTTAACAATAATTAACAAAAGTAAATTCTAACAATTTTGCATATTTAAGGCTGGAACAAAAGCAAAGCCCAATTCCAAACCCAAATATTTTTTTTATGAGAAGAACATCAACATAATGCATGATTACGGCAGTCCATAGCTTCCCTGACAAAAATTCACCAAAAAAAGTTAAATATTCCAAAAATATTTCTGTGTATATATTGCTAAATGTGTAAATAACATGTATATAAAAAAGCAAAGCTTAATTTTAAATTTCATTATCCTTTTCACAGGAAAAGCATCAAAATACTCCATAAGTACGGCACTTTTGCAGCCCCCCTGACAAAAATTCACTAAAAGAGGTAAGTATTCAAAAAAATATTTTGGTATATATATTGCTAAATGTGTAACAAACATGTATATAAAAAATCAAAGCTTAATTCTAAGTTTTAATATTTTTTTTATAAGAAAAGCTACAAAAGCAAATAGGGAGAAGTGAAGCCATTTAGCCATTTTCAAAATCTGATTGTGAAAGAGTAAAAAAATGAGTAAATAAGAGCAAATATAAAGAAAAGGTATTGCTAAATGTGTAATAAACATGTATATAAAAAAGCAAAGCTTAATTCTAAGTTTTAATATAAAGAAGAAATAAGACACAAAAATGGAGCTAAATTCAAATGAAAAACTATAACAAATTAATAAAAAAAAATAAGACCTAATCCAAATGCCACCATCATCAGACAAAAGAAAAAATGAGATTTTATTCTTTAGTTCATTTATTCTTCTGTCTGATGCTGTTGCTGAAACGTCACACACTATTAAATTATTTGGATTAGGTCTTATTAATGAGAAAAAAAAAAGATGCCAAAGAGAGATGAAAAGATGCCAAAAAAGATAACCAGTTACAAAAATTGTGCTAAATTCAAATGAAAAACTAAAACAAACACTTATAAAAGATAATTATTATAGAATAAAAGTAATAATTCAATCTACAATTCGAAAAATTTATATATTTAAATGAAAAACTATAACAAAGTACTTACATAATCAAATGAATCAGAAATATATATTATTTCAAAACACATTTTTACGCATTTCAAAACAAATGAATTGATGATGATAAATGCAAAAAATCTACGATTGTAAAATAGATTAAATTAAAAAATAAAAATAACTGTTAACATTAGGAAAATAAAAACAGGCCTATCATACGAAGAAAAAAATAAAACGAAAATTTTGGTATATATATTGTTATGTGTAGTTCAGAATCTTCGGAGGAGATAGCTCAGGACTTTACAATGGAAAACTCTGTTACGGTATTATCTATATAGATAATATTCTGGAACACACAGAATATTATGATAATAATGATAATTATATTCGTTAAGTCATATATTTATATAATATTTTTAGATTGAGATTATTAGCTAGTATGTAATAAAATTAACTCTGTTGAATTTTTTTTTGTATTTATATATAAATAAAATTAACTCTGTTGATTTTTTTGTATTTAATCGATAACACCGAAGTTACGCATGTTAATGTTAGGAAATATATTTTGATGTTAAGCAAAACCTGCTCCATCTCGTTTTATATAAATGTTGAAAATTTGGTTGAAATTGATGCATTGTAACGAAAGTTTTTAGTGAACAACACTAATGAAATTTGCATTTTATTAATATAGATTTACTCTTCTTTGTTGGCTTTTTATCTTACATTCATTCTTCATTGTTGGCTTTTTATATTACATTTACTATTCATTGTTGGCTTTTTATCTTACATTCACTCTTCATTGTTGGCTTTTTATCTTACATTCATTCTTCATTGTTGGCTTTTTATATTACATTCACTCTTCATTGTTGGCTTTTTATCTTACATTCATTCTTCATTGTTAGCTTTTTATATTACATTTACTCTTCATTGTTGGCTTTTTATCTTACATTCACTCTTCATTGTTGGCTTTTTATATTATATTTACTCTTCATTGTTGGCTTTTTATCTTACATTTATTCTTCATTGTTGGCTTTTTGCATTACATTTACTCTTCATTGTTGGCTTTTTATCTTACATTCATTCTTCATTGTTGGCTTTTTATATCATATTTACTCTTCATTGTTGGCTTTTTATCTTACATTAATTCTTCATTGTTGGCTTTTTATATTATATTTACTCTTCATTGTTAGCTTTTTATCTTACATTTATTCTTCATTGTTGGCTTTTTATATTATACTAGCGGATGTGTACCTGGCTTCGCCCGGGTTTTATCCGAGTGAAAGTTTGCTTAACGAATATTATATATTATGAAGTATAATAAACAATGTTAAAGATTAGTTTTAATTATTAATCAAGATTGTGTGTGAATATGTGAGAAATTATCGTTGTTGTTTTCTTGGCCGACTGTTTTACATATGGTGTTATCTTAAAATTGCTTGTTTTGAATATTTTTTTAGATTGAGTTGAATGATTTGCTGATTTTTTTTTTTTGTATTTATATATAAATAAAATTAACTCTGTTGATTTTTTGTATTTAATCGATAACAGCGAAGTTACGCATGTTAAAGTTAGGAAATATATTTTGATGTTAAGCAAAACCTGCTCCATCTCGTTTTACATAAATGTTGAAAATTTGGTTGAAATTGATTAATTGTAAGGAAAGTTTTTAGCGAACAACACTTATGAAATTTGCATTTTATTAATATAGATTTACTCTTCATTGTTGGCTTTTTATCTTACATTAATTCTTCATTGTTGGCTTTTTATATTATACTAGCGGATTTACTCTTCATTGTTGGCTTTTTATCTTACATTTATTCTTCATTGTTGGCTTTTTATATTATATTAAAATATTAAAATTGCTTGTATTGAATATTTTTTAGATTGAGATTATTAGCTAGTATGTAAAAAAATTAACTCTGTTGAAATTTAATTTTGTATTTATATATAAATAAAATTAACTCTGTTGATTTTTTTTGTATTTAATCGATAACAGCGAAGTTACGCATGTTAAAGTTAGGAAAGATATTTTGATGTTAAGCAAAACCTGCTCCATCTCGTTTTACATAAATGTTGAAAATTTGGTTGAAATTGATGCATTGTAACGAAAGTTTTTAGCGAACAACACTTATGAAATTTGCATTTTATTAATATAGATATAATATATATATATATGATAATTTAAACCAATAACCCTATATTATGTAATACGTATAACAAGCTTGTCATGTTGTATATAGAACTAATTATAAACTACAACTAATTATACGCATAATTGACGTGTGTCCTTGTATCCCCATATGTAATGTACTGAGGATGAATAAATAAAAATATATAATAGATTAAAAACTGAGTTAAGAGCCAGAGAGAGATTTACAAAGTAACTTCTAAAGATAGATGGAAGCCCAGACCGCTGCCAGAGTCGAGTTGCGGACACGTGCAGAAAGGCAATACTTCCTGGTCCACTTCCTAGTCCAAAAAAAGTTGTTTAAATAGGACCCCACGTAGCAACAGCCATTTTCAGTTCTAATCAGTCCCGGTCAGCGTCACCCCTTGTCGCCGGTTGTCACCAACTCATCGACGATGTAAAACAGTAAGAAATCTCCTATCTCCATCTTTGCTCTTGGCTCGCTTTTTATCTATTCAAGGAACTTTCTTTCAACTGTGTCTCTTCGTTTTTTGTGTGTGGACATTCCCAGCTATTCCACTCTGCCTCGACCACGACTGCCTGTACTTTGGGAGAACTGTTAAAGGTCCTACAAGGTGCAGAGAGGCACTGGAAAACTCTCCACCCCTGACTGTCCCTCGCGGTTACTACAGGTTTGACCCTCGGTTGCCACAACTTATAGCGAGAGTCGACGAGGTTCTACAACAGGCTTACCAAACCTCAACACAATATTACAGAGAGTCGTCAGGATCCCTAATCACAGATAAGTCGATTCAACAAATTATTACAGATAGTCGTCAGGATCTCAACACAATATTACAGATAGTCGACAGGATCTCAACATCAATATTACAGATAGTCGACAGGATTACCACAACGAAGGAGACCACAACGAAGAAGGTAAAGACTGTCCAGATAGATAGAAAAGAGCCAAGAAGCAAGATGGAGGAACAAGCACGCCAATCCCTCGAAACGATCAAGCAATCTTCCCCTCAACGACACAGCCGAACATCCCGCAAAATAAGCCGGTGAGAAGTTACCCACCTTCGACCTTACAACGCTACCATCCAGACGACATGCCACCATCGCCAAACAGAAGTCACAAGCTTCTACAAGCTCTACAAGACGCCTTCCACGTCATCAGGACAACAACCAAAGACCAAGTCTCCTGACTGAACAAACATAAAAACTGTGAGTTTTTAAAAAATCTACTTAACTCTTTCTACATGCTAACAACTTGATTTTCCATAAATATAATGTTTATTTTTACTGTAATTAATTTTAAATCAAATTTTACCATTTTTATAGCATTTCAATCCAAATTTTAAATATTGTACACCCTCATTTATCAATTTTTACTTTATTTTAAGCAACTTTAAATTTTAATTCATTACTTTCAATCTTACAGTTTTAAAAAAATCATATTATATTTAAATTACTCGAATCCTATTTTCTAAACTTATTTGTTGTGTTTCTCTTAATACCTTATTTTTATACCAAAAAACACCAATGTCTTAATTAAATACACAAAACTTTGCAAAAAATCATTGTTATGTTCACTATTTTATGTACACGCCCCATTCAAATTATAAGTCACTATCATGCCATTGCCCTTTTACAAGTATAATTTTCGCACTACCATAATCAACGATTTAAAAAATATATTTAAATTTTAATAAACATAGATGAAACGCATTTTTTTTAAATACAAAAATCGAAAGATACACTATCTTCAAAAGCACAACTAGAAAAGTAACTGTCCTTCCCCAAAACAAGTTAAAAATTCCAGCATAGCTACACTCCCTCGTCCTTTTCTTTTTACATGCATAATTATTAATAATTCACACATCTCTCGGAACGAACTTCAACACACTCCCCCATCACTTTCTCCAATTGGCAAAATCTATTAACGCGCGATTTAACAACATCCAATTTCGAGCCACACGAGCTCCATATCGTCGCGAACACAAAGATTTCGCAATAAACATGCCACCTCTATAACAATCTGAAAATTCTCGATGTGTTTTGTACAACCACCACCCATGACTAATAAATTTGTTATTTTTCGGAAACAAGTTAGATGCTGTACCAAGAACAGACTTCACGTGACACCTTTCTATACAACAACCACCCACTAGTGTCACAGCGCACCACAACAATTTTCTCACTTAACAGGCCCAAGACGCCTTCATGCCTGTGACACCTCACCAAAAGCGTGTCTACGTTGAAGTCGCACTTTTATTCACATCTAAGCCTGACATCATTGAATAACATTCTTTATAAGTCCGCAACATCGTCGAAACACAACACTTGCGAACACCGAGAAGACTATATTTTCAAACAGGCAAGAGGAGATAACTCGGGACGTAGGCCAGACATGGGATCATGTGACAGTCGGTAACAAAGGGTCGGCAACAAAGGACCGCCTACGTAAATAAACAACCCAGCTATGTCGGTAGGCATCAAAGGACATGACACATGTTGATATCGACACCAATTACAACCGCCATGTTAAAATGACACCTCCAGTTGCAGTTCGCCTGTACCTGACACGTGATACAGCTCGCAGAATGGATAGATTGTAGCACCTAAAACTAATTGACTTACCAATAATTACCCAATTCACTTATTAATTTGAACTTTAATATTGAAATATTATAACACTTTATATCTTTAATTATCATCGTGTGTTTTACAACTTTTACATTATTTTCACGCCCAGTATGGAATATTTTTTCTAAACTAGAACGCCATCTTTTATAATGTTAACCCTTTATTGTTATATATTACAATCATCTTCGTCAATACCATCCAATTTTAAGAATCAAGATCGCTCCCCGTCTGGTCTCACATAATATAATCGGGAAGATCTGGCAAAGACCAACTTCTCAGACCGGACCAAAGCGACATAGGGCCACATTGCCTCCCCATAGGTCAAACTAAAGACACCAATAATCTTGGACCTACACCTAGACCTTGAGTGAATATGTTCCTTTCTTTTTTTTCAGGAACGAATATTTTTTGTTTTCTTTAACTTTTCTTCAAAAGAGACATTTTTTGCTCCATTTGTTACTACTTAACATTTATATAATCATTAATAACCTTTAATTATATTATATTTTTTTGTATAAAATCTTGAATAATTATTTTTATTTTTTTTTTTACTTTTCAATTATAATCAAATTTTTATTCCAACATTATTTTAACAACTTTTAACAATTTTATTTTTCATGACATTATTTTAACAATGGCAAAACAGTTAATTCTTTCAATAATCATTTTTAATTCATTATTATATCTTTTATATATTACTAATTCTCATTATTATATCTTTTATATATTACTAATTCTCATTATTATATCTTTTATATTTTACTAATTCATTATTATATCTTTCATATAGTACATGTTTGATCTTATCCACTTATACTTTTTTTATCCACAATCACATTTTTATCTTTTTATTCACTATATTTTTGTCTAATTACTTTATTATATGACAATGTTTGTTTATCATCAACTATCGGGCATATACAACAATCGTTTACAACAATCTATTTCTCTAACCACTTCAGTGTACTTTACACTACTATCTTTCTCTCCGCCATTGCTTCGAACGATAGTAGAAACGACAGCACTGCTTGACAATTTTTCTTTTGATTTCGTAATTCAACAAACTCTTTGAAAACACCGTTCCCCAGAAGTACAAGTCTCGACTTTTTGGTCTGAACACGTTTCAAAAGTTTATTTCAATCATCCGCAGAGCACATCACCAACGCATGCACAAAGCGTTCACTTTTTTCAATTTTCAATTTTTTTTTTCAACTCTAGCGGACCACAATCAACCTTTGATTTCAAGTCAAGTCAGACCCTACTGTCGCTACAACAATTCTACTTATCGCATGGCTCTACCACCCCTTTCAAGCATATTAATTCTTTTCTTCAACATCTTTTCAACCAATAACCCTACAATTGTGACAAAGCACTGTAACCTTATACAGGATCACAGGTGAAACATTGCCTAGGAAGACGCACAAGTCTATATCCTCGCTTTGCACCTGGATCTCAGTATTTGATTGTCTGTGCAACACTTACAATTGCATATTCTTCAACCCCTAACCCTTTCCAACGCCCGCCAACAATCTCTTAGAACATCATCATTATTTTTTAGCAAACAAAGGTTTTATCTACAGTTCTCTTTTATAATGAATATCATAACTTTTAAATTAAACATAAGTTTTATTTTTATAATTTTCAAATATAGCCAAATAAACATCTTGTTATAGCCCTTTACCCTCACAGTTTTAATTAATTAAAGAAATTTTAATTACTTACCTGTGTTAGAGAGGCTTTACCCGCTTAAACCCGGATAAACCCTTTCACTCACGGGGCCCATCTATGATAATTTAAACCAATAACCCTATATTATGTAATACGTATAACAAGCTTGTCATGTTGTATATAGAACTAATTATAAACTACAACTAATTATACGCATAATTGACGTGTGTCCTTGTATCCCCATATGTAATGTACTGAGGATGAATAAATAAAAATATATAATAGATTAAAAACTGAGTTAAGAGCCAGAGAGAGATTTACAAAGTAACTTCTAAAGATAGATGGAAGCCCAGACCGCTGCCAGAGTCGAGTTGCGGACACGTGCAGAAAGGCAATACTTCCTGGTCCACTTCCTAGTCCAAAAAAAGTTGTTTAAATAGGACCCCACGTAGCAACAGCCATTTTCAGTTCTAATCAGTCCCGGTCAGCGTCACCCCTTGTCGCCGGTTGTCACCAACTCATCGACGATGTAAAACAGTAAGAAATCTCCTATCTCCATCTTTGCTCTTGGCTCGCTTTTTATCTATTCAAGGAACTTTCTTTCAACTGTGTCTCTTCGTTTTTTGTGTGTGGACATTCCCAGCTATTCCACTCTGCCTCGACCACGACTGCCTGTACTTTGGGAGAACTGTTAAAGGTCCTACAAGGTGCAGAGAGGCACTGGAAAACTCTCCACCCCTGACTGTCCCTCGCGGTTACTACAGGTTTGACCCTCGGTTGCCACAACTTATAGCGAGAGTCGACGAGGTTCTACAACAGGCTTACCAAACCTCAACACAATATTACAGAGAGTCGTCAGGATCCCTAATCACAGATAAGTCGATTCAACAAATTATTACAGATAGTCGTCAGGATCTCAACACAATATTACAGATAGTCGACAGGATCTCAACATCAATATTACATATATAAATATGAGAGTGTAGTTGTGATAATTGAAATATATGTAGTGTACAATAATTTGGTATGGTTGTTTCTCAAATTAATATTTTTATTTTTCCATCTTATATTGATTAGAGCATAGTTAGTAGAACAAAAAATAAAAATAATTTAAAATATGAAAACTTGATGTGAAAAAATAATTTATTTATAACGTTTTTTTTTAATCTGCTGTTTTTAATATTTAAAAAAATTTATTGGTGTTAAAAAAATTAAAATAGCATCCTAAAAAAATAACTGACTTTTGATTTTAGTTTTTAAATTAATGTATTACATTCATCGCGTCAAAACATTTAGTCAAATTTGATAGTCAAATTCTTCTCATCAATAAATTGACATATGTAATGTTTAAATATATATATCTGTGATAATCATAATTATTGAAAATGTGATCAGTAATGATAAATATTAAAAATATGCCAAATAAATATATTTTAAATTTAAAATATTATCAGAGATCACAAAACAAAAATTAAATATAATATATATTTACTGATCGAATAAATCTATTTTTGAATTTGTGTTTCCCTAATTGTTTTTAAATATTTCGGAAATAAATATTCTTTCAAAGTGATAGAAATTATATATTTTAAAAACTATATTTTATATTTTCAAAAATTATTTTTCCTTTTAATTCGAAAAAAAAACGATTGCACACACACACTGCTTTTTATAATGTTGGAATATTGCACAGAGTAACAATGGCTATAGATGAGCTCGTGTTTGAAAAGAACTTGTATATATATAATAATTATTGTTTTTGTTGTTTTCATGTAGACATATATACCAAAATTTGTTTTGTATAATTTCTATTAATAATAAATAATATGTAAAGTTAAATTGGTTATGGATTCATCCTTTTTGCTTACTTTAATTACATAACAAACATAATTTCATTATTTGCGAAATAATGTATATATTTTAAAAATAAATCTGTAAATATAATAAACTAAATAAATAGAGCGAGTGTATATTAAATTGACCAAGTTGAGAATATGAATGAAGGCATATATACAACAAATCATCCTACTCGTCTTTAAAGCTGATAAGTACAGAGCATAAAGAGGAAATAGATATATATAATACACAAAGTGAGAGTTAAGACAATAAACAATAAGTTGTAAATAGAGTCAAAACGATAAAAAGTCCTGTACTAAGAAAATGTCTGGTCGAATGGCTTAACCCACCACATACACCATCTACTAAATTTATATCAGAAGAGCTGCAATTCAAAATCTGGCAGGAATTAGTGAATGCCACGATGGTATCCGTACAGTAAAGAGTGCTTCTTAAATTAGGATTGTTATCATAATTCATCTCAAAGAGAAGACAAAGTTCAGAGGCTGTTTGTTCGTTTCTTTTCTTCCTGCAGTCATCTCTGTCGCTCATCCTTTTTTGAACGTCAGTTACATCGCATACTAAGGGATCACCTAGTACAACCCCATTGCAGAAAGAGCAGTATCCATTTTTGTATATTTTGCCCTCAATAGTTGGTGAGAAATAGGTATGGCACTTGTTTCGGATAGTATCATTTTTCCATTCTTCAGGACAATCTTCTACATAAAAACGTTTATGCCAATTACAGAAATGTGGAGAAGGTGCATCTGGAGGATTGATTCTAAGGCTGCATTTCTTGAAGCCTCTAAAATCCTGCACTCCCCAAGATTTATAGAGGTTATGGTAGACGAGGACCTCAGAGAGAGTTCTCTGATTATGTGGAGAAATATTTATATTTATTGATGGACAGTGCACTATCAAATCCCAGTAAACTACAGAATCTTCAGACATATTGTTGCATCTATAACAATGAATATTACGAAAAACAATCCCTGTTCTGTTATCGGTAACTGGTAAATAGGAATATGGATCATTGTCAGACGTGATATTTTCGCATTGTTCTTTTAACTTATCTGGCGTATTTGTTGGACATTGGGCAATCTTCAGTATCTCTTCATCGCACTTGAACATATGTGGATGGAATCCAGGAACGAAGGGTTTTGGTGGAATATCAGTGCAGCAATCGCCGTAGGTGTGACAGTTGGAGTCGCAGTTGCAGACAGAGAAATAATTTTGGTAAGGGCATTTGTTGTTAAGACCGCATGGATTTATTTCTTCTTTCCCAACGGTCAAACACGCCATCAGCAGCCACAACAGACAGGATATCATCACCTGCAACCCACATAGAGTTTCAATTACACATGTTTTAACCTAGGTAACCTCTGTGTAGACAATAAATGTTAAATAAAACTACATTGAAGTGAAGCAGAGAAGGGGGAGAAGAGTTCTTACGCTTAGAAACATAAGCCGGGCTATCATCTTTCAAAACACCGGGTGGGCATCGCAGTGTTAGGCACAAACCACTAATCTCGTTTACCCCCAACTATAAATATAAAAAAAGCAGTTTTACAAAATCAGTGCAGTTCACACTGACATCACATGCTTCCAAACCTAAACGGCAGCTAACAAAGACCTGATTTCTGCATTTTATTAATGGGTATACCACTCTCTGTCACTCTCGGTGTAAGGATTCCCAATTTAATCCCAAACCTGATTCACTTATCCTTCTCTGTTGGCTTCTACGCCGATCTAGACTGCATCGCGGGTGCCCTTGAAATTTTGGCAAAATTTAGTAGACTATTGTGAAGATAGAGGCTGCCTGGCCGGCATTCTTATTTCTTTAAAAATAGAGACTTTGACCAGTTAAAGTTTTATTTTCTCAACGTTTCAAAAAAATATTTTGGCTTCGTCAGGAGAAATAAATAAAAATAAAGCATTTGGCAAGGTGTTAAAAATTGTTCTGAGGTTGCAAAGGCGTTCTCACGCGATTTTTCAAATTTAGTATAACATCTAAAGTACGAGTCAAAAACAAATATTAAACCCCGTCAAAGACTATGATCTTTGAAATAAATATATAATAATAAAATATAATCAAATATAAATAAATAAAATAATTACATGATAAGATACACAAGTATTTCATATTATTATATATAAATCTCTATTATGTACAATTTATATTTAGCCTTTAACTCCTTTTTGAATTTAAATATGAAACTAATTGTTGCGGAATATCTTCGAATGTATTTGTAGTTCTTGTCCCCATTTCTCGTGATACTCATCCCTCTAAAAAGAATATTATATATATATATATTGCCAGTAAATTTATATGTGTAAAATATAACGATAGATGGCAATTAAATTTAATTTACAAAACAAAACAAAAAATAAAACAACTTTATTAGGGCATCTAGCCCTGTACGGATTCCCCGTGGAGTTACAGACAATATTAAACTTAAGAGAACAGGTGAAGATAGAGTATTTACAATTAAGGTATGGCAAACAGGGTGACTTTTTATTGTACCCCTGTTCTTCTCTCTTCCACGAGTGCAATTTTATTTCCAACCGCTTTTTGATAGTTGAACAGTTCAATTGCCCAACTTTTCTTATCTGAAACAATTTTTATTAGCTTTATTGAGTTCAAATGCGGTCTAGGAAGACTTTTCAGGATCTTTTTTCTCTCTCCTTCCAGATCCCCGCATTCAGCAATAAAATGGTATATTTCATCAGTTATCTGACTTCCACATAACCCACAGTACAAATCTTCTTTCTTAATTGCGTAAATATGATTTTCTTTGATCATTGTTGACATTAATCTGATCTGTGCAATAAAACTCACTAAAGCTGAAGACAAATTGCATGAAAAGTAATGTTCTGGAATAAATGAATCATAAAGTAACCTATAGTTTGAGTATGTTTTCGTAAGAGATAATTTTGCCAAATCTTGCGCAATAGCTGTTCAATTTTTATTTTTAGTATATTCGGAAGTTCGATCTGTATGTCATCATAATTTAACCTATAGTTTAGCCATGTGAGTCCACAATGATTGATGATATCCATAATATTCTTACAGAATCCTATAGGTTTTTTTGTCATTAAGGAAATTTCCTTCAATCTATTCCAGCATAACTTAGGTAGTCTATTGTCTTCCATTTTTTGTAATCTAATGAAATATTTCAAAATTAATTTGATCGTTGTAAAAGTCAGAGATATTCTGCCTGTTTCCAGCCTTACAATATACCCTGGTATATATCTTGGTAGATTCAGAAAATTTTTGATAAACGTATTCTGTAATTGGTCTATAATATCCGTATTGTCCCAAGCCCACACAGGGGCCGCATAGAGCAGTATTGATTTAATAACTGAGTCAAATAGATTCAGTGCAACTTTTAATGAGTTAATTTTTTCTTTTTTTATCAGTCTAATAGTTGCATTTATTGCCGTATTTGCTTTGGCTTCATAAAAGAGGGCTACCTTTTTGCTATTATTAGTGGAAGTGAATGGATATCCCAGATATGTAATATTGGACGCAACAGTCAGTGGGGTGTCACCCCAGTACCAGTTTTCGTGTCTTGCCGGTCTTCCTCCATTTCTGAATACCATTATTTTGGACTTATTTTCATTTAAAACTAATTTGTTCTTATCCAGGTAAGACTTTAGTAAATTGATTTTAATTTGAAGATTAATTTTCGATTCTCCAATTATGGCTATGTCATCCGCATACATAAGTAGGTGTAAAACACCAAAATCAGGGAGATGAAATCCTGTAAGTGCTGAGTTATTATAAAGTTCTATTAGGTCGGCCATATATAGTATAAATAAAAGTGGGGAAAGTGATTCTCCCTGCAACACTCCAGAATTAATTTTCACATTACTTGAATATTGTCCTTTCCACATCGGATAGTAATCTTAGCTTCTTGGTAAAAGTTTTTTATCAGCATTACAAATTTATTGCTAATGCCCATTTTATGCAATTTTTGCCAAAGTAAATCATGTGGGACTGTGTCGAAAGCTTTAGTCAAATCGACGAAGAAGACATATAGCTTGCCTCGTTTTCTTCTCAGAGATAATTGGATGAGTGAATTAAATAGTATTATATGGTCAGTGCATGATCGGTTCTTACGGAAACCTGCTTGGTTTTCTAAAATAATCTCTCTTTTTTCTATCCAGTTGTTTAATCTGTTTCTTAGTATTGTAGTAAATAATTTAGATATATTACTGCGGAGGGCAATCCCTCTGTAATTTGTTGGGTTATTCTTATCACCGCTTTTATATATAGGGTGTACTATTGAGTTCGTCCAGAGTTGCGGGTATTTTTCTGTGGACATTATTTTGTTGAATAGGTTTTTCAATTTAGTTAAAGTCGGTATCGGTAAATTCTTTAGCAACTCATTTGGTATACCATCGAGTCCCACGCTTTGCCATTCGCTAGTTTTTTTACTACATCATGGATCTCTTCAAGGGTTATTTCCGCGTCTAAATCTGGATCTTTCCAACCGATCATCTGGTTTAACGTAAAAGTAGCTTCTTTATTTTCTTTGTTCAGTAAATTTTTAAAAAATAAAAACCATTCTTTTATATCAATCTCACCTTGTATTATTGTTTTTTTTTCTGAAGGATGCAATGGCATTCCAGAAGGATTTGGGATCTTTGGCGTTTTTTATCCTTTCATTCTTGTCCTTGTTGAATTCATCTCTTTTTCTTTGCAGGAGCTTAAAATATTCCCTCCTAGCCTCAATATATTTTTGGCGGTCGTGTATGTTATTTGAGTTCCTACATCTTTGTAAACTTACTTTGGTCGTTTTTTTTCATAATATAACAATCTTTGTCATACCAAGGTTTTGAAAGTTGGTGTCGTCGTTTAGCAAATTTAATTATATTTGCCGATTCCATTGCCGTGTAGATCTGTTTAGTAAAATTTACTGTTTCTGTGTTAATATCGGTTTCATTTCCAACTTCAATATCACTTAAATTATGTTTTAGCATCTCCACATTTTCTTTCGTCCAAATGAATTTTCGTGTTAGTATTTCATTTTTATACGAGGATTTAATAGCTTCATACCCAGTATTAATTTGTAAAACAATTGGTAAGTGGTCTGAATATGAAAGTTCTTCGATCCACATATCTGATATGATCTGTGTTAAACCGTGTGTGTACATAAAATAATCCAAAACCGATGAACCTCTTTCTGAAATAAAGGTGAATGAGCCGTGCGTATCACCCTTAGTTCTTCCATTAGCTATTGTTATAGAATTTGAATCAGTGAAGGAAATCAGTTTTTCAGATAGTTTCGAAGATATTAGGTCTTTAGATTTCCTATATTTGTTGAGGGGTGAATTTAGTTTCAGTGGGTTATGGAAGCCTCCAGCATTGCCTATTCTAATATTGATGTCACCAGCTATTAGCACTTCGTTACCTTCACTCATGTGATAATCAATATGCCTAAGTAAATTTGTTAAATTTTGTTCTTGTAATACGTTAGGAGGTAAATAAGCAAACAACAAACATATACTCTCGGTGGTTTTGTCTAGAAATTTGTGCGTCAAGACAGATATCCAGTAAGGGTTTGTTTCGATTTTTCTAACCGTATGTTGGAAGTTTTTTTTTATTCCAATCAGAATTCCCCCTGAGCCCCTTCCCTTTAGTTCTGTCTTCGTTGCTGGGCTTTGAATTATGTAATATTCATCTGTTAATAATTCAATAGCATCAGTAATCCATGTTTCATTTAATGTAAAAAGTTCGTATTTTTTTAGGTATTCAACGAGTGGAAATATTGATGTTATTCTATTGAATCCATTTATATTCCATTGTAACATTTTAATTTTAGTTTCTATATGTTTGGCCTGGGTTACTTGTTTGTCTTTTACTGCCGATTCACAGTTTTTCGTATGTGTATATCTAATTTTAGTTGTATTTCTATCTGATATATTTTCCGTAACCTTTGAGTTTTTAATTTTAGAAGTTTTAGCCGTGAGTGTTTTATCATAAAGTGGCTGAATGGACACTGTATTAGAGATCTGTTTATCAATGGGTTGACTATTTACAAGTGATTGTTTCCTATCTGCTTGCTACAATGAATGTCCATTGGCATCTACAATTTGTCCATCACAGACCTTATATGCTCTGCCATTAATTATTAATTTATTGTCCCTTAGCTTAGCTAGAGTACCTTTTTCGACGAGTTCTCTTCTTTTGACATTCAAAACGCGTCGTTGTTCTCTCATCTTCATGCTATAGTCCTTCGATAGTGATATCTTTGTTCCTCTTAGATTGAAAGCAGCTTTGAATAGAGTTGATCTATCGTTTTGTTCTGGGACTTCAACCAGGATCGGTGCACCAGGTTTTCTGGATACTCGGTGGCATCGTGTGATGTTTATCTTCTCCGTTGTTTTCATATTTTCTTCGATAACCCTCCGTATCCGTTCTCGGCAGTCCTCGTTATTATCTTGTTCTATTCCGTAAAAAATAAGGTTCCTTTCTTGCTCTTTGCATCCAAATATTCAAGCTGGTCTTCTAAGTCTTTTATTTTTTTGGAGTTTTGAGAAAGTGCTGCCTTTGTAACGGCAGAAGATTCCTCTAATTGTTGCAGTCTTTGATTTATATTTTCTACTCTATCGTCGATTGCCGAAAGACGGGATTCCAGCCTCTCACCCCAGCTATCCAGCCTTTTGGTTAGTGCATTTATCAGATCTTTGATCTCTTTATCCCTATCTAAGCTTGTTTCCAACGTCGTTTGTTTGGACATCTTAGGGCCTGGATTTTGTTCAATGCCAGCTAATATTAAGAGCATTAAAACTACACATATAAGGTGAAAGTTTCGGAAATATTTTGAGAGTGAAAGATTGACGCGTGATAAGCAAATCTTTTTGCCGCCGTATGTATCCGGCTTGAAAGTATGTAAATTTAACTCAGAATTCTTGTCTAATAGACATAGAATTATGATGGTAAGATATATTGGATATGTAGGTTTCATTTCAGATAGATTGAGTTCGCACTTTAGTAAAAATAGAGAAAATATTTTAGTAAGACAGTTCACTTACCGAGAGCGACGTTGCGTGCTGCCTATTCGTGCCGCCTCCAATTAAATTTAATTTACTAATATATATATATATATATGTATTTAAAGGGCACATCTTGGATTCAATAAATAATCTTTTTATTTCCGATATTTCGATGGGCTAAACGACCATCTTTTTCTAGGATCTCATCCTTTTTCGCGGCAAGCCGCGCATATATATATGCATACAAGGTGTGTCCAATAAATAATGAGACTGGTCAAAAATAAAGAAAAAATAGAATGATTAAAAATATTTTATTATTATTTTTCAAAATAGTCCCCTCCCACATCTATACATAATTTCCATCTCTTCTCCCATGATTTAAAACACTTAGAAAAGGCATCTTTCGGGATGTTCTTCAAGACCTTTTTCGAATCCGCTATAATGGACTCTCTAGTGTCAAATCTCCTTCCTTTTAGAGCCATTTTGAGTTTTTGAAAGAGAAAAAAATCATTTGAGCTAGGTCTGGGGAATAGGGAGGTTGTTGAAGTATTTGGATGCCGTGTTTAGCCAAATAAGTCAGTACATATGTAGTGGTGTCTGGTGGTGCATTATCATGATGGATAATCCAATTTTTGGAACTCCACATTTCACTTCCTTTCAGACGAATTAATTCACGTACACGTACACGTCTCATAATGTTTAAATAAGACTCCTAATTGATTGTTTGACCTTCCTCTAGATATTCATAATGCACAATTCCCTTTATTTCAAAGAACGTGACCAATAAGACTTTGTTTTTCGGCTTGCAAAGTCGGGATTTCTTCGTTCTTGGTTCATCTTTTCCTTTCCACTCCATAGATTGGCGTTTTGTTTCCGGGTCATACCGTAAACCCATGTCTTGTCTCCAGTTATTACTTTTTCCTTCCAATTAGGGTTTTCTTCCACCATTTCAAGCATTTTTTTGGCAACTTCAACGCGATTCTCCTTTTGTTGGATTGTGAGCATTTTAGGGACAGATTTTGAAGGTGTCTTCTTTAACTGCAAGTCTTCTTTAATTATCGATCCAACTAATTATTTTTATATCCCTGTTTCTTCCTCAATGTCCCGTAACCCTATTCGTGGATTTTCTTTTACAAATTTGAAATCTAGCTCACCTTTTCAGGGTTCCTGTGCAGAATTGAACGTCCAACACGCTTCTCATCTTTCACCGATTCCATTCCATTTTTAAATCGTGAAAACCATCTAAATGTGGTGGGCTTATTTACATTTTCATTTCCAAATGCCAATTTCAACAAATCTAAAGTTTCTGAAGCCGATTTCCCAATTTTGTAGCAAAATTTAATACAAATTCGTTGCTTGAATTTTCTATCCATTACAAATTAGAAGTTGTTATGCAAGGCGTTCTTTTTACAAGCTAACAATTTATCGACTGCGCGCGCAATCACGTGATGTGATATATCGCAGTGTAGCTAAAGCTTTCTATTTTTTTAATAGACTTTAAAAAATATATTATCATTTCATTTTTTTTTACTGGTCTCATTATTTATTGGACACACCTCGTACAATATATAATATACTTTTAAGTTTAAACTATAAATATTTGTTATAGCAAATCTGAAACATAAGAGGCCTTTTTACATATATTTTTAATAAATATTAGATAAAATAGAGGGAAAAACTCCAGTGGAGGTTCAGCCGTCATAAGCTGGGTAGAAAAAGGAATAAGCGAAGAGAGAGGCTTATACAAAAGAGCAAAGTCAGAACCGTCATAATAAATTTCCAGCAATTAAATAAAAGATAAGGTTTATAAATAAAAACATATTTTTTCTTATCTTCTCTCTTGAAGAGATATGATAGCGTCATGTTATTTGTTTTATTTAATTTTATAGTTTTTAAAGCCTATACTAATGATATAAATTGAGGGATACAATAATATAAATTATATGAATAATAGATGTCCTATTTAGGCAACAAATCTGGTATAATTGATTAAAGTGTATTAGTAGTTTTTTTGCTTATCCCTAGTATATGTGGTACAGGCCATGATAATCATGGTGAGAAGAAGTAAGAGACTGATTTTACTGTAAGTGCACCATATGTCAATACATGTGAAAAGCAGTTCGACTTTTCACTTACAAATGTGCCAGAGCCCCGTTTGGTTACTTTCACTCTCTGGTGGGGTTGGACTTTTGCAAGTATCGGGGGCCATTGAAGCATTTTTTTTTTAATCAGAAAAAAGTGCCTGATGCGGGAATCGAACCCGGGTCGTATTGGGAGGGCTTGGCTCATTATTGGTGAATCCTCCCAGCGGTTTAGCCAATTTAACCTACCAGACCGCTTCTTAGAGCTCTAATACTGTATTGGATCATTCTGCTTATATACACTGCAATGAAGGGTGGATTCTCATAAAAGGAATTCAAGAAAATATGGACATAAGATACTAGGACAGTAGAATTACATATAAATATTTTAGACGCGTATGATTCTTTTAATAATTAAACAATTTCTACTGTCCTTACTGCAATGCAAAAATTAAAGGGAGGGCCTGGCTCAGCAGTGGTGAACCCTCCCAGAGGTTTCGCCAGTTTAATCCAATTCACCACTGATAAGCCAGGCCCTCTCTTTAATTTTTATTGCAGTAAGGGCAATAGAAATTGTTTAATTATCAAAAGAATCATACGCGTCTAAAATAGTTTCGAATTTTAATACCAGATGTCGAGCTAGTACTTCATAATATAAATATTTGCATCGAGCAATGCAGCAAACAATAATAACAAGGCCAATCAGACATAAATTAATATGAAGCAATAATAGTGTTGTATATATATTAATTAATTGTTCCACAGAATGTGTGTAAGCTCACAGGAAAATAGGCGCTAACCGAAACAGAAAAAAAGTCCTTTGTTTAATATTAGTTTCCCTTTTATATTTTGTTCTCTCTCTTGTAAATCAATAAATATAATGTTTAATTAATAATTATTGGAATCAGTTTAATTAATAATTCTAAGCAAATCAACAAATAGAATGATTAATTTGAAAATAATTATTTATAGTGAATATATATGCAACGAAAAAAAAAAAAGGTAGTAAAACCTTCCGAAGAGTCGGTACTAAACATATACAGTAAACTCCATTGTTATCAAAACTTAACTCTGCATTTGTGATTGTTCATTACCCTTATGTGTATGGTTTGATATATTATATTACAAGAGAATGAGTCGCCAGACATCATCTTGAATCAAAGTTTTCAGCGACCTGTTTCTCGTCGAAAAGAAACTCATCGCCGTAAACTTTGATTCCTTCTTCAATATTATATTAATAAATATTATAATTAAATAGAAGAATAAAAACCCTAATGATTTAAACCACAATTGAAAAGAGAATGATGCTGAGACAAGTCTCTACAGAAGAAGTCCGGAGCGGTGGTTTCGGCTACTTATATACATAGAGAAAGGGAGATATAGAAATATTGTCACGGTAGACTAGTATTCCAAAAGTTAAAAATAATTTATTAACAAAATATATAGAATACAAAACGTAATAATTTTATAAGTGATAATATACAAGCATGGTAAGTGATGTAGCCAAATATTTTAGTTGATAAACTAACAACAGATTATTTACAATAATTACTCTGTGACAATAAAATCCAAAATATGTAAATAGGTAAGATATCATAGAATCCTCAAAAGTAAAAACTCACCATAGTTGACAGAATGTTTGCTCGTCCGCCAAGAGAGTCAGCAGTTGTGAGTTAAAAAAAAACCAAATCAATTAAAATATGTCGCGATATTGTCGGTTGCGTAAATCTACGAAATCCTTCCGTCTTTATTGTCTGTCAGGTTTCACATCTATCTTCAAAGACCTCGCGTGATGATTTGTCCAAATTATGTAACAGATATGATACACCTTTAGGAAATCCTCTTTTTGCGGATTCGAAATCTGTTAAATAGTGTGCAAGCTTTGCTATATGGCATCTTATTACATTTGTAGCATGAAGATTCCATGTCTTATTGATAAACTAATCAGTATAATTTCGTACATTTGTAGCATGAAGATTCCATGTCTTATTGATAAACTAATCAGTATAATTTCGTACATTTGTAGCATGAAGATTCCATGTCTTGTTGATAAACTAATCAGTATAATTTCGTACATTTGTAGCATGAAGATTCCATGTCTTGTTGATAAACTAATCAGTATAATTTCGTGTTGACAATTCAATATATTTTATTGACACTCTTAGTTAATTCGAGTCAAAAGTCAAAGGTTAATTGTTAGAAAAATCAAAGATAAATGTGATTATTCACAATTTGGTGATAAAAATATATTTAAAGCAGTTCTCAGGAAGGAAGGCTACTCCATCTTAAGAGAGTCCTCCTCCAGACAAAGACTGGATCTCTCAGTTCAATGTTTATATAATGCTTATATAATTATTATACGCCTTGGCAGACGCCAGGATGGCCAATAATATCGTGTTGAGCTATGTATTCCAGACATATATGCATATAACAAAAGAATACTTTAAATTACATGCGGACTTAGGGGCGTTGACAAACACAAAACACCAACTTTGACAAATACACATATTTGATCAACTTAAATACGACGCTTCATAACGTGTTGATTGTGTCAAATTCTCTCTTTTATTCCTTTAAAAACGAGAAAGTATTTTGAGCTTTCGAAGAAATCTTGATCAATACCAGTACGGTACATATATGATATATGGTATAGATATAAAAGACAAAAGGCTAAATGCGACGCTATTTTATTAAACAAGATGATTTATCGCGCAATCTGTTATTGAAAATTTGAACTATTTATAACGCGTATGATTCTTTTGAATAAAACAATTTCTATTGCCCCTACTGCAATGATAAATTTAATTATAAACATTGCAGAAAGATTGATTCAGCCTTTCATCATCGTGATGTATTTGGTACTAAAATTAACTTTAATAAACTTGTAAAATGTTTTTGCATACGTTAAAATATACATATTAGTTTTATTGTTCTACTATAGTATTTACATCAATCTGATGAATATTTTCTTTGAAAACCTCTGTAATCCCTTTCATTTAAAAAATTACAAGGTTACCATTTAATCTCTTTTATTATTTATCCTCCTTATCATATATTAATTCATGAATTGTAATTTTGAGCTGTTTCATGTGTACCTATCTCTTTTCCACTAGTGTATGCATTTTAAATAAAAGTAATAGTCTCTTTTGAACAAAATAAATTCAGCCAAAGCACGGTGTGTCCCCAAAATCATAGCCCCAACCACTGTATGGATTAAGTCCATAGACCGAAACCATGGTATATAGGTTTACCGAATTTGACAAAAGTTTGTGTTTTTGTTCGCTTACCTGAATTAGTGTATTTCGTTGAAATTTGTTTTGATTTTAAATTATATATTTATTATCTTGACACAATTATATATAACAATAGTTGAATTATGCTGAAACATGTAAATTTACCATGATAAATACTTTTAATTGAAGCCTCCTTGTATTGATGAAAGCCATTTCCAGAAAACCATACTACACTGAAATTTTGGATAACATTTTTCAAGAAGTTTCTCACTTATTTCTCTCTATTTTTATCTTTTATATCTCTATATATATATTTTTAATTATCATATAGAGATTTATGATGCATTAGCGCGCCATCTGTTATGAAAATTCGACTCTATTATAGACGCGTATGATTCTTTTTAAAAATAAAACAATTGCTACTGCCCTTAATGCAATGGAAATATTAAAAATTAAGTCCCTCCCATTAAAATTTCCATTGCATTAAGGGCAGTAGAAATTGTCTTATTTAAAAAAAGAATCATACGCGTCTATAATATTTTCGAATATTGATATTTCAAAAATTAAAGCCCGCTTTGAATTAATGACGGCCTTAGCCTAAATCCATTTGGTCGTTATATTGAGCTATTATTCAGCTTTATCATTGACCAGCGTGATTGCAGAGGTGGCCACTAGATGGGGTATTGTCGGAACAGCTCATTTTAGAAGTTATTCGGATTTTGTTACCCTTTGCTGTAATGTTTATATTAATTATAACACCTGATCGTGGAAGAGAGACCCATTAAAAATGGACATCTCTTGGCTCTTCTGGAAGTGGGTTATTACTTGAAGGCAATATTCCAATGACTGTAAAGCGATGTGTTACCTAAGTGAGAATTCCTTTTTCAATATTTAAACACAATCAAGTTCTATTAAAGTGTGAGCTATGTATCCACGACTTCCCACACTACACCTTTTATTCTCCGACTGTAGAGGACGAAAGAGAAATTCTCCGTCAAAAGATTGGTTTTGAAAACAATCCACCATATGTTCAAATGGCAATAGTAGTAAAAGGATAACCCAATGCATTAGTCTTTTACAAATTATGGAAAACAGCAAAGAAAATAGACGCAACAGAAAGGTCAATCTTATTCTCCACTTTTTGTAGATAACTGTTATGTTTACTTCTGTTTGCCTATATCCTGTATGGGAGCTTAATAAATAAAATGGGTTCTTAATAAATGCTTTATGTTGTTGTTGTATTTGTGAAAAAAATAATTATACAATGCACTAAAATCATTCTTTTAAAAATAAAACAATTTCTGTATATCTAAGCAGTGAGGGATTTATAACAAATACCAAATGGAATGGATACTAACAAGATAAAAAGGAAGGAAACCCACGTACTGATGTTTCCTTTTGAACATTTAGTGGATTTTTTCATAACCAATCTTTTGACGGAGAATTTCTCTTTCGTCCTCTACAGTCGGAGAATAAAAAGTGTAGTGTGGGAAGTCGTGGATACATAGCTCACACTTTAATAGAACTTGATTGTGTTTAAATATTGAAAAAGGAATTCTCAGGTAACGCATCGCTTTACAGTCATTGGAATATCGTCTTCAAGTAATAACCCACTTCCGGCGAAGAGATGTCCATTTTTAATAGGTCTCTCTTTCATGGTAAGGTGTTATAATTGTTATTTAATTAGAGTGAATTAGAAGGATGAATCCGTAACCAATTTAACATTGCATATTATTTATTATTAATAGTAATTATATGAAACAAATCTTGGAATATATGTCTCTCTACATGAAAACAACAAAAGCAATACTCAAAACATTATTTACATACAAGTTCCTTTTCAAACTCAGTCTCATCTATAGACATTGTTACTCTGTAATATTCCAACAATAATTAATATAAACATTACAACAAAGGGTTAGAAAATCTAAGCAGGGAGGGATTTATGGCAAATACAAAATGGAATGGATACTGACAAGATAAACAGGAAGGAAGATAACTTCTTGGTGCTTCCTTTTACACAGAGAGAGTTAACATCCGAGTTAAAATGATTACACTCTTTATCCGCCGATTCTCAGAGTTAAAATGAAGGTTGTTACAATTGAATTTGAAATTTAGATGTACTCTTTCCCCCAATTAGCACAAATCTGAATAGATGAGTCAATATGGGTTATATTTAATGTTGAGTATCAATCAAAATAAATATATATTGCGGGAATGGAGATATATAAATTGTAGTTATGCAAATTGAATTAATATTTAGCTATTGTTTCTATACTTTCATAAACATTATCTATCGAATATTGCCCGTTTGTTTGATTTATGCTAAAATATTATTTAAAATTAGAAAAAAAATGATCAGGTGTTGATTTTAAAAATAAAAATAGGCATATCCTTACATGAGTTTTTTAGATGGCAGAGCGCAGAGCTAACACCTCGTGTGAGCGGTTAGTATATGCCTATTTTTTGTTTTTAGTAAGAATTATGAAAAGAATTATTATTTGAAAGAAAATATTCTACATTTGATTTGATATCTTGTGAAATTTAATTTATATATTATCCGTTTTATTTATATGGTATGTAATTTGAAAAAGCATAAAACCCTAGAAGGGGCGTGAGAAAGGGTTGTTTGCCGTATTTTCTAATCTCTATGCTGAAATATTCTTTTCATTGAGAAAAGAAAGAAACCAAGGGGTTAGTACAACATCTAGGGATTAGTACAAGATCTAGGTGTTAGTACAACATCTAGGTGTTAGTACAACATCTAGGTGTTAGTACAACATCTAGGAGTTAGTACAACATCTAGGTGTTAGTACAACATCTAGGTGTTAGTACAACATCTAGGAGTTAGTACAACATCTAGGTGTTAGTACAACATCTAGGAGTTAGTACAACATCTAGTGGTTAGTATAAATTCTAGGGGTTAGTACAATATCTAGGAGTTAGTACAACATCTAGGGGTTGGTAACAACATCTAGGTGTTAGTACAACATCTAGGTGTTAGTACAACATCTAGGGTTTAGTACATCATCTAGGGGTTAGTACAACATCTAGGTGATGTTACAACATCTAGGTGTTAGTACAATATCTAGGGTTAGTAAAACATCTAGGGGTTAGTACAACATCTAGGGGTTAGTACAACATCTAGGGGTTAATACAACATCTAGGGTTTAGTACAACATCTAGGGGTTAGTACAACATCTAGGGGTTAGTACAACATCTAGGGGTTAGTACAACATCTAGGTGTTAGTACAACATCTAGGTGTTAGTACAACATCTAGGTGTTAGTACAACATCTAGTGGTTAGTATAAATTCTAGGGGTTAGTACAATATCTAGGAGTTAGTACAACATCTAGGGGTTGGTAACAACATCTAGGTGACAATTGACAATTGAAAATAGTTTATTGTCTTCTAGACAATGTTACATCTCAACCAGGAGGGTGAAAAAGAAATATTTACAATGACAGTTGTCAGGAATCAAGGCATCGCCGCCTAAGACTGGCCAAATCGGAGCTAACATCGGGATGGTTGCCCCGAGCCGGTTCTATGGCCGCGCTGAGGAACTCAGCGAGGACTCCCCTCATCGCAGGTGTCAGTCTCGCCATGAGGGACTCTCTTTCATCGATGAAGAGAATGGCATCCTTGATGTCATCCGGTTGGATCCCTGATTGGTATAAGGGCCTTAGGCAGGTTAAGTGCCTCAGTTTCTTGAAGATTTCAATGACCATACACTCCTCCCTCATGATCGGCGTCATCTCCTCCTCGTCGGGAGCAGGTGGTATCGGCCCGGCAGGCTGAGGCGCGGGCAGTGGGGGTAACAACATCTAGGTGTTAGTACAACATCTAGGTGTTAGTACAACATCTAGGTGTTAGTACAACATCTAGGGTTTAGTACATCATCTAGGGGTTAGTACAACATCTAGGTGATGTTACAACATCTAGGTGTTAGTACAATATCTAGGGTTAGTAAAACATCTAGGGGTTAGTACAACATCTAGGGGTTAGTACAACATCTAGGGGTTAATACAACATCTAGGGTTTAGTACATCATCTAGGGGTTAGTACAACATCTAGGGGTTAGTACAACATCTAGGGGTTAGTACAACATCTAGGGGTTAGTACAACATCTAGGTGTTAGTACAACATCTAGTGGTTAGTATAAATTCTAGGGGTTAGTACAATATCTAGGAGTTAGTACAACATCTAGGGGTTGGTAACAACATCTAGGTGTTAGTACAACATCTAGGGTTTAGTACATCATCTAGGGGTTAGTACAACATCTAGGTGATGTTACAACATCTAGGTGTTAGTACAATATCTAGGGTTAGTAAAACATCTAGGGGTTAGTACAACATCTAGGGGTTAGTACAACATCTAGGGGTTAGTACAACATCTAGGGGTTAATACAACATCTAGGGTTTAGTACATCATCTAGGGGTTAGTACAACATCTAGGGGTTAGTACAACATCTAGGTGTTAGTACAACATCTAGGGTTCAGTACATCATCTAGGGGTTAGTACAACATCTAGGTGTTAGTACAACATCTAGGGTTTAGTACATCATCTAGGGGTTAGTACAACATCTAGGTGATGTTACAACATCTAGGTGTTAGTACAATATCTAGGGTTAGTACAACATCTAGGGGTTAGTACAACATCTAGGGGTTAGTACAATATCTAGGGTTTAGTACAACATCTAGGTGTTAGTACAACATCTAAGTTTAGTACAACATCTAGGTGTTAGTACAACATCTAGGTGTTAATACAACATCTAGGGGTTACTACAATATCTAGGGTTTAGTACAACATCTAGGGGTTAGTACAACATCTAGGTGTTAATACAACATCTAGGTGTTAATACAACATCTAGGGTTTAGTACAACATCTAGGGGTTAGTACAACATCTAGGTGTTAATACAACATCTAGGTGTTAATACAACATCTAGGAGTTAGTACAACATCTAGGTGTTAGTACAACATCTAGGTGTTAGTACAACATCTAGGTGTTAGTACAACATCTAGGAGTTAGTACAACATCTAGGTGTTAGTACAACATCTAGGTGTTAGTACAACATCTAGGGTTTAGTACATCATCTAGGTGTTAGTACAACATCTAAGTTTAGTACAACATCTAGGTGTTAGTACAACATCTAGGGTTCAGTACAACATCTAGGGGTTAGTACAACATCTAGGGGTTAGTACAATATCTAGGGTTTAGTACAACATCTAGGTGTTAGTACAACATCTAAGTTTAGTACAACATCTAGGTGTTAGTACAACATCTAAGTTTAGTACAACATCTAGGGGTTAGTACAACATCTAGGTGTTAATACAACATCTAGGGTTTAGTACAACATCTAGGGGTTAGTACAACATCTAGGGGTTAATACAACATCTAGGGTTTAGTACAGAATCTAGGGGTTAATACAACATCTAGGGTTTAGTACAGCATCTAGGGGTTACTACAACATCTAGGGGTTAGTACAACATCTAGGTGTTAGTACAACATCTAGGAGTTAGTACAACATC
>CP092866.1:43034277-43044693 GCA_030710605.1 Cordylochernes scorpioides
GAGGGATGCATTTATTTCAATCGTTAGCCTTTGATACGGTGAAATTTATAGGTGAGAACTTACAGGGGAAAAAGTGCTATTTTTCACAATGAAATCTTCCTTGAGCGTGCGCGCGACCATATTTGATGATATAATAATAATTGACTCAACCTAACTTTGAACGTGAAACCACCTCCAGAAGAGATCGCAAACATTACTGTTCTAGGTGATCCTGTTGATTCGAAATGGTGTTCTAGGGGTTGTTTTGCATGTAGTTGTAGACTTTATCAAATTAACTGGCAGACATAACAGCTGGCAGGCCAACACACACCTGTTGTACCCACTCGGAATATAAGTACGTGGAGATAGGCTGAATTCGAGGTTAGATTCCGAGAATGATAGGGGTGGGGTACCTATCTCTATGGATGATGGAGCAATTTGCCCGATAGGTTGGGTGCAAAGTTTCCACCAGGACCCTTCTATATCCATAGAGTGGTGACGAGCATGAAAATGACCTTCACTTCAATCTAAAGAAGTGAAAGAACAAGGCCTTTCTTATTTCAGAAGAAATGCCAAAACAGCACACTACAGTACAACCTGTCTAAACAGGCTATAGACATATGGCTACCTAATACGTGTACTTGAACGTGAGGTAACCATGTGTCTCCTGTATGGCTGGTTGCTTTACAAGCTGACAGATTACAGCCCAATATTTCCCACAACACTACTTTTGATAAATTCGAAGACTTCCTCCACGCCATGGTTTCATGTTCATCAGTCCAGTTGATTCTACAAGATGGCTCGTGAAATTTCCCTAATTAGCCATTTCTTGAGAAATAATACAATTATTTTTGGAGGGCATTAATTTCGTTAAGCCTCTCTAAGGTGACCATCCAGCTACGAATGCCTGTCGCTGAAATCTTTAAGTATTGGACCTTTCTAAAGTAGCCGGAATTTGGTTTGGAAGGTGTAAATTTTGTTCATTTAATACGACAATATACCGACTTAAAAAGAAAGCGCGTCACACCGATCAAAAGAGACTCCAAACCATGCCCCAACTTGTCTGTTCTGGTGACGACCGTGGTGGAGTTTAGTATTGCTTAAAGGTCGTTTGACAATGGTTTACTGAATTTCAAGCTCCAAACCTGATGTGCTTCAAGGATTTATCTCCATATAAAATGTCTTTTGTTAAGTTTCCTCAACATTTGACGCATCCGGATGAAACTTCGCCATGATATAGAGTTAGGCCCGAAAAGAGTCTAGTGATACATGCAAGCCCACAGCTTGTCTTAATACATACACTATTAATGGTGACAACCTTCACCATTGCATGGAACTTCAAACGTACCTATGTCAGCATGCAAGAATTATGCCTACTTTTGAAAGTATTTAAGAAAAAGAAACTATATTTAATTCCATAAGTATTATATTATAAATAAGAATAGGACGTTTTACTTAGTGCGTAATTTCCTGTGATTTTGTATATAATATTCATCAGTGAGATGAACATTTTCAAATGTTGAGTAGAAGAAGCTCAGCTCTTATTAGGTCTCGATATTCCCGTTATATAACCTTGGTTCAAGTTTTTATAAATATGTTCAACTTATCTCATATTATACGGGCCACGATGGTCAATGTTTGGTAGTTTGCTTTCTCTCTAAGTGCACCATCACATATGTAAAAAGCATTTTGCACTTACAAGGTGTCCCGTGTGGATACTTGCACTTACTTCAGAAATGCGACTTAAAATTAGCTTGCAGTTAAAGGTACCAAAAATCCTGTTTGGTATACAAATTAGGCTATTTGCTGAATCACAGGTGCATCTCTTTCTGCAAAGGTGAATGGTAAACTTTGTTCATTCTTTCTTCCTACAGTGATAGACCAACTCATTGTCCCAAATACCTAGTTGGAAGCAGATTGAATGATACAAAATAATCAGAATGGTACTATTGTTTACACACTTGGTGCACCTGGGTTGTTGTGTGGTGTCCAATCAGGAATTTGATGACTGCTCTTCTCCATTCAGCAAGGCAGTGGGCAATGTTATCTGCATATTTCTCCAGGCTGGAGGTTAAAAAATAACATAATGAGCACCCACACAAGTCAACAGAATTCCCAGCACACCTAGTAAGAGTTCTAATCTAGATGTAGAAAGTTTACAGGTGTGAGGCAAAAGTCTCAGAGAGATGGAGAATCTACTCCCAATAAAACAACACCCCCACCCACCTTGCATATTATTAACCCATGTTGGCATCACAGGAATCTGGGGGAAAAAAAACGTGAAAGATTATGTTAGAGTTGTTTAAAATAATTTGAGCAAACAAAAATAACAATTTAAAGTAAAAGCTGCTGATGTGTGTCAACAGATAAATGAGGCAGAAGTAATTTCCCCAAAACAACACCCACTATCAGCCAGAGATCCTCCAGTATTCCACAAGTCCAACCAGTGCGAGTGACCAAACAGGACTTGGGGCACCTAAATATGAAAAGTCAAAACCTACTTTCTACATGTGTTGCCATGAGGTGCAATTACACTAAAAGTATCTGCTTACTGACGACACCATGGTCTGTATTATATGTACACTATTGGACAAAACTTAAGGAAGTGGAAAATCTTTGATGTCACTGGTCGTCCATTTTTTTTAAGACAGCAGAGGCAATTTGGTTCAAACTTGGTTATCTCATGTGTCTTCAGTAAAGGTCATTGCATATCAAATACCTTTCAGAGTTATTGTCTGATCCCAATATACATGCTAAAAGGTGCAACTTCCTTAAGTTTTAAACACAAGGTAATAAGACCAAATCCAAATAAATAAATAGTGTGTGACGTTTCGGTAACAGCATTGTTACCATCTTCAGACAAAAGTACTAAATGAGAAATTTTACCACAGCATGTTTTAAATAGTTACTGTTATCAATTGTGTAAACAAGATAGCAGATAAGAAGAAGATGGCAACAACGCTGATACTGAAACGTCACACACTATTTATTTATTTGGATTTGGTTTTATTACCTTATGTTTATAATCTATAATCTAAATTGTGCCTTATCTTCCTTAAGTTTTGTCCATAATTGTATTTGGGGGATAATTATATGATGGATATATAATTAAGTGCCTTAATTATCAAAATCCAAGCATCAAACGTACATCATGGAAATCTACAAAATATATAAAGATATTTGGCAAATAAGCAGCCCAGTTACACAAGATATTTACACTTCTATTTTTACCTTTCAAGGAAACCAAATGAGCTGAAAACAGCCATTTTCCCTGTAAAATAAACCCACAGTCAATTCTGATTAGTCCCTCTATCAGTAGTGCCAAGTAACAAAATACATCTTTAGTCACAAATTTACATAAAAATAGTAAATCTCTTTAATTAGGACCACTGATATCAAATTTCTATCTTAACGAGTCCCAATTAATCAAAGACTGGATTGCAATCTTAAATATAATTTAGAATTGCTCCAGAATACTTTTTACATCCACACCTTGACAGGTACAAAAAAATAGTTGAACAAAGAATTTATTAAAAAAGTATTTTATAAAATACAAGACCAAAATGTCTCTCAGAGACAAAAGAATTGCTTCAAATCACGGGTGATTTAACATTTCCCAGAAGTTTGCCCATAACAAAATGTAAAGAATAAAAGGCACTGAACTTTGGAGAATTATGGAGAAGTTACCTTCCAAGAAGTAAAAAAAAAAAGTTGATTTATTATCATAAAAATAACTTGTTTTGACAGCTAATAAAATATAGTATGCGCAGTACACCTCATAACTCTGGGTAAAGGTTTCAGTGATTAAATAAAAGATGATGATACTAAACATTGGAATTTATAGCACCACAATCATTTATTACTTTCAACTCTCAAGTTGGATGATCTCATCCAAACATGGAGCAAAACTTCTCTCTGTTTAAAGTGTCATATTTAGTACGAGAGTAACAGCAAAAATAATTTAATAGCAACAGATCCAAGTATTTTTATTTTCAGTAAAGAAATGTATATTAAATTCAATACCTTTTGTAGATATATTTTAAATTATATAGCAACAAATATCTTTTAAGAAACTGATAATTTATATTATGCTGATTGTACATATTGCCAAACACTTATTTCATCTGTACACAGTTCTTTTTCTCGTTTTTTTCTCTCTTTCTCATTGTTAACATTATACAACTATTCTATTCACGGCCTAAAATTATTATATAAATATGTATAGACAAATGTAAAGACATACATGTATGACAGCGTAAGTGTCCCTAGGGGGACATAGCACTTTAAATTGAAAAAAATAAAATGAAAGTACCAGCCTCTCTGGGGGGAATATCCAGTTTCAATATAAGAAATTAAAGGCATGATGTCTTTATTTCAGTTCCAAATTTAACTGGTAATATTATTCCTTGTGCATAAATTAAAGATTACTCTGTGAAATGTATGCTCTCTGTAAATCAATATCCTTTAAGTTCTGCAAATGCCTAGAATGACACATTGTAACTTTCATGGAAATACATATTTGTGTAATTGATATCTACAATTGTAAAATATGTCCATCCATTCCATATACATATATACCTGGGTGAAGAAAAAAAAAAAAAAAGGGTTCAGAAACCACATTTTAATTCCAGGGTAAATCCACAAAGAACTCAAAAAAAAAAAAGTGTGCCAGAAAGTCATTTAGGCAGTTCCTTTTGACTTAAGATGATTCTGATAAACCACAATTTGGATTATAGATTATAGCTACAAGAAAATAAGACCTAATCCAAATAAATTAGTAGGGTGCGACATTTTGGTAGGTAATTGATGGTAAAAAAATATCATGATGGTAACAACGCTGTTACCGAAACATCACACACTTTTAATTTATTTGGATTAGGTCTTATTTTCTTGTAGTTAAGATGATGCTGTTAAATACCAAACTGGTAACTCTGAAGTTGATTCTACAACCAAATATAAAGTAATGTTTCTAAAACCTCATGTAAAAATTACCCAAGATCTTATGTCTTATTCTCCTATGTATCAAATATAAAACAACATTTGAATAGAGGGTGAGAGCAGTTGATCAAAAGGTAACAATTTTAAATGAATACATTGGCTAAAGAAAAAAAAAGATGTTATAGAGGATATCTGATGGAAATACAAATATATTTTCTTACATAAGAAATGCATTTCAATTCTGGTATGGCTAAGCTGTGGCTAAGTCTTTCAAAGAAGGTAAACAGCAAGGATGTTGTCAAAAATGCTGCCTATTAAATGACACCTAAAAAAAATGAAGAGGCAAAACCAAGTGTGTATAGCAGTGTTGGTCACTACTATTTCTCTAAATATCACACACACAGTTCATACACTCTTATTAGAGAATAAAACCAACATTACTAGCAGTCGGGGGTGTGAACTGTCAATTTTCAACAAACAGGACCTAGGGTTGAATCCAGCATTGAGCTATTTTTTCCATTCTTAAAATTATAAATTGTTCCATGAGTCCCCCGGCAAAGTTGGAAGTGTGAAATGCTGTTGACATGTGTGATGCTCTTACAATAAAAGCAGTCTCAAAATCATACCTATCATGAGTATCATGCTCTGTACCATAAAGTCAAGAATTCCAAATGTGGTTAAATAAATTATTTTTAATATATCTCATGAATTCATGAAAAAAAATGTCACAAACTAGGAAATTACTGATAATTCAGACTAATCTTTGGTTCCTCAGCGAATAGCCCTATTAATGAATGTTAACGGTGGTCACTGCAAGAACTTGTAACAGGAAGTCTCAAGGGGGTAAGATAACTACAAAATGTTTATAAAAGAGTGAAACAAAGAAGTGGAGGAAACAAGCCATAAAATGTAATCCCATCTAATACACACACATTAATTACCAAACTGTATTCAAAAGGAGAGACAAGAGAAGCTGTCAGCACATAACAATGGTCTAAGCCAAACAATGAAGTAAAATATAGCTTGGATGCCAACTTCTGCCAGGAATGAATTATGTCAAGACATGGAGGAGGAGGAGAAAAAAAAAAGATTATTGTGTTGGGAATAGACGACGTAAACCTTGAACTAAGAAAATATAAAAAAGAAAGTTAGAGATCAAATGGCTTGATAGAATGTAAAACATGCAACAGAAATGTCTGGGAAAGATGTAGGAACTTGATTAAAGTTTTCATTTTTTTATTTAATGTTAAAATGTTATGAAGCGGTTTGAAGGGATTTAATGGAGAGTAGGGCCTGATAAATCAATAGGAAATGGAAGCTTAAAGGCCACATTGTGAGATCTTGTCTATTGACCATCCTGGTTAGAAGCTATGGGTAAAATGGCATTCCATGATGGCCAACCTCTGAGATAGCACTCACTGCATGATGATAAGAAATCAGTTTTATGCAAAGGGCAAAAAGCTTGCTTTAAAAATTTATTATTTAAATATATATCAACCTTTGACATAAACACCTAGAGTAACAAGTCTATTTTATTAAAATTTCCTCACATAAGCTTTCAAGCACCGAGCTCTTCAACCAACATTACTGCCACATCCTGTCCTCCTCTAACTTCTTCAATCTAACACCCCAAGAGATCAGAATTTTCTGCATTTTTTTTTACTTATTCCTAGTACACGAGGTACAGATCATGATAATCATGGTGGGTAGAAGTAGGCGACTGCTTTTACTGTAAGTGCACCACATGTCTACACATGCGAAAAGCAGTTCGACTTTGCACTTACAAATGTGCCAGAGCCCCGTTTGGTTACTTGCACTCACTGGTGGGGTTGGACTTTTTCAAGAATCAGGAGCCATTGGAGCATTTTTTTTTAATCAGAAAAGCCCAGTGCGGGAATCGAACCCTGGTCATAGCAGTCGAAAACCAACGGTTTAGACCACCATTCCACCGACCCCCAAATTTTCTGCATAATTATAGTTAATTGAATTACTGTAGGTAGAATGTAATGTCTGATGAAGGGTCCGGTTCCCACAAAAGCTTTACATTTTTTTGTGAAATAAATGTAAAAGAGAATAGACTTGTTTCTGTAGGTGTTTTATCGAAGGTAGATAAAGAACAATGATTGTTGTTGTTCCAAGAGAGACATTTAAACCATGGTAGGCTGTGCTATATAAATGTCTACACATGACTACAACAAGAATTTTTAAAAATCATTCTCGCACTGTTCACATATACTAGATTCCCATTTTATTTTATAAAAATACTAAAAATACCATATTTTTATGGAATAAAATTAAATAAAAAAATTACAAAACAATTATGCAAGTTTTATTCCCAAGAACAACCCTAAAAGTTGATTGCTCGGAAAAGGATAAACATTCTACCCCAATTTTTTAAAACTATAGTTCTCAAACAATATATTTCAACCATACATATTTCAAATTACCAGCTTGGCATGATTTAACTAACTATAATTCAACACCTACTTTATTTCAACAGAAAGCATCTATTCCTAGGAGGGTTAATTGAAAAGGGATTTAACTCTTTATGTAGAAATGTGAATATTTCTATTTTATGTGTTTGTACTGAGTGTTTGTACCTATATTTATGTTTCTGGCAATCACTATACACTAAAATCACTATATAGAATGTAAAGATATGGCCCCTTGATGTCTTGGTGATCTACACGTCCATTATAGAGCCATTCCATTGCTTCACCACTTGGAGATTTATTCTTTGTGACGGCATCAAATGAAACTATGCCAGACATACACAATATATTTTATTTTCCACTTAGAGCTGGTTGAAATAATTTTTATTTATCACAACAAATCTGTGAAAATATTGAAGCAGAATGTTTTCATATTCATGAACAATTTGGATTCTAGGTAAGAATCAGAAGGTATAGAGATCAACTAAGTCAGGAACTAACATCTGAGGATATAGGAGCAATGCTGTTACCTCAAACATATGTAGAATACTTCGTTGGTCTTATTGGCCTGAAGTTTCCATATTTTAATACGTGTTGATGGGAAGATGATTGTTTGGAATACAAACTTATAAGGCACACAATTTGGATTATAGATTATACACTCAAGGTAATAAGACCAAATCCAAATGAATAATGTGCGACGTTTTGTTAACAGCATTGTTACCATCATCAGACAAAAGTACTAAGTGAGTGGCCAAGAGAGAACCCTCTGGGAAGGAAACTGATCTCTGAGAGGGTCAATTGACAAAACTAGAAGACAAGAATAGTAGAGGGAATCATGTTACTAGCCACCCAGGTCTGATTGAAGAGAGCAATAAAATCCCTTTCTTCAAACCATCCTACTAGCTGGAATGATTTATGGCTGATAACAGCTGCTACTCTAGGTAAAACTGAGAGACAGCCAGGGTACACTGAAGGATATCAACAAGACCTTCGCATTAAAAATTCAATCAAGTCTTAATAGCAGGCAATAATTCTTGCAGCCCAACAACCTTGGCATGCCTGGCATGAGGACAACACTCCAGCAAGCATGAACATCCTGGCCGGTATCGCAGAAAGATGATGACTTTAGGTCTAATTCTGAACATGTGTGCAAGTAAGGTTATTACCACTTTCAAATTTACAATGCCATCCATTGTCAAGAGTTTGACAAGATGTAAAATTCAAAATACCCTAATACTCTTTGCAAATCTTTTCATTTGTTTATTAGGCATAAGATGGATAATATAACCACACACAACAGGTTTTAATTCTACTCTTGGTAAAAAATACCGCAGCCAAATTTACAGAGGTAAACTAAGAGAAATAAGCAATAAAGCACAATTTGGATTAGGTTTTATTTTCTTGTAGCTAAGAGAAATAACATAACTTTTCACTTGGCTCAGCTACACATTCCCATGATAATCATGAATGACTACCTACCTAAAGTACATCACACCATATGTTTACTAATGTATGAGCTTCTAGACTTGCACTTACAGGACCCATTATACCAACTAGTGGGGTTAGACAAGGAAGCAATTTTAAACTCACTACACCCAGATTTGATCCTGACTGTCTCTACAGTGTAAACCACTGGAGTAATGTAAGCATTGTTGTTATTACATCAACTAGAGAAGTTGCTGGTGAGACTTTAAACACTGGTGATTTAAAATAGAGTTTCAAGTATAAATGAAAACAAAACCCAAATTTCATCAAATATGATGATAATAACAATATTGTTAGGACATACAGTCAATCTATTTGGTCTTGTTACCCTTTGGATATGATCTTAATACCAATTAGATTTGTTCTCAATACCCCTAGGATTTGAACACAAAATTATATAACTGACTTCAAGCAAGTTTTTTTAAAGTCATTTATTTAATTTTGTGTCAGCATATTATATCCTGCAATTGCCAAAATTTCAAACCCCTAGAAATTGTTCTTAATATCCATTGGAGATTTGGTCATGATACACCTTGGACTTGGAGCCCATTGGATTTGGTTTTGATATCCTCTGGATTAGGTCTTACTAATCCTATACCCTTTTAATCAGGTGCCATGGTGGCATGAACAATATGTGTTGTTGTTGTTTGGGTATTGTCTTAAACCTTTGATTCTGATGTGTAATCCAAGCCAAAAGTCAGTAAAATTTCATTATAGAGCTTCAGCACGCGCTTATTTCACTATTATATTTCCTACTTCCATTTTGAAATGGTGTTTTGAAATATAAAATATCCTGCTTAAAATGTACTCAAATTCTGTTCTTTCAATTATGGGCATTTTACAAGAGCAAATTTCGCTAAATTATTGAAATAGTTCAGCTTGGTGAGAATGAAAACTAGCTGGTGTATTTTTTCAATTGAAAGAAAGTTTGTCTCACCTACACCTAACTTGGATCACTCAGAGTTGTAGGAATTAAGAGGTCATCCTGGGAATCTAACAAAGTTATTCTTTAAATTGTAACTTTTAAGTTACATTTTCTAAAAAAAAAATACTATTACATTCTCTAATATAAAGTTATAATTGAGCAAATGTTGTGCAACACTAAAAAAATAAATTGATACCAAGTACTCTCTTGTTAATGAGAAATTGTTTATCTCTCTCTCTAATATAGATTCCAATAATAAATTATACTACAAAGACATCCTATTCAAGTAACTTCCTTTTGAATACCATTTTGATTTCACATATCAAGCACAATTCCCACTATATATAATGGGTTAAATCCCAGAACCAATGTGAGGTGGTAGCGAGTATTTGAAAGATGCCAAGTGAGCCAGATGATGCGGCATTTTTGGCCAAGTGTTTGTCCAATTAAGGAAACAAGCTGGCACAGCGCAACATTTCTCAGAGAAAACATACAACGTATATTATATCTATATTCAAATGGTATACATAGAGGCACAGGTGTGAAACATGCAAAGTGTTTTCTCTTGCTCAGAGAGTAGTTAATTTGTAGAGGTAGTTACTTTGGGGGGCAATGAAAACTGTTTTTATTGTAATAGGAGTGTCTGCTTATGGA
>CP092866.1:43044793-43116498 GCA_030710605.1 Cordylochernes scorpioides
GATCTTTCTGTGCTGTGATATATGGGGGGATGATTTAAATTCAAGATAAAATCACATGGTGAAAAGACCAAACCCATAAATAACTATTTCTATAGTTTGGTTGTGTTTGAGGAATGTAACAATTGAATTCTGTTTATGATCCAAACTATCATACAATAAAAATTGAAAGATGTTTGAATGAAAATTGAAGGTGGAATTCTGGTTTTTCCATTTCCAAATTGGATTTAGAATTTTTTAAAATGAAATTTGAGTTTCAAATAATTGATTTGAATAGCTTTAGAAATATCACACCTGATCTGATTAACTGGCTTTTTTGAGCTTTGAAATTGAATGCAAATTTTCAGTAGTAGAGGGGGCTAAGGTGATGATGAATAGTAAACCTTTGTTGAAACAATAGTGGTGGGGCAAACATTCATTTTGATAGAACCCAACCAGAGTCTAATCATTTGTGTAATTTATATCTGTTCAAAAAGAGACATGTATAGTATTTTCAATTGTTATCAATTGAAGTAACAATACATCAAATTATGTTAAACTAGTTGGATACATGGACACAAGTGTTGCCTCAAGAAATATGCTAATTTTACAAGAAAGGAATACAGTTTCTACACGCCTTTCTTAATTGGAACTACTCACTGATAAATCAATCCCCAGTAGGTGTCCCTACTGTGTAGTCTAAATACTCCTCTTCTTCCTTCTTATCTCCAATCATATTAGGGTATCAAGTTGGGACCCTTGATGGTGTCTGTTTGACAACCATCATGACTGGGTGAAGTAGTCTGCCTTTGTCATCAAGACTGGGAGCACTACTCAGTGGCAGGCCGACTTACCTCCAAAATAAATGGCTGCCACTGACATGAGGAAAAGACGCCATGTGCAGCAGCTACTCCTAATATAGAGTAAAGACGCTGCTCATCCTGTATCCCTGGATTAAGAGCCCTCACAGGGTACTATCAGCCGGGCCAGCTGAGCCCAGGTTTTTTAGCGAGCTTGTTACTGCTCCCCCTCCTCCTTTTTCATCTGGGCTTGGGACCGGCAAAGGCGGAGTTCTAATTACTCCTGATATCTTACCAATTGTTTAAAAAAGTACTTCATTAATGGTGCTAAGAGAGTAATAATTGCCAAAAATATTTGCTTTCCTGGAATGTCTCAATTAATTACTTTAATTTACCACTTTAGAGGAGTGTGTAGCCTTTAGATGGGTCACCAAATATCAACAACAAATACCACAAAGGCAATAGTTGGGTTGGAAAGTTGCCATCTCATTATGGATAATATAGACTCACAAACATAAGGTAATAAGACCAAATAAATAGAGGGTGACAACAGCATTGTTACCATCATAAAATTGTACCTTCCAATTGTGCCACCCAAATTGTACCTTATCAAATACATAGAGTCTTATCAGCACACAATCCATGCACTATGTATTCAAGTGTTGTGGAAGACCAGTGTTAGTGTTGCTAGGGGCATTATGACCAAACTAGCCTGTCTGATGTATAGTTACTTATAGCGCTGCCATGTTAGCAGTCTGGTTGGACTGAGGCCAAGCAGTGATAGAGGGAAACAGCCAGCTAGCAAACAATATATAAATATAAGATGAATAATCCTTTCAATAATTATAATAACGAATAGATTCAAAAAGGATAAGTTTCTTTATTTGAAAAATCAATTCGAGCTTTCGGGCGCAAGCTGCCCTTCTACAGGAATAATAGATACAATTTCAAGTAATCATGTATGTACAGATATATATATTTGTACATACATGATTACTTGAAATTTTATCTATTATTCCTGTAGAAGGGCAGCTTGCGCCCGAAAACTCGAATTGATTTTTCAAATAAAGAAACTTATCCTTTTTGAATCTATTCGTTATTATAATATATAAATATATATATTAAATTATGATGTGTTTAGCGTTTCCTTTTATGTTAAATTATTTTATTGCAACATTAACAAAAAAGATAATGCTTACAGAGAATATCTTTAACCGACATCTATAATGGACTGTGGTGAAAGATAACTCAATTTTTTTCACCTTGGTTATCTTGCACCACAGACAATAATAGATTAAGGAGATTTTAAATAGCCCATATCCCCCTTATGTCACAGTGAAAAGAATTTGAAGCAAATGTGCAAACTATGTTTTCAACCATATAAGTGTGGAGCATATTTTAAATATATATAGTGTCACACCTTATATTTATACACACACACAAGCCTTTTTATTGGGGCATCCAGCCCTATACAACCTTATATTTATAAAAACTTATCTCACTTGAAGTTATATGAACATCTGATGGAAGCCAGAAGGTGTATCAATCTAAAGTATTAATGAGCACTCCAGTCTGTGTGATGATAACAAAGTCCCACATAGTAAAGTAGAACCTCACCTATTTGCAGAGCCAAAATTTCCTTCAGGAAGAGGTGTTCTTTTACCACAGATAATAAGGCACAATTTGGATTATAGATTATAAACACAAGGTAATAAGACCTTATCCAAATAAATAAATAATAAAGTCACACACTATTTATTTATTTGGATTTGGTTCTTATTACCTTGTGTTTACCACAGATAAATTAAATAGTAAAAAAAAAAAGGTGATTTTGGAGGTGAAAATTGTCCTTTGTAAATAGATGTCTTCTAGTGGGAATGTCCTCTCACAGAGGTTCCACTATTACCCTGCCATTGACTGCAGCAGGAAGGTAGATAGGCAATATTATGTTAAGTATGGTCAGAGCAGATGGGAATGCCGCATGCAGTGAAAGCTGTTTCCATTCCCCAGGTGGATTGTGTTGGTCACCATTAATTAGAGCTGACAACCTATCAGTAGTCCCCAACAACATCTGTGTCCTGATATAATACAACCTCCTAGGATAAATCACCTTCAGTGTATAATTAAGGAGTAACCATGCCAGGCTCATCTCATGGATGGTTAGTTCAACAATATTTGAATAAATATTAATAATTTCCTTTGGAAAATACATAAACATTCATTGCAAAGAAAGCTAGGAAATACAACTAATTTTGGCTTCTCCAGAAAGCTCATTTAACGCGATTTGACTTTTTTTAATTTATTGCAATAAAATAAAACATTGTTAGAACACAACTTCTGGGGTCTCTACTAAAAGTGTAGTAGCATTTTCTATGGGAAATGATAAAGCAATAAGATGGATATAATGGGGGGACATTAAGTTTTACTGCAGAATGATGATGGCTACATCATGCATAATTCACTTATATTTTCACCCGTATTTCATTTTAATAAAGTATCCTGTCAAGAGCAGATCATTTTGGGGGGAAAGTAGAAGATTGTAAGTACTTAGAGTTGTTGCATTTTCTAGGAGAGTACAATGACTTTTTAAATCCATTTGTGTAGTTTAATATTGTTCTAAAAGGTTGTTCTATTATAGTTAGATAAATAAATAATTGGAAGTCAAAATGTAGGTAAGTTTGATAGAGAAGGGTAGAATCCTGAGATGAGAACAAAGTAAAATATAACTACAGTAATCCCTCATTATCACGAACTCGGATTATACGAACTCTCGGTTTGCGCGAACCGTTTCTTTTCCCCTGTTAAATTGCAATGCTTTCCAAAGAGATTTTGCCGGTTAAGACGAAATATTCGGTTATGACGAAATACGAATTAAATTTAGCCCCCAGCAGAACTAATCAATCGGTTAAAACAAATTCTAATATGTTTTTAAAGGCGAAAACAATAAACTATTAAAACAACAAAAACGCCTTTGATATCAAGTATTGGCTCTCTTTGTCTTTTGTGTAAACATTTGTCCTTTGTTTGTTATGATGACTCATTTTCTATGAAACCATCCCCTTGGGGTCGTTCCATGTACTCAATCAGTGGAAAATTTCGACTCTATTGTGCCAGTATTGCTGTTTTCTCGACTGATAAATGTAGGGGCCATGGTGACCCCTGCCAGCCAGCAGCCAAGGAGCGCACGCTTTCACGGAATTTCACAGAATATTATATTATTCTTATTTTTATACAAAACATATATTTAAAAATATTAAATATAATATAAATAATAAAAATATATTCTGTGAATAATAATCTGTGTAAATCGAGCTCTCAGAAGAAAAAGGACTTATTTCTATTTGTTATATCTTTTTTATAATCTTCTTTTAGAAGAAAAGAAGAAAGAAGAAGAAGAAACAGAAGACGATGAGGTGAAAGAAGAGATAATGATGCCTACTAGAGGGGAAGTAATCGCGGCCCTCAAAACCCTCCAGAAGCTGTCCAAAACCTCTGCGGATATTGATGCTCATTTTGAAGATGACCTGGATAAAATAAGAAGGGAGTGTCTGAAACAGTGCCCAATCAAATACCACCAAAAAACTATAACAGACTTTCTGAAGCCTGCAGAGAAAACCCAGATATAGGATACTCTATGCATACTGCATATGCTGCATACACATAAACATTGTATGTACCAAGTATATTATGTAAGTTGTTTCTTTTGTTGCTCTTTTTTATTTGTGTTTTAAAATAAACTTATATTCTCATGTTATTGCCTTACATTGTGATTATATTATCCATATTGTCTTTTAAAATAAAATACTTTATGTACATACATATACATAATTGTTGTTCCTTAAAATTATAAAATATTTTCATTAATATTGTTTTCAAATAAATTTATTCATTATTCCTTAGAAATGTAGTTTTCTTACTCATCAGTAGTACATAAGTACAACCCCCAGATACCACGAATTCAATTTGTCTAATACGAATTCGGTTTATACGAATTCTTTTAAGACGAAAAGGGTATTTCGTTCTCCGGTTGAGTTCGTCTTAACGAGGGATTACTGTATAGTATTATTATAATGTTTACAATTACTATTTAGATTAATGTCGACACTACAGCACCTTAGTTAATCTTTAGATTAGACAATGTTGCTTAATTTAGTTGAATACCTAAAACTTGATCATTAAAATTCTATATAGCTTCTCTCTAGACTTACTCTAATACAAATACTTGTAGTTTGTACATATCCCTCAGAAATTGCTTCATTTTTGCCCCCATATCCTATCCTCATTTATTTAGTGCAGTGTTTGTTACTTTTAGGTGAGATGGGGGGGGACAGAAATGTCAAATAAATCATTCTATTGAAGGAAACAAAGTACAGACAGAACACCAAATTATTTTTTACAAAAATTACATGCAGTAAAACCTTGCTAAAATAAACCTTGATGGAACTGAGATTTTGGTTCATTTTATATAGTAAATGGTTATATTATAGAATATAATATATTGGGATCATTACAAAGGAAGGGGTTAGCTATAGTCTTATTTCATTTTAGCAAGGCTTTACTGTGTGGGCCAGAGAAAGCTATTATCCCATATGTCAAGACAAGCTTCTCACCATATGGTCTTTTCTGGTAGATGTTGGAGGCAGCCAGTGGTATAATCCTCTCTAATCTATTAATTTTCTCTCTAAACTTGATACTCATTATGCCACACAAGAAATTTCCTACAAATATTTCCTCCTTTTTATACAAGCAAATACGCCAAAATATATTAACCCTGTTTCTATGAGTAATATTTGGCACTGTAACAGCACATTTGCCTGCCCATGATCTTGAGCCTTTATTCAGTTACCTTATACATGATCTAAGCTTTAGTATTTATTCTCCTGTATTTGTTATCTACCACCATTGACAATTGATGGTATTGGAGTATGTTACCTAGTTATAAATGATCTTGGTTTTTACTTTTTTGTGTGTGAATATATTGTGTTTATTGGATAAAGTGTGTCAATTGAATGTGGGCAGCTGGGATAAGTCTACTCCTTTGTTAGCAGCACTAGCTGTATCAACACATATTAGTGTATCTGTCTGGCAGTGAAAGGAGTAAAACCCTTCTAATGCACTCTATGAAAATAAATATTTGCTTCCTCTATGATCAAGCATGGACACAAAAGAATTAAACTAAACAACATAACTCATGAAACAATAAAACCCCTCTAATAGAGAGCAGGTTTATTTCCCCTTTTAAAGAAAATAGGCCACCTCCCCAGTCAAGTTGAGCATCATCTATTGACAGCCTACACAAGCTAGTAGACTAGGCTAAAACACCAGTTTTTCCTAATTCTGATCAATGGCTAGAGACCATAGATTTAAAAAAATCATTTCTCCTGGACAACATCTATATTTTGGCCATAGAATTGGCCTAGCCACTTTGCCAGCTAAAAACCTCTTCAGCAAATTCTCAAGATTTCATGGATGTCAGGCGGATCTCAAGAAATCAAAGCCCTCCCTGGACTGATGAGAGCCATAGCCCCAAAAAAACGGTGTTGCAGCTTTGTCACTGACCTGAGTCCACTAGTTTGCAGAAACCATCAAAAGATGGCGTTTAGTTTTGGCATCTATTTTGATGAGAGAAATGACTTTTTATAGATCAATATCCTCCCAGCAACATTTCAATCTAAATTTCCCCTTTTTTTAAGATTGATGGTCAAAATTGATATCCCATATTTTTATCAATTGAAAAAATGATTTCTTTATTTTAAGGTGGTTTCATTGAAAACCTTAATATAGGGGTTTTACAGTATTAGTATATATATATATACTGTATATAAGGGGCGAGAAGTCCAACCACACCAGTCCCCCCTGGACCTTTGGAATATTTGACCAAATTCTGGTTCAAGGTGAATAACGTGGCAACCGCACTCATTTTCCAATGAAGAGCAAAACAACAGTATTTGATACTAAGAACTCCGCCTTTGCCGGTAAAGCCCGAATGAAAAAGGAGGAGGGGGAGCAGTAACAAGCTCACTAAAAAACCAGGGCTCAGCTGGCCCGGCTGATAGTACCCTGTAAGGGCTCCTAATCCAGGGATACAGGATGAGCAGCGTTTGTACTCCATGTTAGGAGCAGCTGCACATGGCATCTGTTCCTCATGTCAGAGGCGGCCATTTCTTTCGGAGCTAAGTCGGCCTGCTACAGAGTAGTGCTCCCAGTCTTAATGACAAAGGCAGACACATTCTACTTACCCAATCATGATGGTTGTCAAAGCTTGATACCCTAATATGATTGAGTGGAGATAAGAAAGAAGAAGATTTAATACTAATGCATGTATTTGAATACACCAAGATGATAGTGTGGTATGTTGGGGGTTGGGAGAGATAAACACTACTAAGGGAAGGGAACACAGTATCCCCCAATTTAACAAAATTGATCAGCCAACTCCAATCAACCATTTAAACAATGAGGTGGGTCCTAAATTAATTTATAGATTTAATAACTTTTCCACGTGACTAAATATATATACAGTTAAACCTGTCTATAGCAGCCCCCTCTAAATAGCGCCTTCCTCTCTATAGCGCCCAATTTCAAATACGTAGTACGATGCGATTTACATTAAAAGTGACCTGACTATAGCAGCCTATTTTGGTGAGTCCCAAGAGGGGGCGCTATAGACAGGTTTAACTGTATATATATTAATATATAGATATACACTCATGGACAAAATATAAGGAAGTGTAAAGTCTTTAATGTCGTCAGTCGTCTGCTTTTTGAAGAAAACAGAGGCAATTTTGTTCACACTTGGTTATCTTGTGTCTTCAATACAGGTGTCACTGTGTATCAAATATCTTCAAAGTTATTGTCTGAATCCCGATATATATGCTAAAAGGTACAACTTCCTTAAGTTTTGTCCATAAGTGTATATGTCAACATATTCAATTCTTAAACTCAAATATCAATGTATTTTGAATAAAGTTTAAAATGTGCCTTAAATTTATAGATAAAATGTTAGTAATATAGGTCTTATTTACATTTAAAAAAAAAAAAGAGGTTTTTAAATATTTTTTAAATGTCAATTTTTGTCTGAACTCTAGAATATAAAATCAATTAATATTTAATACCTGCTTTTAATTTCTTAATTAATACTGTTTTGTTAATTAGTGTTATTGTATTAATATGAATAGCTACTATATATAAAAATCTAAACTTTTTCTATAAAAATGCAGTGTGTCTGTCATTTTTCTTTTAAAAATCGTTAAATGTTAACACTAAAGCATAGAAGTTAGAAGTAAATCAATATATATATATGTCAAAATTAATTTGGTGTAAACAGGTTGAATTCAGTACATGGCATTTCAATATTATCGAAGTTGAATAACTAAAGATAGCTCTATTTGGCAATGAGGCCCAACTATCTCTAGATAAAGCCTTATCTTTAAATAAGGAGCTGTTAAAATGATGCTTTTACTCATATATTTCAAAATTAACTTCTAAAAAACTTTCATAGTTACATTTTAATTAAATATTATATTTATTACATATCTTTCCACTTAATTCAACTAGCGTTAGAACTTATATATTTTTATATAAATTATTATTTACTTAAAATATTTTTGAATTTTATAATATTCATTGTTTGATATTGTAAAAAATGAAAGAAAGAAAACTAATTAATTAAATCAAGTGCGCACGATACTCGATTTTTGAAGAAATGTGGTTTTGTGGGTCCCCATTTTTAAATGTTACTTAATATTCAAAACAAATAACTTACCTTCATTGAAGTAGTCACTTTTTGATATTTCATATAAAGATTGCTTGGTATCCCTTAAAAGACGTCTGATATTCTTGCAATGTTTTGCGAAAATTGAAAACTCTTGTTGTAGAGTCTTTGCCATTGAGACGAAAAAAAATGTGTAAAAACAATCTCTTTAAAGACCCATCAAAACAGACGAAAAAAATAATCCAAAAACTTTTTGGTGTTGTCAAATCACTCCGTTCTTCTTTTCCTTTTACAGCGTAATCGGGTGAAAACTTAAATATTAATATTTCAATGGCGTAAATTATTACTGTTTAAAATAAGAAAATTAAATATTTTTAATTTATCTTAGTAATTAAATATGATTATCCTCCAAAAAATTCATAAATTTCAAATAAATAATCGCAAATATATAGTCTACAATAACCATGGTAAACAAACCCATTGTTAGCTTAAAATAAATTAGATTTTCTTTTCTTAAATTTTAAACATGGATTTTTATATTATTTATTTTATATTATATTTTGATTTTCAACTCGAATGTAAAATAATTAAGAAAGCACACAAAAATCCTCTTTTTTTTTAAAGAGAGCAGGATATAATTGAAATGCCCTTGATCAAACAAGGAAGAACAAATATTCTATCAACCCTTAAAATAGGTTGATTATAAAGGTATTAATAGAATAAAATTTAAAATTCGTCACACACACACTGAGAAGCAAGTTGGTAGGTTTATAAGCAGAGAGACTACAAAAACGCCCAAAGCCACAAGCCAAAAGACCCTGCTTTTGAACTTTTTTCTTTACTTAATATCCCAGTAGAGTATTCTTATTTTTCAATAAGAAGAGAAGGCTACAATTAAAACATTCTATTAGTATACTTAGCTGATATTAAATATTTAGACAGTGTTATATATATTATTTTACAGAACACACATTTTTTATATTAATATTGTGTGGGTGAAAAAGGAACAAGAATAATAGTTTTTAAAATAATTTAGCGCTGTGTTTTTTTGGTGAAAAAATGTCCAAAAATTATATCATTCTATGTATTCAAATGAGCATCTCTTTAGCTTGTGAGTATTATATGTATTTTATTTGTTTTGTAATATTATTTTTATTTCCTTTTAAACTACACACAGTAAGTGATGATTCCAATGTTTATCTTTCTTACTTTATATTCTGTCTGTCATTTTTAAATAAATATGTAGATTCAAAAACTTATATAAAGAGAGAATTTTTTTTTTTGTAATAGACATATCAAATTTTATTTGCACATATTTTTTGTGAGTGTGTATTAGGGATGAAATATTTTTATTCTCACTGATTTGAAAGAGAATTGTTAATCAGATATGGTTGTATAATCCAAAAGTTCTCTCTCCAAAGAGCTAAGAATAATGTGTTGTGTTTCAAACGCTACGAGTGTGCTTTAGGAACTGGAAACAAATTTTGATAGGAACAGTCTGGGGGCCTAAAAACAATGCTTGTGGAGATAGAAAGTATAAGAGTCTGTTCTTAGAAGGTTGATCTAGATCGAGGACTCCCTCCCCACATGTCGGCTGTCGCACGATTTATAACACCTAACATCATTAAATAGAAAATAATTATGCTGAATTTTTAAAGCAAAGCTCAATAAGTAAGGCCAGTTGCTGTTTATCCTCTTCGCTGTGGAGCACATTATTTACATGCTCAACATTTTATGTATTTGAAAGTCTACTCAACCATAAGATGATAATTCTTATCAAGCTTTACCTAATCATGCAGCTCGCTTATTGCTTTAGATATATTTTTAGAGTTATACCTAAATATTTTTTCACAAATGCTATCTCTACTTTAGTAAGAAACTTTTAATGTATAAATGTACTTAGAATATTTCTATAATTTAAGGATATCCTATTTGAGTTTTCAGTATGCAGCTGGGGATTAATTCATTGAAAATCGCCCCAGGAATTACAGACAGGAAGGGGAGAGCACAAGAATGTAAATCTCATTCACCTAGGTTGACCCATTAATGTACCAATCAGACAAGGGGTATTCATGAAGTGTGGCGTTCTATAGCGAAGGTGGAATTGGACCAATTACCTGGGAGTCTCTAAATCTGGATAAGGTATTCATCTGACTTCAACACAAAATAGCATATTTACAGACCACTGATCTCTATCTAGTGTAATTCCAAAATGACCGTTTGCCACCACTGTGAAGGAAGGTGTCTGTGTTGAGGTGTTAATTCAAACATTCAAAAGGTATTGATATCTCAGGATTGCATCTATAAAAGTTACCTCTTCATAAACACACTGGAGCCCCAACCTGGTCACTGTGAGATTCGTACGCGTTAGGCGCTCGATCCTATAATCCTCTCTATTCGTTGTCCCACTAGGGCATCCTGAGATAGTTCGCAGTTTATGGGTGCCATGTTGTCTCCACTACTGCAACACTATCGAATGATAGTTAGAAAGATTGAGGTGCCACAGGATGATTTGACAACCATTCCTTTTCAGACCAATGATGATGCTTCTCTGAATAAAGTCTTCTGCTGAGTATACCTGTCATTCCTTTTACTCCATATTTCTTATAACGTGACTAGGTTCTTTTGGTTTAACAGCTAATAGAAAATAAGCTTCTATAATACTAGCACCTAAAACTTACAGTGTGTGTAGTTCCTGAGTGATCAGTCATGCGCATATTCACACCAAACTGGGATTATCTACATATTTGACTTTATCCTAAATATAAGTATTTACATATATAAGAAATCTTTTTAATTAAAGCAATTGCTTTTCTTTAATAATAAGAAAATCACAGTATATTTTCACAGTTAGAATTTGGTTCATTTTCGTTTTTGATTTACAAATTTAATTATATTTGGGAGTATTTCAAAATTATATATGAATAAGTAATTATAGCAAAAGAACTATCTACAATGAATGAAGATATTAAAACGCGAATGTTTCTTTTCATAAATAAATCAAACTTCTACTGTCCTTACTGCGATGAAAAAAATATTGGGAGGGCTTGACTCATCAGTGGTGAACCCTCCTAGCGGTTTCAATTTCTTTCTATAAAGATATTTCTAATACTGTGAGTATTGTTGAAATATTTGGTGATTTATGAACAATGTGTGTGTGTGCTTATAATATATATATATACAGTGTACTCCGCTTATAACGAAGTCGCATTATCCATGACAATCACTTTGTTATATCCGAAGTTTGTTATATCCGCAGTTGGAAAAAAAAAAAAGTTTTGTACCAATAATTTTATTTACTATTCAACTCAAAAGAGCAACACAAAGATCAATAACAACCTCATCAGGTGTTTTTGGAGAAGTAGTTTGTGATTTTCTTTTGACATTTAGAAGTCAGTAACAAGTGCTGAACACTCTTTTCGATGTTGTCCAAGTCTGACAGATGCCTATGAAGAGACTTGGACTCATCCTGACATTGAAGAAACAATCGCAGAGTTTGAATGCTCTCCAAGACCTCTTTTGGATGCGGAATGTGGACAATTGGGTCTACTTCTTCATCAACTTGGTCCGTTTCTTCTTCTTCTTTTGCTTGAAGAATGCTCTCGACAATTTCTACATCGGATAACATGGCATTTGTAACGACGTCATTGTCAGCGTCAGCATAAGAATCGAAATCCATCTCTAACGGTATTTTTAAAACTTCTTTCATGCGATCGAAGAGGCTTTGTTGCTCCCACATTTGTGTTGCAGGCTGTGGTGTATCCAATGGAGAACTGACATCGGACTTAATAATTCCACTATGATGCCAACAGTTGGAAATTGTCGCTGGAAGCACATCATTCCATGCTACAGATATAATGGGATATTATGTTTCTGGGCAACATCTGTCTTTTTCTTCTTCTCCACTTCAATCTCTCTTAGGATTTGCAGCTTGACTGACAGAGATAGTGAGTTTCTTGTTTGTTTTCGTTCTCCTGCCATGGTAAACGTTAATAAAATATAAGCGTTTATTAAACAATTTAATTTTGTTTAAATAATGTAAAAAAAATACTTATAATATGTTTGCATATTTTAAAATTGTATATTATTAACTTATTTGTTGTGTATCATTAAATTTGTGTCATTCACACGTTGTAATTTGATATATATTATGCATAATATATTAGTCAATTATAATGGTAAATGAGAAAACTTCGTTATAAACGGATAAAATAAAAATTTATACATGCAAATCACTTCGTTATAAGCGAAAATTCTTTATATCCGACTTCGCAATATCCAGAGTTCTTTTAATGGTTTAAGCCCTTCTTTTCTTTCGTGCAGACAATTTCATTCGCTATATGCGGAATTTCGCTATAACCGACTTTGTTATAAGCGGAGTACACTGTATATGTGTGTGTGAAAAAAGAAAATAAAAAATATTGAAGTTATATATACCAAGATAAAACCCTACCACCATATAAATTATATACATCAGAAATACATTGGGGGTGGGCCAGAAAATAAAATACATTTTAAATAAAGTATATTGCGCCTATAACTCTCAGATGATAAATAATTTAAAATTATATACAGAATAAACTCTAAAACAATATTCGAAGTTTCAAGTTAGCAAAACTTTCAACCTCGAAGAGAATGTATATATATGGTAATTTAAACCAACAACCCCATACTGTCTATATAACTTGTAATAAGATTGTCATGTTGTATATAGAAACACATCTATAAATAATTATGCGCATGATTAATCTGTGTTATTGCATCACCTATGTAATGTTATTTGTACAAAGTGGATAAATAAATAAAATCTGTAATAGATTTAAGAGTTGAGCTAAAGCAGAGATCGAGCATAGTATCGCCAAAACAACAGAGTCATAAATCAGGTAGATTCACAGTTCCCACGACAGGCCACCCACACTGTCACATGTGGTGGAATGCAGAGACCCCTCTCACACCTGGACAGGTAAAGGCGCCCTTTCTCAAACGCCCCTGTCACATAAGGTCACCCCGTCTTTAACCTATAAATCATCACCTTACAGTCTCTTGACAGCTCAGACAGTTCAGTTCAGTTCAGTTGAGTTTAGTTCACCCTTAGTGCAAGCCGCGTCGGTCGTATGTTATGTCGATCTCATCCAACATGTAATTAGGAAGAACTCGTCTATCTCCATCTTGCGCTTCTAGCTCAGCTTTTATCTGTTACGGAACTTTCTTAGTGCAACTGTGTCTCCGTTTTTTGTGTGGATATCCCCAAGCTTTTCCACTCTGCCTCGACCACGACTGCCTGTATTTTGTGAGAACTTTTAAAGGTCTTCCAAGGTGCAGAGAGGTACTGGAAAACTCTACATCCTGACTGTTCCTCTTGGTCAACACAGTACAACAAGAGCTACCAGGACTTCAACAACTTATTTCAGTAGTCGACAGGATCTCTACAAAAGCTACTGGAATTCTCCTCTCATTACATATATATATTATTAAAAAGGCATATATTGGATAAAAATATCTTTTATTTTACCAATGATATATTGATACAATATATGCCATTTTAATTAAAGATTTATTTATGGATTACTCTATTTTCAATTAATATATATATATATATACACTGCGTGACATTGAAAATGGAACACCAAGAAATAGTGGCCAGAAAGTGATGAAACTCGGCAGACAGAGAGAGACAGGGACGAACAATAAGTGATCTTTATTTCAAAATGATAGTCATAATACAGAGCGAGAACGGCGTCGGCTTAGTAGCAAGTAGGACCACCGCGGACGGCGATGCACGCAGCAACACGTCTAGGTAGAGAGTCAATCAGAGTACGGATGGCGTCCTGAGGGATGGCTCTCCATTCCCTCTCAACCATTTGCCACAGTTCGTCTTCTGAACGCGGCTGTGGCAAGGCATGCAAACGGCGTCCAATGATGTCCCAGACGTGCTCGATTGGTGAGAGATCAGGAGAGTACGGTGGCCAGGGAAGCATCTGTACATCTTGCAGAGCTTGTTGGCTAATGCGAGCAGTGTGCGGTCGGGCGTTATCCTGCTGATAAAGGACATTGGGTACCCCCTGAAGGTAGGGGAGTGTCACCGGTCGCAGCACATCATCAACGTATCGTTGGGCCGTCATAGTGCCCTGAATACGAAGTAAAGGTGACCTGGAATCATACGCGATTGCGCCCCAAACCATGATTCCACGTTGTCGCACGGTGGGGCGTTCCACAATTGCTGCCGGATTGGACCTTTCTCCACGTCGACGCCACACGCGTACACGGCGACTATCACTGGACAAGCAGAAACGCGACTCATCTGAGAACACGACCCTGTGCCATTCCGTCATCCACGTCGATATAGCCCGGCACCATTCCAAACGTTGGCGCCTATTCGGTGGGGTCAATGGCAGTCTTCTTAGCGGACGGCATGAGTGCAAGCCATTAGCAAACAATCGACGGGAAATTGTGCTGGTCGAGATGGAATGATCTAGGGTGTCTTGCACATGTTGCAGGATGGCGGTACAAGTGGCTTGTGGGGCCGCCACTGCTTGTCGAAGGATACGCCGATCCACACGTGCTGACGTCACTCTGGTTGCACCGACATTCCTATAAATTGCCACATTTCCTTGTTCCAACCATCTTCTCCACAGTCGGTGCACCGTGGACGCACCAAGGTGTGTATCAGCTGCGATTTGACGTATGGACCAACCTGCCCTTTTCAGTCCGATCACCATGCCCCTCGTAAAAGCGTCTGTCTGCTTGAACTGCCTCCGTTTACGATGACCTGGCATTCTCTGTTATTACACGTGTCTTTTGACACAAGAACAAAATTTCTACAATGATTTTCCTTGAAAAAATAACGACACGAATACTGTCCTTTCTGCAAGTTCCTTCCCTTATATCTTACTCCATGTGCGCACGAGAGCTGCGCATTTTACATCATTTGCATAACTCGGTTAGGCGCGTCTACTCTGAAATTTGCATAATTTTCTGGCCACTATTTCTTGGTGTTCCATTTTCAATGTCACGCAGTGTATATATCGTCCCTACAACTGCAAACTATCGAATGTGAAAAATTCAATTTTGAAGGAGAGAGAAATGAAGAGACCATGTGGCCTACCCTCAGTAGAGGAAGGCATTGAAGGAGGGAGAAATGAAGAGACCATGACATGGTCTCTTCATTTCTCCCTCCTTCAATGCCTTCCTCTACTGAGGGTAGGCCACATGGTCTCTTCATTTCTCTCTCCTTCAAAATTGAATTTTTCACATTCGATAGTTTGCAGTTGTAGGGACGATATGGTAATTTAAACCAACAACCCCATATTGTATATAACTTATATCAAGATTTTCATGTTGTACAATAGAAACACATCTGTAAATGATTATACGCATGATTGACATGTGTCATTACATCACATATGTAATGTACTTTGTACAAACTGAGGACAAATAAATCAAACTCTGTAATAGATTAAGAGTTGAGCTAAAGAGATAGAAGTCAAAAACGTCTAAATTCGAGATAGATGAAAGCCACAAAACAACATCTAAAGATAGATTGGAAGCTGTCAGGACGGCGCCAGTGTACAGTTTCGCCAGACGATCCGCGCCCCTGTCGCATATGCTGTAATGCAATACTTCTTTTCTCGGAGGAGATATATAAAGCCTCCCCCGTCTTAGCCAAAAATAAGTCACTTGACAGTCAGTTCACCATCAGCGGAAGCCCACGTCAGTTGTCACCAAGGTCCTCCTCATCCACCATGTAGTCAGTAAGAACTCTTCTATCTCCATCTTTCGCTCCTAGCTTAACTTTTATCTGTTCACGGAACTTTCTTAGTGCAACTGTGTCTTCGTTTTTTGTATGGACATTCCCAAGCTTTCCACTCTGCCTCGACCACGACTGCCTGTACTTTGTGAGAACTGTTAAAGGTCTTACAAGGTGCAGAGAGGTACTGGAAAACTCCACATCCTGACTGTTCCTCTTGGTCAACACAGTATAGCGAGAGTTGACAGGGACTCACACCATAGTTTAAGTCGACTGGACTACCTCATCACAGATTTAGTCGACAAGATTCTACAAGAGGCTACCCGGACTACATCACATATATATATATATATATATATATAGTGTAGAAACTATATAACAAAATTATAACAGTGATTCTAATTTTAAAAACTTAAGGAGCAAACTGATAATAATGATAACTTATATCAGTTAGATTTGATTAGATTAGCAAGCTAAATCTAAATTAATTATAATAATAAATAGTTATTTAATTTTATAGTCCAGTTTTGTATTAAGATTATCTTCACTATTATGATCATTTAAATACAAATTATAAAATTTGTAAAATGTTATTAATTTGTAGATAGAGAGAGAAAAAAAAAAAAATCCTTTACTTCTATTACATCCTCAAGTTAATTATATATTTATAATTAATAACAATAAAAAAAATTAACAAAGTAACGTCTATTACATCGGCTTTTACACGTCATTCAGACATACTCTAATCCTATATATAGAATAATCGAAGAGATAATATATATAATAGTTAGAAAAAAGAGAGAAAGACAGAACCATGCACTTTTAATCAAACTAATAATAAGGAAAAAAAACAAAAACAAAAAAGAGTTTTATAAAGAAGGTAGATAAGATTGTTAGTATATATATATATTTTTTTTATGATTTTATATTTTATCCTTTTTTTTTTTTTTTAAAGATTTTTAAAGGTTTTTTTATTTTATAATATGATTATAAATAGTTGTATTTAGTAATATATCTATAGTATGAATTAACATTTGTTATAAGTTTGGATATTATGTTTTGAAACCCTAATGGTAGACCAGACATACACAAAAAACTTTAAATTGAAATAAATTGGAAAAAGAGATCTGCTGGAACGGGGATCATCAGATAAAATTCCAGCGGGTTGAAAGGGGTTGAAATGTCGCTGGAATTTTATCTGATGATCCCCGTTCCAGCAGATCTCTTTTTCCAATTTATTTCAATTTAAAGTTTTTTGTGTATGTCTGGTCTACCATTAGGGTTTCAAAACATAATATCCAAACTTATAACAAATGTTAATTCATACTATAGATATATTACTAAATACAACTATTTATAATCATATTATAAAATAAAAAAACCTTTAAAAATCTTAAAAAAAAAAAAAAAAAGGATAAAATATAAAATCATAAAAAATATATATATATATACTAACAATCTTATCTACCTTCTTTATAAAACTCTTTTTTTTTTTTTTTTTCCTTATTATTAGTTTGATTAAAAGTGCATGGTTCTGTCTTTCTCTCTTTTTTCTAACTATTATATATATTATCTCTTCGATTATTCTATATATAGGATTAGAGTATGTCTGAATGACGTGTAAAAGCCGATGTAATAGACGTTACTTTGTTAATTTTTTTTATTGTTATTAATTATAAATATATAAATAACTTGAGGATGTAATAGAAGTAAAGGATTTTTTTTTTTCTCTCTCTATCTACAAATTAATAACATTTTACAAATTTTATAATTTGTATTTAAATGATCATAATAGTGAAGATAATCTTAATACAAAACTGGACTATAAAATTAAATAACTATTTATTATTATATATATATATATATATATAGTGTAGAAACTATATAACAAAATTATAACAGTGATTCTACTTTTAAAACTTAAGGAGCAAACTGATAATAATGATAACTTATATCAATTAGATTTGATTAGATTAGCAAGCTAAATCTAAATTAATTATAATAATAAATAGTTATTTAATTTTATAGTCCAGTTTTGTATTAAGATTATCTTCACTATTATGATCATTTATATTCAAATTATAAAATTTGAAAAATGTTATTAATTTGTAGATAGAGAGTGAAAAAAAAATCCTTTACTTCTAATACATCATCAAGTTAATTATATATTTATAATTAATAACAAAAAAAATTAGCAACGTAACGTTTTTGCATCGGCTTTTACACGTCATATAGACATACTCTAATCCTATATATAGAATAATCGAAGTGAGAATATATATAATAGTTAGAAAAAAGAGAGAAAGACAGAACCATGCACTTTTAATCAAACTAATAATAAGGAAAAAAAAAATTTTGTAAAGAAGGTAGATAAGATTGTTAGTATATATATATATATTTTTATAATTTTATATTTTATCCTTTTTTTTTTGAAAAGATTTTTTAAGGTTTTTTTTATTTTATAATATGATTATAAATAGTTGTATTTTATTTTATTTTATTTGACATATCGGACGCGATATCCCAGCTCGGGATACTTGCGCCTAAATACATTTTAGCAGATTATATACAATTCATTTTATACAACACAATAACCGGACTAAAAACACAATTAAAACTTAAACGATGGCACTCTAAAAACAGAAGAGAAAATCCAAAATGGATTATTTTATCAACCTATATACAACTCAATAACCGACTAAAAACAGAATTAAGACTGAAACGATGGTTTTCTCAAACAGAAGAGAAAATCCAAAATAAATTATTTTAGCAACCTATATACAATTCAGTATATACAACACAATAACCGGTTAAAAACACAATTAAAACTGAAACTATGGTTTTCTCAAACAGAAGAGAAAATCTAAAATGAACTTACAAAAACCATTGAATTTTACATAAGTGTCTTTGTTATATACAAATTCGCAAACCTCTTCGATGGGATAAAAGTGATTACTTCTGTAGCTGTGGAATATCGGACATTCCATCAATAAATGCATTGAGTCTTGGTTTTCTTTTCCACAGAAACAGCTAGGATCATCCGTTGCCCCGATTTTCGACAGAAATTCTCCAAAATTACCATGACCCGTGACGAACTGTGAGTTATAAAAATTCGGACGAAAATAGAAAGGAATTCCAAATGGGAAAAATTTTCTGAATGTTTCATTAGTGTTAGCTATTGTTTCAGCCATTTTTGATTCTATGTAGTTATGAATTATAGTCGGGGCATGCGGTCTGAATACGTTAATTTCTTCTTTTGATAAATTGGCCAAATCGTATTTTATTATCAACGATTCTATTTGATCTGTGAGAATAGGTATTTTTGCCAAACTATGAATACAATTTGATGAGGTCGTTTTATAGGCTCTCACTACCCAAAGAAGAATCTGATATTGCTGAGAGTTTAATCTTTGCTTACTTCTTTTATTAATAAATTTATACCATATTTCAGATCCATAGGTTAGTATTGGCCTGAAAAGAGTTTTATATAAAATTAATCTTTTTTTAGCATCCAATCCCCACATCTTCCCACAGAGTGAAAATAAAAGATTTTTCATACGGTTGATTTTACAAAGAATATCATTAATGTGGGGTGTGAAGTTAATTTTTGACTTAATTCTGTGATTAGAAAATTTTATCCCTAAAATTTTTACTTCTTCCACTGGTTTTATTATGAAATTTGGAGTTCCCATTGGAATATTTTGTTTGCCGTGCATATGTATTAAGCCGGTTTTCTCCGGGCTTAGCTTTAGCTTATTTCTTGTACACCATTGTATTACATAATTTAAAGTTCTTTCTGTTTCATTTTTTAACCCTTCTATGGTCTTGTGCCAGCAAACAATCGAAACATCATCCGCATAACAGATTATTTCAGAATTTGGGGATGCGAAGTTGATCAACAAATCATTCAGGACTATATTCCACAATAAAGGTGATAATGGTCCGCCTTGAGGACATCCCTTTGATAAATATTTAGAAATTGTTGTATTCGAGAAGGTGAGACTTGTTTTTCTTCTCCGATTTAAAAATGATTGGATAATTTTTATAAGAACTGCTGGGACGTGGTCTTCGTCCATTCTTTTTATTAAGGCAGGCCACCACGCATTATCAAATGCACCACTTATATCAATGGCGATCAATGCGACCAATTCGTTTTGTTTGTGTTTCAGTATGGTCTCGGTTATTTTGTCCAATGCCGTTATTGTAGATTTTCTTTTCGTAAATCCATGTTGTCTATGGCTCAGTAAGTTATTATGATTATAATAATTGAGTATTTTATTTTTAATGATCGTTTCAAATATTTTTGAGAAATTTGATGTTAGTGAAATTGGGCGATAGCTATTAATTGCTTCGTAGTCAGCTTTTTGCGGTTTCGTAATAATTTTTAATACCGAATGTTTCCAGCTTTCAGGATAGTAACCCAGCACCAGACACTCATTAAAGAGTTTGACTAAACTGGGTAGGATTGATAATAATGAGTGCTTAATCATATAATTACTCACGTTATCTGGACCAGGAGCCTTTCTGATATTAAGATTCGAGCACAAATCCTTTATTTCCTTTTCAGTAATAAAAATGATTTCCCTGTTGGTAAAACTTGGGATGTGATTTCTAATTAAAGTGTGTTCTTCATTGTCCAACCGCACATCATCATCAGGAAAAAATGCTGTTAGCATTTCCTTCATCTTTTGCTCTCTCATGCATTCTGCAGTTTTATTCAGTAATGGTATGCCCACTTGAATATCGGCCGATCTTAACCGTTTAAAAATCCTGTATGCATTCCCGAAAGCATTCGTAGACTCATTTTCTTCAATAAATATTTTCCATGACGTCTTTTTTGCTCTATTGATGGCTCTTAAGTATTTATTTCTTGCCGCTCTGTAAATACTCGGATTCAGGTTACCCCCTCTATAATACAAATTCCTGAGAAAATGTAAATGTTCTTTTAATTGATCAAGCTCTTTATTCCACCAATTTTTGGAAGTAGTCGTGTTTATAGAGGTGTGGTGCTTGACGTCGAGAGAAGAGTATGCAGCTTCAATTACTAAATTTGTCAATTTGTTTACCACATTATCAATATCTTCACAATTGACAATGTGCTTAGAAGCTGAATTTAAATCCAGTAAATCCGAAGGCGAAATACTCTCAGCAAATTTGGTCCAATTCGCCGATTTTTCTCTGAATTTCCATGTCGATGTCTGTCTATTATTGTTTGCCAAGTTTATCATATTGAAGATATCAAAAAGTATTGCCAAATGGTCTGAGGTAACAGAAAGTGCTGAGGTTCTCCAGTTATGTATAAGACCAATGGAATGTTTATTAGAAATTGTCAAGTCGATTATACTAGCATTTCTGCAAGTTGGGATTTTAAGATTATGAACAAATAGATTCTGCTCCTCGATAATAGACTTTAGAATGTATCCGTTTTTATTTGTCGTTGAATCGAACCAGAGTGGATGTCTTGAATTGAAATCTCCACAGAGGATAATTGGGAGTTGACCAAAGGCCTCAAGTATTTCTGAGATGAATTGGACATGAAATGCAGCCATTGATTTTGGGTGTATGTAAATATTGGCAATAACTATTCTTTTCCCGTTGAAATAGAGAGAGATCGCTGTACAGAAGGAATTTGTAAACCTGCTAATTTTCTCATATATTATGTTGCGGTTCAAAATAATAGTAGCAGTATAAATTTGCCTATCTGTGCTAGAATATACTATTCGTGAATTCTTGCCAAATTTCACTGTATCATTGCACATGTATGGTTCTTGTAGAAATATGATGTCAGGAAGATCGTCTGCGATTGTCACACCTAACTCACTAGTTGCCATCATACTTTTCCTTGCATTAAATTGTATACATCTGATATTGTTATCATTCATCTGAATGGTATTGAGTTCTTTGTATTACTATTTCCATCTGGGTTTTGTACAGGGGACATTCGCTGGAGTTCGCCTTGTGATCAAGAGACCTTCCATTCTTGTACCTCGGGTGTTTAGCGCAGTTGAAACAATTTTGTTTACGCGAACACTCATGATTTCCCGCCGCGCCGCATATTAGGCAAATCTTTTCATGGGAGCATTCGCTGATTTTATGTCTTGGATTAAACTCAAAACATTTCTGGCACTGCCTAACTAATACTTTGTCGTGTATATGGCATCTCTCACAGTCGGTATAGATAAAATTACCCTTCTTCCTTAAGGTTTGATACACTCGTGGAGAAACTCGCAGCACTACATTGTGGTGAGAGGTATTGGATTTCATGGGGAACAGCACTCGGATTTCATTCTCTAGTCCACTCAAATCAGGATTCATGGTACATATGATTGGTATTAAATTATTAACTTCCGTTAATTTACTGACATTTTTTATAATAATTGTTGGGTCTCTAGGTTGCGGGGTAAAAATTTTACTATTTGCTTTCAATTCCGCCGCCATGCTCAGTTCCTTTAACAAGTGTTTAGCCTCTTCGTCGCTAGGAGTTTTTATTACTACTGCATTTTTGGTGTTAATAATTTTATTAATTCGTATCCCACTACCGTTTTCTCGTAACTTTTTTATATTAGTTGAAATTGCCTGAGCTATGTTGTTAATAGGCTCATTATTTAGAGGAACTGCGAGCAGTGTAGCTTCAGTGTTTAAGGTCCGTTGTCTTTCCTCAATAAATTTCTGTGTATGATCTCTCTGTGTAACTTGGGCATAAGATAATCCTTTCGAGGAGATCACGCTTCGAATATCACCGAGCTTCTCTTCCACTATGTTGCCGACGGTTTCCTTCATCTGTGCCAAAAGGTTCTCGTTATCCGATTCAACCATAGAAGAAATTCCATCTTTCGTTTGTTTTAACATAGTCGAAAGATATGATAAATCATTTTTAGTCAAATTTTTTTGATTTTGTTGAAATTTATTCTCAAAGTATGCAAAAATTTCATCCAGTTTCAAATTTAGTAACCTAACCATAGAATTCATATTTAATCAAAAGAGAAACAATTCGAACTATATATAAAAAAAAGCAAGGTAAAATTAAATAGCAAAACAATAAACCGATTTAAAACATTTCAAGATAAGCATTTAGAAAATAAATTAAGAAATTTAGGCAGTGTTTACTATATCTATATAGTATGAATTAACATTTGTTATAAGTTTGGATATTATGTTTTGAAACCCTAATGGTAGACCAGACATACACAAAAAACTTTAAATTGAAATAAATTGGAAAAAGAGATCTGCTGGACCGGGGATCTTCAGATAAAAGTCCAGCGACATTTCACCCCTTCTTTACTATGTCATAGATCTCTTTTAAACCGGATTTTATGTGTTAATATTAAGTTGTCTCAGTGAAATATTTAAATGAACATATATAACAGATACAAGTGTTAACAAATTCAAACTGTAAACCTACCTCGACCGCGGCGTCCTCCATTGTGAATATCTATTTCTGGCTGACACATGTTGCGGGGGGGGGGGGGGGACATTTCAAATTTAGACCATTTATTCAGAATTTTTTGAACAACAAGAAAATTAAAGAAGAAAGGAAAAATAGTTAAGGGAAGAAAGTTGAATTTCATAATCTTTACAGCTAGTTATATCAAAATAACTGATTCAACACTTATTCATCTTTTAATATTCCTTTAAAAAGGCAAATTATAAGAGTTTAATAAAGCTATTAATTGTGCAAATTCACCTTTATTTAACTTCCATTTTCCTCCCCAGAAATTGGAGATTAAACAAAATGAACTATATACTATAACACTTTAAAAATCTTGTGAAAAAATCTTTTAATCGGTTATTTAATCAAAGTTTAATTAACTGTTAAAGATTATAAATTTGTATTAGTTATTATTAAGAGAAATTATAGAAAGTTGATTTCATAAATGGATATTTCCATTTATTTTTTTTTAAATATTTTATAATTGATATACTGTTGAAATATTTTACTTGTTTGATACTAAATTTGTTTTTAATAAATTCCATGTTTAAATTTTTAACATCTTCTATGAAATTATCTAATATATTATCTATATAGATAATACCGTAACAGAGTTTTCCATTGTAAAGTCCTGAGCTATCTCCTCCGAAGATTCTGAACTACACATAACGATCTATATACCAAAATTTTCGTTATTTTTTTCTTCATATGATAGGCCTGTTTTTATTTTCCTAATGTTAACAGTTATTTTTATTTTTCAATTTAATCTATTTTACAATCGTAGATTTTTTGCATTTATCATCATCATTTTTTTGTTTTGAAATGCGTTCTTTTGTCTTATTACTACAACCAATCGTGATGAAACTTTGGGAAGATGTTTAGTATACTACCGGGATGGTTTCTGGCTAATTACTCTTTAGAAATAACCTTTCGTTGCATTTTTATTTACGATAAAACGTAGATTCACTCGCAATCAGCGCCCCCTCGCGGCAGACGTATGGCCTTAAATAGCCTCGCATGATCTTATTTGTAACTTCAAGCTTAGCCTATACGTTAGGTACGCAGCTTTGTACCCCCTCAACCTAGGTTCGAGGCTCAGAGTGGGTGTTTTTTTTTTCTTTTCTTTTATATTATTGTAGCAAATTATTAAAAATATTATTTTATTTAAAATGTAGGCTTTTTAAAATAAAAATTAACATACACAATTTTTTAATAATATTTGTAACAAACCTAGGTTCGAGGCTCAGCGTGGGTGTCTTTTTTATTTTCGTTTCTTTTATATTATTGTAGAAAGGTCTGTTTTTACAGCATTATTATATTTTGATTGGTTTATTTTAAATATGTTTGTTATGAAGGCTCTATGTAATACTATTAAGAGCTCATTTTACATTTTAAACACCTAAGCCCCCCTCTTTTTAATATTGTAGCAAAGTATTAAAAGTATTATTTTATTTTAGATGTTTGCCATGAAACTTTGGGAAGTTGTTTAGTATACTATCAGTACGATTTCTGGCGAATTATTTTAGAATAATATTTATAACAATAATTAGAGCGAAATTAGGACATAGTTATTATATTCTGTGTTTGTGCATATATTAATATTTAACAGAAAATGTTAGAACGTTCTATTAGAATATCTCGAAAACAAAAAACAATACATATAAACGAGTTCACTGACATTTATTAATGCAGTGATTATAATCAATGATTACAATGAAGGGCTATATTATCGATATATATATAAAATCTCTTTCAAATTTTAACGTAACGTTCCATTCTCAATCCCGTAGGGCTTTAGATCGGCTAAAACATTTTTATCTTTATAAGTGAATATTAACTTTACTGTACTGAATAGTTTAGTATAATGTTAATTTAACATATTACAATTTAGCCACAGCAACGCGTAGCCGGGTTCGCTATTTATAATATATATTTCTGATTAATTTGATTATTATTATAATTTGTAAGTACTTTGTTATAGTTTTTCATTTAAATAGAGCTCAATTTTTGTGTATGTTTTCTATTTGCAGTATCTTTCCTAATGTCTTTGGCAACGTTTTTTATTCTCATAAATAGGCTGAGGTTATATTATTTTTCGAATTGTAGATTGAATCATTACTTTTATTCTATAATAATTATCTTTTATAAGTGTTTGTTATAGTTTTTCATTTGAATTTAGCACAATTTTTGTATCTGGTTATCTTTTTTGGCATCTTTTCATCTCTCTTTGGCATCTTTTTTTTTCTCATTAATAAGACCTAATCCAAATAATTTAATACTGTGTGACGTTTCAGCAACAGCATCAGACAAAAGAATAAATGAACTAAAGAATAAAATCTCATTTTTTCTTTTGTCTGATTTTTGTGTCTGATTTTCTTTTTTACAGTATCTTTCATAATGCCTGATTTGATTACTTGATCTGTTATAGTTTTTCATTTAAATTTAGCTCCATTTTTGTGTCTGTCGTTTTTTTACTTCTCATAAATAGGCTGATGCTGTATTTGTGTACTCAATTGTTGCTTTTTGTGTCTGGTTTCTTTTTTGCAGTATTTTTTGGAATCCTTTTTTTTTCATCAATTGTTTCCTCACATGCTTGGAATTTTCTTTTTATGCCTGTCCTGGCTTTCAGTTTTATAGTTTTCCTCTGCTTGGTTCTTATTTTACCTTTTTTTCAGCGTCTTCTGTCATGCCTCGAAAAGGCCGTGGAAGACTCACTCCCCTAACAGCTAGGCGTGCTAATATGACTCGCCGCAGACACAAAACCCCAATTGCTATTTCTCTTGTTTACTTTTTTACCAATGCCTATAATTTTTCACCTGAAAGATTTTTTATTTTATTTGTTATTCAATAAATTATTATCACTTATTTTTGGTCTTCTTTTTACTTACTTATTTTACTGGGGGTTGGTGGAAGGATGGTCTAAGCCGTTGGTTTTCGACCGCTACGACCCGGGTTCGATTCCCGCATTGGGCACTTTTTTCTGAAAAATAAAAAAAAAATGCTCCAATGGCTTCCGATTCTTGCAAAAGTCCAACCCCACCAGCAAGCGCAAGTAATCAAACGGGGCTCTGGCACATTTGTAAATGCAAAGTCGAACTGCTTTTCACATGTTTAGACATGTGGTGTACTTACAGTTAAAGCAGTCGCCTACTCTACCCACCATGATTATCAAGGCCTGTACCACGTGTACTAGGGATAAGCAAAAAAAAAATATTTTACTCATTGATCTATACATACAATTATTTGCATACAATTATTTACATACAAATATATGCATACAATTATATACATACACTTTTCTACATTTTTGCACTCTGCAGTCTAATATGTTGTTAATAATAGGGGTTTTAGACAAATATCAACTGTTGAAATTTGATTTTCCAAAATAGTTGAATTATCGAAAGTGTCGAATTAGTTTGTCATATGATAGGCCGTAGGTCGAGACATCCAAAAATGGTCGAATTATCGTGTTTTGAATTAATTAGATTATATTGTATATATAAAAATATAGAATTGTTGTTTTTAATGAGGTCTTTTAAATGAATTTATTCCTTTAATATGTTGTCATATCTGCAATTTTTTTTCATTTCCAAAATATTTATTTACACTTTCACCAATGCCTATAGGATCTTTGCGATGGAACAGGTATGGTGTTCTAGCGCATGTGCTCTCATGTCCTTGAAGCACATATACTGACAGTACCCAAAGTTGAACACACTGTATAATGTCTGAAATATATGACTATAAAGAGGGCTCAAGGCCAAACCTTTGCTACAAGAGCCTGTGTTTACGCACAGACGACTTTATGTGACTTTTTCAAGTGTGCGAACTTTGGATAGCATACATGTAAAGTTGAACCCAAGTATATATAAAATGTAGTTTTTAATGAGGTCATTTAAATGAATTCCTATTATAAATCGTCTCCTCTGAAATATAGTTTGTAAATTTATATTCTGATTTATTTTATCCTTTTTTTTTTCATTTCCAGAATATATATTTACACTTTTCACCAATGCCTAAAGTTTTTCACCTGAAAGAAAAAAAACTCCGCCTTTGCCGGTCCCAAGCCAGGATGAAAAAGGAGGAGGGGGAGCAGTAACAAGCTCACTAAAAAAACCTGGGCTCAGCTGGCCCGGCTGATAGTACCTTGTAAGGGCTCCTAATCCAGGGATACATTCTTTTGGAGCTAAGTCAGTGGCCTGCCACTGAGTAGTGCTCCCAGTCTTGATGAAAAAGGCAGACGCATTCTACTTCACCCAATCGTGATGGTTGTTAATTTCAAGCTTTACAAGCTTGACACTCTAATATGATTGAGTGAAGATAAGAAAGGAGAAAAAATATTTTTTGTATTTTTTTTTGGCAATAATCTATTTATTATCAATTTATTTGATTTTGGTCTTTATTTATTATTCCCCTGCTCTATACATACATTTTGTACATTTACAATGTCAGCCATTTTCTCTGTAATACCTTTTTAGCAGTGAAGTTATATTTGAGCAACAAACAATTGTTGAAATTTAAAATGGTCGAATTATCGATAGTGTTGAATTACACTTTGTTATATGATAGGCTGTAGGTCAAGACAACAAAACATGGTCGAATTATCGAGGTTATATTGTATATATAAAACTAGAAATGTAGTTTTAATGAGGTCCTTTAAATATTTTCATTCCTTTTATATGTTGTCTTATCTGCGATATAGTAGCATTTTTTGCAATTTTATTTGCTGATTTGTGTCATTTTTTCACTCAAAATATATTTATTTAAACTCTTCAACTAATGCCTATAGTTTCTTTCCTGAAATTGCTTAGCAAACATGAGTTGGTTGTATTGTTATGCTTCGGAGATATTTTAATCCTAAGCAGGGTCTTTACGAATGGTATACGTATGGTTACACAGTGCATGTGCTCTCATGTTCTTGAAGTAGTGTAGATGTGTTGTTTGCACTTTTATTTTCTGATTTGTTAGTATTTTTCTTCTTTTTTCATTTTAAATAATTTTTTAGTATAGTGAAGATAATCTTAATACAAAACTGGACTATAAAATTAAATAACTATTTATTATTATAATTAATTTAGATTTAGCTTGCTAATCTAATCAAATCTAATTGATATAAGTTATCATTATTATCAGTTTGCTCCTTAAGTTTTAAAAGTAGAATCACTGTTATAATTTTGTTATATAGTTTCTACACTATATTAATTCATATGAGCTTGCTCTATGATATATTTTTATATATAACATAATATACAAATTAAATTATATTAGATATTCTAATATAAATAAATCTTCATACAAATTTTAATTATCTTTCATTGTTTGATTATTAAAAAGTAAATTATAAAAGTAATTTTAGAAAAAATAACTTCAGAACTTTTGTTTTTTTCAGTGTTTAGTTAGTTTAAAGATGTTTTTTTTTATTAGTTATTCTTAAAAATATAACAGATAACAAACAGTAATATCTATATATTTATAGATTAATTATTCAATTTATTACAAATTTTATCACCACAAAAACAATTAAGAAAAATATATTTAAAAATTCATAAGAATAACAAACTAAAAAAACTAAAAAAAACTACAAACATATTAGTGTTAGCACCTCTTTTATGTTAATTTAAACTCGCTAAGAATTGCCTAAGAAAAAATTGTCAAACTTGTCCCTCTCTTAAGAACAATGACACTTTTCAAACAACTAGTTGTAAATTAGTGAATACTATTTATAAATTAACATGCCAAATTTGTCAACTATCATATATAGGACAAACTTGTAATCCATTAAATATACGAATAAACCTACATAGAAACCACGCTAAAAAATCAATTGGTAATATATATGAAAGAACACAATCAATTACATACTTTTAACAACTTTAAGATAGAAATACTAGACATATGTCAAAACAAAAAACAACGACTATTATTAGAAAACAACTACATTTATAAACACAACACATTATTCCCTTATGGACTTAACGACGAATTAAACTACACATACAAACCACAAACAGAAGAAATTTCAACCTATGAAATCAGCTGCAAATACAAAAAAAATGAATTTAAAACTAAACCTAATAAAACTAGAGGTAAAACTACCAATAAATTAGGTTACATTGAATTTGAAGAATTACTGGACCCAAAACAAATGTACACTAACAACTTCGTCGATAAATTTATTAAAATATTATTTAAACTAAATAATAATAAATTTATCAAACTCATAGAATATATTAAAATTCATAATCTGACTAACAGATTAATAGATATCACACACGACATCTTTAAATACAGAAAAATTAAACAAGCTACTAATAACATTAATATTATCATTAAATTTAATAACAATTTATTTAATCATATTAAATTTAATGATATTTTTAATAACCAAATCATCAATAATCTTTTCCCTATAAAAAATTTAAATTTCAAAACAATCTGGAGGTACAACAAAAATATAGGTAATTTAGTTTGCAATTATAACCAATTTATTAATAATTTGGCAAATTTTAAAAAAATTAAATGTAATTGCAACAACTATATTGATAAATATAAGTTCTCAGGTCATATATTAACTAGCAATTTTTCTTTTTTAAATCCAGAATATCAGGAAATTTTAAATAAAGGGTATAAATATATACCTCAAATTAAACACAATTATAATAATACAATTAAATCTATATTAAAAGATATAGATATTTTCATAAATAAAACTAGTATAAAATACAGTATTCCAGAATTTACTTTTCTGGAATGGAAACATAATATAAAAAAGGAAATTATAAATTATTATAATAATACACTTAAATACACAAAACCTAATTCAGACATTCCTTCTTTTAAAGAAAATATAATTAATTTACAGAAGGACTATATTATCACTCCTATAGATAAATGTTCCAATAATTTATCTTTAATTTGTAAAAATCTATACCACGATATACTAAAAAAGGAAATTGATAATAATCATAAATACACTTTTGCTAGAACTACAGGCACAAAAATCAAAAAAGACATCAAAAATGTTGAAAATTCACTAAAAATTTATAATAACCACAAAAATCCAAACATACCAAAGTTCTATATAATTCCTAAACTACACAAAAAACCTATTTCTTTCAGAACAATCACATCTGGTATAAATTCAGTCATAAAAAATATTGATATACAATTAGCTTCAACACTACAATTTATTATAAATAAATTAACTAATAAATATAATTATAAATTTATCGACTCAAATAAAAAAATCATTAATTATTTAATGAACAATTGGACAAACATTGAAACAGTACACACATTTGACTTTGAGGACCTATATTCTAAAATAAATTTAAGAGATCTAAATAATAAAATAACCAATTTATTTAATGAATTCATTAATGACAAAACTTTCTACATTAAAATTATTCATAACAGATATAAAACAATTAAATTAGATCTTAAAACAGCAAAAACTCTACTGGAAACATTTTTAAATTTTAACTATATAGAATTTAAAAATAAAATATATATTCAATCAGAAGGCGTTCCCATGGGAACTTCTTCTAGTCCTTTATTAGCCAATCTAATATTGTTCTGGTACGAAAGAGAATACTTTCTACAAAATAATATTAATTGGCAAATATTCCGATATGTAGATGACATAATAATATTTAATAATCCACAGTTTAAAAAATTAATACCTGAAATATATCCTAAATACTTGAAACTTAAGAACAATGAAAAAATTTATAGAAACAAAAAAGTTAACTTTTTAGACTTGAATATAGACCTTACAAATAGTGCTGTTAGAGTTTATAATAAAAAGAGTAATTATAATTTCAATATTATAAAATACTGTAATATGAATTCTAATATATCATTAAATTGCTGTAAGGGTATAATTATGGTCAGTTTCTAAGATTTTATAGAATAAATAATATATTAGATAATTTCATAGAAGATGTTAAAAATTTAAACATGGAATTTATTAAAAACAAATTTAGTATCAAACAAGTAAAATATTTCAACAGTATATCAATTATAAAATATTAAAAAAAAAAATAAATGGAAATATCCATTTATGAAATCAACTTTCTATAATTTCTCTTAATAATAACTAATACAAATTTATAATCTTTAACAGTTAATTAAACTTTGATTAAATAACTGATTAAAAGATTTTTTCACAAGATTTTTAAAGTGTTATAGTATATAGTTCATTTTGTTTAATCTCCAATTTCTGGGGAGGAAAATGGAAGTTAAATAAAGGTGAATTTGCACAATTAATAGCTTTATTAAACTCTTATAATTTGCCTTTTTAAAGGAATATTAAAAGATGAATAAGTGTTGAATCAGTTATTTTGATATAACTAGCTGTAAAGATTATGAAATTCAACTTTCTTCCCTTAACTATTTTTCCTTTCTTCTTTAATTTTCTTGTTGTTCAAAAAATTCTGAATAAATGGTCTAAATTTGAAATGTCCCCCCCCCCCCGCAACATGTGTCAGCCAGAAATAGATATTCACAATGGAGGACGCCGCGGTCGAGGTAGGTTTACAGTTTGAATTTGTTAACACTTGTATCTGTTATATATGTTCATTTAAATATTTCACTGAAACAACTTAATATTAACACATAAAATCCGGTTTAAAAGAGATCTATGACATAATAAAGAAGGGGTGAAATGTCGCTGGACTTTTATCTGAAGATCCCCGGTCCAGCAGATCTCTTTTTCCAATTTATTTCAATTTAAAGTTTTTTGTGTATGTCTGGTCTACCATTAGGGTTTCAAAACATAATATCCAAACTTATAACAAATGTTAATTCATACTATAGATATATTACTAAATACAACTATTTATAATCATATTATAAAATAAAAAAAACCTTAAAAAATCTTAAAAAAAAAAAAAAAGGATAAAATATAAAATTATAAAAATATATATATATATACTAACAATCTTATCTACCTTCTTTACAAAATTTTTTTTCCCTTATTATTAGTTTGATTAAAAGTGCATGGTTCTGTCTTTCTCTCTTTTTTCTAACTATTATATATATTCTCACTTCGATTATTCTATATATAGGATTAGAGTATGTCTATATGACGTGTAAAAGCCGATGCAAAAGACGTTACGTTGTTAATTTTTTTTTGTTATTAATTATAAATATATAATTAACTTGATGATGTATTAGAAGTAAAGGATTTTTTTTTCTCTCTCTATCTACAAATTAATAACATTTTACAAATTTTATAATTTGAATATAAATGATCATAATAGTGAAGATAATCTTAATACAAAACTGGACTATAAAATTAAATAACTATTTATTATTATATATATATATATATATATATATATATATAAATAGTTTATTTTTAAATAGTTCGTCCATCGCGAGTGCTAATACAAATACAATATCACATATTGTTAAGATTTGGAAAATAATCTCAATCTTTTTCTTTATATATGTATGAACTTTTACAGATCTATTATAAGAATGTTTGTTTAAAATTATATATATTAATTTTTGGTGTTATATATGTATATAGCGCAATCATTAAATGTCTTTTTTTTTAAATATATATTTCAATGATCAAGCTAGAGCGCCGAAAGGATTCGGCACTCCTGGAAAACAAAGAATTGAGAAAGAGTTAGACTTAGTTTGTTTACCGATACCATAAAGTTTTGTATTTGCTAACTGGTTGGCATACTTTCTAAAATCATATAGCACATATCATTTACATTTTTATAGAAAAAATAGACCAGGAATTACGGGAGAGAAAATCTCCTTCAACATTGGTAGTTGTTTGTTGGGTTACAAAGACTTTAAAATAACCCCAAAAAATCATCCCACAGATAAATAAATTTATGCAAGTCCAGATACACTGGACAAAATATATAACAAATGTTATGATTAACAAAAAATTTAACTAACAAAACTTAAGAAAGTTGTACCTTTTAGCATGTATAATCGGGATTCAGACAATAACTATGAAAAATATTTGATACACAGTGACCTTTATTGAAGACACGAGATAACAAAATGTGAACAAAATAGCCTCTGCCTTCTTAAAAAAAAAAAAAAAGGCCACCTTTGACATTTAAGACTGTCCACTTCCTTAAGTTTTGTCCATAAGTGTAATTGCTCATTTGAAAGTCAATTTTTATTATTCATGTTTCTCCGTATTTATCCGTTTCTAAATAAATCTTGTCAGTAGTCATATGTTTTCCGATTACCTGGAAAAGTTTCCAACTTTGGAATACGGTATATCTCCAGTTCAGAACGGATTTCAAAAATCTGGAAATTTCTGGCGGTGCACCTACAGATTGAGATTTATCGATAGATGCCTCAATTTACAATTTTATATGTATATACACATTATATAATCTCAAATGCAAATATTTTATTTTTTTAAAAACATATATTTTATTTTTCATTCATTGACTGTTCTACATTTTTTGACCATAGATTTAGAATATACCACTTTAATTATTGTTGTAAATATGTATATTTAACCCTACCTATTTTTTAAATTCACGATTATAGAGAATTCATTTTATAAATTCTATATTACTGTTTAAAATAATTCTATGTGTAATTTACTTCAAGTAATTCAAAATAAAAACTACTTGATATAGGTAAATAATTTATTTCCTATTTTTCACGACTGCACCTTCAATTCTCTATCTTTTTCAACAACAAAACAAAAATAATCATAACATACATTCATAGACAAATCTTAAAAAGTGGAAAGTCTTTGATGTCGTCTATTTTTTTTTTTTAAGATAGAGACAATTTTGTTCACATTTGGTTATCTCGTGGCTTCAATAAAGGTCGCTGGATCAAATATCTTTCAGGGTTATTGTTTGAATCCGGATATATATATTAAAAGATACAACTTCATTAAGTTTTGTCAATGAGTGAATATGTTACTAAAATATCTCAATCCATAAAATTTAACATTCAAATAAAAAAACGGCACATATTGGATCAATAAACAAACAGGGTTTATTGATATTTCGACGATCAAGAACGTTTGTATTTTTAAAAAGCTTCTGAAATGGCAAGAAAATTGTTACATTTTTATATACAAACTTATATACATTACAAAATATTCTATAAATAAGTATAACAATTTTCTTTCCAGTTTATAAGATTTGGAAAAGACGAACGTTCTGATTGCCGAAATATCAATAAACCCTGTTTGTTTTTCGATCCAAGATGTGCGGTTTTTTTTTTCATTAAAATAAATATATATTATATAAAAATATCCTTATTATTGTAAATTCCTTGGAAATAATAAAGTTAAAGGAAGGCTGACAAACCCCAGAGATAGCCGTAACAACCAGGGCCACATAACTTCACAACAGGAAAACAGGGAACAGGAAAAGTCTGACCTTTGTCCCCGGTAGGGGGAACACGTCGGCTTAAAAAAAAAAAAAAAAAAAAAAAATAGAGCCGGAGGGGTTGAAGACAGTTGGGAGAAAAAGTTCAAAGGAGATGCGGCCGTACTGGACAGTCTCATTGCTAATGCCATGTGTGGAGCTTGTTTCTAGGGATGTAGCCTTCTTGTCTCCACTAACCTCTGGAGTGTTTATTTCCTTCTCCATTCACACATTACTACATATATATGTGTATAACTTATACAATTCATCCTTTCATACTTCATCCCTTAGGTTAGAAATAATCTTTATTTCTCCTTAAAAAAAAAAAAATCGATTTTTCGTTTAAAAGAAACACATGCGGGATAATTTTCAAATGTCGTTTTACAATCATAAGCCGCATTATATTGTATTATATATGTCTATATTAAGCATTTCATCAATTTTAAAACACCTCCATCACTTAAATCAGTTAATAAACTTCAGAGGTGCTCCCCCTTCCCCAGGCAGAAAAATGGCATTTCTATTTTTAAAAAATCAGATTTTCCGTACATTTTAAAATCTTCCTCTATTTATGTATACTTGAAAATTTCTACACAGATTTTTTTTTTGTAGTTTTCTGCCATTTTTGAAAACCACTGTATATATAATTTATCAAAATAGAGAATAACCTTATGCTAAACAAAAATAAAAACATTTTCGTCGAAAATTCGCGCAATGAAATGTGTATGCCATATGTTGATAGTTAATTTATAAAATAGATTCAGTTGACTTTGCCACAATAGCCAGTTGGATTAAATTGAATATCTTACCTGACGATCCAGTGTTCCAGTTATGTTCGGTTTATAAACGGTCTGTTTACAATATCTTCAGAATTCTTTCAAAAATTTTGTTTATCTGACCGAGAAATATTATGGCAAATTTTTGAGGAAAATCATTCACTGAAATTTCGGCAAGTTGGAAGAAAATTCTCACAGATTTGCTCATAGCATGTTTATTGATAATAATATCACTTTAGTTGAAAGCTATTTTAGGAAACTCTTATTTCAAAGGATCAGCTTTATAAAATATGTTTCTTTACGACAATTGGTATTTTGACTTCATCAAGATACTTTGCCGGTCTCAAGCCCGGATGAAAAAGGAGGAGGGGGAGCAGTAACAAGCTCACTAAAAAACCTGGGCTCAGTTTGCCCGGCTGATAGTACCCTGTAAGGGCTCCTGATCCAGGGATACAGGATAGCAGCGTTTGTACTCCATGTTAGAAGCGGCTGTACATGGTGTTTGTTCCTCATCATGTCAGAGGCGGCCATTTCTTTTGGAGCTAAGTCGGCCTGCCACTGAGTAGTGCTCCCAGTCTTGATGACAAAAGCAGACGCATTCTACTTCACCCAGTGTGGAGATAAGAAAGAAGAAGAAGAGATCAAGCTACTTCGCTAAACATAAATCTGAAGATATCATTGTATTTTCAATAGTATGAAGTTTCTTCAAAACCAAGAATTACCTTTGTGTTGTTCGACGATCATGCTCATAATTTATTATTCGTTCATGTCTTGATATTTGTATGAAATTATATGATTATAAAAGATTAAATAATCCTTATGATAAAGCAAATTTTGGTTTGGAAGCTTGGAGACGAAACATTAGTAATAAATATATTAATATTGTTGAAGTTTGAGATTGAATCAAGGAATAAAAGGATTATTAATTAAACAAAGTAACTTAAAACAAGATGTTAAAGTAGCAACATTTTAAAGGCAAGTCTATATAGGAAGGCGAGGGACAAAGACTAAAAATCTTGACGTCGACCGCAGCGCCGCCGCGGCCGTTGATTGGTCGATCCTCCAATGCTCCATGCCAATATTTTGATCGCTATTCCAACACTCCCTCTCGATCCAAAATGTTCAGTAGACCTCTTAAGTAGTGGAATTGGTTTCGTGGAAGAGGTTTAGTCATTATATCAGCTAGCTGTTCTGAGCTGCAAACATGATGCACTTTAAGTTCACCTTCTTCATGTTTGGATCTAATGAAGTGGTAGCGAACATCAATATGTTTCGTTCGTTTGTGGAATACTGGATTTTCAACAAGTTTTATTGCTGCTTGGTTGTCGATATAAAGTTCAGTTTCTTTAGTAATATCACAGCCGATGCCCTGTAGAAGTCTTCTGATCCAAATCAATTCCTTAGCAGCACCGCAGGCAGCGATGTATTCACTTTCGGTGGTGGAAAGTGCGATAATTGGTTGTCGTTGGCTTGCCCAAGAAACAGTTCCTCCGTTCATCATGAAGGCATAACCAGTCGTACTTTTTCTGGAGTCAACATCACGAGCAAAATCACTATCAGAGTAGCCAACAAGTTGGTCTTGTCCAGTGAAGAGAATTCCCATGTGTGGAGTACCTTTCAGATAACGGAAAATATTCTTCACTGTTGTACAATGTGCAGGTCCTGGATATTCTAGGAATTTACTCACTTGTGGAACTGCATAAGTGATATCTGGACGTGAAACACATGATGCAAACATAAGGGATCCAACAGCTTCTCGAAAAGGGAATTTAGGCATCTTTTCCTTTTGTTCTGGAGTAGGACAGTCCTGCTTTGTTAAGATGACAGAAGGATCCATAGGCACCGAAGCAGGAATACAGTCAGCCATATTAAATTTACTCAAAATTTTGTCAATATATGATGACTGGTGAATGAAAATACTTGCCCTATCTTCTGACTGCTCTATTTGTAGCCCAACAAAAAAGTTAACACTTCCAGATGTAATTTCAAATGCGTGTTCTAACTCATCCATTATAATAGCTATTGCCTCTTTATCTTTAGATAGAATAATTCCATCATCAACATAGAGAGCTAAGATAACATTCGAATCATTGTGTGTTCCAATGAAAATGCACGGGTCGGCGTCTGATGTTTTGAAATTATGGCTATACAAAAAATTGGTAAATTTCTTATTCCAATTTCTAGAAGATTGTTTAAGACCATACAGAATTTTATGTAATCTATAGCAGCTATTATCATCTCTCTTGTAGCCTTCTGGTTGTTCAAGATAAACAAGTTCCTCTAATTCGCCATTGAGAAAAGCTGTCTTTACATCGAATTGCTTAAGAAACATCCTTTCAGAAGCAGCGTGTGATAAAAGAATGCGTAACGAATCATACCTGACTACTGGGCTAAACGTATCGAAATAGTCAACATTTTTGATTTGAGAATAGCCTTTTGCAACTAATCTGGCTTTGAACCGTTGAATTGTACCATCGGACTCCGTTTTAATTTTATAAACCCATTTACAACCGATAGGTTTATGACCATCTGCCAAACGTTCTAAAGTCCATGTTTTATTTTTATTTAGTGCATCAATCTCTTCATCCATGGCTAATTTCCATCTTTCTGAATCTGAACTCGTTATTGCATCTATATAGTTACTGGGTTCATCAGCGAGCGCAAAGTTACATTGGCTATTCGAAACTTTAGAGCGTGTTATCATTGGATGCGAACTGATATCGGATACTGGCGGCATTTCCTGCACTGGAATGTTTGCTGTCGCAACTGGTGATTCATCCGGAGCGCTGTTAATCTGAAATATTATTTCTTTGGGTTTGGTAGATTCTCTATCTGAATGTGTAGTAGCTTTCTCATCGAATGTGACATCTTTAGAAATTCTTATTTTTCTAGTTTTCCAATCCCATAATCTAAAATTTTTGCTTGTATTCTCATAACCTAAAAACATAAGTTTTATCGATTTATTATCCCACTTTTTACGGTTTTCTTTGGGAATATGCATATAAGCATTACAGCCAAATATTTTATAGTTAGCTACATTAGGCTTTGTGCCAAAGAAAAGTTCAAAAGGTGTCGTTCCAGGGGTTTGCTTAGTCGCACTTCTATTTAGAATATTAGTGGCTGTGTTACATGCCTCAGCCCAAAAAAATCCTGGAAGATTTCGTGAATTTAGCATGGACCTGGCTGCTTCCACAATCGTACGATTGTCTCTTTCTATACGTCCTATCTGTTCGTGCACATAAGGTGCAGTGAACTCGTGAATTATCCCAAATCTTTTACATAAATCTGCAAAATTATCGCTTTTGAATTCTAGCGCATTATCAGTCCTAAGAACTTTTATCTTATTTCCAGTTTGAGTATAGATTAGAGTAGCATATTCTTTGAATATATCTAGCACATCTGATTTGTTTTTAATAAAATAAATATGGCGATAACCACTAAAGTAATCTTTAAATAGACAGAAATACAGATATTTACTTAATGATTGAGTCTGCATTGGGCCACAAATATCAGCATAAATAAACTCACCTAGCTGGTAGTTTTTGCCATCTGAGGGATAGCACGACTTTCTATGGGCTTTTCCAAGTTGGCATCCTTCACAGAAGAAAAATTCTCCCTCTAAATCTTGAGGCTGCAGACCATCCACCAATCCTTTGGTCGCCATCTCTCGAAGTGTAGCAACTGGAAGATGCGCAAGTCTCTCGTGCCACAACTGAAGCTTGTTCTCGCTGGTGATGTATCCTTGTGATGATGACGTAACCTTGAAGAGCATCCTGTAGAGGCCGTCATGACGCACTCCTACGGCTTTTAGGTCATTATCCATGAAGATCTGTAGCTTGTCATGTTTGATAATGACGTTGAATCCTCTTCTTGTGGACGTAGAAAGGCTATACAAATTTTTCTTTAGTTGCGGCGAGTAGAGCACATTTCTTATGTACGTATTGAACCATCCACCGTCGACGTAGGCTTGAATCTCGATGTCTCCCATGCCTTCTGCAAGTAGTGTCGAGTTGTCTCCCAAGTAGATTGGATGATCACTGGTGAACGGCGTGTAGGTCTTGAACCACTCTCGTCGAAATGTCATGCTGCAGCTTGCACCGCTGTCAGCATACCAAATATCATTGGGCTCTACTTGATTATCGCACAAAATAAGTCCATAATCACTTGAACTTCCTTTTGAATCATGAAGATTTTTGGATTTATTTTTCTCATTAGCTAATCTTTTTCTACATTCGCGGCTCCAATGTCCAATTTTGTGACAATAGTGGCATTTAGTGTTCTTCTTGGCATCTTGAAAAGAACGTTGTGTATCTTTAGGCTTCGTTCGTGCTTGCCTGTGTAATAAGGCCTCATCTTGTTTAGAAGAACCGCTTTGTTGATTCCTTGTTTCTTCAATCAAAAGTCTTGCAGTTAAATTGTTAAGAGTTTGAGCTTTCGGATCTAACGATTCCCACGCTGCAACAAAGTAGCGCATACTCGAAGGCAAAGTATTTAAAATTTTTGCTACCTTTTGATCTTCCGTTATGGTTCCGCCCATTTGTGAAATTTGTGCAGAAATATTTTCAATTTTTGCTATGTAATCACTTATTGTTTCCGATGTCAATCGTGCATCGAAGAATTGTTGCCAAAGTAGGCCAATAGTAAATTCGGATTTTTGTTCATGAATAGCAAGTAATTTCTGCCACATTTGTGAAGCGGAAGTACAGTTCATCAGGGGCTGAAGAAACCTTAATTCGATTGCCTGTGATAATAACATCCTTGCCTTAACGTCCTTTGATTTCCAATTCTGTAGTGAACTTTCAGAGTTACTGTCGGAGGAAACAACATTCGGCTTTATTTCTAAGCCTTCCAATAATTCTAGTAATTTTTGTTGTTCCATAAGAAGCCTGAATTGGAATTTCCATAGTGAAAAGTTTTCACCATTAAAAACTTTAATCCTTGAAAGACAATCTTCGCTCATCTTCTTTGTCTTGGAATCGGCCAACGACAAAAAGAAACTAGGGTTATGGTTGGCGGTTGACGCCTAAACTTCGAGCAAAACAAAGGCTTACTCACTGCTGGCGGTTAATCCTTTTAGGCGCAGTGGAAGCGTGCTGGGCCCATAACCTGTTGAAGTTTGAGATTGAATCAAGGAATAAAAGGATTATTTATTAAACAAAGTAACTTAAAACAAGATGTTAAAGTAGCAACATTTTAAAGGCAAGTCTATATAGGAAGGCGAGGGACAAAGACTAAAAATCTTGACGTCGACCGCAGCGCCGCCGCGGCCGTTGATTGGTCGATCCTCCAATGCTCCATGCCAATATTTTGATCGCTATTCCAACAAATATCATGCTTTGAACTTGAGATAATTCCATTATTTTTTTTTTTTATGTTTTTAAAAAAATATTATTATAAACGCACCTAAATGTTTAATCATATTATTCCAATTCATTGTAATATTCTTAATAATTTGATTCGTTATACTAATAAGAAATATTTATAACAAATCTCAAATATAGATTTCTCTTAAGTCTTTCTCAACAATAGAGAAAAATGATTTATGTTAAAGATTAATATTCTCTCTTCTCAAAATTATTATTAAACATAATATTTTTTACAACTGACCTTTTCATTTTTAGAGAAAAACCTCCCCTTTTCTAATAGACAGAGTAATTACATTAAAGGATTCCACAAAATATTTAGAATCTAATAAAGATGTTGAATTTTTGGGTGAAAATAAAAACTTCTCTTCTTCTTTCTTATCTCCACACTGGGTGAAGTAGAATGCGTCTGCCTTTGTCATCAAGACTGGGAGCACTACTCAGTGGCAGGCCGACTTAGCTCCAAAAGAAATGGCCGCCTCTCACATGAGGAACAGACGCCATGTGCAGCCACTCCTAACATGGAGTACAAACGCTGCTCATCCTGTATCCCTGGATCAGGAGCCCTTACAGGGTACTATCAGCCGGGCAAACTGAGCCCAGGTTTTTTAGCGAGCTTGTTACTGCTCCCCCTCCTCCTTTTTCATCCGGACTTGGGACCGGCAAAGGCGGAGTTAAAGAAAAACTGATTTATAAAAAGGATATTTTTCACTGAATATTTATTATTAAAGGTATGTGTGTGTTTGGATATGTTCAATTTTGCTTATATATTTTACCAAAATAAGTAAAAAAAAGTTTCATATTGGTCAAGAGAGAGATCTTGAAAATTATTTTAAAAATCTGTGTATCTCAATAAATTTATATCCCCTTTTTTATTTCAATGAATTATTTTTCACATTATACCATTATATAGTTTTCAACCAGCAATAATCGCGCCTCGGAAGTTCCTCACTGGCTACGATATCGTAGCCATCTGCGCAAAGCTAAATATCATTATATTGCTCACTAATTTAAAGAAAATTCACATAAGTATTTGTAGTTGATGCAATTTCTTTTTGTGTGTTCAGTGTATATACAAGTGTATATCGAATGGACCATGCTTCACCCAAGTCTGGTTAGGGTCCATATAATTATTATTTATACTTATAAAATGAAAGGATTTAAAAGCACGAATGTTTCTTTTATACATAATACAAACTTCTCTGCCCTTACTGCGATGACAAAATATATTGGGAGGGCTTGGCTCATCAGTGGTGAACCCTCCCAGCGGTTTCGCCAATTTAATCTACCAGACCGCTTCTCAGAGCTCTAATACTGTATTGGACGATTCTGCTTATATGCGCAGCACTGAAGGATGAAATCTCAGAAATGACTTTCAAGAAAACTATGGACATAAGCTTATAGGACAGTAGCGCTATTGCTTTGTGTTAATTATTTATACTGTTCATGTATATAGTAACACACCTTTTGGAGATTGTAGAGAATGAAAAATACATATTCTAAAAAATATATAACACAATTATTATTATGTTTGGGGTTCGGTGGAAGGATGGTCTAAACCGTTTGTTTTCGACCGCTACGACCCGAGTTCGATTCCCACATTGGGCACTTTTTTTCTGATAAAAAAAAATTCTCTAATGGCCCCCGATTCTTGCAAAAGTCCATCTCCATCAGCGAGTGCAAGTAACCAAACGGGACTCTGGCACATTTGTAAGTGTAAAGTCGAACTGCTTTCCACATGTGTAGACATGTGATATCACTTACAGTAAAAGCAATCGCCAACTTCTACCCACCATGATTATCATGGCCTGTACCACGTGTATTAGGGATAAGCAAAAAAAAAAAGATATTTATTAGAAGATTTACAACCCACAAAGGAAGAAGAAATCGAATTTCCAATTCAGGTTGCATCAGTCCCCATCTATGGGAGTATTAAGCTTTCATTAAAATACATCATTTGCAAAAATACCTTAAAGTAGCCTAGGCTAGAAATTATGCATATTTGTTTTCTATTATGAACTGGCGCGCGGAAGTTTTATGCCCATATGGAACTGTTCGAACATCATGAAACTTGGCATGAATGCTACAGGATATGTCACATAGACTAAATGATTAGAATTGAAAATATATCCGCATTTACTGGTTTCAGACGGTTCACAACAAAACAATTTAATCATTGATTACAAGAAGTTACAAGAATCCAATTTGAGCCAAATTCCATTTTTTTTTATCTTCACTTCCTTTTGGGTGTAACACTTCCTATTTCCCACTCATGGACAAAACTTGAGGAAGTTGTATCTTTTGACATGTATATCGGGATTCAGACAATAACTCTGAAAGATATTTGATACACAGTGACCTTTATTGAAGACACACGAGATAATCAAGTGTGAACAAAATTGCCTCTGTCTCCTTCAAAAAAATATATATATAGACTACCAGATGCTTCAAAGACTTTCCACTTCCTTAGATGTTATAAATAAGTGTACATTCGTGTATATATATAGAGAGAGATAGATAATATGTGTTATATATATTGTCAAGAATATATATGCTCCACCCAGCTATGATCAAATCCAGAGTTCTGCAGTCGTCTGCTATCCAAGACCGTATGTTCGCTGAGCTTCAAGAGCTTGCTCATCTCCATCAGAATCAACAAGTACTTCTGGTACTTAATTTTGTTCCCTATGTAATGCTCCACTAGCATCTTTGTCAAATATCAGCTGTGAACAGTGTGTATATGGCTACTGATTCAGATCTTGAAGAAATAACATTTTGAATTCATAGCTCTTGATCATAGGCCTCCCAAAAACATCATATCAAATCTGAACTTGATTAGGTTTCACGCAATTTTTCTATATAATCAACAATATTTACAATTTGTATAATATTTATTTAAAATAATTGTAAAATAAAAATTAAATTGAGAATTTTTAGAGGGATTCTAGAATTAAAATAAATATTTGGTTTCCTCTGAGTCACATGGTTCCAAAAATCTGGCATTTAATCTAGGACCGAACTAAGGCCATCATATTTGGCCGGTCCATTGAAATGGCGGCACGCCACTGTGAACTGAGTCAGAAGGACTTAGTTCTACTGGAAGAGATTAGTGGAATAGGGTCCCTAGAAGTCCTATATGAGGTGTCCATTTTAGTCGCCCACTAAAATATCTATAGATATTATATTAAATCGATTATTGTTCATTAGGCTCTACTCTTTCTCAACGCCACCTAGCGATACCGACTGAGGCGCATGCGCAGTGTCACATCATTTTGAACGCTATTGCACGCACATAGGCAGTATATATATGTCCACAGATTCCACCGTTTACTTGGATGCTTTTTATGATTAATAGTTTTGTATATACATATAAATATTTTAGGAAACATAGTGTTGAAACATTAGTTATTAATATATACGATAAAATAATTAGGCCTATCCTGGATTTAAACGAAAAAGTTTATTTAGCACAAACGCTTAAAAAAATGTATTTCGTTTAAATCCCCCCAACACGCCTTATTATTTATTGTAGATATAAACCCTTTATTAAGACCTGTTGTCGTATTCTCGATTGTGAAGTTTTATAAAGGCAGTGCAGGATTCAAGTTGCTTTTGTGGTATGGAGGAACAAACCTCAAGACATCTACTGATCAATTGCCCAGCATTTCAAGATTATAGAATGAAGAATGAACTAGTGGTTTGTGAACTTAACGATTTGATTTCCGATAAAAAATCATATTTAAAGTTCATTTTGTAAATACATTCTAAAATTTCTACAAAATCTGGATCTCTAATGTTTTCATACGTTGAATAATGTAAATAACTTTTGTAAATAAACTTTTCTCCTTGTTTGGCGCAAGTATCCCTTGCGGGATATAGCGCTTTGGAAATAAAATAATTGTAATTGTGAAGTTTTGATCCAAGTTGCGAGTGAAGACTTCAAATAATTTGGCATTCAGTGTTGGATTTTCTTCAACTTTCTTCATCACATGCGCTACGAGTTAATAATAAGTAAAAATAGGAAGTAATAATACTCTCTGTATAACCTAATACATTTATTAGTTTATATGAAACTGCTATAATCAGCACATTTCTTTTATTGAACCTCTCTGCGCTTTTATGCTAAATATGGAGTGATTGTTTTGAACAAAATAAATTGCTTTATCATTCTGACGTTTGTCTTCCCTGATCCTTTTCTACGTGACAAAACATATTTTACTAAGACAACGGTAATCTCCCTATATCCGCTAAAAAGGAAGAAACACGGGTCAGGGAGAAGGGCTTCTTTCAGAAGAATCTCTTCACGTCGACATATTCTACTCTCTAGTGTGTAGATGTAGATGATTTTCTTTATCCCTAGTACACGTGGTACAGGCCATGATAATCATGGTGGGTAGAAGTTGGCGACTGCTTTTACTGTAAGTGCACTACATGTCTGCACATGTGAAAAGCAGTTTGACTTTGCACTTACAAATATGCCAGAGCCCCCGTTTGGTTTCTTGCACTCGCTGGTGATGTTGGACTTTTGCAAGAATCGGGGGCCATTGAGGATTTTTTAAATCAGAAAAAAGTGTCCAATGTGGGAATTGAACCCGGGTCGTTGCGGTCGAAAACCAACGGTTTAGACCAGCCCTGGCCAACCTAAATGACGCTACGGGCCGCACGGAATCGTAAACAAGGTCTAAAAACTTTAACTATATCAAAAATTTTAAATTATTATAATTATTTCAATATATTTTCTGTTTTTGAATATACAGACGAGAAATGAAAGTTACAAAAGAAATATAAAGTTAAATGGCGAGCCGCAAATTTTTTTACGGCGGGTCGCATGCGGCCCGCGAGCCGCGGGTCGGCCAGGCCTGGTTTAGACCATCCTTCCACCGACCCTCATGTAGATGATATAAGACAGTGAAGTAGTAGACCATTGAGTATTTTATTGAAGATACAGAGTAGTACACAGAGAGTAGTACTGTAGTATATATATATACTACAGAGACGTCTCTAGTCGTCATAATCATCAGACAGACGGCTCACTGCAGTCACGATACAGCAGGCAATCTTGGGACCAGCGTTGCCATAGCTGGTGGAGTACATGTTGTCCTTGTTGACTCCCAGGTCATCAGGGTTGGCGTGGATCTGGAACAGCACACGTCAGCAAACATCTCGGTACCCAATAGCAGGCTCGAATGAAGAGAAGTTAGTGGCTTGTGTCATGATATACAATTTCAATCGAATTCTGCACTGATCTTTTTTTCTTTAACAAATTGCTTTAAACGACTCTCGGTTCTTCACAAGCTCAGCCATGCTCATGCTATACAATGTCAATTTTCGACAACCAAGAATCAGAATCAAATTCTGCACTGAGTTTTTTTTTTACCTAAAATTGATTGTTTTAAAGATTCTAGATTCGTCACAAGTTCAGCCGTATTAGTAAGTGTGATTATCCAAACGGGTTTCTGTAATTTTAATAATAATGGTTCTTATTTCCACGCACGCAAGCACAAAGGCCACAATAAATCATCAGTATTAAAAGAGAGAGAGAGAGGCTATGTACTGCGAATAAAATGATATCTTTCGAGTATTTCGTCACCATATCTGTACATACGCAGCTTGGCCCGAGTTCATGGAACTTGTGAATATGGAATTTTGTGAATTTAAAAGTCGAATAGATTTCTACATATTGTTGAAACATGCGGTGAATTTATATCAAAAGCAGTCCTGAAATCTTACCCACAGTGTTTATCATGTGGTTAGTATTATTGTACTTGAAGGCTATAATAAAAGGCACAGATCAAGTATTAGTTTCATGAGATCTTGATAATAAACTTCAAGATTTACACTCATAGACAGAACTTAAGGAAGTAGAAATTCTTTATTATATTGCCGGTCGTCTGTTTTACCTTTTTTATTTTTGAAGAGACAAATTTTGTTCACACTTAGTTATCTCGTATGTCTTCAAAAAAGGTCACTGGATATCTTTCATAGTTATTTTACTAATCTCAATATACATGCTGAAAGGTTAGTTAAGTTTTGTCCATGAGTGTAAAATATAGATATGAAGGAGAATGCTACGTTAATGATCTTGGTCTTCAACAGGAGAATAGAAGATAAGGAGCAGAGAATAGACATTCTATGTTCAAATAAGGGTAGGGTTTCATTTTAGATTGAACAATATCAACGTAATGAATTTAAAAGCCATAAAAAGGAAAATAAAACAATATTGAAATACAATAAAAATGAACCACGTCTTAACTGATGTCTTACATAAGAAACGGAAGCATTTTAGCACGAATGTTTCTTTTAAACGTTAAACAAACTTCTACTATCCTTACTGCGATGTAAAAATATATTGGGAAGACTTGGTTCATCAGTGGTGAACCCTCCCAGCGGTTTCGCTAATTTAATCTACCAGACCGCTTTTCTTAGAAAAAATACTAAATATGTTTTTTCTCTGAACACACACATCTTAGAGATCATGGGTTAGATCATCTTTTTTACATTTGAGGACTTAGTTAGGTTACGTTAGGTAAGGTTAGATCACAGAGGACGTCATTAAATGTAAACAAAACAATCCGGGGCAACGTCTGGCGACCTCCCGAAGAAGCAAGCAGAAAGTAAGAGGTGGTATAACCTAAATGAAAATAGTATAAGAACTCACCACAAGAGGGAGCCCCACAATGTTGTTCATTCCAAGTCGCAGCGAGGCCATGTTGTCCAGTAGGTAGCCATTGAGATGGCCGCTCGGGTCACATTTGATGTTACCCAAGTCTCCCACATGTCTGCCCCACACAATACCTTCACTTCAGAATCTGTACGTTGATTAAACTGTGACATCTTCTAAGACAGAAGCTATGTATCACTTATTCTCTCTGTGAGTTTATTATTGTCGCTGGGGGAACACAGAGGAGCATAATCATCGACACTTATTTATTTTATTATCATTTACAAAGCACGCGATATCCGTCTTGGATATTTGCATGCATACACAAGTTTGGGAGCTTATTTACAGTAATTATTCATATGATTTTAGTTATTATAATAGAAATTATTAACATATTTGTCAGTTAGTTAACGATTTAATTACCCTATAATGAATATTAGTGAACATCATAGATAGGAACAGAAATTTAGAGCTATTTACAGCATATAACTATATACCAGTTATTACAGCCCAGGCTATCTATTACTAAAAAAAACATTCTACAAAATCTATTAAAATTTATATACATATATCTATTATTAACTATTTGATTTAGACAATTTATATTTATTTGATTTTTGACTCTCAAGTCCTCTACAAGTCGACAGTCCGTTAGAATATGTACAGGATTTTCTTCTTCTGCACACTGGTGTTCAAAAGATAAGGAAAACAAACAAAATATTACTTTTACAATTATTAAAGGATTATTAAAAGAAATTTGCATATACAGTAGAACTTGGATATTTCCAACGTCCTCAATTCGAATATTTATCTTGGTCCCTAGAATTTCCTATAAATAGAATTTCCGTTTTTAATTCGAATTTTTGGATAATTCGATTTTTTTTCTGGTTCCTTGGGCTTCAAATTATCCAAGTTTGACTGTACATAAGATAGATATGAAAATCTCCTGTATATAAATTCAAATACAATATATATAATGCGGCTTATGATTGTAGAACGACATTTGAAAATTACCCCGCATGTGTTTCTTTTGAATGAAAAATCGAAATATATTTTAAGGATAAATAACGATTATTTCTAATCTTAGGGATAAAGTATGAAAGGATGAATTGTGAAGAGTAATGATAAACGGATTCCAAACGGATAAACGGGGTTCGATTCCCATCCCTGGGCACTTTATTTTTCCGTTTATCATTACTCTTCACAATTCATCCTTTCATATTTCATCCCTAAGGTTAGAAATAATCGTTTATTTCTCTTTAAAATAAATTTCGATTTTTCGTTCAAAAGAAACATTTGCGGTATAATTTTCAAATGTCGTTCTATAATAAATTTAAAATAATGCAACAGGTTTCCGGGGACGAGTTTCTTCACATTTCATTAGTATATTCTCAATCTTTCGAGCATTCCCGCCCTTTTACAGGAATATAAAGACAAATATTAACAATACTGATGTTTATTCATGATAAAATTGTGAAAAAAGTTTTAAAATTACAAATATATTCTCATTATGAGTATCTTTTTTTATTTAAAAAACGCTAGCTTTCAAGCGTTAATCGCTCTTCAACGGGCTTACTATAATATCGACTATTTCCCACCAGAAATATTTACAAAAACAAAAGCTGCGCGCGATATTATAGTAAGCCCGTTGAAGAGCGAAGTTAACGCTTGAAAGCTAGTGTTTTTTAAATAAAAAAGATACTCATTGTGAGAATATATTTGTAATTTCAAATACTGGTGTTTATTATTATTCGTTTTGTACTTCCGTTGAAGGGCGGAAATGCCTGAAAGCTTTAGAATATACTGATAAAATGTAAAGAAACTCGTCTCTCCAGAAACCTGTTGCATTTTAAAAAATATTGAGAGATAGTAATATGTAAAAACGAAAAAAGAGAACGACACTTAATTTGGTTTGATGATCATGCTTGTAAACATATTTGATCAAATTTTGTCTTGTAATTTTAAGATTTTTAATTTCATTATAATCATTTTTTGTTCGTAAAGATAGAGGCTGCCTGGCCGGCATTCATATTTCTTGAAAATAAAGATACTTCGGCCAGTTAATCTTTTTATTTTCATCATTTTTTATAAAAGGATTTACTGGTCGAAGTATCTTTATTTAAAAAAAAAAACATTTTTTGTTCATTAAAAAAGTTTATCACATTAATGTATATTAGGAAAAATGTTAATAGTTTTATATAAATTATTAGAAATTTACCAATGAGTATATTCTTTATAGTGAAGAACCGAACTCGAGCAAAGACGATCTTCTACAGGCTTATCAAGGCTATGGGGGAAATATTTTCTAAAATGGTCTAATTACATAGCTTTGATAAGCCTTTGAAAAGCTTCTTTGCTATAAAGCTTACTTTTTCACAATAGAGAATAAATACTTATCGGTAATTTTATATTAATTTCTAAATACACCTATGCATGTACCTTTGCCTCTTTTAAGGCATATCTCCCTTTAATTATGCATCAGAACGATACATATTTAAAGGGAGAGGTGCCTCTTTTGGTACATGAATATCACCCTCCCGCAACATTATGTTGACCCCTATGTATATTTTTTCTTCAGTGATCATATAATTAGAATTCTATGTAAGAATCCATCTCGAGTCTTGTAGCCATTTCCCTCTCATACAACACGAGAGATGTTTGTGGAGCTCACCGCTCCGTAGACTCGGGGGATCCGTGGTTCTGGCCGTGTGGGTTGAAGTGCTCGCCCACCATCTCACACCCCTGGGTCATGTTCGGCACGTCGTGCACATGGAAGCCGTGCAGGTGGGAGCCGCCTCGAGCAAAGCCGGTCAGGTTCAGGTGGAGGTGCAGGAATCCATCGGTCTTCTACAGTCAGACACATTCGACGTCGTTAGGGAGACTTCGCTACACCAGCTCCTATCTACATTCAAACTTTCTCAGTGGCAATGGTAGACCAATGTATATCTACACTCGACGTCTCCCGAGAGTTCTTGGCCCTCTCTAGACCAGCTCCTATCTAAATTCAAACAATCGAGTGTATAATACTCGATATCACACGCAAAAAAATACGTAACTTGAAATATATTGCACAAAATATGTGCCCCCCCCCCTCCCATACCCTAGTGTGGCATTTAGCTAAACATCTGCGGCTATATAGAGATAGTTGAAGGAGTATTGCAACCAACCAAAGCATAGACAAAAGTACAGACTCACGTGCTGCCAGAGGTTGATGCGGCCGGTGACGTTCTGCTGAAGCTCCGGTGGAAGAGCGCGGTTGGGCTTCATGTCGCAGGTGCCCCACAGGTAGTCGTCGGCTTCACAGAGTTAGAACAATGATTGGAGAGTTCTTTAATGGTGGTTGCTCAATATAGCGATCAGACACTAGTTCCAGGGGAAGACCAATCAAAAATTGAGAAAACGAGATTTACTCAAAAGAAGAAAGAAATTGGCGAGAAAGGGATTCGATGAAGAGAAAGAGGGGAATAGCCTTCATATATTAGCGAACAGGCATGGGCGGAAAAGAAAGAATGCTGTTTGGCATTCACTCATGTGGATTAATATATTGTAGGATAGAGGAATACAGGGGTAAACTGGTAGGGGGAATCTAGATATGTAAATTATCCATGACGTTTCTCGGCAGCATGATTTCTTTGATCAGCATTTCAGATCCTGATGGACACAATGAAGTGCACTAATGGACAAAACTTAAGGAAATTCATATCTTAAGCAGAAACTACTCTTATTTGCCTATATAACGGTGGATTTTCCATACATGTAAATTCGAACGCTCTCCTTAAAAAAATAAATAATATAACAAAATATATTTATATACATGCTAATAAGTACAACTTGTGTCTTGTCCATGAGTATACTCTAATATAATGATCACTATGCTGATATCAAACACAAAGTCTACACTAGACGTAGTCTTGATATATTCTCATTTCTAACAAACAGGAAATTGTTTAACTCCGCCTTTGCCGGTCCCAAGCCCGGATGAAGGAGGGGGAGCAGTAACAAGCTCACTAAAAAACCTGGGTTCAGCTGGCCCGGCTGATAGTACCCTGTAAGGGCTCCAAATCCAGGGATACAGGATGAGCAGCGTTTGTACTCCATGTTAGGAGCGGCTGCACATGGCGTCTGTTCTTCATGTCAGAGGCGGCCATTTCTTTTGGAGCTAAGTCGGCCTGCCACTGAGTAGTGCTCCCAGTCTTAATGACAAAGGCAAACGCATTCTACTTCACCCAGTCATGATCTCAAGCTTTACAAGCTTGATACCCTATTATGATTGAGAGAAGATAAGAAAGAATAAGAAGAAGGAAATTGTTTAGAGTAAAATTTTATGAAAAAAACAACATATTTTTTTTTATGGATGCTTAAGTCATCTATAAAAAATATCAAATAAACGTTTATTTATTTTTATTTTAGAATATCATATATAAATCAAGAAAAACAATCATGTTTGCCTTTTGAGCTGTTGACGCAGGCTGTACCTCAGCGGCTTACCAGAGTGGAGCAAGATATCAAGACGTTTTTTTTAAGGAAAGAATGTTTTTTCTACATAAGAATACCATATAATTATACCTCTAAATCAACAATATATTAAACGGAATAAAGATTTTTGCGTTGATATTCTGATACTGTCACAATCACGAATATGAAAAATATTGGGAATACCTGGCTCATCAGAGTTTAGGCCAGTTCAATCTACTAGAATCCGCAACTATTGCATTTCTTAACATCCCAAGTACTGCCAGGGCCAAAGTTTCTTAACTTCTGTAATCAGACAAAATCTGGAATTTTTAAAATAGTATGGTGATAGACAGGAACAACTTGTTCTGTCTATATATCTCTATTGTCTATATGGCTCAGCTTGCTGACAATGTTTTAAGAAACTATGAATAAACCTTTTTTTACTTTAAACAATCTTTCGATTAAAGCTCCCCCCCTTCCAAGAAAGTCAAGGGGCTTTTATGGAGAACAAATTTGAAATATAACCTATAGCACAATATGCACATTAAAATTTAAAACAAATTTTTGCAATAAAAATATCTTCATCCTAAACAAACCGCGGTAGCACTATGTATGATAGTCCAAAGGATGTTTTCTGTACATAGTCAAAAAACTTTTAGCAATTAGAAAAGTGAAAGGACGTGTCCAAATTTTCCTATTTGAATAATTATTTCTGAAAAATGAGATGGAAAAACGACGTAAAAGGTTGTTTTTGTAAATATTGCGGAATTTTAAAACATATATTTCGAAATTATAGATGGCTCTTTTAAATTTTATACATGTGTAATGTGGTATTTTGCTCGTTGTACGAAATTTGACATACATTTATTGATATAGATATATTTTGAAAAAGGGTACTTACAATCAAAGTTGACGTTAGCAATCAGATGGAAGTGGTTCCCATGTTTGAAGTAGGTGGCATGGCGGACAGGTGGGTTGCTAGGTCGGCGACCATGGGAGGTACCGTGACGGTGGGTTTGTCTGTGGTGGAAGATACGGGTTCCGCCGCGACCTTTAGTGGTAGCATTGAAGGACTGAGTGGCGTTTAACCCACACCAAGGTGTTGCCTTCAGCCCCATGGATGAAGTTCCTACCGTCTATATTGGGGTCATTCCGTTCTTGGGGGCGTGAACGTTGCCCATCACCGAGACCTGTCTGCCAAGTACGGGTTTTCGTGAATGGTGGTTCAACTGCTGGTGCGGGTGTTGAGCTTGCTGGTGAATCGTGGTCATTTTCATCTGAATGGTGGTCGGAAGAATCATGATTGATAGTATTCGTTTTGCTATGATAGAAATGGAATGTTGGTTCATTCCCGTGAGGATGGTTGTCTTCGTGACTGATAGTTTCGGCAGAGTGGACGTCCGAGCTGTGATGATGGATGTGTTGATGTGGTGTGAGGTCTTCTTGTTGGTCTTCCTGATGAGTAGTGTGGTCATCCTGGTGCGAAGTGTGGCCATCATTATGAGATGAGTGGTCGTGCGGAGTGTGGTCATCATTATGAGATGAGTGGTCGTGCGGAGTGTGGTCATCATTATGAGATGAGTGGTCGTGTGGAGTGTGGTCGTCATGATGGGACGAGTGGTCATGCTGGTGAGAAGAGTGATCCCACTCCTCCTGGTGGTGGAAATGGTGGGAGTCATATTGGCGAGGCTGAGAGTCGTGCCTGTGAGACCCCGAGTCGTGAGTTGACGAATGGTGGTCTAAATGCTGACTCATCATCTGTTCCAGTCGCTCTACAGCACATCATTCCTCCTGAAAAACTTGAACAGAACATGCACAATGGAGAGAATATTTATATATGATAAAGTAAAAATAATTAAAATTTAATTATTAATGAAAACACAAAAATATAATTTATCAGGGATATATAGTCTGGAAATGGTTCGTAAGTATTGGATGAATATTGATAATATGAGTGCGTTTAAAAGTTTCTTCGCTTCCCTATAAAGGTTCCACATACAGGATGTGTATATCTCGCAAAAGGAAAAATTTGGAAAACAACATTCAACGTTACTCTCTATATATAACGCCAAAAACATTGATGATATCATTTGTTTAAAAAATTATCATATAGAAAAAAAATTATGTAAATCTAACACAACTATAGAAAATAGAGAGAATTGTAAATATAAATTCAGAGGAATATAAAAAAAAATGGTAACATTATTTTCTCTAGAACATTCATTCACTCACCCATTCGAGCAATCAGACCATGCATCGCCTGGTTAATATCCGCAAACTTCATTCGGGTTTCTTCAGTAAGTTCCAGAATCTTCTGGTTTGCATCATTGGAAGTCTGGTCTGGGTTCAAGACCTCCTGGACTGCTTCTTCTGAACACAAAATCAGAGAATTGAATCATAAACCCTTTAGAGAGTAACTGGAAATAGTAGTTTAATATTTTATATATTTAGTTTCTGTATATACCTACTAATAAAAATCCATGTAAATAATATCATTAGATTTTGTCAAACGTTTCACTTTTTAAATTAGAGCTTCAAGAAAGAGTCGATAGCAAGTCGTTAAAACGTCAACCACTATTAAATATTAATAAGTTGATATAAATGATTTATTTAAAAAACTGTTTTCATCTTATATATACTGTTCAGTTTTGAGGGCAATTCACAGCTTCAATCTGTGAAGTGTAACTTAAGATCAAATTGTATAGCCGTACACTTGAGTCATTAGAGTAGAGGCTGTTGGGAATCTTTTATGGTTCAGACAATGAAACAACAAATAACAAGTTTACTTACAGCTGAAGTGGTTTTAAAGAATTAGGCGATTTTACCTTTTATGAAAGTATTTTAAATTTATTATTTTCAAAGAGAGATAGAAAAGTACATTTAACAATTTACATTACAATTACTAATTTTGTAAAACAAAACCAACACTCCTTTGTTCTAGTTTTTATATTACAGTGTTGTCAGTCTAAAAGTATTTCAAGATCATTGATTTACTATTCTTCTTTTTTTCCAACAGAGGCAACCAGATAAAATGTTTATATTCCGATTTCAGTACAGTATAATATTATTTTTGCTACATTTAATTTTTTTAGGGACAATCTTTCACAATCAAAATATCATTAAACGATGCTCTGAATAATATAATGTTAAATTGATAAAAAATATATTATTAAATAGTTAATTGTGAGGATTGAGAATTCGTTAATTAAAAAAAGGAAAAGGTTTAGCCTCAACTTTTAAATTTTATTTTATATATTAAATCCTCCCGAAACTTTATGTTATATATTAAAATATAAAAAGTTGCGAATATCATTACCTTTTTAATCCCAAAATATTTTGAGACAAAACATATTTCACACATAAAATTCATAAAAAGCTTTATTAAATAAATTATGAATAAGTTAATGTAAAAAATTATTGTTGTGTTTATTTGATACACATTTTACCACACCAAAATAACGTGCATAATGGGAAATATAATAATAAAGAATGATAAAGAAATTAACAAATAAAATAATGGAAAATAACAATTTTGAATAATTCATATAAATGTGTGCTTTTCTCCGCAATATTCAACAATTATTTCGACAATTTATGGAAAATATAAAATTTTGTTTTATATATTGCGCCATTGTTAAAATACCACAATTCTTATTTGTTTAGCAAGCCTAACAATTTTCAATTTCAATCTCAAATCGCGATAAGAAATAAGATTTTCTTAAATATAAAATAGTGTAATACTAAATATTTATCACAAAAATGGAGTCGTTATAAAATTTTTAGTCTGTTTTATTAAAATATATATTCGTCAGGCGTATATCAAATATGAAACAATTTTCTTTTTGGGGTATTAAAGTACTTCAAAATAATTTTAAATAGTTATAGAAATAAATATAATATTCATTCATTATTTTTAAAATACACATTTTTCTTATATTCTATGAAATCAATAAGCTGCGAATATTAAAATAACAAAGGCAACACTTGCTTATACTTTATTAATAATAATTTTAATGTTTAATTTTCTTATCAAGTTTGTTTTGAATAGGTTTTGTTTTTGACATATTATTTTTTAAAAGCCAAAAAGTAATATATAATAATTTATTGTTATAATAAAATTATTGATAAATATCTACATAAAAGATTCGAAAGGTAATTTTATAAGCCTTTTTTAATTCATGATTTTCGAAATCGTAAATTTAACCGTACTATATGGCTTTTTTTTTCTTGCGATAGTTTATATATATATATAGAGAGAATATTATGACATTTGTGTATTTTTAGTATAACTTATTGTAGAGCAGATATTTTATATTAATATTTGAGAATTCATACATGCTTACTAAAATTTAGAACTCAGAACTAAATCAGTTCGAATTTTATTATAGAGATGACAAAAGCATCCATAACCGTTAGAAAAAAAAACTTCATTTGGATTTTTTTAAATTAGCAATTCCATTACACAAATTAAATATTCGTTAATTTTTACGCAAAACGCGCTCTGCATTTTCTTGAAAATTTAAATCGTTTGGAAAATATTAAGATATATTTTCTATAAAAAAAGACAAAAATTTAAATTTTATAATTATGAACAATAACAGAAGTTTAATAAATCTTTTGATATAAGCATTTTTGTCTCAAAGATATTATAAAGTCATTTCATTAATTACTGTATAATGTTTATAAAGAAAACATTAATATGAAAAATAATAAACTTTACCATTTATAAAATATTTTAATAAAAATAGTTATACATTAAAACACGGCATTTGCCAATATAAGCAGGCTAATTTTGTCGCATAAATATATGTTTGAGTATTTTTATATTTGATATATAATATTGCTATATATACCGAATATTCTGCTTGTAAATTGATAAAATTCGAGTATAGATTTGATAACTAAAAGAAATCTCCCATTTCTCATATATACTAATTTGAAATCTCGTTTATTTTTCTAAATATCTAAACAGATCATTGAATTTTTTAAATACACATATATTCATTTATATATTTTTTATTATTCATAACTTTTTTAGAAATAAAAACATAATTCAGTGATAATATTAAGAAAATGAAAAATATAAACACTTTGAATTTACATATAGTTTGCCCGAAGCTAGCAATTATGTAAAATTTGAGTCACCTGCTAATGGCTATAAAAATGGCGGTCTATTTAGAAACAAAGATCAACATTTTGAGCAGTTTGGATCTAGAATTTTAAAACTTAGTCTTATAATATTTTTTATAAAGTGTTAAGATTTAAAATTTTATAACGTACTTCATTTCTTTAGCGTATATGAATATATATATATATATAAAAATAGCGCACACATTTAAAACTAATCAAGTTTACTGAATAATAAATTTCCATAACCCTCTTTCGGTTAATCGGACGTGTAAAACCCGATCTTGGATAATTATCTATTTTCGGTTTACTTAAGGAACACTAAATATAAAATCCGTTTTAGTTCTCAATAAACTGTATAGTCTAGAAATGACACCATTAAAGCACGAATGTGTCTTTTTAAATAAAAAAGACTTCCACTCTCTCTACTGCGATGATAAAATATTGGGAGGGGTTTGCTCATCAGTGGTGAACCCTCCTAGCGGATTGGCCAATTTAATCTACCAGACCACTTCTTAGATTCTAATACTGTATTGGACGAGGGTTTGCTGGGAAGGTTTACCATTAATGAGCCAAGCCCTCCCAATATTTTATCACATGGCAAGTAAAGATAATTTAAATTTATTTTATTTGAGAAGACACATTCATGCCTTTAATACTTTCATTTCTTGTGTATAGATGGCGCGTGTTATTGCCTTATGGAATCTTATATGCAAATATTCGTCTGCTATGATTGACCTATATCAGTGAATATTATAACAGTTTGGTGAGATTGTTCTAATTTTCGAACATGTCAACATTGTTTCGCCTTATCCGCTCCATACTTGGTAGACATGCCAGTTGACCCATATATATTTAATAACGGAGAGATATTTGCACCTTTCTCCTAATATAGAAAATTTTTAGTACTTTTACAGAATTGACTATATACCAAGATACAATGCATTATTCTAGTCTTCACGGGACACGAGTTTAAAATCTGCAATTGATAGTTATATATAGCTATTCTTTGATACGCAAAACTGGAAGTAGGGATTTGTCGTAGAGTATTGGTTTTCAAGAGTTGTTTCATCTTTATTTTAAAGATAATCTAGTTGTCTACTGCTGCGTTGTACAAATTGTATGCTTCATTGAATGTCTAGTATAAGGTCGATATAGGGGAAAGTGCGGTGAGGTTTTCCTATGAAGATATATTACAGAATATTGAACCACTGGTTAAAGGTGCGAATTTGGAACAAGAGCAACATAAAGTAAGAGAGCAAAATGTTTGTGATAAGTATAAGTATAAAACGGGTGTCGAAAATTTATAATATTGATATAATATTAGAAATGAAAGTGTTAAAGCACGAATGTTTATTTTACACCTAAAACAAACTCTTTGTTGCCTTATAATGGTATAATTATTTAATTTGCACTTTGATCTGAGGACTGTATTTAGATGCCATTTATTGCCCACTATAAAGCATTCTGCAGATTTGCCGTGGAATTCGATATACCGTGGTTGCCTCCTTTACCCCGGTAAATTGAGAATCGATAACGCTAAAATCTGAGCGATGCAACCATACGACACCTGCTATACTTGCCTGTTCGGCTGTACAACTACTGCAATATAAATAAATTTTCAAAAAGATTAACATGGACTTCTTGAGAAAGGATGAGACTTAAAATGGTAAAGCCTTCAGTGCGCGTTTCGGATATGCTGGTTTAAAAACAGGTCGCTCTGCTAAGGGACATATTCCAAAGGAAAGAAGAAAAATTGTTTTTGTGCTCGTATCTCTACTGTGTCTGAGATGTTTTTAAAACAGGCCTGGGACTGTTTGAAAATGTGACCTCCGATAAGCAACGCCTATCGCTCCTTTTCTAAATAGACTGTCTGGAACTTGACACTTTAGATAAACTCTTTGGTGCGTGCAAGCAACTCTTAGCTTTAGAGGGTCGGGATGGGTCTTTCCAATTGGGAATCTATTCTCTATTCGTAGCTACGAGATGTGTGAAAGGTCGTAAAAAGCTTTTTTGTTTTTGTATATGCAAATATGCGCAGCAATGTTTAAACATCTGGTGTACTGGTAAAAATGCGGACGTAGCAAACTTCTCTCCAGTTATTGTTATGAGGAACTACTGCGTAACTTTATATGGATAACAAAAAGGAAGTAAATAAATGTATATTTTGGCGGAGGAAGTTTACAACGATTTTTGAATAAATTTTTGTCAAACTCGATGAAAGCCCCTTCATAAAAAATTAAATACGGACTGTTTCTCAATTAAATCCAACCTGGCAACTATCTGAAGAGTAAATCTCTTTTTATTCAATTTACTCATAATTTACTGTAAATCGAAAAAAAATTGAAAGAGCCTGGTATATCAAATCCGCCCAGCCTACTACTTAGCTCTAACTACTGGATTGACGAATGCTAGTTCATCTAAGTACTGGATTTTTAGATAATTATAAAGGGAGTTCTGTTGCGAAATTATGGTCTTAAGCTTACGAGAGTATATAGTGACTTACAAAACCTAAATGCTTAGAGGTTTGTGCTTTTTTGCAAAGAAATCGATAGAATTGTAAAGAATCTGTCAAAAGTTGACTTTTAATAGCGCATAATTTAAATATAAAAGGAACGGGGGGTGACAGCGTCAAAGATGTTGAATTCTACATTTTGCAAAATTCTGAAAAGTGGAACGACTTACAGGGTCGTGCCTACGGCAGAGGTTGACATTCTCAGATGTCACCAAACTGTGTCGAATTCCTGATCTATGCGATCTGCAAACGACGGCGAAGAATTTTTCGTTAACTGCTTTGTATAGAATTTCTTTCTTCTCTAAAAATCAAATAGCCTTGTTGCTAACCCCATTCTTATTTTTTTAAAATAAATAACGAATGTTTATGGCGAAATTGTACACAAATGAAGAGAGAAATTTTGTTTTGTTGAAATCGCACCTAAATAAGCCAAAGATGTAAAAAAATAAAGATTTTGAAACCAAATCTGCATACGCATCTTTTTCTGAGATATGTAAATAGAATATCTTGGCGAGGTTGATTTAGCTTTAGTCAAGGCTACGTGCGGTAGGCAAGCTAGGTAAGTGGTACTTGTTAGTTTTATGCGAGGTTCTCGTTTTTACTTTGTTTAGGTTTGCTGAGTTTTTTAAATTTTATTTTAACGATTGCCTTAATAACAAGTGTGTACTATTTGTCGTCAAGGCAGATTCTTTTTTTGACAGTGAAGATGTTTGCTATTCTATTAAGATCTATGTCCATGTACAAAGTTGAGACATTTAAATCCTATTTTCTTTTCATCTCGACTTCATGAGTGAAATTCACCATGCGAGTTATGGCTTTTAGAGATTGACACGACTTTTTTAATCCCCATTAAAAAAAAAAATTCCTTGTCCATTTATAACCTAACCTAATAAGTTATTTTTCTTTTAAATTTTTATTAGGTTAAGCTTTTAAAATAACATCAGGATCTTAGAAATTTGAATAAACGGATTCTTCCGCCATTTCTCGTTTATTTGGATTAGTTAATATTTATAAGCACTATGTTCGAATGTTAGTTAAAACTCGAGTTATTAGCTTTGTTATTAAATTTCGTATCCTTTAAATCTTTAAACCTACTTATTTAGGTGATAACGTTATTTCAATTTGGAGTTAGCATGGCTATACTGTTAGGGTGTTTTATTTTGGTATTTCCGATCGAGAAATTTTATTTTCGTCTAAATGATACATGGTATTTCGTCTAAATGATATGATTTAGCTATTATAGGCTTTTTCTGGGTGTTATTTTTAGTTAGATGTCAATTGTATTTTGGGTAATGTATTTTTATAGCCTTAAGGTGTTTTGTATACATGCTCAAGAATTCTTTCCTTCCTTGCTAATGGCGTAAGATTTGTTTTTCTTGGCTTTGTTCTAGACAATTGGGTGTAACTTAGTTTCAAAATTGTGAGTTTTATCGGAGATTATCTATTGATTTACCTACTTTTCTTTTTAGCGTTATATAGGTTTATATGTCTTTGCAGGTATATTCCTATTTGAAGAATGTTTATTGTTCGTGTTTTAAAGATAGATTTTGTCTTAATGGTTTTTCTTAGGAACTCAACTCTTTGCTCAAAGTGTCAGGGAATCTGTTAAACGCTCATTTCTTATCAAACATGACTAACGTACAACTGCGACTCGGGGGTCAACCTTTAACTCTTAAGACACCCAGTGTTTCCTCAGGAGTGTTGTGAATTGCTCAGGTAGGTCTACAAATGTCATTTTATCTAAATCGATCACTAAATCCTTGCTAAAGGTACAAGCAATACGATCATGCCTGGTAGCGCACAGATCGTTCTTGTCGCCAAAGTCGATGGTGGAAGAGGCCAATGATCTGGTCGACTCCTGTACCTGCTATCTTCTACGTATTCCTGTACAATCGCCCTAGCTTATACCAAACACACTGGATCATCCTTTTCTATCTTTTGTTCCTATTCGATCTAGGGGGATTTTATCCCGTCTTTTATGGAGATCCTAAGTTCGCCCGTTGTAGAGTGATAGATTATAAACTAAGAGAATTCTAGATTTACTTTTACATAGATTAGTATTGTTTTTTTTTCTCGTTATCACTTTCTGGAATGCTAATATAGCAAATAATTAATATATTTTTAAATAAGATTTTTCGCTAGCGATATATTTGAACATATTTTTGGCAAATTCTATATATTTAAATAATGCTTTTCCAATTCATTTTCATATCTATTGCCAAATCCTATTTCTATCCAATCATTTAGTATAATGTAACTATAGTGTGTATAACTTTCGCTGTCCCTTGTTGTCTTCAAGAAGCTACTTATTGAAGAGGACAAGCGGGGTATTTGAAATTCTGCATGCATTCACAACTGACCGAATATTTTGCCGCCATCTTGAAAGTGAGATGTTTTATTGAGAACTCTTAAACATTCTTGAGTGGTTACTGTAGAAAAATCTGTGATATGTGTCTTAAAAAATTATAAAATATATTTTTTCACAATTAATATCTTGTATCTAAAGTGCAAGCTTTCAATCGAGAATATTTCTTCTACAAGATGCTATAAAAAGATAGTCTATTTAGAACTATGTTTGCATGTGTACCGTGCGTAATGTGAAAGACATCAAACATTTTATCGTTATTTCCATTTTTGTGTTTTACTCTAAGGAATGTGTAGATCTATTTACACGTTTAGGAGGTAACTAGAGTTAATAAACTGTGAGACAAATGGATCTCAATTTTTACCTTAAATCGGGAAAAGCGTGTTGAGAAGGTATGCAAATATTCGAATTTAATTTCGAAAATGGGAATCGTTGAGTATTTCGGTATGTTTGAGCTAGGTCAGCCCGCATTGTAGTGGCTGGCATGAACATCGTGAGCAGGCGACTCCCTAGATTTGTACGACACAGATGCCAAGAATTTTCTTCTTACCAATATGAAGAAAATTCAACTGGCCTTGCATCACACTCGACACCCTTCTGTTGACCACTTTCATAAGCCTATGTGGAAACGGTGTTCCATTAATTATTTTTATCTAGAAAAACGATGTTGATTGATTTGTATAGGGTTAAACGATATTAATTAATTTTGTCTAAAATTTGATGTTTTTGTGGCGCATTCATTTTTGTTATTAGTATTTTTAAAAAGGACGGAGATTTTACAAAATAATTGCATAATATTCGTTCGCGTCTGCTTTTAAAAGTGCTAGTGTTTTGTCTGTACATTAAATATGAAGTCTGATGTCATTGTAGGGAGGTTTAGCTGAAGTGTGGTACATGGCCTGGTAGACTTCAAAATATGGACGGACGGGCGGCGTGGAGGATCCCAAACGTGTTGGTAGCAACCAATCTGGTAGCAGCCATGCTGTTACCTCTTGAAGGGTACTTTTTGATGGTCATTCGCAATCTGAATATCTTTTTGTTCATACCTAGAAGCCTCTTACGAAGTCTTGAAAAATTTTGACACCTAAATACAAATATATTGTTGATAACTGTCATTTAAAAAAAGGAGAAACAAGAGTTGTAGGTTTCGTGTTTTTAAAGTTTAAGAACTGAGAACGTGTGTGCGCGCAGAGTTAAGATGAGTGCCATTTGTGCTGCTGACTTCCCTCCAGCACCGTTCCTCGACGACAACAACTGCAGTAGTGACGACCTGGCCATGCAAGAGCAGGGGAACGTCCCTCAGCCAAATTCGGAGGGCACAGGACTCCCCGAACCCATTCTCTCCCTGAGTAGCATAGAGCTTCCAGATACCTTGCGTCAGTCCCTAACAGATCAAGGGATCGTTAAGCCTACCAGCATCCAGTCACAGGTTTGGCCAGTTGTCTTCCAGGGCCGCGACCTCGTGGGTATCGCGGAAACTGGCTCAGGAAAGACCCTGGCGTACATCCTCCCAGCGGTGCTGCTGCTGCTGAACAGGAGCGAGGAGGAGAAGAGCTACGGACCCTCTGTGCTTGTGCTGGCTCCCACCCGCGAGCTGGCGCTGCAGATCCATCAGGTGGCCGACCGCCCTGGGCAGCGCGGGCAACCTCCGCAGCGTCCCCGTGTACGGAGGCGCCCCCAAAGGCCCCCAAATGCGGGAGCTGAGCCGCGGTGCCGACCTGTGCATCGCCACCCCGGGGGAGGCTCCTGGACCTCATCTCGAACGGCACCGCCGACATATCGGGCTGCAAGTTCCTCGTACTGGACGAGGCGGATCGCATGCTCGACATGGGCTTCGAGCCCCAGGTGCGAGGCATCGTGGAGTACGCCGCGGATCCCCTGCGCCAGACTTTAATGCTGAGCGCTACGTGGCCCAAGCAGGTGAAGCGCCTCGCCAAAGATTTCCTACGCGACTACGTCCAGATCTGCCTGGGCAGCGGCACAGCCAATCCTTCCATCACCCAGAACATCCTGGTGTGCGAGGAGACTGAAAAAACCAACAAGCTTCTGGAGCTGATGAACGTGATCTACCAGCAGCAGGATTACAGCCTCAAAACGCTCATCTTCGCGGAGACGAAGCGCAAGGTGGAGGATCTGAGCCGACTCCTTCAATCACGGTACTACCTGGCCGCGGCGCTGCACGGCGACAAGACGCAGCATGAACGTGAGCAGATCATGGCGGACTTCTCGCGCGGCAGGAGGCCCGTACTGGTGGCCACGGACGTGGCTGGCCGCGGGCTGGACGTGGGCGATCTGCGCTGCGTCGTCAACTTCGACTACCCGCGCTGTGTGGACGACTACGTCCACCGCATCGGCCGCACGGGTCGAAACGGCCAGCGGGGAACGGCCTTCACGCTCTTCACGGCGCGCAACTCCCGCCACGCCTCTGACCTAGTGGCCCTCTTGCGGGACGCCAAGCAGGCGGTGGACGGCAAACTGCTGCAACTGGCCGAGCGCCAGAGCTACCGCTTCAACTACGACGCCAACTACTACTACAACAACAAGTACTAGGGTGGTGGAATAAACTGGACTTTGTTTCTCCTCGTCTTTTGATAATAGAACATAACTAGAGCTTGGCTCTTTTTGAATGTATGTGCATTGCTCCTCTACATCAACCCAATATTATTTCGGAGACTCCTAATAAAAAATTTTTGTTAAGAAAAGCAGTCTCCGAAAGATCGTGAAAATAATTATGGGAAATGTTTATATATACTTCATATTGGGTGGGTACCCAGATTTAAGACTCTAGTATATCACATTGCTAGAATAGACTGCAAAACCTTCCTTGAGCGACCTACAACTGATAATACAAGTCCTCCAGGAGAAACTAGAAGTATCAATGGTTTAACCGAGCTCTCGTGGGAGAGGTTTACTTTAGCAATAAGCATTTAGAGGCCTTAACAGATGTTTTTTCTCTTTGTCCCTTCAGACAAATTCACAAGTTCTCTTTAAGGCAGCTCATTTACTTCGGTTGCTTATATAGAATGTTCTTATTAATCCCAATACATTTCAAATAAATGCTGGGAATGATCTCTTAAATTTTGTATTTTGTGGCCTTAGAAAAAAATGGTTGGCCTCCTTTACATATTAATGGATGCAGATAACGCTGATAACCATATTGGATTCTGAATTTGAGCGAGTATAGAGATTGTCAACCCCCAAATTGAGACAATATTTTGACATGATTCCTCCTCCTTCAGTGCTTTCCTCTACTGAGAGTGGGCCACATGATCTCATCATAGACCATTTGAATATATTGAGGCTGGAACAGGGCGCCAAGAACCTGCCACAGTCTTTGGTCCGCTCCGGGTATTTCCTCGGTACCACCATTCCTGTAGGCATTATTTCCCTATCCGCCACATGGGGAGGCACCCGATGAGGGAAACTCGTATACCATTAAAAGCCAACCACATACGCGTTGGCCCTCGTCAACGTTGTGCAGGCTGTACCTCAGCGACCAAATATTTTGTTCCAACAGTCTTCCTATATAACTATAAGCAATCAGGGACACCTCTACCTTTTAAAAATGCACAGTCTAGATATTCTGTGTACAGAGCATGCAGATTCCTATATGTAAATATGCCACACAAATCAGCTTCGATACCAGACATAGGTCTATGCAAATCACCAAATATTGATGAATACAATTCTACCGTATTGGGTTATAGCAAGAAGCTTCTGTAGAACTTGTCAAGTGATGTCACAGTAGTATTGAAGACATCTCCCGTCAATCAAGCAAATAACCTCAATTGGCCCAAGTTGGAAGAGCCTGTTCTAGGTTTTTTTTTGTCAGCCCTAGGGATTCTTAAGATGGCTCTCTTCTATCGACACATTTCAAAAGTTTTCTTTCTGGGATTATCCATTTCTCATTTTTAAATTTTAAACACGTTGCAGTACTGCCCTTCACATTTCTAAGTACTTTATGCAATTATTCAGTTCATAACTTCAGAAATTTGAAGTAATTATATATATATGACATCATAAAGATCAAGCCTCTAATGAAGCCTCTTGTTTAGTAAATTCAACTGAATAAACTAATGGGAGGTTTCATTAATGAGCCAGAGAGAAGCCTCTAATTGTTTAATCTCTCGCACTATAATTGATTCATAGAAATAACACGGTTTTGTAAATTGCTTCATTATCAATAGACAGATCATAAAACTCTACAATAATAAAGTTCACTTTCCGATAAAATGTTTCTTTGGAAATTTATAATGTAAGCTAGCAGCTGTTCCTCTCAGGTGTCGTATTATAGCCGCATTCTATTATAGTCGCAAGGCTGTCTCTGAAGAAGAGTTCTTATCTCGAAAACTTACACGTTATACCTTAATACATTTGATAGTAAACATAAACCCTTTTGCTGAAGTAAACTTAGTCTCGCTAGACTTTTTTTTTTCTTTAACAAAATCGACTGTGCAAAAATGTTGTCAAATGAGGTGCCTTGTTCAACGTCTCTTTGGTAGAAGGGCAGCAGGAACTACTAGTGCTGGCAAGATATGACGGAGGAACAGTTCCAGACCAAACCATTCTTCCAAATATGACGAGAACTTTTAATGATCACAATTTTGCCATGATGTAGAAGTCAATTGACCTCGTTTATCTGAAAATTATTAAAAACATTTCTATGTGGAATATCTGATATATATAATTAAAAACAAATCATGTACACCACATTATTTTATTGCCTCAAATAAAAGAATCTTTGAAGAATTTCCTTTATCTCTATCAATTAATGAAGATTTCACAATTTCTAATAAATGTAGATCAAGGAAATTCTCTACATGCTTATCCTTTTCGTTTTTGCAGCAACAAAAAGATTTGTCTCACTTAGAAACTTATGTATTTTATTATATTTGAGAAATGAAGTTATTTATAGTAAATATTTCTTTTTACAACGGAGGCAATTTAATGCTATATTCTTACTAAGATGAAAAAATATTTAGATGGGCTTGACTCATTAGTGGTGAACCCTCTTAGCGGTCTGGCAGATTAAATTGGCGAAAATTCTTGGAGGGCTCACCACTGATGAATCAGGCCCTAGTAAATATTTTATTATCGCAGTAGGACAATTCTTTGTAAAAAGAAGCTGCTCACTCTAAGTATATTAAATCTTCATGTACAGAATACTTGTTGTCCATATAGTTAATTACACCGGTCTAATATCGCCAAGTCTAAACTAGAACAGTCTTGCAAAGAGACAGTAGAATACAATCATCAAAGGTGACATGGGACTCTCCAAAGGAAATATCTACACACAGATATATGGCTCTAGGGAATGGCTACTAAGGAATTTAACTATAGATATATTGAAACATTTTTACCCCTAGTATCGATAATAAACATGTTCTATTGAAAAAGTTCCTTTTGAGCTTATAATCTTACAATATGGTAATCGAAATTTGATGTCTTCAACATAAGAAAATGATTGACAATGGTTACTAAGTAATGCTTTTGAGATATTTTATTATTTCATTTCATTAATTAATAAATTCCTTTGAAGAAGAAACACAAGGTAATAAGACCAAATCCAAATAAATAAATAGTGTGTGACGTTTCGGTAACATCGTTGATACCATCTTCAGACAAAAGTACTGAAACTACTGAAAGTACTCTAGTTATTTATTTGGATTTGGTCTTATTACCTTGTGTTTATAATCTATAATACAAATTGTGCCTTTTCAATTTGAAGAAGAAAAAAGCTGACATGGTTTCTGTGGAATTCACACTCATGGACAACTTAAGGAAGTGGAAAGTTATTGATAATCTCCGTTCATTTTCTTTTAACGAGACTGAGGCAATTTTGTTCACACTTGGTTATCTCGTGTCTTCAATAAAGGGCACTGTGTATCAAATATCTTTCAGAGTTATTGTCTGAATCCCGATATAAATTCTGAAAGGTAAAACTTTCTTTAGTTTTGTCTATGAGTGTATATTTTGACATATTAGAGACATCATTTCAGATAATATTTCATTGAAAAAGGAAAATTTGTAACTATGGGGTTTCTAAGTAAATGGCCCGAGGTAGGACATCCTAGGAGTAATGGCCACCCAGACCTCTCGATCCATAAGCCGTTCCATTTTCACTAGCCACCATACCAAAGGAATGATGCATTCTCCATGCACCGAGCGGCCATTGTTTGGCCCCTCGCGCCCGCCATTAAGGTCTGGCTCCATGGGGATGACCAATCAACCCACAAGCGTCTCCGAGAGTTCATGGCAAGGTTGCTGTCCGAGCCCTCCCGTTCGGACTTGGTTTAACCCGTTCTACCCGAGGTAGGGCAGTTGTGGAATTACACTCGAGGAAGTTCGACCTCCCACTGAGATAGCCATTGGAACATAAACACAGAGATAATGCATTTCTCTTCACGCTGTAACACTTTTTGGATGTTGTGAAAGTCCTGCTAAAAGAGCACAATAGAGAAATATTATAGCTTTCTATAGAAAATAATGCTATTGTAGTCCAAATAGTTCTTTCAACAGTCGATAGATGGCACTATACCAGGAGTCGGTACCAACGTCTCTTTGGATGTGAAGCTGCGTGTAGTACTTGCATAAATAAAGTTTTTATTTATGCGAGTACTATTTATTGTTAGCAAGAAAAAATTGTGACTCTGTTAAAATTTTATAAATTATAATTTTTGACTCTTCTGACTCAAAAGGTTGCAGACCCTATACACTTGTTGTTCGGTAAACATCTTCTCGATGGTTGTCAGCAAGTCACTCCTGAACTTGAGATATAGTTGGCGTCTTCCCTGTAGCGGACTTCACAATATCTAAATACCAACATTTTAACACTAGTCTTACCCAACTAACACACACACACACACTTTATGGAAATATCTTTATTTACACACTTTATTTCCTAACCACGATATATGTACTTTACACACGTGACCAGGTATTCTTGGTCAAATATTATACAATATATACAGAGCTGGAATAAAAGCTCTAACAGGTGTAAATATTTTGATTTTTATTATTGATTTTAAATGATGTGAATATAAACATATCCCTAATACACACACACACATATATATATATATATATATATATATGTATTAAAAATAAAGAAGGCATTTCCTGACCACGAGCACATTTGCTTTTTATACATTTTTTCATATACACCTATCCCCCGATTTACACGGTAGATACGTTCCTGAGGAAAACGTGTAAATCGGGGGATAGGTGTACACAGAAATAAAAATAAAATGCATTGACAGGTTAAAATATGTAGTCAGCACATAAGCTCGGGATTCCTCGTGAGATGTGTACACAGCGCATGTGTTCAATCACAGTAGCATTTAGTATAGTGCGATAAAAACAAAAAAAAACTTATTTGGAAAACCGTGTAAAAGCGAAAACGTGTAAAACAAGTACCGTGTAAATCGGGGGATAGGTGTATATATATTATTCGGAGATATATTTATATATAAATTTTATTTCTTATAAATATTCGTTTTAATTTTAGTAACCATATTATTAAAATGTGTGAAACAAAGAATGAAATTGTACTGAGGCTAGTAAATAAAGGAAGAAAAATAAATCTGATTGTGAAACTGAAAGTTGCTGATGGCTTGTGCCATCTGTCGGAATAAATATCAACTAATCGTTTATTTTTAATGTATCCAGAATATTAGCCAAATACATTTTCTTGATAAATCAATAAAATTCAATCGCGTCATAAAAAATCATTGAATAGTTGATATTTATTCAGACAGATGGCGCAAACTATCAGAAACATTAATTTGCACAATCTGAAGATGGCTTTTTCTTAATCTTATTAAGCGTTTAAAAATATTGGCCTATAAAATAAGTAAAAATGACTTAGCTTGGTAAGAGTTGAGAGATGCCTTAAGACCCACACATCAGAGTTCTAGAATATCAGTCTTGTGTATCTTTGAATTTACTAGACTCCCTAGTATACTGGCTTAACGAACTTATTTTCAAGAGCATTCATGGAAATTAAGAAGAGTAATACTATTGCGGTGGTTCGTCTGGTTTTGAAGAAATGATTGAATTATTCATTCCAAGGTATTTTAATTATTACAGATATAATATAAAAATGATATCAATGTTAATTATTATTGTTACAAATTAAAATCTAGTAGAGTTTAAAAAGGTTTGATGAAAATGGATGGATGAAAATCGCCGTTCGCTCGTGGAGGCGTCAAAACAATGGTTTCCTCCCCCGTGCTTACCACGTCACTGCCGCCGCGCATGCGCCGACTTAGCGTACACGGCCGGCTGAGGTGGTGGCGGTTGAAAGGGCTGTTCAAAATTGGCGGTGTGTCAAAACACCGTTACACTATAACTGAAAATAGTATTATACACACGTCCGAAAGTATCTACTGAGCATAGATCGAGCCACCTCTGTAAATAAAAGATCCGACAATGAATGTCAGTGGTGACAATGTTATGACAGCTATAGACTACGTATTGTTCCATTAAATACCAATGTAAACATAAGCAATAAGACGCCATCTATAAGTGCAAAATGAAACTATTAACCTCTAAGATACAGTATCCGATATAAGTAGAAGCAGAAGCTTTCAAATACAACAGTAGAGTTCTAATCACAGGATTGTGGATTTCCGCAAATTACATAAGGACACCGTAATTCTTTCTATTAAAAGAATAAATAAATTTGTAATAAATTTAAGCGTTCTGGTAGATTAAATTAACGAAACCGCTTGGAGGGTTCACTACTGATGAAGAAAGCCCTCACAATATATTTTTATCACAGTAAGAATAGTATAAATTATTTGATATTTAAAAAGAAACATTCATGCTTTAATGCTTCAATTCCTATATATAGATGGCATGTTATCACCTTATAATACAAAGAGTTAGGGCGTCTTACATTTTGTTAATAAGTTGAGTTCTAAGTCGAAAAGGAATTCCCTATAAGTTTTATTTCCATCTTTTTATATTTTACACAAATAAATTTACTGGCAATGCGTTTCTTTTAAATATCATCAAATATTATCTATACAGACCTTACTGCAATGATATGAGTTATTGAATGAGAGGGCTTGGCTCATCAGTAGTGAACCCTCTCAGCGGTTTCGCCAAATTAATCTCTAGATCGCTCTACTATTCTAGAGATTAATTTGGCGAAACCGCTGAGAGGGTTCACTACTGATGAGCCAAGCCCTCTCTTTCAATAACTCATATCATTGCAGTAAGGTCTGTATAGATAATATTTGATGATATTTAAAAGAAACGCATTGCCAGTAAATTTATTTGTGTAAAACTTTAACGATAGATGACAATAAAATTTAATTTACTAATCTTTTTATATATTGGACCAATTGTGGGTTTTCCATGGAATTCGATGTGCCATGGTTGATAAACTCTCCTATACACTCG
>CP092866.1:43116598-43134357 GCA_030710605.1 Cordylochernes scorpioides
AAGTTGAGCTATTTACAATGTCACAAACTATTAAATTATTTGGGTTAGGTCTTACTTTCTTGTATCTATAATCCAAATTGTGCCTTATCATCTTTGACACTTTATAATGAAAGGGTTTCTCCTGTAACTGGGTGTTACTGATGGGTTTCTGCCATCTATTCAAGAAAATATCATCAAGTTTTATTCAGAGTTAGCCTATAGAGTTAGCCTTTGTCTTTAAAAAATGTATTTTTTTAATTAACAAATAGTTGATACTGTAGAACCTCCCTTTAGCGGACACCTCTTCACAAAGGATAGTTTTCATTTACAAAATTGCCATTTTTACTATTTAGCAACTCTCCAGTAAGAGGATACCTCTCCCTAAAGGACACTTTGGCTCTGCAATTAGGTGTCCTTTACAGGGAGGTTCTACTGTATATTGTTACACCAGGTTGCGGCTTGGCAGACTCTTCAACCCATGATTCTCTCCTGTGCCGGGTCTTGCATCTTACCAGAGCATGTTTCAACCATCCTACAAATTTATATAAGGGAATAATGATATAACTCTACTTTAAGTAGCCTCTAGAATAAATTATTTATTTCTCACATCAAAGAGAGCAGTGAAGTCACACGTGTACCTAAATACAAATGATGATTCTATAATACATATATTCTGTTTATAATACATATATTCTGTTTATAATACATATATTCTGTGTTTAATAAATATAAAATATAAATTTGAATTTAAAATATATGAAAAATAATCTTACAAATTAAAACAAAATAGGTGCATTAGCCATGATGCAACAATATATATATACATGTATGTATTTTGATAGTTGGCATAGATCCATCATTAACATTCAGTTTATAATCAGAGGAGGAGACCTTTCACATTTTATTCTATCATTCTGATCCTTTTCTCCTTCTCTACTTTTGAACTCTCTTTTGGCACTTTATGTGTCTATTGTTTCAACTTTTATTCATCTTCTTAGTTAGCACTCTGTAATAATTTATTTGTATGTGAATAGATAGTTAAAATTTAATCAATTTCCAACACTGACAAAATCTGTTCCAGGCCTCGAACGCCCGCCTACGTATTCAAACACTGTTCTATGCAGTGGCTCATGCCAGCCAATCTTCCATGGCTGTAACACTGCCCCTTTCTCATTCCTGTTTGTCTCTGCAAGCTCCCGGCCATTTGATCTCTTTGATGTCTCTGGCCACACGAGGCCACATGTCTGCCATCCTGGGTACCAGTCTGGATCACCTCCAGGTCACCATCTCCAGTGAGATCTCTTTTTAATTCCTTCTGTTCTTTAAAGTGTGTATGATGAACTCAACAGTGTCAGTCCATCAGTAGAAGCAATCACCCACCTCGGTTGCTCTGTTTGTGACCAATGGGGTCAGGGATGGACTTCCCCCTGAGCTTTTTCTTAAATTGATTTTCCCAAGGAACTTCTATGGAGCACTGAATAGTAGGTCGGTGGAAGGCTGGTTAAACCGTTTGGTTTTCGACCACTACGACCCAGGTTCGATTCCCGCATTGGACACTTTTTTCTGATTTAAAAAAAAAATGCTCCAATGGCCCCCCGATTTTTGCAAAAGTCCAACCCCATCAGCGAGTGCAAGTAACCAAACGGGCCTCTGGCACATTTGTAAGTGCAAAGTCTAACTGCTTTTCACATGTGTAGACATGTGGTGCACTCACAGTAAAAGCAGTCGCTAGCTACCCACCATGATTATCATGGCCTGTACCACGTGTACTAAGGATAATTTAAAAAAAAAATTGAATAGTGGAAAAATCCCTCATGGTAGATTACAGCTCTTCATTCCTGGGATTTGCTGCTGTGATGTTGTTCTGGGATGATGCAAGCATTTGTTATGTGTGTGTGTTGAAGTGGTTGAACACTCTCATCTTCACCTTTCACTTGCAGTACTGGAAAAAGATTGTTCTGAACTGATGGTCTAATTCTTTGATAATATTTGGTTGATCATCTTCAAATGATTCCAATCTGACTTGACCTGCAGCCCTTGTTTTGATTAATTCTTCTCCTATTTATTTTTATTGAAATAAATTTTCCACAAGTAAAACCAAGCTCTATATCCCACTTCTGACACCATTTGTTACAACTTAGTTACTGGCAATTCTCAGGGTTGTATGCCCCAATGAAAAAAGAAGTTAGCAGCATATTTTAAAGTGCTTGAACCTTATATTTAAAGTTTAAATTATAGAGTAAAATATAATACAATATATTTAAATATACAAATATACAATAACTATGAGTCGATTCCCATCCCTGGACACTTTATTTTTCTAAACACAAGGTAATAAGACCAAATCCAAATAAATAAATAGTGTGTGACGTTTCGGTAACAGCGTTGTTACCATCTTCAGACAAAAGTACTGAATTCAGTACTGATTCAGTACTTTTGTCTGAAGATGGTAACAACACTGTTACCGAAATTTCGCACACACTTAATTTATTTGGATTAGGTCTTATTTTCTTGAATAAGGTAAAATATATTCTTATTATTATTTTATATGAACATGAAAGATTGATATTTTGGAGAGTTGACCTTCTTTAACCCTTAGTTACTGGCGCCTAATTTAGTTACACAATTACTGGCGTTCGGCCTCTCAGGCCGACTTTTAAAATCAATAATAAACCATGTTAATTATAATATTTAAAAGAAATTAAACGTATACACATAATTTCCAAAGAATAAATATTTTTTTTTTTTCGAAAAAACAGAGCTCTAAACAAAATTAAATGAAAATGTACAAGAAACACTTTCTATCTAAAATATCCTATATATATATTCTAAAAATTCTATCTAAAATATTTTATTCAAGATTAGGTGCACAATTCAAGCATATTTCAATAGAATGATCTTTGCAGATTGGTTCTTTGCATTTTTTTGCATTGCATTTGAGTTCGACGATCTTTTTCACATAGGTAGCAACTTTTCCCCCCCTTTTTTTTTTGGGACAAGGACTGCTGCTTGTGGATTCCTAGAGAACATACATTATTGACATTTCGTATAAACATCAAATAAATATTTGCCTACCTCAAGTGATGAAATTCTAGCATACTTCTGAATTAATACTTGCAGATCTCTTGACAAATTTTTGGCTTGATTTCTCATATTCAAGGCATCTCTCATTAGTCGTAGAGCAAGCTGCTTTATAGAATATTTTCGAGCCATTCGACCGTCTTGCTTGACAGCCTTATAAATTACTGCTGAATTTATTGCAACCACACCCAAAAGTTAAAAAAATAAACACAGGGGCCATCTTTTGGTTCTTTTTCCAACAGTATACATTTCTGATCAAATACATCTACACCACCTTTGGTCATATTATAAAATGTGATTATCTCGGGCTATTATTGTTCAGCAGTTTCTTGATCAATTGTTGTGGTTGAATGCATTATGGAGAGTAATGTAACAGATTTTCCAATTTTAGGGACATAGGATACCAAAGTTTTGTTTTTTGAAAAACCAAAAGTGGAACCGAACTTCTATTATATTATACAAAATTACAATAACAAAACACAATTTAGAATATAGATAATTAAAGCAAGAGTAATGAAAAAATGAATGCTCAACTTATTTGGTGCGTTTGAACGTCTATAAAACCAAAAGTAAAACGACCAATAATGGGGCGCTAAAATTCCCAGTGACGTAATTAATGGCGCTCGGCTTTAAAGGCCGTTTGATTTAATAACTCGGGATATACACAATAGATTTCTCTTAAAATGCAAAGTTTTCTAAATAAATGCATTTTATTAAGCTACTCAAAATTTTGATGAAAAATGATGCATTTTGAAATTTTTGCAAACATTTTTAATTTTCACACGGCCTTTCAAGCCGAACGCCAGTAATTAAGGGTTAAATTCTAATTTGAAATAATAATATTCTAAAAAGTAAAAGTTAAAATGGTTTACAATAAGTCTCTTTATCAATACATTAGAAGCTCCCTGAAAGGACACTCTTGTTAAAGAATACTGCTCTTTACAAAGGATAGTTCAAAGTTCCACTTTTTACCAGTAAGAAGACATCTCTATCTAAAAGGACACTTTGATTCTTCTCTATAGACAGAGTTTACTGTTATTAAGTAAATTCCAGGGGGTCGGTGGAAGAATGGTCTAAACCGTTGGTTTTCGACCGCCACTACCCAGGTTTGATTCCCGCATTGGGCAATTTTTTCTGTTTAAAAAAATGCTCCATTTGCCCCCCGATTCTTGCAAAAGTCCAACCCCACCAGCGAGTGCGAGTAACCAAACAGGGCTCTGGCACATTTGTAAGTGTAAAAGTCGAACTGCTTTTTCACATGTTTAGACACGTGGTGCACTTACAGTAAAAGTAGTCGTCAACCTCTACCCACCATGATTATCATGGCCTGTACCACGTGTATTGGGGATAAGCAAAAAAAGTATTCCTGTACTCCCTTCAGACATCTCACAAATTTAGTAGCTTATAACTCAGCCATACTTGCCCCAAGTTCCATGTAGCACAAGAACAAATGAGCCACCTGTGTTTATATAAATTCTCTGAAGTAGAAAATCATTCAGCACTTGTAGAAATACATTGTTAAAATAAAAAGTCAAAATTTGCACATTCACTATTTAATGTGAATTTATCAATATTATCAACACACAATCTTTAATCTTGATAGTGGCCTTGTAACTTCTCTCTCTCTATGATACCATGACCTGTGAATAATTGAACATTGTAGAAATTTGGTATTTTAGAGGAGATGAAAAAAACATTTGAAATTATTGTTGGATTCTTCATAGTATTCCTGTAATTTTCTTTCATTATAATTTGCAATTTCTTTTCTGTTTGATAAATTAAATCTATTGTAGCTTATTTCATTTTTCAATATGTTGGATTCTATGTAATCTGTGAGTTTTGGTATTTGTGTTAGTATATGTGTACAATTTGACGATGTTGTGGTATAGGTCTGTAAGCAATGTTTTAGAATATTATACTGCAGGGAATTTAGTTTGTCTTTGGCTTTTTTTCTTGCATATAAATAGAAACCATATTGTTTGACCATATGTTATTGTACTTCGGAATATTGTCTTGTATAAAGTTAATTTCCGTCTTCATTCTAGACCCCATGCTTTCTTTATTAAACTGAGTAGGTAACCGCTAGCTCTAGTAGTTTTGTCGACGATTTTATTAATGTGTGGCATGAAGTCCAGCTTGTTCCTGCTTCGATGATTTTTCAAGGTTAATTCCAGGATCCTAAGGGTTTCAACAGGTCTAGCTATATTACTTTTAAATATATATATGTGGTGATTTGTGGAGCAGTTGTGGTAGTTGTGTGGTGAGTGGTAAGGTGCGCACAAGAAGCAGGAGCAAATACCTCTGAGGAGTAGATCGGAGAAGAAAAAGAAAGTCTGAGGACCACCCTGGGAACAACTGATGTGGAGACCACCTCGGTGCGAACTGTCCCTTGATCATCAAATTTAGGTGTTTTTAAACCCTTTTGAGTAGGCTAAATTAGTCCCCCGTGGTAGAGGGGTAAGCGGGCAGCTCCCGGAAATGTTTGTTTTTAGAAGACTGGACACAGGGTTGTTCTGACCTGGGAATTTCCCTTTCCTCATACTCCCACACAGACCGTCTTTATTTAAATATTTCTAAATATTATGACATATATATTTTTAATTCGTGGATGGCTTTTCTTGATTTATCAAGAAATTGGGTTGGCCAAATATCACGGAGCAAGCTGAATAAACGTTTAGTTTATTTTTGCTCCACTAGATGGCGTTCTGCCATCTAAAAAGCACATGTGCTCGTGGTCAGGAGATGCATTCTTTATTTTTAATATATTTTAAAATACAATTATATTTTATTCCCTCTTATATATTATGAAACGCTTCTCTTTTTTTTTTTTTATCAAAGATAAGCACTTCATAATTAATGCATCTTATATGGATTGCTCTATATTTTGCACATATTCATATATGAAAAAATAGTACAAATGTGATATTGTACTGGGATAAGGTGCATAAATTATGAAAAAGGCATCTCCTTGTCGTGCAACTGAAAGTTGCTGATGGGGCTTGTGCCATCTATCGCCATATATTCCGATAGATGGCGCAAGCCATCAGAAACTTTCAGTTGCATGATAAGGAGATGCCTTTTTCATAATATTCATATATATATATTTAAATTTGAGAATGTGAACAAAAATATTGATATGTGTGTGCAGATGGAGGAATTGATCATGTTCTTGATGCTGACAGCCTGTTTGGCTAATGGTCAAGAAGAGTTGGACATATGTCCGAAAAAATGTGAGAAAAATCCAGATTATCATGCTACTTGTATGTGTGATGAGGCCTGCCATACCTATGGAGATTGCTGCTCTGATATACCGCTAGGATCTCCATATCCTGGCCTATCCCCAACTATGTTCAAGTGTGGTAGCAGCGAAGCCGTTATGATGATAGTGAAATGCCCATCCGGAACTCCTCCAGATGTTAAAGAACAATGTGAAACTAACAAGCTTGACGATCCCTATTCCTTTGTATCAGTAACAGACAATAGCACTGGGTTTGTCTACAAGAACATTTACTGTTCAAGATGCCATAACATATCCTCAGTTATCTACTGGAATCTCCTAGTTAACTGTCCCGAACTAAAAAAAGATTCATATCCCCTGAATCAAACATCACTTTCTGATTTTTTATTCTATAATAATGAATATTATTCCTGGGGAGTTACAGTTGAGTCAATATATTTCAAGCAATGCAAACTTAATCTATTCCCTCCTACAACACCCCATCCTCTACGTTTCTGTTTTAAAAGATATTTTGAATTGGTAGATGATTGTCCTGAAGATTGGGAAGATGCTGATATAAGAAAACGTTGTCAAACCTATTATGGACCAACTATTCTCGGTGAATTCTACAAAAATGGGTATTGTTCATTCTGCAATGGTGTTATTGCAGGTACTACTAAAATTTGCGAGATAACGACCATTCCTAAAGAATTCACTATCTATGACGACTGCAGGAAAAATGACAAAAAGGCTTCAGAAGTCTGTGTTAGCTTCGACATGAACCTTGCTAACGGCCCAGATGTTAAACGTCCTCTATCCTGTCCTGATGGAGGAGATCTTGTCTTCAGCGGTTCCTGCAAGACTTTCAACGTTCTCATTCCTCTTCCAAAAATTATCTCAAACACTTCAGCTAGGCCATTGATTAATCCTTTTCTATTCTTCAAACTTTTTATTATTCTATTACTGAATAAAAGTGTGCTGTAGCAAAGTATTTGTTATCTTATTAACATTTTGATGTTTATTTGATTACTCTGTTTAAACTTCCCTCTTTGCTTCTCTTTTATCAATTTTAGTTTGTGCTTGTGCCTTAAATAAATTGCTATGTCAGCCTGAACTTTCCTAATTTTTTCTATGTTACATTTTGGGGGAGATGCTGGGTAGATTAGGGAAGATAAACTGAAGATCGGCCAGAAGATCTTGAAGCTATGGGTGCTGTGATTTACATTTTCAGAGACTGACTCCAGGATTCCACCGCCATGTCAAAGCCAAGACTTTCTTCCAAGATGACAATGTCCCTATAAACAATATGACAACAAAGCCGCTCTTCACGCTGTAAGAGAAAGGATGCAAAGGTACTAGGAACAGAGTTCCAAGACTCCGAGGGAATCCTTGGCAGAAGCATGTCAGATCCATGTCAGTATCTACAATATTTGTAAGCTGTGGGTCACAGCTCCTTTAGGGAAGGAGCTATGTAGCATGGTATGTATTATTTTATTAACAGAATATTTTAATTTTGATGTTTATATATTTTACTACTCTGCGTAAACTTCCCTCATTGCTTCTCTTGTATTTTGTCAATGTATGCTTGTGCCTTTAATAAATTGCTACGTAATTCTGAAATTTGTCTTTCCTAATTTTCTACATTACAATACCTTTCTAACCACCTTATTTTAAATTCTATCAAACAATCACAGGATTGTGAATGAAAGGCATTATATATCAGAATTATAGAAACTAGTTTTTCTTTGCTTATCCCTAGATACAGGCCATGCTAATCATGGTGGGTAGAAGTAGGCGACTGTTTTTACTGTAAGTGCATTACATGTCTACATATGTGAAAAGCAGTTCGACTTTGCACATACAAATGTGCCAGAGCCCCCTTTGGTTACTTGCACTCGCTGGTGGGGTTGGACTTTTGCAAGAATCGGGGACCATTGGAGCATTTTTTTTAATTAGAAAAAAAGTGCCCAATGCAGGATTCAATCCCAGATCGTAACGGTCGAAAACCAACGGTGTAGACCATCCTTCCACCGACTCCCCCGGATAACAATAGTAATTATCAATAATGATATGTAAAAGTTACCATAGATGTGGAGATATTCAAATAAAGATTACTGTTAGAGGAAGTATATAAGGAGAGGGAAAGAGATGTTTATTAAATAAACAAAAGGTTTATAGAAAATATAGCAGTAGTATAGCAGTATTTACATAAAATATACACTGCGTGAATCTGAATTTGCAACATCGAGAATCACTGGGAAGAAAAATATGCAAATTTCAGGGTAAAGTTAAGAGTTATGTAAATGGTGCAGCTATCCCTCTTCTTCTTCTTTCTTATCTCCACTCAATCATATTAGGGTATCAAGCTTGTAGAGCTTGACAACCATCATGACTGGGTGAAGTAGAATGCCTTTGTCATTAAGACTGGGAGCACTACTCAGTGGCAGGCCGACTTAGCTCCAAAAGAAATGGCCGCCTCTGACATGAAGAACAGACACCATGTGCAGCCGCTCCTAACATGGAGTACAAACGCTGCTCATCCTGTATCCCTGGATTAGGAGCCCTTACAGGATACTATCAGCCGGGCAAGCTGAGACCAGGTTTTTTAGTGAGCTTGTTACCGCTCCCCCTCCTCCTTTTTCATCCGGGCTTGGGACCGGCAAAGGCAGAGTTGCAGCTATCCCGCTCAAGTTGAATGAGATATAAGAGAAGGAGCTTCCAATATTCGCACTCATTTTGACTCAGAGAAAACGTTTAGTAGCAGAGAATGCCGCCGAGGCAGTTCCAGCAGACAAACGATTCCACGAGAGGGGATTAGACTCAGTAGGGCCGGTTGGTCCATAAGTCGAATATCTACGGACAGACACCTTGAAGCGTCCACAGTACACCGGCTATGGCGAAGATATTTGGAACAAGGAAATGTGGCATGATTGAGGGGTGCTTGTGCGGTCAGAGTGACGTCACCACGCGTGGACCCACACGATTGATTCTCCCATATCGACCAGAATCATTATAGGTAGATTGTGGTTGCCGGCAGCCTACACTCATGGTGCTGCCCGTTAAGAAGACTGCCAATGACCCAACATCACAGACACCTTTGTTTGCAATGTTGTCAGGATAGAGCCACATGGACAGCGGAATGGAACAGGGTAATGTTCTCAGATGAATTTCGCTTCTGTTTTAGCAATGACAGTCACCAAGTAAGAGTTTCGCGCCGTCTTGGTGACAGGTCCAATTAGGCCTCATCTATGAAACGTCACACCTCACGACAACGCGGGATTTTGGTTGGGGAAGCCATCGCCTATGATAGCAGATCACCTCTGATTCCTATTGAGAGCACTTTGACGTCTCAACGATACGTGGATGAGGTGCTTCGGCCAATGACGCTACCCTTCGTTCAGAGGGTACCAAATGCCATTTCCCAGCAGGATAACGCTCGACTCACCACGCATTATCCAACATGTCCTGCATGAAAACTTAGTGCTTCCATGGCCACCGGTTTCTCCCGAGTTTTAACCTATAGAAAACGTCTGGGACCTAATTGGACATTGTTTGCTTGCGCTGTCAAAGGCGAGTTGAGAAGATGAACTGTGGCAGCCATCCCTCAGGACACCATTAAGTCAGTACCAAGACATGTTGACATAGCGGTGGTCCCACAACATATTGAGTGGACGGCGATGTCGCCCAGTGTATAGATGTATTGTGTTCTGATAAATATATCAATTATTGTGTTCGTTACTGGTACTCTCTTTATGCAGATTTTGACAACTTTTTTTTTTTGCCACTAATTTTTGGTGTTGCAGATTCAGCGTCACGTAATATTAAGGTAAATAACAATTACATATATAGTAATTCAAAAATACATATATAAAGTTAATATAAAGCACATGTGAGGGAGTATCGTAAAATCCTTTTTATTTCTTAGAAATAACTCTAGGAGAGATATATTTGGATGCAATTAATTATAAATATTAATTGATGCTTATGTATATAATGTTGTAAATTATATATATAGCTATTAATGTTTTTTTTTTTTTATGGAAACCTTGAAGTAACTCGAAGTTTGAAGATAGAGGCTCATGCCGTGAAGTTCCTTCATTTGAAAAGAGATAGTTCACGACAAATCCACGTTGACGGTTTATGGACACGATAGCCTGTCATAAGATACTGTGACATCTGACTCCCCTCTTCACAAGATCCAAGACGACGTGGGTGGTAGTTAAGAAAGTACTACTGGCCCAGTGGGGGACCGTGGGTTTAAAGAAAGGGGTCGGCTGAGGAAAAGACAGGGAAAGTCTGGTGACATCGGCGATTGCGACAGGCAGCGGCAGGTTGTCTCTGGGAGCGTGATCGTGTGGATGATCCTGGAAGAGGATGCCAGAGAAGTTTACCCGACCTGAACAGGAGCCGGCTGTTGACGAGGAAGATCCTTCTGGTGGCGAACATTGGAGACATCTAATCCTTAATTCCACCATAGAAACTACTGGCAATAAACTGTGTCGCGTTAAGCTGTATCTACATAGAACCCCCATGTGATTTAGAAACCTTGTACGCAAACAACGATGGCTGAAAAGTGTTGTAACAATACTATTGTGAGGGATGTCCAAACTGGCCACATGTCCCTAACAGGCAATCCAGGAAGTGAATCATTCACGGACGATGCTGCCACAGTGGAAAAGGTAGAGGACTTTAGCCTATCATACCGAATAACAACCATTCAAATGATCATAATATTGTTGCACCAGGTTGCGGCTTGGCAGACTCTTCAGCCTTGATTCTCTCCTGTGCAGGGTCTTGCATCTTACCAGAGCGTGTTTCAACCATCCTACAAATTTATAAAAGGGAATAATGAGATAAGTCTACTTTATGTAGCCACCAGAATAATTTATTTATTTTCTCACATCAAAGAGAGCAGTGAAGTCACAGTGTACCTAAATACAAATGATGATAATCTAAAAATAATCTGTTTTAAATAAATATCATAGAATATAAAAATAAATAAATATATAATTTAAATTTCAAATATATTAAAAATAATATAATAAATACGCCATTAATCATGATGTAACACTTCCCCCTCTCCAGAGGTCGTCACGTCCTCGTGAGTTACCTCATCAATTCTCTCAAAATAGGGTTTGAGTCTTGAGACATGGACAATCAATGGGTCTTGGCCAGGATTATCTTTCGGCTCAATTAAGTAATTTACGTTAGACAGCTTCTTTAATATTCGATATGGGCCAAAATATTTTCTCAATAGTTTTTCGCATTTTCCGATTTTCCTGACTGGTGTCCAAACTGCCACTAAATGTCCTGGTTCATAGATTTTCTCATTGTGTTTTTTGTCATAGTTTCTTTTCATTCTTTCCTGAGTCTTCTCTGTGTTGTTAATAACTACCTGTCTCGTCCTTGCTATTTTATCTAAGTAGTTTTCTATATATTCGTCGTAATCGTCCATGTTACTGTCCGTTGGGATATTCTCGTCGTCTAAGAGGGACATGGGTTCCCTTCCAAACAACAGGAAAAATGGAGAGTAGCCTGTGGTTTCTTGAATCGTGGTATTATACGCGTGGGTGATAAAAGGGAGGATTTCATCCCAGTTCTTTTGGTCTGTGTTCACATACATGCTGATCATATTGATTAAAGTTCTATTTAGCCGTTCCGTTAGTCCGTTAGTCTGGGGGTGGTAGCTCGTTGTGAAGCAGTGTTTCACTTTGCACATTTTCATTACCTCCTTCATCAAATTGCTAGTGAATTGTGAACCTCTATCGCTAATAAGAAATCTTGGGGCCCCGTGACGTAAAATAATATGTTCGATTAAAAATGTAGAGACTTCTTTCACGGTTGCTTCTGATACTGCCTTTGTTTCAGCATACTTGGTATAATAATCAGTCAACACAATTATCCACTTCCTTCTTCTTTTCGTTGATGGCAAGGGGCCAACAAAGTCAATTCCGATTCTTTCAAAAGGGTAGTTAGCTGGGGGAATAGGTTGTAGAAGTCCAGAAGGCAAGTGATTTGAACCTTTCCGACTTTGGCAAAGATGGCACGTCTTTACAAATTCTGAAACATCTTTCAACATGGAAGGCCAATAGTATTTATTCTTCAATCGGTAAGTGGTTCTGGCGACGCCCAGATGGCCATTCAGCATATGGTTGTGGTATTCACTCATGACTTCCTTCCTTCTCTTCTTTGGCACTACCAGCAACCATGCCCTTCCTTCAGGATTTGGATTTTTCTTGTAGAGACACCCATTTTCTTCTTTGAAGTTCTGTGTAATTGAACGCTTGTTTCCACTAAGGTTCTCCTTAATATTCTCAATAAAATCATCCTTTTCGTCTATTATTTGATTCAGAAATAGTCTTTCATAATCTTCGTCCCATTCGTTTTCAGGTAAGGGTCCTCTAGATAGACCATCAGCGTCCAGATGTTTTTTACCCGATTTATGTATGATTTCGAAATTATATTCCTGAATCTTCAGTGCCCATCGTGCTAATCGGCCGGTCGGATCTTTCAGATTCTTAAGCCAGCATAGTGCGTGATGATCAGTTACGATTTTGAAGTGCCTTCCATATAGGTAGGGTCGTAACTTGGACATTGACCACACAACAGCTAGACATTCTTTTTCGGTAGTCGAATAATTTTGCTCAGGTTTGCTCAGTGTTCGACTTAAATATGAGATAACTTTTTCTTTATCGCCAAACTTTTGGACTAATGTTGCACCCAGGCCGATGTTAGATGCGTCAGTATGAATGTAAGTAATTGCATTCGGGTCAAAGTGCCCTAAGATTGGAGGATTTATCAATGCTACTTTAAGGGTTTGAAATGCTTTTTCTTGATTTTCTGTCCAGGTAAAAGGTACATTCTTTTTTATAAGACTGGTTAATGGATCGGCAATTTTTGAAAAACCTTTGATAAATTTTCTATAATATGAGCACATTCCTAAAAATGATTGAACTTCTTTTATCTTTTTGGGCCGAGGAAAATCTCTAATAGCCTTGATATTATGCTCCGCTGGTTTTATACCATGTTGATTAGTTATATGGCCAAGAATCTCCAGTTCTTCGAAAGCAAATTGGCATTTTTTGTTGTTCAATTTTAAATTAGCCTCGCGAAAACATTTTAAAACAGCTTCTATTCTTTTGAGATGTGTTGAAAAATCCGAGCTATAAATGATTACGTCATCTAGATAACATAAGCAAATTTGCCATCTAAGATTACCAAGCATATTTTCCATGTTCCTCTCAAATGTAGCAGGGGCATTGCATAGACCAAAGGGCATTACGTTGAACTCATATAGGCCATGTGCTGTAGTGAAGGCTGTCTTTTCTTTATCTTTCTCCTCAACCTCTACTTGCCAATATCCTGATTTAAGGTCAATTGCTGAAAAGTATTTGGATCCTTGAAGTGTATCCAATACTTCATCAATTCTAGGAATTGGGTAAACATCCTTCACTGTTACATCATTCAATTTTCTGTAGTCAACGCAAAATCTGTACTTACCATCTCGCTTCTTGACCAAGATTACAGGGAAGGACCATGGACTCGAGGATGGTCTAATTATGCCGTCTCTGAGCATTTCATCAATTTGTTCTTTTATGATTTCTCGCTCTTTCGCGCTCACCCTATACGGCTTGTGTTTGATCGGTTTCGCGCCTTCTGTATCGATCCGATGTTTCGCTAAGTTGGATCTTCCTAATCCCGACGAAAACAAATCCTCGTACCTTTCCAAAACTTGTTTCAATTGCTCCTTTTCCGTATATGCTAAATTTTCGTTTATCTGAAATTGGGGTTCTTCATGCTCTTTTTGTTCACTTTCTTCCATAAGATTCACTTTGGCTGGCTGGCTTCCAAAGCACAATGTTTGGTTTTTTAATATTTTTAATGGTCGAGGGTAAGGGTTTGTTATCCAGATATATGTTTCCTTATTCACAACATTTATTAAGCTTCTCGCTAGTCGAAGTCCATTTGTTTGAAACATTTTATGGTTCTCCTCGATGATGTATTCGCCATCCTCTGCTTCTACAAATGCATTAATCAATTTAATAGAAAGTTCTGGTATAATGGCATCCTTTGCACTTTTTATTTTCTTCTGTTGATATTTGATTACGTCACGATTTTCTGTCAAGTCATATTTGATTATTTCACGCTGACAATCAATTTTTGCGTTCATTTTCTTAAGAAAATCACGTCCAAGTATAAATATTCGCAAATGTGTTCTCATTATCACAAATTGATGTGTAATTGTTTTGTCATCAAATTTTATATTTAAAATAATATTTCCTACGATATCTAATTCTTTGCCATCGGGTCCGGAGCACATTTTATCAGGATTTATTATTTCAAGACCTGTGTTAAGAGCTGTACTAAGGTCGACCACTGAAAGATCGGCGCCTGTATCAATCAAAGCTTCGCAGATACCGATTCTATCCACGTTAATGTTCATTTTATATTTGGGGTCTAACTTTTTAATTCCATTTATGGTCGACTTGCTTTGATTGACGGACTCAGGCGCGATGTTTAGTTTAAATCTTCTAATGCAGCATATCTATTCCTTGTAGGGATACTCGAGTATGGGCTATTACTTACGTCAGAGTAGAGCAGAGGTCTCGACTTCTGAGTTCCATTATCCATTCGGATTTCTTCTTCGACCTTGTCTTGTGTAACTATGGGGTCCTCTTCCACAATTCTTACAAACCTGACTCTGCAATACCGCGCTACGTGTCCTGGCTTGTTACACTTGAAACATATTGGTCTCCCGTCTTCTGTCCTATTCCTATTTGAATTTGGATTCTTATTGTATATTTTACTTGGGTAGACCGGTTTTGGCTCAGGATTGGGAGTGTAAGATCGTCTAGGGGAAGATACCTGGGGCAGAGGCTTGTTCTGGTAATACCTCGGAGTGGGGGCCTGGGGCTTGGAGGTGTTCTGGTAGTACCTCGGAGCGGGGGCCTGGGGCTTGGAGGTGTTCTGATATGGTCTTCTGAACGACGTAGCATTCTTCCATTGCTCTTGATGATGGGGACGAGGAGAGCGTGGTCCATTATAAAGAGCTTTTGATTTTTCTGCACGTTCTTGGTAATTCTTTTCGAACAAATCCAGCTTTTTACAAATTTCTAGAAGTTCATTGGTATTTTTAGGAGGGTTTAGGTGAAGGGCAAAAGAGTATTCTTTCTTTAACCCTCCAATAACCCAGTTTATTTTAGTCTCTTCTTCCATTTGGGGGTCGACCTTGTTGCACAGTACAAGGATATCCTCTGCGAACCTGATTGCAGGTTCATTCCACTGTTGTATCCTGTTTAATCTCATCCTCATTTCTTCTTTGTTGGCGTCTGAGGCAAAATCCTCAATTAGGCGGCTCTTGAAATTTTCCCAGCTGGTGAAACTTACTTTGTGTAGGTTCAGCCAGGTTTTGGCGCTACCAATCATATTCATGGCAGCATAACGGGAGATAATGTAGTCTGCCCAATGGTACAGGAAGCCAATTTCTTCAAGAGATTCAATCCATGGGCGAGGGTCTTCTGTTCCATCATACTTGGGGATGTCGATGTTGGGATTCAGGACAACTGGGTCGGAACTAGCATCTCTACCAATTGTTGCACCAGGTTGCGGCTTGGCAGACTCTTCAGCCTTGATTCTCTCCTGTGCAGGGTCTTGCATCTTACCAGAGCGTGTTTCAACCATCCTACAAATTTATAAAAGGGAATAATGAGATAAGTCTACTTTATGTAGCCACCAGAATAATTTATTTATTTTCTCACATCAAAGAGAGCAGTGAAGTCACAGTGTACCTAAATACAAATGATGATAATCTAAAAATAATCTGTTTTAAATAAATATCATAGAATATAAAAATAAATAAATATATAATTTAAATTTCAAATATATTAAAAATAATATAATAAATACGCCATTAATCATGATGTAACAATATTGAGTTACAGACAGTGTGACCAAAATTATTCACGAATGATGTCAGCACGCTGGGTGCCACGACTTCTAACTCCTTTTTAGAAGCAAGCTCGACGCGATCTGTCAAAGAACATTTTGCAAATTTTGGAACAAGACGAAAACGATATTTTGATCGTCTAATAACAATGAATCATGGATCTATTAATGAGAAAAAAGAATTAATGAACTATAAGTAGAGAAGCACAGCGACTCATCTCCACCAAGAAAGCTTAAGTTCAGAAGTCTGTAAGGAATATCATATTATCTGTTGATTTAAGACTTAAGTCATCTTAACAGATTACCTGAAGGAAGGTCAGACAATCGTTATTGCCTATTTCTGCATTCTGCTGAACAAATTGAGTGATGCTCTGAAAAAGAAGCAAAGAGATCTGATCGCCATCGACGACTGTTTTCTTGCCGATAATGCACCTGTTCACTTATCTCGAGATGCAGTTGAAAACTTAAACAATGTGGCATTAAAAAATTTTCCATATCCGCCCTATTCTCCGGATCTAACTCCAATCCACCCTTTAATATTCCTTTAACTTAAAAATAAAACATAGTATGATTGAAGATTTGAAAACATCAATAACATCATTCAAGAGGTGAAACAATGGTTTTCGACACAGTCTGTTGAGCTCTACAATAATGGCAGTTCAAGAACCACTGGGTGATAAACAACTCTCTGGATACGAAGATGTAGAGAAGTCTTAAGAAATATAGCAAATAAAATATTCAATATAAATTTTAAGTTTCTCGAGATTTTGACTAAAAGAATAATTAAAATTTTACTATTCTCCCCCTCGTACAGAAGCTCAAATAACAAATACAATCAACATTAAGCAAGCACAAGTTACATATACAGTAGTATAGTCGATTAAACTGGCGAAACCGCTGGGAGGGTTCACCACTGATGAGCCAGGCCCTCCCATTAATTTTTCCATTGCAGTAAGAGCAGTAGAAATTGTTTATTTTTAAAAAGAATCATACCCGTCTATAATAGTTTCGAATTTTGATAACAGATGGCGCGCTAATGCATCATAATATACAGTAAGTATAAAGTGAATAAATATACAAGTATATGCACTCACATGTACAGAACTTAAGGAAGTTGTATATTTTAACATGTATATTAGGATTCAGACAATAACTCTGAAAGATATTACAGTGATCTTTATTGAAGACACACGAGATAACCAAGTGTGAACAAAATTACCCCTGTCTCCTTAAAATAAAATATAGATGACCGACGATATCAAAGACTGTTCACTTCTTTTAAGTTTTGTCCATATAATATAACTATATAGTGGGAATAAAGTATAAATACAGTACGCACAAGAAAATATAGGGCTTATGCAAAATGGTAAAAAAAAAAAAACTTAGTCACTTTGAACGTTCATAACCTTTTTTTTTTTTTAAGTTTACACACAAAAAAAATCAACACGTTAATTTTTTTTTAAACTAATGAGGAAATATCTTAAAATTTGATTTTTTTTTTTCAAATACTGTCTCTCTCTTTACTGCGATGGAAAAA
>CP092866.1:43134457-43393417 GCA_030710605.1 Cordylochernes scorpioides
ATGTTCTTGATGCTGACAGCCTATTTGGCTAATGGTCAAGAAGAATTGGACATATGTCCGAAAAAATGTGAGAAAAATCCAGATTATCATGCTACTTGTATGTGTGATGAGGCCTGCCATACCTATGGAGATTGTTGCTCTGATATACCGCTAGGATCTCCATATCCTGGCCTATCCCCAACTATGTTCAAGTGTGGTAGCAGCGAAGCCGTTATGATGATAGTGAAATGCCCATCCGGAACTCCTCCAGATGTTAAAGAACAATGTGAAACTGACAAGCTTGACGATCCCTATTCCTTTGTATCAGTAACAGACAATAGCACTGGGTTTGTCTACAAGAACATTTACTGTTCAAGATGCCATAACATATCCTCAGTTATCTACTGGAATCTCCTAGTTAACTGTCCCGAACTAAAAAAAGATTCATATCCCCTGAATCAAACATCACTTTCTGATTTTTTATTCTATAATAATGAATATTATTCCTGGGGAGTTACAGTTGAATCAATATATTTCAAGCAATGCAAACTTAATCTATTCCCTCCTACAACACCCCATCCTCTACGTTTTTGTTTTAAAAGATATTTTGAATTGGTAGATGATTGTCCTGAAGATTGGGAAGATGCGGATATAAGAAAACGTTGTCAAACCTATTATGGACCAACTATTCTCGGTGAATTCTACAAAAATGGGTATTGTTCATTCTGCAATGGTGTTATTGCAGGTTCTACTAAAATTTGCGAGATAACGACCATTCCTAAAGAATTCATTATCTATGACGACTGCAGGAAAAATGACAAAAAGGCTTCAGAAGTCTGTGTTAGCTTCGACATGAACCTTGCTAATGGCCCAGATGTTAAACGTCCTCTATCCTGTCCTGATGGAGGAGATCTTGTCTTCAGCGGTTCCTGCAAGACTTTCAATGTTCTCATTCCTCTTCCAAAAATTATCTCAAACACTTCGACTAGGCCATTGATTAATCCTTTTCTATTCTTCAAACTTTTTATTATTCTATTACTGAATAAAAGTGTACTGTAGCAAAGTATTTGTTTATTTTATTAACATTTTGATGTTTATTTTATTACTCTGTTTAAACTTCCCTCTTTACTTCTCTTGTATCAATTTTAGTTTGTGCTTGTGCCTTAAATAAATTGCTATGTCAGCCTGAACTTTCCTAATTTTTTCTATGTTACATTTTGGTGGAGATGCTGGGTAGATTAGGGAAGACAATCTGAAGATCTTGAGGCCATGGGTGCTGTGATCTACATTTTCAGAGACTGACTCCAGAATTCCACCGCCGTGTCAAAGCCAAGACTTTCTCCCAAGATGATGATGTCCCTATAAACAATATGACAACAAAGCCGCTCTTCACGCCGTAGGAGAAAGGATGCAAACCTACTAGGAACAGAGTTCCAAGACTCCGAGGAAATCCTTGACTGAAGCATGTCAGATCCATGTCAGTATCTACAATATTTGTAAGCTGTGGGTCACAGCTCCAATAGGGAAGGAACTATGTAACAAAGTATGTATTATTTTATTAACAGATTATTTTAATTTTGATGTTTATATATATTTTATTACTTTGTATAAACTTCCCTCATTGCGTCTCTTGTATTTTATCAATGTGTGCTTGTGCCTTAAATAAACTGCTATGTAATTCTGAAATTTGTCTTTCCTAAAATTTTCTACATTACAATACCTTTCTAACCCACCTTATTTTAAATTCTATCAAACAATCACAGGATTGTGAATGAAAGGCATTATACGAGGGCCATCCAATAAATAAGTTTCCCTATTTTTTTTTTCTGCGGACGAAACGTTGTAAAAATTAGTTAGTAGTGTAAGAAATGGTCACTAGGATGCGTTGGAAGCGCGTGACCTTCAAAATCACGCTACTCGTACGCGCAAGTCCGTAGCGCTTTAGTTTCCATGGAGCTACCACTGGTGAACGTGTCCACTTGCGAACTCCGTTCTGTAATTCGTTTTATCAACGCGAAAAATGAAACTGCGGTCAATATTCATCGCAATTTAGTGTCAGTGTATGGTGAAGGATGTATGAGCATCCAAATGGTTCTTGGAAGGACGGCAAAATGTGCATGATGACGAGCGAAGCGGCAGGCCCATTACTGCTACGGACAATGCAGCCATTGCTGCTGTTCGGAATGTGGTGGAAGCAGATCGCCGCGTCACCATTGACGAAATAATGATTCGACTGCCTCCTGGAATCGAAATTGGACGCTCTTCGATTGGAACAATCATGTCAGATGTTTTGAATTTTCGCAAAGTCTGCGCAAGAGATGGGTCCCGCGTTTGCTCTCGGAAAATAACAAGCAACAACGGATGGAGGCAGCCCGAGCTTTCCTGGAAATGCATCGAAGAGATGGAGATCAACTGTTTTTCTGTATTGTCACTGGAGATGAAAGCTGGGTGCATCATTCAACTCTAGAAACGACAAAGCATGGTGTGGAAGAATCCTGAGGAAAGTGCACCAAAAAAGGCGAAGGTCACAATCTCTGCAGGCAAAGTTATGGCTATCGTCTTTTGGGACTGTAAGGGTGTTTTATTGGCTGACTACCTGCCCTTAAACACTACGGTTAACGTGGTACTGCGAAGTCCTCACTAAACTCAGAGCTGCAATAAAACGGAAACGTCCTGGACTTTTGTCTCGGAAAGTGTTACTCGTCCATGAAAATGCTCGCCCTCGCGCAGCTCGAACGACCCAAACTTTGCTGGAAAACTTCAAATGGTAAATTTTCACACATCCACCTTATTCTCCGGATCTTGCCCCAAGCGACTTCCATCTTTTCCCAGCACTCAAGTTGCACCTTGGAGGCAAACGGTGCTGGCGGAGGCGAACCACTGGCTACGAAGACAGGACACGACTTGGTACAACAGTGGTATCAAAAAATTGCTACAACGGTACCAAAAATGTTTGGACAAAAATGGTGATTATGTAGAGAAGTAGTCTATGAGTTGTATAATGAAAATAAAATAACTGCATAATTGTAAATAATGTTGTTTATTTGTTAAAAAATAGGGAAACCTATTTATTGGATGGCCCTCGTATATTAGAATGATAGAAACTAGTTTTTTTTTTTTGCTTATCACAGTACACATGGTACAGGCCATGATAATCATGGTGGGTAGAAGTAGGCGACTGCTTTTACTCTAAGTGCACCACATGTCTACATATGTTAAAAGCAGTTCGACTTTGCACATACAAATGTGCCCCATTTGGTTACTTGCACTCGCTGGTGGGGTTGGACTTTTGCAAGAATCAGGGGCCATTGGAGCATTTTTTTAATTAGAAAAAAGTGCCCAATGCAGGATTCAATCCCAGGTCATAACGGTCGAAACCCAACGGTGTAGACCATCCTTCCACCAACCCCTCCGGATAACAATAGTAATTATCAATAATGATAGTTATATATGTAAAAGTTACCAGAGATGTGGAGATATTCAAATAAAGATTACTGTTAGAGGAAGTATATAAGGAGAGGGAAAGAGATGTATATTAAATAAACAAAAGGTTTATAGAAAATATAGCAGTAGTATAGCAGTTTTTACATGAATTATACACTGCGTGAATCTGAATTTGCAACATCGAGAATCACTGGGAAGAAAAATATGCAAATTTCAGGGTAAAGTTACGAGTTATGTAAATGGTGCAAATTGCGCAGCTATCCCTCTTCTTCTTCTTTCTTATCTCCACTCAATCATATTTGGGTATCAAGCTTGTAGAGCTTGACAACCATCATGACTGGGTGAAGTAGAATGCGTCTGCCTTTGTCATTAAGACTGGGAGCACTACTCAGTGGCAGGCCGACTTAGCTCCAAAAGAAATGGCCGCCTCTGACATGAGGAACAGACACCATGTGCAGCTGCTCCTAACATGGAGTACAAACGCTGCTCATCCTGTATCCTTGGATCAGGAGCCCTTACAGGGTACTATTATCCGGGCCAGCTGAGCCCAGGTTTTTTAGTGAGCTTGTTACTGCTCCCCCTCCTCCTTTTTCATCCGGGCTTGGGACCGGCAAAGGCGGAGTTACAGCTATCCCGCTCAAGTTGAATGAGATATAAGAGAAGGAGCTTCCAATATTCGCACTCATTTTGACTCAGAGAAAGCGTTTAGTAGCACAGAATGCCAGGCAGTTCCAGCAGACAAACGGTTCCATGAGAGGGGATTGGACTCAGTAGGGCCGGTTGGTCCATACGTCGAATATCTACAGACAGACACCTTGAAGCGTCCACAGTACACCGGCTATGGCGAAGATATTTGGAACAAAGAAATGTGGCACGATTGAGGAGTGCTTGTGCGGCCATAGTGACGTCAGCACGCGTGGACCCACACGATTGATTCTCCCATATCGACCAGAATCATTATAGGTAGATTGTGGTCGCCGGCAGCCTACACTCATTGTGCCTGTTAATAATGCAATTGACCCAACAGCACAGGCACATTTGTTTGCAATTTTGTCGGGATACAGCCACATGGACAGCGGAATGGTAGTGTTCTCAAATAAATTTCGCTTCTGTTTTAGCAATGACAGTCACCAAGTAAGAGTTTGGTGCCGTCTTGGTGACAGGTCCAAATAGGCCTCATCTACGTAACGTCGTACCTCACGACAACGTGGGATTATGGTTGGTATGGATAACCCTCGACTTACCACGCATTATCCAACATGTCCTGCATGAAGACTCAGTGCTTCCATGGCCACCGGTTTCTCCTGAGTTTTAACCTATAGAAAACGTCTGGGACCTAATTGGACATTGTTTGCTTGCGCTGTCAAAGGCGAGTTGAGAAGATGAACTGTGGCAGCCATCCCTCAGGACACCATTAAGTCAGTACCAAGACATGTTGACATAGCGGTGGTCCCACAACATATTGAGTGAACGGCGATGTCGCCCAGTGTATAGATGTATTGTGTTCTGATAAATATAATTTATTGTTTGTTACTGGTACTCTCTTTATGCAGAATTTCACAACTTTTTGCACACTAATTCTTGGTGTTGCAGATTCAGCGTCACGTAATATTATAAGGTAAATAACTATTACATATATAGTATCAAAAATACATATATAAAGTTAATATAAAGCACATATGAGGGAGTATCTTAAAATCCTTTTTATTTCTTAGAAATAACTCTAGGAGAGATATATCTGGATGCAATTTATTATAAATATATAATGTTGTAAATTATATATAGCTATTGGTGTTTTTTTTTTTTTTAAGAAAACCTTGAATTTAAGTAACTCGAAGTCTGAAGTTAGAGGCTCATGCCGTGAGATTAAGTTCATTCATTTGAAAAGGGATAGTTCACGACAAGTTTACGATGACGGTTTATGGACACGATAGCCTGTCATAAGATACTGTGACATCTGACTCCCCTCTTCACAAGAGCCAAGACGACGTGGGTGGTAGTCAAGAAAGTACTACTGGCCCAGTGGGGGACCGTGGGTTTAAAGAAAGGGGTCATCTGAGGAAAAGACAGGTAGGAATGAAAGTCTGGTGACATCGGCGATTGCGACAGGCAGCGGTAGGTTGTCTCTGGGAGCGTGATCGTGTGGATGATCCTGGAAGAGGATGCCAGAGAAGTTTGCCCGACCTGGACGGGAGACGGCTGTTGGCGAGGAAGATTCTTCTGGTGGCGAACATTGGAGACATCTAATCCTTAATTCCACCATAGAAACTACTGGCAATAAACTGTGTCGCGTTAAGCTGTATCTACATAGAACCCCCATGTGATTTAGAAACCTTGTACGCAAACAACGATGGCTGAAAAGTGTTGTAACAAAACTATTGTGAGGGATGTCCAAACTGGCCACATGTCCCTAACAGGCAATCCAGGAAGTGAATCATTCACGGACGATGCTGCCACAGTGGAGAAGGTAGAGGACTTTAGCCTATCATACCGAAGAGCAACCATTCAAATGATCATAATATTGAGTTACAGACAGTATGACCAAAATTATTCACGAAGAAATGCAGATGATGTCAGCACGCTGGGTGCCACGACTTCTAACTCCTTTTTAGAAGAAAGCTCGACGCGATCTGTCGAGGAACATTTTGCAAATTTTGGAACAAGACGAAAACGATATTTTGATCGTCTAATAACAATGAATCATGGATCTATTAGTGAGAAAAAAGAATTAATGAACTCTAACTAGATAAGTACAGCGACTCATCTCCACCAAGAAAGCTTAAGTTCAGAAGTCTGTAAGGAATATCATATTATCTGTTGATTTAAGACTTAAGTCACTTTAACAGATTACCTGAAGTCAGACAATCGTTATTACCTATTTCTACATTCTGCTAAATAAATTGAGTGATGCTCTGAAAAAGAAGCAAAGAGATCTGATCGCCATCGACGACTGTTTTCTTGCCGATAATGCACCTGTTCACTCATCTCGAGATGCAGTTGAAAACTTAAACAATGTGGCATTAAAAAATTTTCCATATCCGCCCTATTCTCCGGATCTAACCCCAATTCACCCTTTAATATTCCTTTAACTTAAAAATAAAACATAGTACGATTGGAGATTTAAAAACATCAATAACACCATTCAAGAGGTGGAACAATGGTTTTCGACCCAATAGCTCTACAATAAGGGCAGTTCAAGAACCACTGGGTGATAAATAACTCTCTGGATGTGAAGATGTAGAGATATCTTAAGAAATATAGCAAATAAAATATTCAATAAAAATTTTAAGTTTCTCGAGATTTTGATTATTTAAAACAATAATTAAAACTTTACTATTCTCCCCCTCGTACAGAAGCTCAAATAACAAATACAATCAACATTAAGCAAGCACAAGTTACATATACAGTAGCATAGTAGATTAAACTGGCGAAACCGCTGGGAGGGTTCACCACTGATGAGCCAGGCCCTCCCATAAATTTTTCCTTTGCAGTAAGAACAGTAGAAATTGTTTATTTTTAAAAAGAATCATACGCGTCTATAATAGTTTCGTATTTTGATAACAGATGGCGCGCTAATGCATCATAATATACAGTAAGTATAAAGTGGATAAATATACAAGTATATACACTCACATGTACAGAACTTAAGGAAGTTGTATATTTTAACATGTATATCAGGATTCAGACAATAACTCTGAAAGATATTACAGTGACCTTTATTGAAGATACACGAGATAACTAAGTGTGAACAAAATTACCTCTGTCTCTCCTTAAAATAAAAAATAGATGACCGAAGATATCAAAGACTTTCACTTCTTTTAAGTTTTGTCCATATAATATAACTATATAGTGGGAATAAAGTATAAATACAGTACGCACAAAAAAATATAGAGCTTATACAAGATGGTCCAAAAAAAAAAACTTACTCAATTTGAACGTTCATAACCTTTTTTTTTTTTCAATATTGCACAAAAAAAAAAATCAACACGTTAGTTTTTTTAACTAATGAGGAAATATCTTAAAATTTGATTTTTTTTTTTTCAAATACTGTCTCTCTCTTTACTGCGATGGAAAAATATTAGCAACTCATCAGTTGTAAATTCTCCCAGTGGTTTCGTCAGTTTAATCTAAAAATTCTACAATCACACAATATCTTCTATATATAAAAATGAATGTTTGTATGTTTGTTTGTATGTCCGGTATACAAATTCGCAGTAGTTCACTAATTCAAACCAAAATTTCCATATATAGGTTTAAAAAAAAATACGGGGAAGACGATAGGCTATTTTAAAAAATATATAAATCAATTATTAAAACTATATATTTTTAGTCAGAAAATGATGATGACGATATTGCTGTATCATGTTTGATTATCAGATACAAAATTATATCGGGAAAAATTCCTAAAAGCAGAGACCACGGGTGAAACCAGTTCATTATTTTGTACGCAGGAACAAAATTCTAACAGAAAAACATTCATTCGAGCAGAAAACAAAAGCCAGATCATCTTTCTATAAAAATATCGCTTCTCAGACACAAAGTTTGGAGCGGGACGTTTCACAAGAGTGACGTCCACGGCGCCAATTTATAATTGTAACGAATAGTATTTGGAAATCAAAATAATATAATTTTCAAATATCGTTGTGAAAATTTACATTTTTATTTTTATATTTTAAAAACACACAAAGTTTGTAGCGGGACGTTTCACAAAAGTGACATCCACGGTGCCAATTTATAATTGTAACGAATAGTATTTGGAAATCAAAATAATATAATTTTCAAATATCGTTGTGAAAATTTACATTTTTATTTTTATATTTTAAAAACACACAAAGTTTGGAGCGGGATGTTTCACAAAAGTGACATCCACGGTGCCAATTTATAATTGTAACGAATAGTATTTGAATAAAAACATTTTATCTGGTAACACCCGGGCGTTGCCCGGGTCATTCGGCTAGTTAACAATAAAAATGAATTTGAAACTTCAAAACCTTGGTCTTAAATCATATTTAGGATTAAATGAAGAATAAATTGTATTATAATTATTTCTGGCAATGTGTTTTTCCTTTCGTATATAATCAAATTTTATATCGCTATAGACCTTACTGCAATGCTAAAAGTTATTGAATGAGAGGGCTTGGTTCATCAGTGGTGAAAATTTATCTCCAGACCGCTCTACTATGGTATTAGATTTGGCAACTTATATACCCAGAGTGCTAGAGCAGGCAGCTTAGAGGTGATTAAAGAAGTCATGGACATAAGCTTATAGGTCTGTAGAGGTGCATACATATTGTTACATCAATTTTAATGCGCCTTACATTTATTCAAAATATTCTATGATATTTAATATTTATTTAAAGCAGAATATTTAGATTATCATCATTCCTTTTTATAGTTTCATTCCTTTTGTAATATTTATTGTACATATATCTCGATTGGTTATTGATCTAGAAGATATGTACCAAACTTCCGTTAAGAAATTATACCTTCAAATGCAAAATTCAAATAATCAAACCATACAAGATATTATACAAAATAAAGGAGATATCAATCCCCGATTCCGACGACCAGCCCTGACACTTAGTTAAGAGCTCATCGCCCAACAGCTGTCCTCCTGCAAGGTCCGGGGGGGGACCACCTCTACTCCACCAACTCGCCATGTGTAAATAGCCAGGACAAGGTGACTCACGAGCTGTGCTCGAATGTAACACCTGTAAATTGAGACGAAATAAATTGATAAATTGGTTATTGGAGCGAGAGAGGACCTAGGGAAAAGACGGCGGATCACGGCCTACGAGGAAGACAACGAATAAATAAACACAAAAACTTTGAAAGGAAATTTATTTTTATCTACTTTTATTTATTTGCTTTGAATATGGAAACCCGCTCGGGAAACGTGTATAACACCAAGAAGGAAGAAACCAAGGTCGACGACCCTGCAAAGCTGCAACTTGGTGCAACAATATCATTACAAGAATTTTCAAGATATATAAGAAAACCAATCCAATACAATAGTAGAGCGGTCTGGGAATTAATTTTGTGAAACCGCTGAGAGGGTTCACCACTGTCAAGCAAAGCCCTCTCATTCAATAACGTATATCATTGTAGAAAGGTCTGTAGAGATAATATTTGATGATATATGTAAAACACATATTGCCAGACATAATTATCAAAATTTGATCGATAGATGGCAATTGAATTTATAAACGTAAATAAAGAATCCACTAAATTCCGTTTTTCTCCGCAGGAATCTGTGAGAGAGATCCAGCAACTGAGATTTGCATATCCTGTTGGTTTGTCAGAGCAGAGATAGCGTGCGGACAGATGTGAGATATGCTGGGGTTGTTGACCACACGCCGACTTCCTTGTCACAATCACGTGTTCTTTTGGTCAGTAATACCGCCTCCCTATTCTTCTTGTTTTTTTATGATACCAATAAAAAGTATCTATGAATTCACAACGTGTATGTGCAAAGTGCGCTATGTATTCTTTATGGTTCATAAACAAGATATTTGCTGTCTTATTCTTTAAATCAGAAGAGAGCTATGCTTAAACACAAAAATATTTGGTAAATTTCAACAAAATAGAAATATATTTCCATAGTTTCATTAGGCACAATCACCAAGAATAAACCTTCAAGTTCAAACTATATAACTCATGGAGATAAAACTTAAGGAAGTAAAAAGACTTTGATATTGCAAGTCGACTGTTTTTCTTTTTTTAAGGAGACAGGCAATTTTGTTAACACTTGGTGATCTCGTGTGTTTTCAATAAAGGTGATCACTGTGTACCAAATACCTTTCAGAATTATTATCTGAATCTCGATATACTTGGCAAAAGGTACAACTTTCTTAAGTTTTGTCCATGTAAGTATATAGAATGAACAATACAATAGTTGCAGAGATTTGATGGATTGAATTAGAGAGAGAGAGATCATGAAATACTATGCACTGATATAGGTCTTCTTTGAAGCTGTTGTACCTTTTGTTCATACAAGAGTTGTGCATGGGATAATCCCACAGGGCATGTTGAGAGAGAGAGGAATTACTGGGAAGGCTCAGCCCACACACACACAGATGTACCAAGCTTCCCAATCCTTTTTTCATCTCTAGTTCATCAATTATAGAAATTCGTTATAAAATAATAAATAGCGTTGAATAAAACCCTCCTAAAGTACTGTACCTGACTATTTATATACGTTAAAAACCATTTCTTTTCATTTAATAGGCTATGAATAGTGTATACATTGATTGCGCTGAATTTTGTAAAAATAAGCTCATATATACTCATGGACAACACTTATGGAAGTTGTACCTTTCAGCATGTATATCGGGATTTAGAAAACAACTATTAAATATATTTGATACACAGTGACCTTTATTGAAGACTCACGAGATAACCAAGTATGAACAATAATGACTCTATCTACTTAACAACAACAAAAAAGACAACCGGTGACATCAAAATATAAAACTTCTTAAGTTTTATCCAGGAGTGTATGTGAGACATATACAGGGTGATCCAAAAGTCCCGCACAACTTTAAAAATTAATAACTCCGCGAATATTCGCGCTAGAGCAATGCGGTAAACACCATTGTGTTCAAGATGCAATGGGATTTTTTATGGCAAATAATGTAAAATTCGAAATTGATTTTAGTTACAATTTTATTCGCCAGATGGCGCTCTACCAGAATCAGAGATTCAGCGGCCAAATTGTTTGATAAATTGAAAAATATAACTGATCGACATGTATTTTTCCTTTTTGAATACCAGGAAAGAACCCTAATAATATCAAATAACAAATTAATAAAACACCACTTCGCCAAAAGTATGAAGAATTGGTTAACGATTTTCAAATACAATCAGAGATATGTAAAATAGGTAAATGCAAATTAAAACATGTAGCAAAAAGCAAATTGATATTTTAGATACGGTTTGTTTCCGAAGATAATAAATTTCTAATATTTTTAATTCAACTCTCACTCAGTATCGATTATATTTATTTTAATTCATTTGAAAAATATGTATCTATCTCTGATAATTTATTTTACTCTGGAATGCCGTTGTTGTTGTCGTGTCCAATAAAGAGCCTCAGATGTACCATGCATCTCCATCACATCAGCAGCAATGTCCACTATCTTGGGTGTGTAAAGCTGCTGCTCTGGGTCTATGTCAAATTTCTGCAAGGCTGCGGCCATTGCTGGACATGAGAATATGTGGGTAGGTGTAAGTTCCACACCAGGACAATTGTTGCATGCCCTATAGGTTCTTGTGCCATCTGGATGTATTGTCATTCCTTTATAGTGTTTTGTTCTAAGTCTTGTTTTAGTTTTTGTCATTTTTCTCTCAGATTTTATTTAGCATTTTGATCTTTTCTTATTTTTTGTTTAATTATCTTGTATTCTGATAAAGAATCAGCGTCAAATAATGACATTTGTTCTTTCCTTTGGCTCAACGTTCTGGCTTCCTTTGCCAATTCAAATGCCATTTCATTACTCCCGATCCCAGCAAGGGCAGGGATCCAATGTAGAATGCAGTTATTCTCCAATGGTTCCAGTTGGGTAAGTAACGAGTGTATTTTCTGTGTGATTTTAGTATTGCCCTTCTGAATTGCTTCTAGAGCGGATATGGAGTCGCTGTATATTAAAATTCCTTCTGCTTGATGCAGGGATGATTGGTTAAGGCATACATCAAGGGCTTTCCAGATAGCTGTCAGTTCACAAGTGAAGTTTGACGAAATCTGTCCTGCTCCTTCTTTGATTTTGATGTTTGTTCCATTTTGCAGTATTATGTTAATTCCGGCCCCTCCATTACTCAGGGTAAGGTCTGAAGATCCATCTGTATATGCTGTTAAAGGGCGTGGCCTATCATTTTTTATCAATAATTTGTACTATGAGGACATAGCCGTTAATATTCCAAACACATTAGACCTCGAAACCCAAGGTATCAAAGTCTACCTCAATCAAAACAAAGCCATCAGCATATACAATATGTATCACCCTCCAAACAATACATTTATTGACGATGGAACAATGGCTCAATTTCTTACAGACAACACTATTATTTTAGGTGACCTTAATGCCAAACATAAAATATGGGAATGTTCTACGCCAAACCCAAGAGGCAAAATACTATCAAACATATTTGACGACAATGCCTTCTCATGTGCTTAAATGATGGGAATCCTACCCATCATTCCTACAGCTATAATACTGCACAAGCCCTTGATATAAGTTTTTACTATCCTGAAATTTTCCACAAATGCAAATAGCAAATATTAAAAGGTTTTGAAAGTGATCATTTGCCTAATTTGATAGAAATTAGCACCAAGACCAAAACTAGCTCAATTAAGAAAAATTATGGAACTTCAAAAAGGCAAATATGATATCTTTCGAAAACACCATTATTAAAGCAGCCAAAGTTTCAATACCAAGAGGTTATATTAAGAAATGGATTCCAAATTATACACACCAGGCAAAAAATATTCAAACACTTATAACTAAAAGAAATGAACTACAAAAAAGTGCACCCAAAACCAAACAAATTGTAGAACTGAACTGAACATTGTGATTGCAAAAATAAAAAGATTATACGTAAATGTGAAAAGGGAAAAATGGAAACAAACTTGTGAAAACCTGAACCAAAGAAACCCAAATACAAAACTTTGGAATTTGGCAAAACAAATTGACAGAGTCCAGCCACAAACTGAAAACACAAATATGATTGAGAATACAGATGGTACACCAGCAACTAATGACAAAATTGCTGCCAATCTTTTAGGTAATTCATATCAAATAAGTAGTAAAATCAAGGTTGAAAAAAGGCCCGAAAGATTATTCATGACTGTAAAAATGTCACCAGCACTCATAATATTTTCCATGAAAAAAATCAACATGAAAGAGCTAGCTTATGCATTAGAAAACACTGACCTAAACAAGACTCCTGGGCCAGATGGAATCCATGGCCGAATGATATCAAACTTGGGCAAAATTGGCAAAGAAAGACTTCTTAATATTTTCAATAACTCCTGGAAAACTGGAAAATTGCCTCAAGACTGTAAAAATGCAACAATAATTCCCATTAAAAAACTTGACAAATCTGCTGATGACCCAAAAAACTACCAACCTATCTCCCTCACAAATATTTGCTGCAAATTAATGGAAAAAATATATTCAGACGACTCACCTACCACCCCGACACAAGAAATCTCTTACCAGAAGAACAATATGGATTTAGGAAAGGACATGGGACAATAGTCCAACTCTTATTTTTCACACAAAAGGTAAAAGATGCACAAAACAAAAAGCCAACTAACCACACCATAGCTGCTTTTTAGACCTTACACAAGCTTTTGATAAGGTATGGAAAAACAAGTTAATTACAAAATTATACAAACATTTCAAAATTGATGAAAAAGCTATCACTTGGATAAATGATTCCCTTAAAAATATATACATCAGGGTAAAATATAATGGCACTCTATCTAAAACCTTCAAATTGTACCAAGGATTGCCACAAGGATCAGTCCTTAGCCCAACTCTCTTCACCCTATTTATTGCAGGCATAGAAGACAAATTTTCACATAAAACCAATATTGGACTTTTCGCTGATGACATTATTCTATGGAGCAGCAACACTAACTGGAAAAAAGCTGAAAGAGATTTGAACAAGACTATTCTCCACCTAGAAAAATTTGCTAATAAACATAAATTAGAATTTAACCCCCAAAAATCTGAAACCTGTCTTTTTACTACCGATAAGAAGCTATACAAAATAAGACCAAATATTATTCTGAAAGAACAACAATTGCAATATAATAAACATCCTAAATATCTCGGCTACACCCTGGATCCAGAAATTAACTCCAGTAAACATATTGAAGGAGTTGTTAGAAAAGGAAGAGACCGACTAAAAATCTTGAAATATATTTCAGGAAAAGTGGAGAGCTGAAGCAACAACACTAAAATTAACTTACACATCTCTAATGAGACCTATCTTGGAATATGGATATCAAATCTATGGTACAGCATCTGAAACAAATCTAAAAACACTGGAAAGGATACAACTAAATGCACCTAGAATTATTACAGGTCTTCGAAATACCTGCCCTAATAATATTGTACTTTGCGAGGCAGACATTATGCCCTTAAAGGATAGAATAACCTACAATCTGCCAAAATATATAAACAAAATCAAGAGTTATGAATATAAACACAGAACTTTCAATTACATACTTATTTGGGTACCCAATATAAGACTCAAAAAAGAAGGCCCTCTCCACCTGGCCAAAAGAAATGGATTTTTAAAATATAAAGTGGAAAAATATTATTTAGCTGAAAAAATATCTACATGCGAACCACTAACAAAATGTTATTTTTAATGCCACTTTAAACGAACCCACCAACAAACAATACCAAAATCCAGAATACTTAAAACAATTATCATTAGAAATAATTAATAAAATTCCTAAAAATGCAATAACTATCTATACCGATGGTAGCAGAGACGAGTTGGGACACACTGGCAGTGGCTCTCTCATTAAAACCACAAATGGCATTGAGAAAATGAACAGAAGAAACCCAGATTTTTGCTCAATTTTCAGATCAGAACTTATAGCCATCAATGAAGTCTTAAAATCCATCAGAAATACTAAACATCACGATATATCGATTCTTACTCATAGTAGAAGTGCCATACAACACTTGAGTCACACAGGGGAACTTAGAGACAAAGTAAGCAGGAACATAATGGGTTATCTCCAAAAACTCTCAATACCTCAAAAATTCACCTTCAATGGATACCCTTACATGTTAGCATTGAAGGCAATGAAGCTGCTGATGCGCTAGCGAAAAAAAGGCACAAAAGAACCCTTGCTACAGAAAAAGAAACTTACTTTTAAATAAATAGAAACAGTAGCCAAAATAAACAAGAACTGGAGGATCCCACCTAAGCACAGTTGGCACACCCTAGAAGAAGATGGCCACCCAGACCTTTCAGTCCACAAGCCGGCATGCGAAGCATGCCCTTCGCTGCTATTCTGTTCAACTCATAAGCCAAGTAACGGTATCCAAGCTAGTGCTTGGACATTGTACCTGGAAACACCACCTCCCAGACAACGTGTCTGGAAGGATTTCTATACCGGTGGCCTTTAATCACAGCAAAATAGGAAACTATCTACTGTGTCCAGCAGGGACCGCGGGGAGGCAGCCCCCGGTCGACTCTGTTCACTCATAGCTGAGGAAAAGCTCAGCTGCCACGTCGTGGGCTTTCTCAAGAAGCTTGCTGTGGTTTCTCAGCAGCTTACTCTCGATCGCGCCCCTCGCCCTCCTTCTCTCTTCCTGCACACCCACTACCCTTGGACAATCCAAGACGTAGTGGCGTGCATTTACATCCCTTTCTCCATAGACGCAATCAGGGTTTCACTTAATTTTAAATCTGTGGAGACTTGGGGAAGAGCCCATGTCCCGAACTACCCTAATGAGTTTGTGGGACATTACCTTACAGAGGTACTTGGGTGTTGTTACCCCATTGAATACCTCTCTCCCCTTCACACTGTTCCTCCATCTGTCCAACCATAAGTCCTGGACGTGACCCCTGATCCTCCTATAAACTTCTTTCTTGGTCACTGGGGTCCTCAGTGATCTACCTCTAAAGCATCCTGCCTCAGCGATCCTGTCTGCGAACTCATTACCTTCGATGAGGCTGTGTCTCCTAAACCAAGGGAGCTCCGGAGCCCGCGTCATCATCTCCAGATCCTGGATTATTTGATGCGCGAGTTGCCCTTTCTCCATATTGATAACGACGAGGGCCGACATACAATCTGAATAGAGGCGGTCCGGGCTGAAGTTCTTCTCGGCACACACTCTGAGGGCTACCCTGATCGCAACCAGCTCGGCTGAAAAGACCAATTCGTCCACTCTGAGTGCTAAACCTTCTTGGAAGATCAGCTCTCCATTAGTGTATATCACTACCCCAGTTCCAGTATTGGTTCCAGACTTACTACCATCAGTGAAAACCTCCGTGCCAATCCCTGTCGGCCCTCTAGGACTCCAATTCCACTTTGGCAACCACTGCGGGGGCTTCCTTGTGTCCCTCTTCGATTCCAGGGCCCCCGCTTAAAGTCCCAGGGCATCTTCCCTTTTCTCCCAGATCTTCTGTCTGATGGTCTCCTCCTCTAGTTTCAATCCCAGGGGAATAAGCCCAGCGAGGACCAATAAGGCCTCACTGCTGGTAGTGAGATATCCCCCTGTGATTCTGAGTGCCGCTGTCCTCTGCACTCTCTCTAGAGTTGTTGCCACCTTCTGATCCCTGTTTCGGCGCTACCAAGCCCCGGAAGCATATAGCAAGATTGGCTCGACACAGGAGAGGCAGAGGTTCCTAAAAATAGTACCCTCCTTGTCTCCCCCCCCTGTTGAGGGCCAACCAGGACAGGCCTGCACAACGCCTCCCTGCCTCTCGCCACCATCTCCTCCGCCTGGTATTGCCAACCCATCTTGTCATCAATGACCACCCTCAGGATGTTCATCCTATTGACCAACGCTACCCTCCGTCCTTCCATCCGGATAGCCGGCTTGTGTTCCCATTTGATCCCTTTCCTTTTAGTTCTTATGTCCCTAGGCTTAAAACTGAGGGCTTTAGTTTTGGAGACATTGAACTTAAGGCCAGAGTCATGGGCCCAGATCGAAAAAATTTGGTCTGGTCGTCAGCATAGAGAACCAGCCTGTCTCCCTCATGGAGCTCCTCCTGGAAAACGGTGTTTACCAGGATATTCCACAGAATAGGTCCGCAGCAAGAGCCCTGGGGGCAACCCCTAGCACAGTTTCTTTCCAACTTCCGCCCACCAAAACTGAGGCTAATCCGTCTATCCCTCAGGAAGTCACGAATCAAGCTGCACAAATTATCAGGACAACCCATGTCCATCAAATTTCACATCAGCTTGTTCCAGCTCATGGAGTTGAACGCGCCATCAATGTCCAGGGCCACGAGAAGAACCCAAGCACCCTTATTTAAGCCCATCTCAACCCCCTCTAACACCTCGTTCAGAGCTGTGGTTGTGGACTTCCCTTCCCTAAAACCATGTTGGAAAGAGGAAAGGAGTTCATTACTCTCTAGCCAGTGCTTCAGTCGCTTAGCTAGTAGGCTATCCAGGACCTTACCTAGACACACTAGTAAAGAAAGCGGACGATAATCATTAGGAGAATTACCCTTTCTACCAGACTTTTCGAGAAGCACTACTCGGGCAACCTTCCATGCCTCAGGAAATGTACCAGTGTCCAGGCACTTATTGAATAACCTGGAAAGAAGCGATGGGTGCATCCTTACCAGGGCTTTCACGACCGTGTTATCGATCCCTTCGGGACCAGAAGATTTCCTTTTCCCGAACTTGAAAGCCGTCAGTTTCACCTCATTCTCAGAAAAGGGCGGATCCACCAAACCACAAGTGGTCAGAGAGATCTCGTCCTCTGGTTCCTCGTTTCCGAAGTGCCGATCCAAGTTGTTTTTATTTTGTCTTCTGCTTTCGAGCGAGTAGGTCTAGAACACATTCTCTCTGAATTTTCTAATTGTTGGTGGATGAAACAGCACCAGTGATTATTTTGACCGCTTTTGCTTGAACACTGTCTAGTCTTACTTTTAGTGATGAGCTTGAGGGAGCCCAGACCGGTGTTGCATATTCCATTATCGGTCTTATTAAGGTGGTATATGTTGTTCTGATAATTCTGGGTTTTGCTCCCCAATTTGTTCCACATAGCCTTCTCAGAATGTTTAGTTTTCTGATAGCTCTATTTGAGGTGCTAATTATGTGCTATGAAAATTAAAATTCCTCATAAATAATAATTAAAATAATTTTGTTGACATCTTGTCAATACATACACAGTCTGCACTATTAAAAAAGATAATATGCATTATATACACTATGTATAATGAATATGGCGCCTCTGCCAGCGCTGCAGAGTTTGGTGGAGAATCGCCAGTGGGTCTCCAGCGGCACCACGCATTTTGCGATCTACGATGAATACGTAGATCGCGTACTTCGCCGCTTAGGAGATGGTGATGGCGTGGTCCTCGAGACCAACTGGAAAGATCCAGGACTGCAGTATCACACCTAGGTATTATGGATTTCTAATTTTATCAATTATTTGTTTGTTTATGCTTATTTTGTGGCTATATTTATGCCTTTTTCCCTGGGAGTGGAGAAGACGCATAGGTTTGGTTTTATTGGGTTTATGGTCATTTGGAGTTCCATTGTCCACTTCTCCAGTCCTCTCATTGATGTCTTCAGTATCTTTTACGATTTTTCTATGCTGCTACTTGTGTGCCATATGGCTTTATCATCTGCATAACAGGCAACCTTTGCGTCTTCAGTGAGGTAAGGATGTATGTCGTTAATATATAGCAGATAGAGTAGAGGACTGAGCACAGATCCCTGAGGTACACCAGCCCATGTTCTTCCTTCCTTGGAAAATTCTCCATTGACCCAACCTTTAACCTTCTTCCCCTTAAGAAGTCTGCAATCCAGATTAAGGTTTTTCCTCTTACTCCGATGTTGTGCAGTTTTTCACGTAATTTCTCCCTCCACACTCGATCAAAAGCTGAGGTCATATCAAGGAATATAGCCGTGGTCTTCTTTGGCGGTTTTTCCCGGAAAGATTCTATTATTGATTGACAGAAGTAGAACAGTTGATCAGTTGTACAGTGCTGGGATCTATAGGCCGTTTGGTAGACGTTTATTTTATTATTTTTTGTGAGCCAGACTATGAGCCTAGAGTGGATAATTCGTTCTGGTATTTTACAAAGTATGCTGGCGAGAGCAATTGGCCGATAGTTCTTGTATTCCTTGGCATCTTTGTTTGGCTTCAGTATTGGCACTATAATTGATATCTTCCAATTCTTTGGAAGTTTACCAGTTTGCCATGAAATGTTCAGTATTCGTAGGAGTTGATTATTAGCTTTGACTTCAAAGTGTTTAATCATTTGACCAAAGATTAGATTATCTCTTGGTGACCTCTTGGATTTTTTTATTGATGAGTTTAGCTCATTCAGTGTGAAGTCTCTCGAGAAAATATCTTGTTGATGGAAGTTTCTTGCTTGTTTAACTAACTGGTTTATATTATTTTAGAGTCCTGTCTTCATTCGTATAGCTGAGAATGGAAGTGCTTGAAAGATATTCAGCAATTATGTCAGCCATCTGTTTGTTCTCGTTCGCGCTGTTCTATTCATATCGGTTAGAGTATTGGAGGATTGGTGTTGGTTTTGATTGTTCTCTAACACTCTAATTATATTCCAGTGTTGGCTGTCTTTTCTTGGATCCATTTTTTTCGCAGAATTCTGCCATTTTTCTTGTTTGAATATCCAAATTTCTTGTTATATTTTGTGAATAATTTCAATGAGTTCCTTTCTGTTTTATTTGTTTTAAGAAGTCCAATGATATTGTCTCTCTCTCTGAAATCATTGCCTCGATGTTGTGGTCCTTCCAGTAAGGTATCCACAGGTCTTTACGTCTACCTCTAGTTATCGATGCTCTTTTGCAGCTTTTTAAATGTTCGAAGAGAATTTTTCCAAGCTTTTGTCAAGCGTTCTGTAATTCAATTTTTCGTTGCACAGTTCTTCAAGCTTTTCTGTGCATATTTTTCAAGTCGGCTTTCCTAAAGTTCCATGTTCTTTTATTCTAATGGACATTCTCAATTTTGAAGTTTAGGGTTGTTAAAATTGGTCTGTGGTCACTGATTGCCCCTCTCAGGATTTTCCATTGTGTTGTGGGTGCGATGTTGTAATTTATCGCTGTGATGTCTATTGCGGATTCTGTGCCTGTGGACTTAGATAGATAGGTGTTCTCTCCGTTATTTAACGGTGTAAGGTCGAGGTCGGTTAGCATGTCCTCAACCTACTGACTTTTGTTATCCTGGACAGGTGATTCCCGAATTGAACTTTTGGCGTTGAATTCGCCGAAGTATGATTGTGATATCCGAAGACGCTTCACTTAATGTCTCTATTGTGTGTGCCCATACAAAATGCAAATATTTCACGAGCTGAAAGTTGGCGATTTTGAGATGCGTCAAGAATTCGCTGCATGGGTTTTCCGGCAAATTGATATTGATGAAAACTGGCTGTCGAATGTTCTGTGGACAGATGATGCTCACTTTTCTCTAAACGGAGAATTTAACATTCAAAACAGCCGCATTTGGGCAACAGAAAACCCTAGGATTTTCACAGAAATGCCACTTTACCAGCCTAGAGTTACAGTTTTGTGTGGGTTCACTTATTTTATTATTGGGTCATTTTTCTTTGAAAAATCAATGGAAGAACTTTTAAAACCGTTTTTGTAACTGGTGAACGTTATGAGAAAAGGGTATTCCCATATTGCAGGGTAAAAGCACTAAGCGAAATAACATTCATGAAAGATGGAGGACCTCCTCATATCTCCCGAGGTGCCAAACAATTGCTGAAGGATACGTTCGGTGAAAATCGTGTGATAGGTCGCCACTTTATATACCAGTGGCCTCCAAGATCAACAGACTTGACGCCTTGCGATTTTTGTTTATGGGGATACATTAAATCGTGTGTTTATCGATGCTGGCCTACCACATTGGCCATGTTGAAGGCTTCTATCAGATGGCACGCTTTATCAATTTAACAGATATGTTATTTAATGCTGTCCATTCTGTCATTTATCGTCTGCAGGCGGTGATTGAGAATGAAGGGTGCCACATTGAGCAAGGATTGTGACCTAATGCAAGAGAGAAGGCAGTTACCTCATGTGTTGTATAAGCCGCCATGTATTATATTATCTATCAATATTTTGCAGCTCTTTGTGTTGGGATATGGGGATAATAAATGCTGTCCTCACATCTTGACTCTTTTTTTTGTGAACAGTAATATTTTGTTTGTCATTTGCTCACATATTATGTCGTGCAAACCAGAGTGTTATAACTTCTCGAATAACACTGGTACACACAATTTTACCCCTTATGTTTAGTTTTTCGTTTTTTCGCTCATTAGAAGAAATACATAGATAATAGATAATAAATAACATAGAAATACATACATAAGAAATACATGTAGCATAAGGAATATTTTCTGTACACCAATAACTTTAGAGATTTTGTGAAAAAAAAATAATACAAAATGATTTTACTACCACGTTTTTCAACGCAAAAGGTCGATTTAAAATTTATTTTTATTTGAGGGGACACATTTTAAAAATTGTGTACAGTATAATAAACAATGATAACATTTGACAAGCCCATAGGATATTTGGAATAAAGTACGACAAATATATTTTGTCACTCCCCTCTATATTTCATTTGTTGGATCATGACAAATATCCAGTTAAATAGTCAAGGGTCGCCAATCAGTCAAGAAACTACACATTTCTTATAGCAAGAAATCCTATTAATAGTGCCATCATAATTTTTGGTACTATAATAATATTTCAAAAATTCGTGTATTGATATCAGCAGTGTTTTTCAAACATTCAATCTATTTCACAAAACCTCATATAAAAATAAATATTTTGCTACATGTTTTAATTTGCATATACCTATTTTACATATCTCAAATTGTATTTAAAAATCGTTAACCATTTCTTCTAACTTTTGGCGAAATGGTGTTTTATTAATTTATCATTTGATATTATTAGGGTTCTTTCCTGGTATTCAAAAAGAAAAAATAAGTGTCGTTCAGTTATATTTTTCAATTTATCAAACAATTTGGCCGCTGAATCGCTAATTCTGGTAGAGCGCCATCTAGCGAATAAAGTTGTAACTAAAATCAATTTCTAATTTTTCATTATTTGCCATAAAAAATCCCATTGCATCCTGAACACAATGGTGTTTACCGCATTGCTCTAGCGCAAATATTCGCGGAGTTATTAATTTTTAAAGTTGTGCGGGACTTTTGGATCACCCTGTATATATATCGTATATTTTTAAAATAAATATGCTCTATATTATATATTTTTATCGCTAAAACAGTTGCATTTACCTTGTTTCGAATCCGAATCGCAAGGATTCGAGTTTTAGCATATCCAGGAACAATTCCATTTAACAAAAGTGTTTAAAATAAATACCCAAATATATTACATTCGCCGTATTGAAGTCAATTAAAATTATTTTAGTTTTCCTGTGTACCACACTAACAGCGATCACATTTTTTTCAAGAAGCTGATGAATACTTATTTGATGCATGCTATCTGATCGACATAAAATTTGATTTTACACAAATAAATTTATTGGCAATGCGTTTCTTTTAAATATCATCAAATATTATCTCTAAAAGAAACGCATTGCCAGTAAATTTATTTGTGTAAAATTTTAACGATAGATGGCAATAAAATTTAATAAAATTTGATGTTCAGTACGGGGTATCATCTTTCTAGAAACTTGTCAGAATCTAGAAAAGCAAATAAACAATATGCTGTTATATTTTTATGTCTTATGATATAAAGTATAATATAATATACTTGTATACGTATAAAATACTTGTATATTATACTAATATACTCTCTCTCTTATAATATACTTTTTTGTATACTATTATTAATTTGAATAAAGTAGATAAAATTGTACTTGTAGAGAGGATAATAATCGACTTTATTCAAATATTGTACTTGTAGAGGAGAATTGATAGAGGACATTGCGACTGCTGTGATAGAGATGCATGGAGACATCTGAGGCTCTCCATTGAAGACGACAACAACAGAGAATTAAAGATCATTCTAATGCAGAAAATTGAATTGATCGAGAAAATCGTTAAGGGTTACTGTCTGGCATTTAATCAAAGAAAATATGAAGCAGAAGTGTTTCGACATGGAGGTCGTCTGACCCGATCTGACAATTGACTTTGACACCCTCTGACAGTTTCACTAATTTCTATGAAAATTGTTAAAATATTTTTTGTGTGTCAGTGATTTAATTTTTTGGTTGACGTCTAAGATTTTTTAACCTTCTAAATGATCTGGCACTCTTGTCATTCTTCTTGTTGTTGTTTTGTTCTAAAGGGCTTACCTATATTTATTTTTTTCTTTAAATATATTTATTATTAAAATGTACAATAAAACATTTTCTTAATTATAAAAAAACTCTGCAAATTATTTAACAAAGGTTATGGGCAGCATAACAGAAGGCGGTAATTATAAATAGAAAGTTTCTTTGTTTTGCAAAACTCGCCATCGCTTATTGCGCAATCTTTGAAGACGACGCCGATCGCATTTGCGGAAAACAAAAGACGATTTGCCTATCCTTTTTGAAGAAGAAGAAGAAGAAGAAGAAACATTTTTTGGGGTAAATATACTTCTTGAATATCTTTTTTTTTTCACAATGAGTTCAGAAGACTTTAAAATAACGAAATTAAATGGTGAAAATAACCATGCTTGGTCTATTAGGGCTAAGGCTACCCTAATACAAAAAGGTGTATGGGAAGCTGTTGATCCAGGTTTTGATGAAACTCTAACTGCAGCTCAGAAGAAAAACAACAACATTGCAATATCACAGATTTTTTTAATTGTAGAAGACGAATTTTTAGATGATATTGGAGATTGTGAAAGAGCAAGTGAAGCATGGAATATTTTAGAAGAAATACACACCAAATATGGATTGATTCACATTCTGCAATTACTGAGAGATATATTTAATATCACAAAAATGAATGAATCAATGAAAGATTATATAGCAAGGATAATGAACATCCACAGAAAACTGGAGAAAGGAGGACATGGTTTCAAGGATGCAGAATTGGCACTCATAATGCTAATGGGGTTGCCCAAGACCTATGAACCAATGTTCCTGAATTTGGAACAAAATGAAGAAAAACTTTCAACGAAAATAGTCAAGGCTAAACTGTTACTAGAAGAAAAGAGACAACTCAGACATGACACCATTGAAGAAGAAACCACCTCAAGGGCCTTTGTGATCAAGGAAGAAAAACAGACAACTTTCCATGAAAGAAGAAATTATCATCCTGCAGAGAAAACCCAAGAAACTAGCACATCCCACAATTATCAGAGGAATACTCAAGCCAAAGCTGTCAAATGCTTTTGCTGTGGCAAAATGGGACATATAGCAAGGAATTGTAGATTCAACCCTGGAGTAAAGGAAAGATTTCGTTTTACTGAAAATAAAGAACAAGCGAAGAGGTTGCTTTCTAATCCTGATAGAATCTCAAAACAAAAGGCATTTTTCTTCAGGGAAGGCAACAGAGAATCTCATTTATGGTATTTTGACAGTGGAGCAACAGAACACATGGTATCTGATAGAAGCAAGCTAACCAATATTCGGGAAATCTCCTCAGTAGTAGAAACAGCAAATAAACAATCAATTCATGTCACGGAAATGGGAGATATCACATTCAAGGTAAATAACAAAAATGGTGGCGGAAGTCTTTTCTTGAAGAATGTTCTCATTGTTCCTGAAATCGAAGGGAATCTATTATCTGTTGGAAGGATTGAGAAACTTGGCAACACACTGTTATTTTTGAAAATGGGAATGTCAAGGTTTTAAACCAAAAAGGTGAATTATTGGTAACAGCTCCAAGAAATGGAAACACCTACTACATTGAAGAATTCAATAATAGTGCCAGGATTACCAAAGTTAGAGAGGACATTTGGCATAGACGTTTAGGACATCTTAATAAGGAAGCTGTTGCAAAAATGAATATTGAGGAAAAAAGAAGTGACAATCAATGCACAGTGTGCATGGAATCCAAGATGAAGAAATTGCCATTTTCTATTTCTAGTAATAAAGACAAAAGGGCTTCTTATCCCCTGGAACTAATCCACTCTGATGTTGTTGGTCCCATAAATCCAAGATCCAAGGGAGGATCAAACTACTTTGTTGCCTTTATTGATGATTTTTCACACTACACCGTGGTCTATTTCATGAAAAATAAAAATGAAGTCTTGGAGAAATTTAAGGAATATAAGAACTTTGTAGAAAACTTTCATGAAAGAAGAATCAAGACATTGCGATCTGATAATGGAAAGGAGTATTGCAACTCAGATTTTGACTGGCTTCTTACCAAAAATGGCATCAGAAGACAATTATCTGTTCCAAGAACCCCTCAACAAAATGGAGTATCTGAACGAATGAATCAAACACTGTTAAGTACTGCTAGATGTTTATTGACAGAATCGGGTATCCCAATTACCTTTTTGGGGAGATGCAATCCACACAGCTTGTTATTTGAGAAACAAGTCTCCAAGTAAAGCAATTGACAACAAAATTCCTGAAGAACTTTGGTCTGGAAGAGAGTCCAAAATAGGATATCTTAAGGTATTTGGATGCAAATCTTGGTGCAGCATTGATGATTGCCATCGCAAGTCTAAATTCAGTCCCAAGGCTAAAGAGTGTGTACTCATAGGATATCCAGAAGGAACTAAAGGATATAAAGTATGGGATTTCAGAAATGACAAAATATATGTCACTAGAAATGTAAGATTCTCTGAGGACATTTTTCCATGTAAGAAACCTAATGATCCAACAAAAAGTTTTGAACTGGATCAATTTTCCACTACATTAGAAGAGGAAGACTTTTATGAAGAACAACTGGTTCATCAGAGAGAAGAAGATCTACAAACTAAGGTAAAGTTTGGTTCAACAAATAGGTCGGAGCAAGAAACAAATAAAGATGAACGATCGCAATCTTTGCGCCGTTCGGAAAGAATTAAGAAAGGAGAAGAAACCAAAATCAAATGCAACATCATGAAGAATCCACAACCCAGTACAGAAGAACCAAGTACCATTGAAGAAGCTCTTTGTGGACCTGAAGCTACAAATTGGTCTGAGGCCATTCAACGGGAACTACAAGGATTGGAAGAAAAGGGAGCTTGGGAAATTGTTCCAAGGCCAGTTAACAAAAGAGTTATTGATTCAAGATGGGTTTTCAAGCGAAAATTTGACTCGTATGGAAACTTAAGAGAATATCGTGCAAGACTTGTCGCACGTGGTTTTCACCAAATACCAAATGTTGATTTTGGGAAGAAATACAGCCCTGTAATTAAACATAAGTCTATAAGGTTCCTTTTAGCTCTGGCTGTTGAACGTGAATGGAACATATTCCAAATGGATGTCAAATCTGCATACCTAAATGCACCATTACATGAAACTGTTTATATGGAACTACCTGAGTCAAGTCTGAATCATGAAACTTCCAGCAATGAAGTCTGTCTTCTAAAGAAGAGTATTTATGGACTGAAACAATCGGGACATGAATGGAATGAAAAACTTGACCAGATTTTAACTTCAATTGGACTTGAACGCTCCAGAATGGATCCATGCGTCTACTTTAGTAAGGACATCATACTTGGAGTTTACGTAGATGATCTACTAGTTACTACTTCCTCAGTTGAGTCCTATGTGAAATTCAAATTAAGCATTCAAAGAGAAGTGGACATCAAGGACTTAGGTGAAGTGAGTGATCTACTCTCTGTAAGGATTAAAAGAAACAAGGATTCAAATCTTGAACCTGATCAGACTCATTACATTGAAGAAATCCTTAAGGAGTATGGAATGGAGCATGCGAAAGAAGCCTCAACACCTTTAGATCCTGGAATGTTTACAGAAGGGCCTGAAGGAAAGGAAGCGTGCCGTGCCCCTTATCAACAGGCTATTGGGAATTTGCTTTGGTTAGCAGGAATGACAAGGCCAGACATTGCATATGCTGTATCTTACCTCAGCAAGTTTAATAGTTCCCCTTTGCAACAGCATTGGAATGCTGTAAAACACCTCTTGAGATATTTAAAGAAGACCAAGGACCTCAAATTAGTATTCAGTAAGACTGGAAAGAAGTTAGCAGCTTTTGCGGATGCAGACTGGGGCAGTGATAAAGAAGACAGGAAATCCTATAGCGGGTATATCTTTGTGTTGGGCGGAGCAGTCAACTCCTGGTGCAGCAGAAAGCAAAAATGTGTTGCTCTCTCAACAGCAGAAGCCGAATATTATGCATTGTGTGAAACAGCAAAAGAAGCTCTATGGTTCACAAGTTTTATGGAAGAAATTGGAGTTGGTGATTTTAAGGAATCTCCTCTGAAGATATATATAGATAATCAAGGTGCTATGTTCCTTGCAGAAAATGAAGTTGTTTCAGAAAGAAGTAAACACATTGACATTCGACATTTCTTTATCAGAGATCTAATCAAGGATGGTAAGCTGAGCTTTGTGTATGTTCCAACGGAGGAGAACCCTGCAGATCTAATCACAAAGAACTTGAAGGCTCCTGCACTCCAGCAAAACTATACCAAACTTGGACTTTTTATGTAAATCACAGACATGGGGGGGTGTTAAAATATTTTTTGTGTGTCAGTGATTTAATTTTTGGTTGACGTCTAAGATTTTTTAACCTTCTAAATGATCTGGCACTCTTGTCATTCTTCTTGTTGTTGTTTTGTTCTAAAGGGCTTACCTATATTTATTTTTTTCTTTAAAGATATTTATTATTAAAATGTACAATAAAACATTTTCTTAATTATAAAAAAACTCTGCAAATTATTTAACAAAAATAAATAAGCGTTTAGTTTTAGACGAAAAACATGGTGAAGGAAGACGAGTTTCTTTTATTGATGCATAGATGCATTTCGGGTAAAAACCCTTCAACAGGCGAGCAATGAAGCACGACTTATAAGAACTATGGTACAAATGGTAGGAAGGAATATATATATACAGTCTACTCTCGTTATAACGCCACCATCCGGATTTTGCAAAAAAGCGACGTAAGGTGAGGGTGGCGTTGTATCGAACACGTTTAAAATGTGAAATTTAAAGATTCAATAAATTATTTATAACAATTAATAATAACAATTTATATTTAAGAGAGTCAATATATAGAATGCAAAACCATCATTAATTGATTAATATGATAAATAGAAAGCATTAATTTATAATTTATTCATAAAAAAAATAATTACATTTTCTTGAAGAAGTCTGTGATCACAACTTGTGTTTTCTCTCCCTCACTTATGCCATAGACACGGTGCAACAAATCCGCAGATAGATTGACGTGGTCAGATGTTGCTCTCTTGGAGTGCTCAAGAAACAACAATAGTGATACTGATACTAGACTCTTGGAATGGGTATTTAGATTAACTATGGACATAAGTTTTGAGGTCTGTAGAATTTTACATACAATTATATACATAAATAGTAAATACAAAAGATTAATACTGGAAGCACTGATTTCATCAAAATATAATAGTATAAATAGACACATAGATATCCCGGAGACATATGATAGGCTGGTCCAAAAACTAAAATAGAATTATCCGATTTCTCTTCATCACACCACTTAACAATTAGCATATAATAATAATAACCAATTGACTAATTTACGTAGCAATAATTTTTCTTAAATAATAAAATATAAAACTTCATAGATAATCCTAGATATGCAAAAAATAGCTTATATATATGTATAAATAAATATTGGGCATATACTGGATATAGATTATTAATCAGCTGGTATTTCTAGGGGCAACACGCCTCTCTTTATCTAGGCTTTTCTTTGAGTTAAACTAAATCACGTGGGTATGAGATCCACTCACGCTCTACAAGAACAAAGCGAGAAACCATTTTAAAATATATATTTATATCTGTACATACATGACTACTTAAAATTGTATCTATTATTCCTGTAGAAGGGCAGCTTGCGCCCGAAAGCTCGAATTGATTTTTCAAATAAAGAAACTTATCCTTCTTGAATCTATTCGTTAATATATATGTGATATCTTGGGACCTCTGGGACCAGTGTTACCTGATGCTAGACGAACCTCGATGTCAACTCTCCCGTGCAGTCGTGGTGGAAGGCGACACAGCTGGGCCAAAGGTGAAATAAACAAACAGAGATTCCACTAAAAGCGTCTGACGTCAAGAAGGAATGGGATGAGGAGAGAGGGAGATCTTTAGAGCAAGTGTTACCGTTGGGATCCAAGCGAAGACTGACAATTCTAGGTCCTCGATTTAACACCACGACCTTGCTTCTTTCTAATTGGCTGACCTATTTAGGTGATTCTTTCCCAATTGGCGGGACCATGCCACGTGGCCTTTTTCTATTGGTTGACCTATTTAGGTCTTGTCTTCTCTGATTGGCCCTGCGGCTTTCTTTGGTGCTGCTTTTGTCGTAAGATATCCGGCCTTGGTCCGGAAATACGGGGCGTTACTAGACTTTTATGGTTTCCGCGGTCACAAGATACGTCCTGTCTTGCCCAGGAAATATTGTCTTGTAAATTATTTATAGTTGGGCTAGTTTTAAGCCTCTTTTGCTAGGCCTTGCTTCGACTTCTGTCCTAAGCCTGATTAGTTTTAACCTTAATTTTCTCCTGTTAGTCTCCATTCCTTCTATCTGTGCAGTTGCAATACTTTATTAGATTCTTACGCGGTACAGATTGATGTTAGTTGAGGCTTTCTATGTGCAGTACATAAGAAGTTATATACAGTCATGGGGTGGAACATGTGGTAGTAGATATCTAGACTATTTACAACAATTCCATGGTCTTAAATCATCACATATACTATTTCCATCGCAGTAAGGGCAGTAAAAATTGTTTAACTTTCAAAAGAATCATACGTTTCTATAATAGTTTCCAATTTTCATAACCGATGGCGCGCAAATGCTTTTTATGTAATAAGGTGCTTTCATTGGATAGCTCAGAATCTTGAATTCCAAGTTAAATGTTTTGTTCTCGTTTTTCACCAGTTTTTAGAATTATTTTATCCGATCGTTAATATGACCTTATCATAGACTTCTGAATATTTAATTCCATATTTTCCATCTGATTTTGTTTTCAAATGAATCATAAATTGCGTAAAACAGATGGCGCGTTAATTCATAATGTTTATATTAAGTCTAAATGAACTTTACTTGTTGTTTGCGGAAGAGCAGCGCTCGAAGCATGTTTAGGAATTTATAAATATTTGTATTTCTACTGTACTTAAGCTTATTATAAAACTATTTTAGAGGCGTAATATTCTTTTTTTTTTAATAAAACAATTTCTACTGTCCTTACTGCGATGGAAAAATTAAAGGGAGGGCCTGGCTCATCAGTGGTGAACCCTCCCAGCGGTTTCGCCAGTTTAATCTACCATACCGCTGTTATATTGCATTTTTTGGAACTTCCTTTTATAGGTGACTGTTGTAAGACTCTTGGAATGGGTATTTTAGAAGAACTATGGACATAAGCTTTTAGGACAGCTGAATTAAATATAATTATAAATATATAATATGCTTCGAGCAATCGCTCTTCCGCAAATATCAAATTGTGTCTTTTATTAGAACAATAATGTTACGATGTACTAGAGCGCCATCTGTTATCAAATTATAAAACTATTTTAGAGGCGTAATATTCTTTTTTTTTATTTTTTTTAAATAAAACAATTTCTACTGTCCTTACTGCGATGGAAAAATTAAAGGGAGGGCCTGGCTCATCAGTGGTGAACCCTCCCAGCGGTTTCGCCAGTTTTATGTTCATAGTTGTTTAAAATCCCTTTTCCAATAGTTTATCTTCAGTATTACTATAAAATAAAAACATGAAAATACAAAAATTAAGCGGATGGTAGCTTAAACTGACAAAACCGCCAAGTAGATTCACAAATGATGAACCAGGCCCTCCCATCATTTTTATCATTGCGGTAAATATACTAGAAATTTAGTTGTTTTTAAAATGATCATACGCATCATAAATAGTTGAAATTTCCTACAAATGAATATATTGTATTATTTTAGGTCCATACGATTTGTTAATTTGTTCCTTGATATGATTTGAGAAGTTTATGGATGGAAACATTTCTAGGCGAAGCTGACCTAAAATATATAAAGGCCCCTCCTCTCTCTCCCGTCAACATAGATACAATAACTTTGCTATATATCTATCAACCATTTTATTCAATCTAGCAGACTCTGGTGGAGGTCAATGCCACAATAACATCTTTGTAAAATTCAGAATGTCACCAGGAGACCATGGTTTGGTTTATGGCTCTCGGCAGTCTAGGGAGAGCTTTGATTTCATGTTATCCGCAAGGGATGCGTAGAATTTACCCTAGAGGTGTTCAGCGCTCTCAAAGATGTTAGTTAATTCAATGGGTAAGATATATATATATATATATTAAAAATGGCATATCCTGACCAGGAGCACAAGTGCTTTACAGAAGGCAGAGCGCCATCTGGTGGAACAGAAATCAACTAATCATTGATTTAGCCTGTTCCCTGATATTTGGCCAACCCGATTTCTTGATAAATCAAGAAAAGCCATCCACGAACGCGTTTCGCGCTTTTGGCGCTCGTCAACGTGGAGTAGGCTGAACCACTGCGACCAAAAAATAATTTTTGGTCCCAATGGCTTCTTGAAAAACCAAGAAATGGGTATTTAAGGCCAAACTTGCGTAAATACGCATAGCACATGAAAAAACGAAAGAAAAAAATAAAAGATAAAAAGATCAGGTGTTGAAATCAATATTAAAAATGGCATATCCTGACCAGGAGCACAAGTGCTTTACAGAAGGCAGAGCGCCATCTGGTGGAACAGAAATCAACTAATCATTGATTTAGCCTGTTCCCTGATATTTGGCCAACCCGATTTCTTGATAAATCAAGAAAAGCCATCCACGAACGCGTTTCGCGCTTTTGGCGCTCGTCAGCGTGGAGTAGGCTGAACCACTGCGACCAAAAAATAATTTTTGGTCCCAATGGCTTCTTGAAAAACCAAGAAATGGGTATTTAAGGCCAAACTTGCGTAAATTCTTGGTTTTTCAAGAAGCCATTGGGACCAAAAATTATTTTTTGGTCGCAGTGGTTCAGCCTACTCCACGCTGACGAGCGCCAAAAGCGCGAAACGCGTTCGTGGATGGCTTTTCTTGATTTATCAAGAAATCGGGTTGGCCAAATATCAGGGAACAGGCTAAATCAATGATTAGTTGATTTCTGTTCCACCAGATGGCGCTCTGCCTTCTGTAAAGCACTTGTGCTCCTGGTCAGGATATGCCATTTTTAATATTGATTTCAACACCTGATCTTTTTATCTTTTATTTTTTTTTCTTTCGTTTTTTCATATATATATATATATATATATAAATTTTGTCTTGACCCGATAGAGAGAGAGAGTCTGCAAGGTTGATGAGGCATTCAATCAATAGAGGCATAGTTTTGGCGTCTATTTTGAGGCAAAATGCGACGTTTATTTTTTGCTAAATCTAGTATATGATTGAGGGTCACCCAGAGTTCGAAAATGGCACTGAATTTAATGAAACCTTTCAACGTCATATAATCAAGGAAGGGCATGGTACATCAGTGGGGAATCCTCCCATCGGTTTAGCAAGTTCAAGCTCCAGACCGTTCAACTATTGTTATAGATGGATTCTATCATAGTTTGATTTTGTTGAAGAATACTGGATATATTTTGGGGCTAAGCTGATAATGTTATTTTCTTTTCTTTTTAAAGTTATAATTGTTTCTGTAACTCTATTTATGTGATTACTTGGTGTTTGATTGATTTTTTTTCAGCAAGGATGGTTTATAGCATTTAATGTAATAATTTTATCTCATTCAAAGTCCATGCATCACCAGACCAGGTCATGAATATTTTCGCAAAGGGTTTCCACGCCACCCAGGAGGTACCTGCTCAGCGCGTTAGCCTTTGTTTATAGTGGCGCTTCGCCTCCGTAGAAGCCCTATTCCACTCTTCTGGCACAACCAGAGCATCCAACTCGCTCTCGGCCGAGCTGATGGTCCAGGCCCTGCCAGGTCTGCCGATGCTATGGACTCCGTCTCAAAGATCAAAGAGTCGGGAGAGAGGAAGACAAAGCCTCAATATCTGAGGAAACAAGTAAATTCGGACAGAGTCTCAAAGCAGACCCGCCTCCACCTCAATTCCCAACCGACTGGCCCATTGTTGGACCGTTGGAAACGAAATTTTTATAGCGTCCTAAAAATTCAATATATTAATATTTATATGAAATAAAAAATAATATGTACCTTTTTAAATTATATATTATCTGTTTGAGATATATTTAAAATAATCTCCATCATTTTGAATTCAATATGAAATAGAATTTGGAACAATAAGATTATGACTAAATTTTTTACTTCAATAACCTCAAAAATAATAAAAGAAATATTATTCAAACATTTGTTATTTATATAAAATGCTTTGAAGCTTCGAATATGTATATTTTAAAATATATAAAATGATGAAATGCGGAAAAAAATGATCAAATTCAGACGTTTGCTCTCTCATTTTGCATTATCAAATATCAGTTGTCTTTCATACTTCACTATGAATATGCCTTATAGAGGAATACAAGTAAAATTTACTGTCTATTCTCGATTTGAGACTGAGCTATGGGACTCGAAATTTCTGTTCCTAAACACAGTTAGGTCTTATTCCAGTGATCACCATAATCCTCATATCGCTGATATACACTGGTCCGCAAAATTAAAGGAACAACATATTTTTTCATTTGTCTCAAATTTTATTGAACATACATCAATGAAATTTTATAGACAAATTTATTATTCCATTATTGATTAGAATACCCGAAATCAAAGAATTCTAACCCGTATTTTATGCAAATTAGCTGGTCAAGCAATGATCTTCTTGCAGTCAGTGCATAAATATCTTGGATATTGTTGTTAATATGGGGTGAGATCGCCTTTAACTGATAGACAGGCTCTACATCGGTGACCCCTACTAAGAATTAGGGAGTTTATCAGCTCCTGTGGAATCAACGCCCACTCTTGTGTTAAGGCTGTTTCTAGCTCATGAGTGTTTCTAGGAGGGGGTTGGAGGGATGAGATCCGCCGTCTTAGGTTGTCCCATACATGCTCAATGGGATTTAGGTCTGGGGATCGAGCTGGCCAATTCATCCGAGCAATTGCATGGTTTTGGAGAAAAGTGTTGACCACACCAGCCCTATGTGGACGGGCATTATCATACATTAGAAGAACGTTTTCTCCCATTTCCAATGCTTGAGGCATCACATATGCTGCCAAGATCTCGTCCCGATACCTCTGTCCAGTCAGGGTTCCTTGCCGAAAAATATGGAGTGCTGTGCGACCGCCCAAGAATATTCCAGCCCAGACCATAAAACCTTGGCTTCTGTAGGGATCCCTTTCAACCATATTCCAGTAGAGTTGCAGCACAGTAGAACAGTGACTCGTTGCTTCATCCTTTCGACACCACGGCAGTTTTCATCTTTGTGAGCAAGTGTTCAGTCAGGAATGAGCTGAAAAAAATAATCCTGTTTCGTCTGCATTGTATATGTTGGTTGGGTCATATCCGGAGTTGGCCAGCATACTGTTCAAATTTGTAAGGTGTTCATCAATGATAGCTGGAGAAATCGATGCGCCTTCCCCACAGAGCCGTCTTTGCGAAATATGGAATCTCCCTTTAAATCGCTGCAGCCACCCACTGCTGTACGTGAAATTTTCTGGTACGTCCAACTGCTCGCCAAGTTTTTTTGCCTTTTCTCTTAGGAGGTCATCAATAATAATAATATTATTGGCACGCTTTTGGGTAAACCAGTTGAAGAGAGCGTCTTCCAAGTCACTAAATTTCCCGACTCTTTGTCTCTTTGAAGAACCAACAGTATAATTTTCACACTTCTCAGCCTGAGTGAGAATATCACGGACAGTTGTTCGTGGAAGTGAGAAACGCTCTCCAATCTCATTCTTCGACATTCTTGCCAATTGGCATATCTCCTTCTTTTCAATGGTGATCGACTCCAGTTTACACTTTTGGGAACTCATGATACGACAATAAGGTTGTTGTGTTGACGTTAGCAAAGGATGAAGCGACTGTGTATCTCCCAGGCACAAGCAGGAAAAGGGTCTGCTGGCTGTTCACACAATCTGTTGTGTCAACAGCAGGCAAAGTCCGGTGCCGCTGGCGGAAAAAAAAAGACAGGAAAAGGGAAGTGGGGAATGAGGGACGTTGTGAGCGGCGCTATAACGAGTGGTTTTTGCTACTTGGGATACTAAAAATCAGCGGCGGAAGGCGAACAGCGAGGGAGTGGCGTTATATCGAGAAAAATACATTGATGTCGATTGGGACAAAACGAAAAAGCGGCGTAAGGCGAGGGTGGCGTTATATCGAGTGGCGTTATAACGAGAGTAGACTGTATAAAAGGAAAGTTTTTAAACTATTTATATATGTTAATCTTAACAGAAGACCGATTTTAGAGAAAAGTAAATATTAAATCTGCAGTCTGAAACCACGAGACGGCGCATGATTAGGGCTATTGAAATAAACATGTGGGAAGTTTAAATAAAGGATAGGAGAGAATCATAAGCTTCTGGAAGCTCTATTTTTCTATTGATGCTGTTCAGTTTGTGGGATACTATGAATTCTATAATAAGTCTTCGGTGTAAGATATGTATGTGCCTGTAATGTATGGTGGGGTTTTTGATTTTGAAAGTGTGGCCTGTGCTCTGCAAATGTTGATAAATGAGGGATTTGGTATCTTGCCTGGAAATATTACGGGAATGTTCAGTCATCCTGATGACCAAAGATCTACCTGTCTCACCAACGTAAGTGGCAGGACACTGTTCACATGAGACGGAGTAGACTGCGCCAATAGAACAAAGAGGGTCAGGAGGAGCTGAGGACTTAGTATGAGGATGGCGGAGGGATGAAAGAAGATTCGGGGAGTTTTTATATATGGTACGGATGCCATAAGATTTAAGTTTTCTGGCTAGATCTACTGAGGAGGGGGAGTAAGGGAGAAAGCACAATGATCTGTAAGTCATGGAAGGATTGGAAGTTGTAGGTGTATAAGTATATTTATTAATGAACGAGAGCGGAAAAGAAGCTGCGGAGAGCTGGGTTATGATACGATTTCTTTCTATTATTTTAAAGATGTCTATGGAACAATGGGTGTATATTATTTTTGTAAGGGTTCTGACAATATTGATTTTATGGGAGGTAGGACAGTGAGAATTGTAGTGAGTGTAACAGGGGGGGGCATTGTTTTTTATGATAAACTGTAGTGTGAAATGAGGATGGGGTGCGAATAATTAAAATATCAAGGAATGGGATAACATGGTTAGTTTCTGTGTCTAGAGTAAAGGAAATATCCTGATTGTAATTATTAAGGGTTAGTAGTATGAAGCTCTCTTGACCTTTTTTGCATATACAGAAGATATCATCAATGTATCTGCGCCAGAACTGAATTTCTGTAGAGAGGGTATGGGTGATCCATTCATCTATTCTAGTCATGAATATTTTAGCAATAATGGTAGATAGAGGGCTGCCCATTGGGGAGCCCCTGAACTGTCTATAATGGTGCTGTAGGAATGTGAATGTGTTCATGCTTAAGCATATTTTGGTGAGTTGGACTATGGTTGTAGAAGTTTGGGTATCGACATTTTTTGATTGAAGGAAAAGAATCAAGCTATCTGTGATGAGTTCATGGGGAAGACAGAGGTAGAGGGAGGTGACATCGAAGGAACACATAGTAAAGGTAGGGTCAGGTTTAAGAGCTGTTAATTCATTAATAAAGTGAGGGGTGCTGTTAATTGAAAGGGTATTATTGTAATTGGTTAATAAAGGGGAGAGGAAGCTGGAAAGATATTTAGCTAGAGGATAAGCGGGCGATAAGTGATAGGCTATGATGGGATGGAGAGGTACTTCTGGTTTATGTACCTTAGGGAGGCCGTATATATAGGCTGAACTATGGAGGTTAGAGGTTAATGAGATATAATCTTCAGGTGAGATGTTTTTAAATTTCTTGAGTCGGAGAAGTGAGGTTTTGAAATCCTTGACAAAAGAGAGGCTGATTTGGTCTGTGATGGGTGAGAAAGTGGTGTCATCGCTAAGTAAATTAGGCATTTTTGAAATATAACTATCCTGATTCAAGATAACTGTATTAGCACCCTTATCTGATTTAGTGATAACTATTGATTTATGAAGTTTGAGTTTTTTTTTTTAGTGTAATGGTGTTTTCAAGATGATTAGAGGGAGGAAGAAAGGGCTTAGATAGATTCTTAGCTACCATGGATCTGATGGAAAACTTCTCTTGCAAATTGAAGGATTTGATGGATGATTCAATGGCGCTGATGATTACTGGAGGATTGGGATTAGAGGGGATGCGGTACTTCAGTCCTTTCTAGAGAAGCGAGGTCTCAGATGACGACAGAGTGTGGTTTGATAGGTTAATGACAGTAGAAGACTTGGGGCCAAGGTCATGAGAGAAGGTGTGACGGAAGGAATATTTCTTTTTCCAAAAGAGAAGTTTCTTATGGTGTCTGTCAAGAATTGTTTTTCTTGAGACTTAATATCAATAGTGATTTTTATAATATGCTTCGAAAGATCTGCCAGGGGGATTCTTTGGGATACTAGAAATATAAGATCTTTGATTGACTTGGTGAGAAATCTAATATTATAGAAACAATTTTTGATCCTTGCATTAAGTAGTTGCTTAATTTATTTACGTTTAGTTTATTTTTGCTCCACTAGATGGCGCTCTGCCGTCTAAAAAGCACATGTGCTCGTGGTCAGGAGATGCCTTCTTTATTTTTAATATGTATATATATCGGTCAATATATATTATAGGTTTAATTAGTCTTCGGGATTTCTGTCTCATATGCGATGGGTGATGCCTATTAATTTATTATTTAGTTTATGGTAACCCCACTTTAATAAGGCTTAGAGGAATGACGCTGTCTTTCTATACCAATTCGTAAAACGTTGCTATTTCATATATTGTCTAAAACAACATAAATAGGATGATAATATATTGCGTCTATTCATTTTTGTTGATGTTTTAAAATATTAATACACAAAAACTATTAAATTTCTTAAAATGATTTTTCTGAAACTATATTTATTTTATATTTACATACTTAACTATCGTTCTGAAAATAGAGCAATCCATGCTTAAATCATTAGATAGTAAAAAGGCATATATTGGATTGAATAAAAGATTTATTTGTCAATATTTCGGTTGGCTGAACGCCAACCTTTATCGAGGCATTACATTTTACTCAATAAAGGTTGGCGTTCAGCCAACCGAAATATTGACAAATAAATATTTTATTCAATCCAATATATGCCTTTTTACTATCTAATACTTAACTATATCTTAACCCTTTTGGTTTTTAGAATTCTGAATGAATCAAGGAAGAGGAGATGAAGATCACAAAAAGTAACAGTGAAATATTCTAAAAATAATAAAAGCATATCCTGACCAGGAAAACATGTGCTTTTTAGATGGAAGAGCGCCATCTGGTGGAACAGAAATCAACTAAATGTTGATTTAACCTGTCCCCTGATATTTGGCCAACCCAATTTCTTGATAAATCAAGAAAAACCATCCACGAACGCGTTTCGCGCTTTTGGCGCTCGTCAGCGTGAAGCAGGCTGTACGACTGAGACAAAAAAAAATATTTTGGTCCTAGAGGCTTCTTGAGAAACCAAGAAATGGGTAATTTAAGGCCAAAATGCATAAATACGTTTAGCACATAAAAAAAACAATAGAAAAATAATAGAAGGATCAGGTGTTGATATTAAATATAATGAAAGAATACCATGATCAAGAGCACATTTGCTGTTTTTCAAGTTTTTTTTTTTTTTTTTTTTTTTGAGTTTTAGAGGTATAGAATGAATCAGAAAAAAAGAGACGAAGATCACAAAAAGTAAAAATAGATTAAACAAGACTTACTCTCTTATAAATATTTTGGGTTTTATAAGTCTAGAATGGATCAAGGAAAATGAGATAAAAATAATCCAATATATGAAGGGCTACACTTCACAAAAAGTAGATATAAAGCAACACTTACACTTGGTTGGATATTTTGATTTCTAGAGGTCTAGAATGGATTATGGAAAAAGAAGATTTGAAAGTCTAAAATGTCCTTCACAAAAGGTAGATGAAGCAAGCGTTCGTTTACACTCGTTTTTTACTAGAGATGTGCTGATTGAAAAGGAAAACAGATAAGAGCTTGGAAGCATTTTGCCATTTTCTCTGTCTGCGGAGTTATAAGAAGGCTTTATGAAAGAACGTCCTGTATTTAGTAATATAACAACCAACCTATATACATATTGATTATTTAAAATAGATGCATATATTGGATTTCTAATTATTTTATTGTTCCAATATTTCGAGGGGCAACTCGCCTCTTTTTATCGAGGATGTTTTTCACTAAAACATGCGAGCACGCGTACACCACTCTCGTTTTACAAGGCCAATGAAAGAATTGTATCTTTGATTTAACTATTGTATTCAGTTTATATACAGCTAATAATTATATTTAATATTATAGATTATTATTTTATCTATGAAAGATAGATAGACATATATACAACAGTGTAATTGTAAACAACTGTGTGTGCACATATCAATTCTAAATTTTAAAAATATAATTTTAATTATTGATTGCCAAATCTTCAAAATAATATTAATTATTATCAATGACATAGCGCCATCTGTACACACAAAACTTCAATTAAGACATTCCGTTTTGTATAGACTCATAGTCCCAGAAATAGAGGGAGAGAGAGAGATTTAATGAGCCATTCGCGGTTTCGCCTTGCTAGGGCGTGTACTTAGACATGCATGGCTTAATCTTTGAGACAAGCATATGACTACTGGCAGGAGAGAGAGAGAGAGAGAGAAATATCAACAAGAAAAATTATCATTTTTTTCAAAAATAAAAATATAATAGGTGAAAAGGCATAAAAACACGGCGGACTTTTGGTCATCTTTTATATTTTCTACCGACATCCTCGGCTTCTCTGCCCAACTGTAGAACTGGTGGTAGGAGAAGGTGAAGCTCTCATCTGTCAAAACCCCGAGAGAAACATGTAAATTTTAGAGGTATTTTGATAAGGACCTTCGTAGAGACAGTACCAGATCTCGCCATTGAACTACAACAGATGGACACTCCTAGAGACAGTACCAGATCCCGCCATGGAACTACAACAGATGAACACTCGTAGAGACAGTACCAGATCTCGCCATTGAACTACAACAGATGGACACTCCTAGAGACAGTACCAGATCCCGCCATGGAACTACAGAATAGAAATTCGGCTCAATCACAGACTGAGCCAGGGATGATATAGGCTTCTGTGGCCCTTGCATCCCAGGCTTTCGCTGAAATCTAGATCCACACAGCCAGAAGGAATGATGCATTCTCCATGCACCGAGCGGCCATTGGTAGGCCCCTCGCGCACGCCATTATGGTCTGGCTCCATGGGGTTGACCATTCACCCACAGGCGTCACCGAGAGTTCATTGGCAAGGTTGCTGACCGAGCCCTCTCGTTCGGACTTAGATAAACCCGTCCTACGCTCCAATAGGACTCCCCCCCCCCCCCCCCCCCTTTAGCCCTCGTACCCTTATCCAGTACTCCCTGAATCTGCCGTCGAATCAAGGACCTCTGAGGTACTGAGGTTGACGCGGGGAAACCAACGCGGAGGCGGGGGGGTGGTACTACTGTGTGCACCCCTTGGTTTTTCAACACCAGGCCTAGCCCTGGTGCAATTTTCGCGCACGGCAAGGACGCTCCCAATGACGCACACACAGAGCGAAGACCCAAGAGTTTCAAGACACGTGCGCCTCGCCTCAGACAACTAAGGGCAGACGGCCAGCTTACAGCTTCACTGGACATCAGCCAGTGGCACCCCTACGGAGGACAACACGCAGAGACGCCTCTCCACTCACTCCCCTCTAGAGTGATTGTAGAGGGCGGGAAAAACTTCTTCCCCGCCCATGGAACTACAACAGATGAACACTCCTAGAGACAGTACCAGATCCCGCCATGGAACTACAACAGATGGACACTCCTAGAGACAGTACCAGATCCCGCCACGGAACTACAACAGATGGACACTCCTAGAGACAGTACCAGATCCCGCCACGGAACTACAACAGATGGACACTCCTAGAGACAGTACCAGATCCCGCCACGGAACTACAACAGATGGACACTCCTAGAGACAGTACCAGATCTCGCCATGGAACTACAACAGATGAACACTCCTAGAGACAGTAACAGATCCCGCCATGGAACTACAACAGATGAACACTCTTAGAGACAGTACCAGATCCCGCCATGGAACTACAACAGATGGACACTCCTAGAGACAGTACCAGATCCCGCCACGGAACTACAACAGATGAACACTCCTAGAGACAGTAACAGATCCCGCCATGGAACTACAACAGATGGACACTCCTAGAGACAGTACCAGATCCCGCCATGGAACTACGACAGATGGACACTCCTAGAGACAGTACCAGATCCCGCCACGGAACTACAACAGATGACACTCCTAGAGACAGTAACAGATCCCGCCATGGAACTACAACAGATGAACACTCCTAGAGACAGTACCAGATCCCGCCATGGAACTACGACAGATGGACACTCCTAGAGACAGTACCAGATCCCGCCATGGAACTACGACAGATGAACACTCCTAGAGACAGTACCAGATCCCGCCATGGAACTACAACAGATGGAACACTCTAGAGACAGTACCAGATCCCGCCATGGAACTACGACAGATGGACACTCCTAGAGACAGTACCAGATCCCGCCACGGAACTACGACAGATGAACACTCCTAGAGACAGTAACAGATCCCGCCATGGAACTACGACAGATGAACACTCCTTAGAGACAGTACCAGATCCCGCCATGGAACTACGACAGATGGACACTCCTAGAGACAGTACCAGATCCCGCCATGGAACTACAACAGATGAACACTCCTAGAGACAGTAACAGATCCCGCCATGGAACTACAACAGATGAACACTCTAGAGACAGTACCAGATCCCGCCACGGAACTACAACAGATGGACACTCCTAGAGACAGTACCAGATCCCGCCACGGAACTACAACAGATGAACACTCCTAGAGACAGTAACAGATCCCGCCATGGAACTACAACAGATGAACACTCTTAGAGACAGTACCAGATCCCGCCATGGAACTACAACAGATGAACACTCCTAGAGACAGTACCAGATCCCGCCATGGAACTACAACAGATGAACACTCCTAGAGACAGTACCAGATCCCGCCACGGAACAACGACAGATGGACACTCCTAGAGACAGTACCAGATCCCGCCATGGAACTACAACAGATGAACACTCCTAGAGACAGTACCAGATCCCGCCATGGAACTACAACAGATGAACACTCCTAGAGACAGTACCAGATCCCGCCATGGAACTACGACAGATGACACTCCTAGAGACAGTACCAGATCCCGCCATGGAACTACGACAGATGACACTCCTAGAGACAGTACCAGATCCCGCCATGGAACTACGACAGATGACACTCGTAGAGACAGTACCAGATCCCGCCATGGAACTACGACAGATGGACACTCCTAGAGACAGTACCAGATCCCGCCATGGAACTACGACAGATGGACACTCCTAGAGACAGTACCAGATCCCGCCATGGAACTACGACAGATGGACACTCCTAGAGACAGTACCAGATCCCGCCATGGAACTACGAACAGATGGACACTCCTAGAGACAGTACCAGATCCCGCCATGGAACTACGACAGATGAACACTCCTAGAGACAGTACCAGATCCCGCCATGGAACTACGACAGATGAACACTCCTAGAGACAGTACCAGATCCCGCCATGGAACTACGACAGATGGACACTCCTAGAGACAGTACCAGATCCCGCCACGGAACTACAACAGATGAACACTCGTAGAGACAGTACCAGATCCCGCCACGGAACTACAACAGATGAACACTCCTAGAGACAGTACCAGATCCCGCCATGGAACTACAACAGATGAACACTCCTAGAGACAGTACCAGATCCCGCCATGGAACTACAACAGATGAACACTCCTAGAGACAGTACCAGATCCCGCCACGGAACTACAACAGATGAACACTCTTAGAGACAGTACCAGATCCCGCCATGGAACTAAAACAGATGGACACTCCTAGAGACAGTACCAGATCCCGCCACGGAACAACGACAGATGGACACTCCTAGAGACAGAACCAGATCCCGCCATGGAACAACGACAGATGGACAATCCTAGAGACAGTACCAGATCCCGCCATGGAACTACAACAGATGGACACTCCTAGAGACAGTACCAGTTCCCGCCATGAAACTACGACAGATGGACACTCCTAGAGACAGTACACGGTCCGGCCATGGCACAAAGACAGATGAACAATCCCAGATGCCGTCTGTGTCGGCGGAGGTCACCGCTGTTTATCCCAGCAGGCGATATCTCGATGACGTCAGTGCCACAACCACAGAGGTACAGTGGAAAGAGGATGGCGGCCATCTTCGCTCTTCTCTTGCTGGCAGGGATCCTCATCCCCGCCGGACTTGCAGGTAGGTTAGACTCAACTCTCCTAGCTTCCAGAGCTTGAGGGATTGGAGTCCGTTGTTCTGATATTGAGAGTTGCGCGAGGGTAAATGTCCCGTCCCGACGGTCACTCCATCCCCGCGGTTAAATTCTGTGAGATTATAAACAAATTCAGTTTCAACGGCCCCTTCAGGATAACTGGAGCACCAACGGTTCTATGTGGGCTAACTGGGACTTCAAGCTTGATGATCCCGTCCGGGGATAACGGCAGTCTTGACACTTCCATAACAGAAATGATCAAAAGTTCGGTTTTCATGGCTCCATTGAAGATAACCAGGAAACGATTCGATATCCGGAGTGATCAAAAAATCAATTTCAATGACCTCCTTCATGATAACCCGGGGCCTCGACGCTTTTATCAGGATAAAATTCAAGCATTCGCTTCGAGATTAATTTAGCTAGAGAAGCAGTAAATTAAATTTTCTTAATTATATTATGGTTAGTGGTTATTATCAAAAGAGCATATCATTTTTAAAAACATGAAAATTGTAACTCATCAAGCTTCTCAAGAAATTATTTAAAGTGATAAGAGAACAATGGTTGTTATACACGGGTCGTGATACAGCAAAAGTAAAACTCTTTAGAAAATTGAAAATATAAAATCTTGGTTATTATTATTTTTTTTTATATATATTTAAATTCACCTAAATTTGAGTGTAAATACCTTTTTCGTATATAGATAATTCTAGGATTCATAAAACTGATGAAATTTTACTTTTGTTTAGAAATGAAAGTATGTACAAGAGACCACCAGATAATGGAGGCGATCGTCTGGTGTATTTCCCGCCAAAATGGGACAAATTACCGCCATTTATCATCATTAAATTTCGTAAATATTATCACCCTATGTGATATTCAGTGATTTCAAAATATTTTATCAATCAAAATGAGCATATTCAAAGATTTTTTATTATATTCGACCACTAGGACCCGGGTTCGAACCCGCATTGGGCACTTTTTTCTGTTTAAAGAAAAAAAAAATGCTCCAATGGCCCCCGATTCTTGCAAAAGTCCAACCCCACCAGCGAGTGCAAGTAACCAAACGGGGCTCTGGCACATTTGTAAGTGCAAAGTCGAACTGCTTTCACATGTGTAGACATGTGGTGCACTTACAGTAAAAGCAGTCGCTAACTACCCACCATGATTATCATGGCCTGTACCACGTGTACTAGGGATAAGCAAAAAAAAAACGTGAATTCATTACTTTTTATCTTTGTTAACAATGAAATTATTTTCTTACAAAAAATTATTCAACAATTCATTGTAGACTCATTTTTAAAAAAGGCAAAAATATATTCAGAATTAAACAATAGAATTTTTATTTTTCAAAAGGGGATAAATTTTACTTTTACGTTCACGTTAATCTTTATAACATTCATAAATTTAATGCCATCCTATCTGTAAAATTGTAATATTTATTTTGGCTATCCGTTTCTTATTATATTATGATGCATTAGCGCGCCATCTGTTATGAAAATTCGAAACTATTGCAGTAAGGGCAGTAGAAATTATTTAATTTTTAAAAGAATCACACGCGTCTATAATATTTTCGAATTTTCTTATTATATACATATTATATACATATATACATATTATATACACATTATATACATATTCCCTACTGGAATCATAAAAAAAAATCAAATGAGAGGGCTTGGCTCAATCGCTGAGAGGGTTAATCACTGATGAACCAAGCCCTCTCATTTAATTATTTTTATCATTGTAGTGAGGTCTGGAGAGATATAATAATTGATAATATTTATCGTAAGAAGCACATTTTCAAAATTAAAAATTATTATTGAAGACTCGAAATATATTTTAATTTGTATGCACAGAATAGAAGCTACTCTAGAGTCAGAATGATCAAATCCCAGAGTTTTGGTCTTCAGAGATGGACTTTCTGGATTCATCCAAACTGATGAAGCTTGAAAATATTAATCTTCTGGTTTCCAGAGACAGATGGCACATAGATTTTATGGTGTATCATGAACTTTATACAACACTATAATACATTTATGGTTTACGAGCGTATAGGAGAGTTTATCAACCATGGCACATCGAATTCCATGGAAAACCCACAATTGGTCCAATATATAAAAAGAGGGAAATAAATCCTTCTAAGGAATTCCTTTTCGACTTAGAACTCTATTTATTAACAAAATGTAAGACGCCCTAACTCTTTGTATTATAAGGTGATAACGTACCATCTATATATAAGAAATTGAAGCATTAAAGCACGAATTTTTCTTTTTTAACATCAAACAGATTTCTACTATCCTTACTCTGATAAAAAATATATTGTGAGGGCTTTCTTCATCAGTAGAGAACCCTTCAAGCGGTTTCGTTAATTTAATCTACCAGAACGCTTCAATTTATTACAAATTTATTTATTATTTTTAATAGAAAGAATTACGGTGTCTTATGTAATTTGCGGAAATCCACAATCCTGTGATTAGAACTCTACTGTTGTATTTGAAAGCTTCTGCTTCTACTTATATCGGATACTGTATCTTATAGGTTAATAGTTTCATTTTGCACTTATAGATGGCGTCTTATTGCTTTTGTTTACATTGGTATTTAATGGAACAATACGTAGTCTATAGCTGTAATAACATTGTCACCTCTGACATTCATTGTCCGATCTTTTATTTACAGAGGTGGCTCGATCTATGCTCAGTAGATACTGTGTGTATAATACTATTTTCAGTTATAGTATTACTCTTTTTCATGAATGCTCTTGGAAATAAGTTCGTTAAGCCAGTATACTAGGGAGTCTAGTAAAATCAAAGATACACAAGACTGATATTCTAGAACTCTGATGTGTGGGTCTTAAGGTATCTCTCAACTCTTACCAAGCTAAGACATTAAACTGGCGAAACCGCTGGGAGGGTTCACCACTGATGAGCCAGGCCCTCCCTTTAATTTTTCCATTGCAGTAAGGGCAGTAGAAATTGTTTTATTTTAAAAAGAATATTACGCGTCTAAAATAGTTTTGTAATTTGATAACAGATGGCGCGCTAGTGCATCGAAAAGTAAGACATTTCTACTTATTTTATAAACCAATATTTTTAAACGATTAATAAGATTAAGAAAAAGCTATCTTCAGATTGTGCAAATTAATGTTTCTGATAGTTTGCGCTATCTGTCTGAATAAATATCAACTATTCAATGATTTTTTTTTGACGCGATTGGATTTTATTGATTTACCAAGAAAATGTATTTGGCTAATATTCTGGATACATTAGAAATAAACGATTAGTTGATATTTATTCCGACAGATGGCACAAGCCATCAGCAACTTTCAGTTTCACAATCAGATTTATTTTTCTTCCTTTATTCACTAGCCTCAGTACAATTTCATTCTTTGTTTCACACATTTTAATAATATGGTTACTAAAATTAAAACGAATATTTATAAGAAATAAAATTTATATATAAATATATCTCCGAATAATAAATATACACCTATCCCCCGATTTACACGGTACTTGTTTTACACGGTTTTCCAAATAAGTTTTTTTTTTGTTTTTATCGCACTATACTAAATGCTACTGTGATTGAACACATGCGCTGTGTACACATCTCACGAGGAATCCCGAGCTTATGTGCTGACTACATATTTTAACCTGTCAATGCATTTTATTTTTATTTCTGTGTACACCTATCCCCCGATTTACACGTTTTCCTCAGGAACGTATCTACCGTGTAAATCGGGGGATAGGTGTATATGAAAAAATGTATAAAAAGCAAATGTGCTCGTGGTCAGGAAATGCCTTCTTTATTTTTAATACATATATATATATATATATATATATATATATATGTGTGTGTGTGCGTATTAGGGATATGTTTATATTCACATCATTTAAAATCAATAATAAAAATCAAAATATTTACACCTGTTAGAGCTTTTATTCCAGCTCTGTATATATTGTATAATATTTGACCAAGAATACCTGGTCACGTGTGTAAAGTACATATATCGTGGTTAGGAAATAAAGTGTGTAAATAAAGATATTTCCATAAAGTGTGTGCGTGTGTTAGTTGGGTAAGACTAGTGTTAAAATGTTGGTATTTAGATATTGTGAAGTCCGCTACAGGGAAGAGACGCCAACTATACCTCAAGTTCAGGAGTGACTTGCTGACACCATCGAGAAGATGTTTACCGAACAACAAGTGTATAGGGTCTGCAACCTTTTGAGTCAGAAGAGTCAAAAATTATAATTTATAAAATTTTAACAGAGTCACAATTTTTTTTGCTAACAATAAATAGTACTCGCATAAATAAAAACTTTATTTATGCAAGTACTACACGCAGCTTCACATCCAAAGAGACGTTGGTACCGACTCCTGGTATAGTGCCATCTATCGACTGTTGAAAGAACTATTTGGACTACAATAGCATTATTTTCTATAGAAAGCTATAATATTTCTCTATTGAGCTCTTTTAGTATGACTTTCACAACATCCAAAAAGTGTTACAGCGTGAAGAGAAATGCATTATCTCTGTGTTTATGTTCCAATGGCTATCTCAGTGGGAGGTCGAACTTCCTCGAGTGTAATTCCACAACTGTCCTACCTCGGGTAGAACGGGTTAAACCAAGTCCGAACGGGAGGGCTCGGACAGCAACCTTGCCATGAACTCTCGGAGACGCTTGTGGGTTGATTGGTCACCCCCATGGGACCAAACCTTAATGGAGGGCGCGAGGGGCCAAACAATGGCCGCTCGGTGCATGGAGAATGCATCATTCCTTTGGTACGGTGGCTAGTGAAAATGGAATGGCTTATGGACCGAGAGGTCTTGGTGGCCATTACTCCTAGGATGTCCTACCTCGGACCATTTACTTAGAAACCCATTGTCACAAATTTTCCTTTTTCAATGAGATCTTATCTGAAATATGTCTCTAATGTGTTAAAATATACACTCATAGACAAAACTAAAGAAAGTTGTACCTTTTAGCATGTATATCGGGAATCAAACAATAACTCTGAAAGATATTTGATACACAGTGACCTTTATTGAAGACACGAGATAACCAAGTGTGAACAAAATTGCCTCTGTCTCCTTAAAAAAAAAAAAAAAAAAAAAAAAAAAAAAAAAACAGATGAACGGAGATATGACTTTCCACTTCCTTAAGTTGTTGTCCATGAGTGTGAATTCCACAGAAACTATTGGTCAGCTTTTTTTTTTTTTTTTTTGTCTTTAATTAAATCTATCAAATAATAATGATAGAAAATAATCAAATATCTCTAAAAAGCATTATCTAGCAACCATTGTCAATTATTCTAAGCTCAATGTAATATATTCTTTGCTTTAGGTAAAATGTTTCAATATCCCTATAGTTCATAAATTCCTTAGAAGCCATTTTTCCCTAGAACCATATATTTGTGTGTAGATAATTTCTTCGGAGAGTTCTATGGTACCATTGTATTCTACAGTCTCTTTTAATGACTGCTATAGACTTCAGTGATATGGGCCGTTTCTAAAAATAAAAGACACATAGGCCAGAAGTTTATTTTATTTTTAAGAACTATGAATGCCGGTCAGAGGCAACCTCTATATTCAAGAGTTAGACCGGTATAATGAACTATATGGAGAGAAATGACAAGTATAAGAAGATTTAATATATTTAGAGCGCGCAACTTCTTTTTACAAAGTATTGTCCTACTGCGATAGAAAAAATATTTGCTAGGGCCTGGCTATCAGTGGTGACTCCTCCAAGAATTTTCGCCAATTTAATATGCCAGACCGCTAAGAGGGTTTGTAGTCGTACTCTTCATTTTGACTATTTTAAACATGTTTATAATTTAAAAAAAAATATGTAATATTTTAAAAGTGTTTAAAAAAAACTATAATTTTATTAAATAATGAATATGCAAAATAATACTTCACTACTTCACGATGTTTTATTTTAAAATGAATAATAATTTGTATATTTTTGATAACTCTGTGACCTAAAAATATAGAAGTGATTAGATACATAGTTAGTTCGTTGCTGGTAGATGTAAATATTAGCCACCATTTTAATTTATCAGTTTGTATTTTAAATAAAAAATAATTAATTTGATTTAAAAAAGGCTAAGGCCATTTCTTTAAAACATCTACCACAGGTTCACCACTAATGAGTCAAGCCCACCTAAATATTTTTCCATCATAGTAATATATAGCATTGCCTTCGTTGTGAAAATAAATATTTACTATAAATAACTTCATTTCTCAAATATAATAAAATACATAAGTTTCTGAGACAAATCTTTTTGTTGCTACAAAAATGAAAAGGATAAGCATGCAGAGAATTTCCTTGATCTACATTTATTAGAGAATGTGTGAAATCTTCATTAATTGATAGAGATAAAGGAAATTCTTCAAAAGATTCTTTTATTTGAGGCAATAAAATAATGTGGTGTACACGATTTGTTTTTAATTATATATATCAGATATTCCACATAGAAATGTTTTTAATAATTTTCAGATAAACGAGGTCTATTGACTTCTACATCATGGCAATATGATGATCATTAAAAGTGATTCGGTCATATTTGGAAGAATATTCTGGTCTGGAACTATTCCTCCAACATATCTTGCCAGCACTAGTAGTTCCTGCTGCCCTTCTACCAAAGAGACGTTGAACAAGGCACCTCATTTGACAACATTTTTGCACAGTCGATTTTGTTAAAGAAAAAAAAAAGTCTAGCGAGACTAAGTTTACTTCAGCAAAAGGGTTTATGTTTACTATCAAATGTATTAAGGTATAACGTGCAAGTTTTCGTGATAGGAACTCCAGAAGTTTTGATATGCGACAGCCTTGTGCGACTATAATAGAATGCTGCTATAATACGACACCTGAGATGAACAGTTTCTAGCTTACATTATAAATTTCCAAAGAAACATTTTATCGGAAAGTGAACTTTATTATTGTAGAGTTTTATGATCTGTCTATTGATAATGAAGCAATTTACAAAACCGTGCTATTTCTATGATTTAATTATAGTGTGAGAGATTAAACAATTAGAGGCTTCTCTATGGCTCAAACCTCCCATTAGTTTCTTCAGTTGAATTTACCAAACAAGAGGCTTTATTAGATGATTGATCTTTTATGATGCCATATATATAATTACTTCAAATTTCTGAAGTTATAAACTGAATAATTGCATAAAGTACTTAGAAATGTGAAGGGCAGTGCTACAACGTGTTTAAAATTTACAATGAGAAATTAAGATTAAGATTAATAGAGATTAAGAATCTCTAGGGCTGACAAAAAAACCTATGAGAACAGATTCTCCCAACTTGGGCCAATTGAGTTAATTTGCTTGATTGACGGGAGATGTCTTCAATACTACTGCGACACATCACTTGACAAGTTCTACAGAAGCTTCTTGCTATAACCCAATACGGTAGAATTGTATTCATCAATATTTGGCGATTTGCATACACCTATGTCTGGTATCGTAGCTGATTTTTGTGGCATATTTACATATAGGAATCTGCGTGCTCTGTACACAGAATATCGAGACTGTGCATTTTTAAAAGGTAAAGGTGTCCCCGATTGCTTATAATTATATAGGAAGACTGTTGGACCAAAATATTTGGTCGTTGAGGTACCACGCTGACGAGGGCCAACGTGTAGGTGGTTGGCTTTTATTGGTATACGAGTTTCCTTCATCGGTTGCCTTCCCATATGGCGGATAGAGAAATAATGCCTACAGGAATGGTGGTACCGGGGAAATACCCGGGGCGGACCAAAGACTGTGGCAGGTTCTTGGCGCCCTGTTCCAGCCTCAATATATTCAAATTGCCTATGATGAGACCATATGGCCCACTCTCAGTAGAGGAAAGCACTGAAGGAGGAATCATGCCAAAATATTATTATTGTCTCAATTTGGGGGTTGACAATCTCTATACTCGCTCAAATTCAGAATCAAATATGGTTATCTGCATCCATTAATATGTAAAGAAGGAGGCCAACCATTTTTTTTTAAGGCCACAAAATACAAAATTTAAGAGATCATTCCCAGCATACATTAGAAATGTATTGGGATTAATAAGAACATTCTATATAAGCAACCGAAGTAAATGAGCTGCCTTAAAGATAACTTGTGAATTTGTCTGAAGGGACAAAGAGAAAAAACATCTGTAAAGGCCTCTATATGCTTATGGCTAAAGTAGAACCTCTCCCACGAGAGCTCGGTTAAACCATTGATACTTCTAGTTTCTCCTGGAGGACTTGTATTATGTCGCGTAAATTGTTTTTGATCCACAAAATTACATCAGTTGTAGGTCGCTCAAGGAAGGTTTTGCAGTCTATTCTAGCAAGGTGATATAATGGAGTCTTAAATCTGGGTACCCACCCAATATGAAGTATATAATGAACGTTTCCCATCATTATTTTCACGATCTTTCGGAGACTGCTTTTCTTAAAGGTTTTTTTTTATTAGGAGTCTCCGAAATATTGGATTAATGTAAAGGAGCAATGCACATACATTCAAAAAGAGCCAAGCTCTAGTTATGTTCTATTATCAAAAGACGAGGAGAAACAAAGTCCAGTTTATTCCACCACCCTAGTACTTGTTGTTGTAGTAGTAGTTGGCGTCGTAGTTGAAGCGGTAGCTCTGGCGCTCGGCCAGTTGCAGCAGTTTGCCGTCCACCGCCTGCTTGGCGTCCCGCAGGAGGGCCACTAGGTCCGAGGCGTGGCGGGAGTTGCGAGCCGTGAAGAGCGTGAAGGCCGTTCCCCGCTGGCCGTTTCGACCCGTGCGGCCTATGCGGTGGACGTAGTCGTCCACACAGCGCGGGTAGTCGAAGTTGACGACGCAGCGCAGATCGCCCACGTCCAGCCCGCGGCCAGCCACGTCCGTGGCCACCAGTACGGGCCTCCTGCCGCGCGAGAAGTCCGCCATGATCTGCTCACGTTCATGCTGCGTCTTGTCGCCGTGCAGCGCCGCGGCCAGGTAGTACCGTGATTGAAGGAGTCGGCTCAGATCCTCCACCTTGCGCTTCGTCTCCGCGAAGATGAGCGTCTTGAGGCTGTAATCCTGCTGCTGGTAGATCACGTTCATCAGCTCCAGAAGCTTGTTGGTTTTTTCAGTCTCCTCGCACACCAGGATGTTCTGGGTGATGGAAGGATTGGCTGTGCCGCTGCCCAGGCAGATCTGGACGTAGTCGCGTAGGAAATCTTTGGCGAGGCGCTTCACCTGCTTGGGCCACGTAGCGCTCAGCATTAAAGTCTGGCGCAGGGGATCCGCGGCGTACTCCACGATGCCTCGCACCTGGGGCTCGAAGCCCATGTCGAGCATGCGATCCGCCTCGTCCAGTACGAGGAACTTGCAGCCCGATATGTCGGCGGTGCCGTTCGAGATGAGGTCCAGGAGCCTCCCCGGGGTGGCGATGCACAGGTCGGCGCCGCGGCTCAGCTCCCGCATTTGGGGGCCTTTGGGGGCGCCTCCGTACACGGGGACGCTGCGGAGGTTGCCCGCGCTGCCCAGGCGGTCGGCCACCTGATGGATCTGCAGCGCCAGCTCGCGGGTGGGAGCCAGCACAAGCACAGAGGGTCCGTAGCTCTTCTCCTCCTCGCTCCTGTTCAGCAGCAGCAGCACCGCTGGGAGGATGTACGCCAGGGTCTTTCCCGAGCCAGTTTCCGCGATACCCACGAGGTCGCGGCCCTGGAAGACAACTGGCCAAACCTGTGACTGGATGCTGGTAGGCTTAACGATCCCTTGATCTGTTAGGGACTGACGCAAGGTATCTGGAAGTTCTATGCTACTCAGGGAGAGAATGGGTTCGGGGAGTCCTGTGCCCTCCGAATTTGGCTGAGGGACGTTCCCCTGCTCTTGCATGGCCAGGTCGTCGCTACTGCAGTTGTTGTCGTCGAGGAACGGTGCTGGAGGGAAGTCAGCAGCACAAATGGCACTCATCTTAACTCTGCGCGCACACACGTTCTCAGTTCTTAAACTTTAAAAACACGAAACCTACAAATCTTGTTTCTCCTTTTTTTTAAATGACAGTTATCAACAATATATTTGTATTTAGGTGTCAAAATTTTCAAGACTTCGTAAGAGGCTTCTAGGTATGAACAAAAATATATTCAGATTGCGAATGACCATCAAAAAGTACCCTTAAAGAGGTAACAGCATGGCTGCTACCAGATTGGTTGCTACCAACACGTTTGGGATCCTCCACGCCGCCCGTCCGTCCATATTTTGAAGTCTACCAGGCCATGTACCACACTTCAGCTAAACCTCCCTACAATATATACATGACATCAGACTTCATATTTAATGTACAGACAAAACACTAGCACTTTTTAAAAGCAGACGCGAACGAATATTATGCATTTTTTTTGTAAAATCTCCGTCCTTTTTAAAAATACTAATAACAAAAATGAATGCGCCACAAAAACATCAAATTTTAGACAAAATTAATTAATATCGTTTAACCCTATACAAATCAATCAACAACGTTTTTCTAGATAAAAATAATTAATGGAACACCGTTTCCACATAGGCTTAGGAAAGTGGTCAACAGAAGGGTGTCGAGTGTGATGCAAGGCCAGTTGAATTTTCTTCATATTGGTAAGAAGAAAATTCTTGGCATCTGTGTCGTACAAATCTAGGGGGTCGCCAGCTCACGATGTTCATGCCAGCCACTACAATGCGGGCTGACCTAGCTCAAATATTTCGAAATACTCAACGATTCCCATTTTCGAAATTAAATTCGAATATTTGCATACCTTCTCAACACGCTTTTCCCGATTTAAGGTAAAAATTGAGATGCATTTGTCTCACAGTTTATTAACTCTAGTTACCTCCTAAACGTGTAAATAGATCTACACATTCCTTATATTAGAGTAAAACACAAAAATGGAAATAACGATAAAATGTTTGATGTCTTTCACATTACGCACGGTACACATGCAAACATAGTTCTAAATAGACTATCTTTTTATAGCAACTTGTAGAAGAAATATTCTCGATTGAAAGCTTGCACTTTGGATACAAGATATTAATTGTGAAAAAAATATTTTACAATTTTTTTAAGACATCTCAGATTTTTCTACAGTAACCACTGAAAAATGTTTAAGAGTCTTCAATAAAACATCTCACTTTCAAGATAGAGGCAAAATATTCGGTCAGTTGTGAATGCATTCAGAATTTCAAATACCGCGCTTGTCCTCCTAAATAAGTAGCTTCTTGAAGACAACAATGGACGGCGAAAGTTACATTCTTTATACACACTATAATTACATTATACTAAATGATTGGATAGAAATAGGATTTGGCAATAGATATGAAAATGAATTGGAAAAGCATTAATTAAATAATATATAGAAATTTCCAAATATGTTCAAATATATCGCTAGCGAAAAATCTTATTTAAAAAAATATTACTTATTTGCTATATTAGGCATTCTAGAAAGTGATAACGAGAAACAAATACTAATCTATGTAAAAGTAATCTAGAATTCTCTTAGTTTATAATCTATAACTCTTATAACGGGCGAACTTAGGATCTCCATAAAAGACGGGATAAAATCCCCCTAGATCGAATAGAAACAAGGGATAGAAAAGGACGATCCAGTGTGTTTGGTATAAGCTAGGGCGATTGTACAGGAATACGTAAAAGATAGCATGTACAGGAATCGACCAGATCATTGGCCTCTTCCACCAGCGATTTTGGCGACAAGAACGATCTGTGCGCTACCGGGGTATTAACTGCACCTTAATGACAGATTCAGTGATCGATTTAGATAAATTTATATTTGTAGATCTACCTGAGCAATTCTCAACAAACTCCTGAGGAAACGCTGGGTGTCTTAAAGAGTTAAAAGTTGACTCCCGAGTCGCAGCTATACGTTAGTCATGTTTGATAAGAAATGAGCGTTTAACAGATTCCCTGACACTTTGAGCAAAGAGTTGAGTTCCTAAGAAAAACCATTAAGCCAAAGTCTATCTTTAAAACACGAACAATAAACATGCTTCAAGTATGAATATACCTGCAAAGACATATAAACTTAAATAACGCTAATAAGAAAAGTAGGTAAATCAATAGATAATTTCCGATAAAACTCACAATGTTAAAACTCAAAATAACTTAATTTACACCAAATTGTCTAGAACAAAGCCAAGAAAAACAAATCTTACGCCATTAGCAAGGAAAGAGAGAATTCTTGAGCATGTATACAAAACACCTTAAGGCTATAAAAATACATTACCCAAAATACAATTGACATCTAACTAAAAATAACACCCAGAAAGCCTATAATAGCTAAATTATATCACTTAGACGAAATATCATCTATTTTGACGAAATAGAATTTCTTGATCGGAAATACTAAAAAAAAAACACCCTAACAGTATAGCCATGCTAACTCCAAATTGAAAAAACGTTATCACCTAAATAAGTAGGTTTAGACATTTAAAGGATACGAAATTGACTAACAAAGCTAATAACTCGAGTTGTAACTAACATTACAACATAGTGCTTATAAATATTAACTAATCCAAATAAACGAGAAATGGCGGAAGAATTCGTTTATTCAAATTTCTAAGATCCTGATGTTATTTTAAAAGCTTAACCTATTAAAAATTTAAAAGAAAAATAACTTATTAGGTTGGGTTATAAATGGACAAGGAAAACTTTTTTTAAATGGGGATTAAAAAAGTCGTGTCAATCTCGCCATAACTTGCATGGTGAATTTCACTCATGAAGTCGAGATGAAAAGAAAATAGGATTTAAATGCTTAAAACTTTGTACATGGACATATATCTTAATAAAATAGCAAACATCTTCACTGTCAAAAAAAAGAATCTGCCTTGACGACAAATAGTACACACTTGTTATTAAGGCAATCGTTAAAATAAAAAAAAACTTAGTAAACCTAAACAAAGTAAAAACAAGCATAAAACTAACAAGTACCACTTACCTAGCGCACGCAGCCTTAACTAAAGCTAAATCAACCTCGCCAAGATATTCTATTTACATATCTCAGAAAAAGATGCGTATGCAGATTACGCTTAAAAAATTTTTTTTTTTTTACATCATTGGCTTATTTAGGTGCGATTTCAACAAAACAAAATTTCTCTCTTTATTTGTGTCCAATGTCGCATTTATGTCCAATTTATATAAAAATAATAAGAATGGGTTAGCAACAAGGTTTTTTGATTTTTAGAGAAGAAAGAAATTCTATACAAAGCAGTTAACGAAATAGGTTTCGCCGTGGTTTGCAAATCGCATAGATCAGGAATTCGACACAGTTTGGTGACATCTGAGAATGTCAACCTCTGCCGTAGGCACGACCCTGTAGGTCGTTCCACTTTTCAGAATTTTGCAAAATGTAGAATGCAACATCTTTGACGCTGTCACCCCCCGTTCCTTTTATATTTAAACTATGCGCTATTAAAGTCAACTTTTGATAGAGTCTTAACAATTCTATCGATTTCTTTGCAAAAAAGCACAAACCTCTAAGCATTTAGGTTTTGTAGATCACTATATACTCTCGTAAGCTTAAGACCATAATTTCGCAACAGAACTCCCTTTATAATTATCTAAAAATCCAGTACTTAGATGAACTAGCATTCGTCAATCCAGTAGTTAGAGCTAAGTAGTAGGCTGGGAGGATTTGATATACCAGGCTCTTTCAAATTTTTTTTTCGCTTTACAGTAAATTATGAGTAAATTGAATAAAAAGAGATTTACTCTTCAGACAGTTGCCAGGTTGGATTTCATTTGAGAAGCAGTCCGTATTTAAATTTTTATGAAGAGGCTTTCATCGAGTTTGACAAAAATTTTAGGTAAAAATCGCGGTAAACTTCCTCCGCCAAAATATACATTTATTTACTTCGCTTTTTTACGACCCTCATATCTACGAATAGAGAATAGATTCCCAATTGGAAAGACCCATCCCGACCCTCTAAAGCTAAGAGTTGCTTGCACGCACCAAAGAGTTTATCTAAAGTGTCAAGTTCCAGACAGTCTATTTAGAAAAGGAGCGATAGGCGTTGCTTATCGGAGGTCACATTTTCAAACAGTCCCAGGCCTGTTTTAAAAACATCTCAGACACAGTAGAGATACGAGCACAAAAACAATTTTTCTTCTTTCCTTTGGAATATGTCTCTTAGCAGAGCGACCTGTTTTTAAACCAGCATCTCCGAAACGCGCACTGAAGGCTTTACCATTTTAAGTCTCATCCTTTCTCAAGAGGTCCATGTTAATATTTTTGAAATTTTATTTCTATTGCAGTAGTTGTACAGCCGAACAGGCAAGTATAGCAGGCGTCTTATGGTTGCATCGTTCAGATTTTAGCGTTATCGATTCTCAATTTACCGGGGTAAAGGAGGCAACCACGGTATATTGAATTCCACGGCAAATCTGCAGAATGCTTTATAGTGGGCAATAAATGGCATCTAAATACAGTCCTCAGAACAAGGTGCAAATTTTGGGTGTAAAATAAACATTCGTGCTTTAATATATATATACTTTCATTTATAATATTATGTCAATACTATAAATTTTCGACACCCAGGATCAGAAATTGAATCCCGTTTTATACTTATCCCAAACATTTTGCTCTCTTACTTTATGTTGCTCTTGTTCCAAATTCGCACCTTTAACCAGTGGTTCAATATTCTGTAATATAGCTTCATAGGAAAACCTCACCGCACTTTCCCCTATATCGACCTTATACTAGACATTCAATGAAGCATACAATTTGTACAACGCAGCAGTAGACAACTAGATTATCTTTAAAATAAAGATGAAACAGCTCTTGAAAACCAATACTCTACGACACAAATCCCTACTTCCAGTTTTGCGTGTCAAAGAATAGCTCTATATAACTATCAATGCAGATTTTAAACTCGTGTCCCGTGAAGACTAGAAGAATGCATTGTATCTTGGTATATAGTCAATTCTGTAAAAGTACTAAAAATTTTCTATATTAGGAGAAAGGTGCAAATATCTCTCCGTTATAAAAATATCTATGGGTCAACTGGCATGTCTACCAAGTATGGAGCGGATAAGGCGAAACAATGTTGACATGTTCGAAAATTAGAACAATCTCACCAAACTGTTATAATATTCACTGATATAGGTCAATCATAGCAGACGATGAATATTTGCATATAAGATTCCATAAGGCAATAACACGCACCATCTATACACAAGAAATGAAAGTATTAAAGGCATGAATGTGTCTTCTCAAATAAAATAAATTTAAATTATCTTTACTGCGATGTGATAAAATATTGGGAGGGCTTGGCTCATTTGTGGTAAACCTTCCCAGCAAACCCTCGTCCAATACAGTATTAGAGTCTAAGAAGTGGTCTGGTAGATTAAATTGGCCAACCCGCTAGGAGGGTTCACCACTGATGAGCAAAGCCCTCCCAATATTTTATCATCGCAGTAAAGATGAAAGTCTGTTTTATATGAAAATATACATTCGTGCTTTAATGGTGTCATTTCTATACTATACAGTTTATTGAGAATTAAAAAGTATTTTATATTTAGTGTTCCTTAAGTAAACCGAAAATAGATATTTATCCAAGATCGGGTTTTACACGTCCGATTAACCGAAAGAGGGTTATGGAAATTTATTATTCAGTAAACTTGATTAGTTTTAAATGTGTGCGCTATTTTTATATATATATATATATTCATATACGCTAAAGAAATGAAGTACGTTATAAAATTTTAAATCTTAACACTTTATAAAAAATATTATAAGACTAAGTTTTAAAATTCTAGATCCAAACTGCTCAAAATGTTGATCTTTGTTTCTAAATAGACCGCCATTTTTATAGCCATTAGCAGGTGACTCAAATTTTACATAATTGCTAGCTTCGGATAAACTATATGTAAATTCAAAGTGTTTATATTTTTCATTTTCTTAATATTATCACTGAATTATGTTTTTATTTCTAAAAAAGTTATGAATAATAAAAATATATATAAATGAATATATGTGTATTTAAAAAATTCAATGATCTGTTTAGATATTTAGAAAATAAACGAGATTTCAAATTAGTATATATGAGAAATGGGGGATTTCTTTTAGTTATCAAATCTATACTCGAATTTTATCAATTTACAAGCAGAATATTCGGTATATATAGCAATATTATATATCAAATATAAAAATACTCAAACATATATTTATGCGACAAAATTAGCCTGCTTATATTGGCAAATGCCGTGTTTTAATGTATAACTATTTTTATTAAAATATTTTATAAATGGTAAAGTTTATTATTTTTCATATTAATGTTTTCTTTATAAACATTATACAGTAATTAATGAAATGACTTTATAATATCTTTGAGACAAAAATGCTTATATCAAAAGATTTATTAAACTTCTGTTATTGTTCATAATTATAAAATTTAAATTTTTGTCTTTTTTTTTTTTTATAGAAAATATATCTTTAATATTTTCCAAACGATTTTAAATTTTCAAGAAAATGCAGAGCGCGCTTTGCGTAAAAATTAACGAATATTTAATTTGTGTAATGGAATTGCTAATTTAAAAAAATCCAAATGAAGTTTTTTTTTCTAACGGTTATGGATGCTTTTGTCATCTCTATAATAAAATTCGAAATGATTTAGTTCTGAGTTCTAAATTTTAGTAAGCATGTATGAATTCTCAAAATATTAATATAAAATATCTGCTCTACAATAAGTTATACTAAAAATACACAAATGTCATAATATTCTCTCTATATATAATATAAACTATCGCAAGAAAAAAAAGCCATATAGTACGGTTAAATTTACGATTTCGAAAATCATGAATTAAAAAAGGCTTATAAAATTACCTTTCGAATCTTTTATGTAGATATTTATCAATAATTTTATTATAACAATAAATTATTATATATTACTTTTTGGCTTTTAAAAAATAATATGTCAAAAACAAAACCTATTCAAAACAAACTTGATAAGAAAATTAAACATTAAAATTATTATTAATAAAGTATAAGCAAGTGTTGCTTTGTTATTTTTAATATTCGCAGCTTATTGATTTCATAGAATATAAGAAAAATGTGTATTTTAAAAATAATGAATGAATATTATATTTATTTCTATAACTATTTAAAATTATTTTGAAGTACTTTAATACCCCAAAAAGAAAATTGTTTCATATTTGATATACGCCTGACGAATATATATTTTAATAAAACAGACTAAAAATTTTATAACGACTCCATTTTTGTGATAAATATTTAGTATTACACTATTTTATATTTAAGAAAATCTTATTTCTTATCGCGATTTGAGATTGAAATTGAAAATTGTTAGGCTTGCTAAACAAATAAGAATTGTGGTATTTTAACAAAGGCGCAATATATAAAACAAAATTTTATATTTTCCATAAATTGTCGAAATAATTGTTGAATATTGCGGAGAAAAGCACACATTTATATGAATTATTCAAAATTGTTATTTTCCATTATTTTATTTGTTCATTTCTTTATCATTCTTTATTATTATATTTCCCATTATGCACGTTATTTTGGTGTGGTAAAATGTGTATCAAATAAACACAACAATAATTTTTTACATTAACTTATTCATAATTTATTTAATAAAGCTTTTTATGAATTTTATGTGTGAAATATGTTTTGTCTCAAAATATTTTGGGATTAAAAAGGTAATGATATTCGCAACTTTTTATATTTTAATATATAACATAAAGTTTCGGGAGGATTTAATATATAAAATAAAATTTAAAAGTTGAGGCTAAACCTTTTCCTTTTTTTAATTAACGAATTCTCAATCCTCACAATTAACTATTTAATATATATTTTTTATCAATTTAACATTATATTATTCAGAGCATCGTTTAATGATATTTTGATTGTGAAAGATTGTCCCTAAAAAAATTAAATGTATCAAAATAATATTATACTGTAATGAAATCGGAATATAAACATTTTATCTGGTTGCCTCTGTTGGAAAAAAAGTAGAATAGTAAATAAATGATCTTGAAATACTTTTAGACTGACAACACTGTAATATAAAAACTAGAACAAAGGAGTGTTGGTTTTGTTTACAAAATTAGTAATTGTAATGTAAATTGTTAAATGTACTTTTCTATCTCTCTTTGAAAATAATAAATTTAAAATACTTTCATAAAAGGTAAAATCGCCTAATTCTTTAAAACCACTTCAGCTGTAAGTGAACTTGTTATTTGTTGTTTCATTGTCTGAACCATAAAAGATTCCCAACAGCCTCTACTCTAATGACTCAAGTGTACGGCTATACAATTTGATCTTAAGTTACACTTCACAGATTGAAGCTGTGAATTGCCCTCAAAACTGAACAGTATATATAAGATGAAAACAGTTTTTTAAATAAATCATTTATATCAACTTATTAATATTTAATAGTGGTTGACGTTTTAACGACTTGCTATCGACTCTTTCTTGAAGCTCTAATTTAAAAAGTGAAACGTTTGACAAAATCTAATGATATTATTTACATGGATTTTTATTAGTAGGTATATACAGAAACTAAATATATAAAATATTAAACTACTATTTCCAGTTACTCTCTAAAGGGTTTATGATTCAATTCTCTGATTTTGTGTTCAGAAGAAGCAGTCCAGGAGGTCTTGAACCCAGACCAGACTTCCAATGATGCAAACCAGAAGATTCTGGAACTTACTGAAGAAACCCGAATGAAGTTTGCAGATATTAACCAGGCGATGCATGGTCTGATTGCTCGAATGGGTGAGTGAATGAATGTTCTAGAGAAAATAATGTTACCATTTTTTTTATATTCCTCTGAATTTATATTTACAATTCTCTCTCTTTTCTATAGTTGTGTTAGATTTACATAATTTTTTTTCTATATGATAATTTTTTAAACAAATGATATCATCAATGTTTTTGGCGTTATATATAGAGAGTAACGTTGAATGTTGTTTTCCAAATTTTTCCTTTTGCGAGATATACACATCCTGTATGTGGAACCTTTATAGGGAAGCGAAGAAACTTTTAAACGCACTCATATTATCAATATTCATCCAATACTTACGAACCATTTCCAGACTATATATCCCTGATAAATTATATTTTTGTGTTTTCATTAATAATTAAATTTTAATTATTTTTACTTTATCATATATAAATATTATCTCCATTGTGCATGTTCTGTTCAAGTTTTTCAGGAGGAATGATGTGCTGTAGAGCGACTGGAACAGATGATGAGTCAGCATTTAGACCACCATTCGTCAACTCACGACTCGGGGTCTCACAGGCACGACTCTCAGCCTCGCCAATATGACTCCCACCATTTCCACCACCAGGAGGAGTGGGATCACTCTTCTCACCAGCATGACCACTCGTCCCATCATGACGACCACACTCCACACGACCACTCATCTCATAATGATGACCACACTCCGCACGACCACTCATCTCATAATGATGACCACTCTCCGCACGACCACTCATCTCATAATGATGACCACACTTCGCACCAGGATGACCACACTACTCATCAGGAAGACCAACAAGAAGACCTCACACCACATCAACACATCCATCATCACAGCTCGGACGTCCACTCTGCCGAAACTATCAGTCACGAAGACAACCACCCTCACGGGAATGAACCAACATTCCATTTCTATCATAGCAAAACGAATACTATCAATCATGATTCTTCCGACCACCATTCAGATGAAAATGACCACGATTCACCAGCAAGCTCAACACCCGCACCAGCAGTTGAACCACCATTCACGAAAACCCGTACTTGGCAGACAGGTCTCGGTGATGGGCAACGTTCACGCCCCCAAGAACGGAATGACCCAAATATAGACGGTAGGAACTTCATCCATGGGGCTGAAGGCAACACCTTGGTGTGGGTTAACGCCACTCAGTCCTTTAATGCTACCACTAAAGGTCGCGGCGGAACCCGTATCTTCCACCACAGACAAACCCACCGTCACGGTACCTCCCATGGTCGCCGACCTAGCAACCCACCTGTCCGCCATGCCACCTACTTCAAACATGGGAACCACTTCCATCTGATTGCTAACGTCAACTTTGATTGTAAGTACCCTTTTTCAAAATATATCTATATCAATAAATGTATGTCAAATTTCGTACAACGAGCAAAATACCACATTACACATGTATAAATTTAAAAGAGCCATCTATAATTTCGAAATATATGTTTTAAAATTCCGCAATATTTACAAAAACAACCTTTTACGTCGTTTTTCCATCTCATTTTTCAGAAATAATTATTCAAATAGGAAAATTTGGACACGTCCTTTCACTTTTCTAATTGTTAAAAGTTTTTGACTATGTACAGAAAACATCCTTTGGACTATCATACATAGTGCTACCGCGGTTTGTTTAGGATGAAGATATTTTTATTGCAAAAATTTGTTTTAAATTTTAATGTGCATATTGTGCTATAGGTTATATTTCAAATTTGTTCTCTATAAAAAGTCCCTTGACTTTCTTGGAAGGGGGGGGGGGGGGGGAGCTTTAATCGAAAGATTGTTTTTTTTTTAAGTAAAAAAAAAGGTTTATTCATAGTTTCTTAAAACATTGTCAGCAAGCTGAGCCATATAGACAATAGAGATATATAGACAGAACAAGTTGTTCCTGTCTATCACCATACTATGTTAAAAATTCCAGATTTTGTCTGATTACAGAAGTTAAGAAACTTTGGCCCTGGCAGTACTTGGGATGTTAAGAAATGCAATAGTTGCGGATTCTAGTAGATTGAACTGGCCTAAACTCTGATGAGCCAGGTATTCCCAATATTTTCATATTCGTGATTGTGACAGTATCAGAATATCAACGCAAAAATCTTTATTCCGTTTAATATATTGTTGATTTAGAGGTATAATTATATGGTATTCTTATGTAGAAAAAACATTCTTTCCTTAAAAAAAACGTCTTGATATCTTGCTCCACTCTGATAAGCCGCTGAGGTACAGCCTGCGTCAACAGCTCAAAAGGCAAACATGATTGTTTTTCTTGATTTATATATGATATTCTAAAATAAAAATATATAAACGTTTATTTGATATTTTTTATAGATGACTTAAGCATCCATAAAAAAAAATATGTCGTTTTTTTTTCATAAAATTTTACTCTAAACAATTTCCTTCTTCTTATTCTTTCTTATCTTCTCTCAATCATAATAGGGTATCAAGCTTGTAAAGCTTGAGATCATGACTGGGTGAAGTAGAATGCGTTTGCCTTTGTCATTAAGACTGGGAGCACTACTCAGTGGCAGGCCGACTTAGCTCCAAAAGAAATGGCCGCCTCTGACATGAAGAACAGCCGTTCCTAACATGGAGTACAAACGCTGCTCATCCTGTATCCCTGGATTTGGAGCCCTTACAGGGTACTATCAGCCGGGCCAGCTGAACCCAGGTTTTTTAGTGAGCTTGTTACTGCTCTCCCTCCTTCATCCGGGCTTGGGACCGGCAAAGGCGGAGTTAAACAATTTCCTGTTTGTTAGAAATGAGAATATATCAAGACTACGTCTAGTGTAGACTTTGTGTTTGATATCAGCATAGTGATCATTATATTAGAGTATACTCATGGACAAGACACAAGTTGTACTTATTAGCATGTATATAAATATATTTTGTTATATTATTTTTTTTTAAGGAGAACGTTCGAATTTACATGTATGGAAAATCCACCGTTATATAGGCAAATAAGAGTAGTTTCTGCTTAAGATTTGAATTTCCTTAAGTTTTGTCCATTAGTGCACTTCATTGTGTCCATCAGGATCTGAAATGCTGATCAAAGAAATCATGCTGCCGAGAAACGTCATGGATAATTTACATATCTGGATTTCCCCTACCAGTTTACCTGTATTCTCTATCCTACAATATATTAATCCACATGAGTGAATGTCAAACAGCATTCTTTCTTTTCCGCCCATGCCTGTTCGCTAGTATATGAAGGCTCTTCCCCTCTTTCTCTTCATCTAATCCCTTTCTCGCCAATTTCTTTCTTCTTTTGAGTAAATCTCGTTTTCTCAATTTTTGATTGGTCTCCCCCTGGAACTAGTGTCTGATCGCTATATTGAGCAACCACCATTAAAGAACTCTCCAATCGTTGTTCTAACTCTGTGAAGCCGACGACTACCTGTGGGGCACCTGCGACATGAGGCCCAACCGCGCTCTTCCACCGGAGCTTCAGCAGAACGTCACCGGCCGCATCAACCTCTGGCAGCACGTGAGTCTGTACTTTTGCCTATGGTTGGTTGCGATACTCCTTCAACTATCTCTATATAGCCGCAGATGTTTAGCTAAATGCCACACTAGGGTATGGGAGGGGGGGGCAAATATTTTGTGCAATATATTTCAAGTTACGTATTTTTTTTGCGTGTGATATCGACTATTATACACTCGATTGTTTGAATTTAGATAGGAGCTGGTCTAGAGAGGGCCGAAAACTCTCGGGAGACGCCGAGTGTAGATATACATTGGTCTACCATTGCCGCTGAGATTTTTTGAATTTATATAGGAGCTGGTCTAGAGAGGGCCAAGAACTCTCGGGAGACGTCGAGTGTAGATATACATTGGTCTACCATTGCCGCTGAGATTATTTGGACTTAGATAGAAGCTGGTCTAGAGAGGGCCAAGAACTCTCGGGAGACGTCGAGTGTAGATATACATTGGTCTACCATTGCCGCTGAGATTGTTTGGACTTAGACAGAAGCTGGTCTAGAGAGGGCCAAGAACTCTCGGGAGACGTCGAGTGTAGATATACATTGGTCTACCATTGCCGCTGAGATTGTTTGAATTTAGATAGGAGCTGGTCTAGAGAGGGCCAAGAACTCTCGGGAGACGTCGAGTGTAGATATACATTGGTCTACCATTGCCGCTGAGATTGTTTGAATTTAGATAGGAGCTGGTCTAGAGAGGGCCAAGAACTCTCGGGAGACGTCGAGTGTAGATATACATTGGTCTACCATTGCCGCTGAGATTGTTTGAATTTAGATAGAAGCTGGTCTAGAGAGGGCCAAGAACTCTCGGGAGACCTCGAGTGTAGATATACATTGGTCTACCATTGCCGCTGAGATTGTTTGAATTTAGATAGAATCTGGTCTAGAGAGGGCCAAGAACTCTCGGGAGACGTCGAGTGTAGATATACATTGGTCTACCATTGCCGCTGAGATTGTTTGAATTTAGATAGAAGCTGGTCTAGAGAGGGCCAAGAACTCTCGGGAGACGTCGAGTGTAGATATACATTGGTCTACCATTGCCGCTGAGATTGTTTGAATTTAGATAGAAGCTGGTCTAGAGAGGGCCAGAACTCTCGGGAGACGTCGAGTGTAGATATACATTGGTCTACCATTGCCGCTGAGATTGTTTGAATTTAGATAGGAGCTGGTCTAGAGAGGGCCAAGAACTCTCGGGAGACGTCGAGTGTAGATATACATTACCGGGGAGGTAGTTTGAATGTAGATAGGAGCTGGTGTAATGAAGTCTCCCTAACGACGTCGAATGTGTCTGGCTGTAGAAGACCGATGGATTCCTGCACCTCCACCTGAACCTGACCGGCTTTGCTCGAGGCGGCTCCCACCTGCACGGCTTCCACGTGCACGACGTGCCAAACATGACCCAGGGGTGTGAGATGGTGGGCGAGCACTTCAACCCACACGGCCAGAACCACGGATCCCCCGAGTCCACGGAGCGGTGAGCTCCATAAACATCTCTCGTGTTGTATGAGAGGGAAATGGCTACAAGACACGAAATGGATTCTTACATAGAATTCTAATTATATGATCACTGAAGCAAAAATATACATAGGGGTCAACATAATGTTGCGGGAGGGTGATATTCATGTACCAAAAGAGGCACCTCTCCCTTTAATTGTGCATCGTTCTGATGTACATGCATAGATTTATTCATAAATTAATATAACATTACCGATATGTATATATTTTCTATTGTGAAAAAGTGAGCTTTATAGCAAAGAAGCTTTTCAAAGGCATATTGCAAGTGTCCCTAGGGGGACATAGCGCTCTAAGTCGAAATAAAGAAAAATAATAAAGGCTTATCAAAGCTATGTAATTAGTAATTAGACCATTTTAGAAAATATTTCCCCCATAGCCTTGATAAGCCTGTAGAAGATCGTCTTTGCTCGAAAGTTCGGTTCTTCACTATAAAAATATACTTTTTGTTAAAATTCTAATAATTTATATGAAAAAAAAAAAAACTATTAACATTTTACCTAATATACATTAATGTGATAAGCTTAACACAAAAAAAAATTGTATAATGAAATTAAAAGTCTTAAAATTACAAACCAAAATTTTATCAAATATGTTTAAAAGCATGATCATCAAACAAAATTAAGTGTCGTTCTCTTTTTCGTTTTTACATATTACATTACATATTACATAAAATGCAAATTTCATAAGTGTTGTTCACTAAAAACTTTCGTTACAATGCATCAATTTCAACCAAATTTTCAACATTTATGTAAAACGAGATGGAGCAGGTTTTGCTTAACATCAAAAAATATTTCCTAACATTAACATGCGTAACTTCGGTGTTATCGATTAAATACAAAAAAAAATCAACAGAGTTAATTTTATTTATTTTATTTATATATAAATACAAAAAAAAATTCAACAGAGTTAATATTTTTACATACTAGCTAATAATCTCAATCTAAAAAAATATTCAAAACAAGCAATTTTAAGATAACACCATATGTAAAACAGTCGGCCAAGAAAACAACAACGATATTACATCTTTCTCACATAATCACACACAATCTTGATTAATAATTAAAACTAATCTTTAACATTGTTTATTATACTTCATAATATATAATATTCGTTAGGCAAACTTTCACTCGGATAAAACCCGGGCGAAGCCGGGTACACATCCGCTAGTATGTAATATAAATTAAAATAATGCAATAGGTTTCTGGTCTCGGGCAGTTGGCGTTTCTTGCGCTCCAGGGGCCTGGGTTATCTCTCTAGGTTTCTGGTTTCTTTACATTTCATTATTGCATTCTAAAGTTTTCGGGCATTTCGCCCTTCTACAGGAGTACAAAAGGAATAATAATAAACACCACTATCTACTTATATAATTGCCTTATTCTGTCTGTGTGAAGTTCACGGATAGATTTTGGTCAGAATGGATAAAATAAAAAAAGTGTCAAGGGATGGGAATCGAACCCACGACCTTCCGCTTACCGGGCAGATGCCATAACCACTAGGCTACCCTGGACATATTTTTCCGTTCATAAAGTACAATACTTAAATGAAAATATGTTTCGTATACAATCAAAAATTAGAAAATAAACTTTTAAATTGGTAACATCAAGGAGATAGCCATTATAAAGCACTAATATTTGAATAAAAATAAATTTGTATAAAGTTGTATAAAAACAAATTGGCGCCAATTTATAATTGTAACGAATAGTATTTTAATTAAAACATTTTAAAAACACACAGTTTGGAACGGGACGTTTCACAAGAGTGACATCCATGGCGCCAATTTATAATTGTAACGAATAGTATTTGAATTAAAACGTTTTTAAAATATATACGCACTCGGGTAAAACCCGGGCGTTGCCCGGGCCATTCGTCTAGTTGTTAATATTTGTTTTTATACTTGTTAGCACGTTTTCTTTGAATTTTCTTCTAGAAAGAACGAGCTGACTCAATTCGATTTATTTCAAACAACAAAAGAGAATTACATTACGATTTAATGCGATTTAGTTGTATTTATAACACAAAATAAAACGGAAAAAAAATGATGATAAGAAACAATAAAATTCTATCAATATGAATTATAATTAATTAATAAAATACAATAATAATAATTTTAAAAATCCTAACAATACTCCTGTAGAAGGGCGGGAATGCCTGAAAGCTTGAGAATATACTGAGGAAATGTGAAGACACTCGTTCCCAGAAACCTGCTGCATTATTTGAATTTATATCCAGGAGATTTTCACATCTATCTTATGTACAGTCAAACTTGGATAATTCAAAGCCCAAGGGACCAGAAAAAATTTTCGAATTATCCAAAAATTCGAATTAAATACATAATTCTATTTATAGGAAATTCTAGGGACCAAGATACATATTCGAATTAAAAACGTTTGAATTATCCAAGTTCTACTGTATATGCAAATTTCCTTTAATAATTGAAAAAGTAATAATTTGTTTGTTTTTCTCAACATTTAAACACCAGTGTTGATGATTAGAGAATCCTTTGTTCCACCAGCGACAATAATAAACCCACAGAGAGAATAAGCGATACGTAGCTTGTGTCTTAGAAGATGTCACAGTTTAATCAACGCACAGATTCTGAAGTGAAGGTGCTGTGTGAGGCAGACATGTGGGGGACCTGGGCAACATCAAATGTGACCCAAGCGGCCATCTGAACGGCTACCTACTGGACAACATGGCCTCGCTGCGACTTGGAATGAACAACATTGTGGGGCTCCCTCTTGTGGTGAGTTCTTATACTATTTTTGTTTAGGTTATACCATTTCTCTTACTTTCTGCTTGCTTCTTCGGGAGGTCGCCAGACGTTGTCCCAGATTGTTTTGTTTACGTTGGATAACGTCCTCTGTGATCTAACCTTACCCAACGTAACCTAACTAAGTCCTCAAATGTAAACAAGATGATCTAATCCATGATCTCTAAGATGTGTGTGTTCAGAGAAAAAACATATTTAGTATTTTTTCTAAGAAAAGCGGTCTAGTAGATTAAATTAGCGAAACCGCTGGGAGGGTTCACCACTGATGAAACAAGTCTTCCCAATATATTTTTACATCGCAGTAAGGACATGATAAGTTTATTTAGCGTTTAAAATAAACATTTGTGCTTAAATGCTTCCATTTCTTATGTAAGACATCAGTTAAGACGTGGTTAATTTTTATTGTATTTCAATATTGTTTTATTTTCCTTTTTATGGCTTTTAAATTCATTACGTTGATATTTTTCAATCTAAAATGAAACCCTACCCTTATTTGAACTTAGAATGTCTATTCTCTGCTCCTTATATTCTATTCCCCTGTTGAAGACCAAGAGCATTAACGTAGCATTCTCCTTCAGATCTATATATTTTGCAATCATAGACAAAACTTAAGGAAGTTGTACATTTCAGCATGTATATCGAGATTCAGACAATAACTCTGAAAGATATACAGTGACCTTTTTTGAAGACATACGAGATAACCAAGTGTGAACAAAATTTGTCTCTTCAAAAATAAAAAAGGTAAAACAGACGACCGGCAATATAATAAAGAATTTCTACTTCCTTAAGTTCTGTCTATGAGTGTAAATCTTGAAGTTTATTATCAAGATCTCATGAAACTAATACTTGCTCTGTGCTGCCTTTTATTATAGCCTTCAATACAATAATGCTAAAACCATGATAAACATTGCAAGTAAGATTTCAGGACTGCTTTTGATATAAAGCCACCGCATGTTTCAATAATATATGTAGAAATATATTCAACGTTTAAATCCACAAAATTCCATATTAACAAGTTCCATGAACTCGGACCAAGCTGCGTATGTACAGATATGGTGAGGAAATCCTTGAAATATATTATTTTATTCGCAGTACATAGCCTCTCTCTCTCTCTCTCTCTTTCAATACTGATGATTTATTGTGGCCTTTGTGCTTGCGTGCGTGGAAATAAGAACCATTATTATTAAAATTACAGAAACCCGTTTGGATAATCACACTTACTAATACGGCTGAACTTGTGACGAATCTAGAATCTTTAAAACAATCAATTTTAGGTTAAAAAAAACTCAGTGCAGAATTTGATTCTGATTCTTGGTTGTCGAAAATTGACATTGTTTAGCATGAGCATGGCTGAGCTTGTGAAGAATCGATGTCGTTAAAGCAATTTGTTAAAGAAAAAATATCAGTGCAGAATTCGATTGAAATTGTATATCATGACACAAGCCACTAACTTCTCTTCATTCGAACCTGCTATTGGGTACCGAGATGTTTGCTGACGTGTGCTGTTCCAGATCCACGCCAACCCTGACGACCTGGGAGTCAACAAGGACAACATGTACTCCACCAGCTATGGCAACGCTGGTCCCAAGATTGCCTGCTGTATCGTGACTGCAGTGAGCCGCCTGTCTGATGATTATGACGACTAGAGACGTCTCTGTAGTATATATACTACAGTACTACTCTCTGTGTACTACAGTACTACTCTCTGTGTACTACAGTACTACTCTCTGTGTACTACAGTACTACTCTCTGTGCACTACTCTCTGTGTACTACTCTGTATCTTCAATAAAATACTCAATGGTCTACTACTTCACTGTCTTATATCATCTACATGAGGGTCGGTGGAAGGATGGTCTAAACCAGGCCTGGCCAACCCGCGGCTCGCGGGCCGCATGCGACCCGCCGTAAAAAAAATTGCGGCTCGCCATTTAACTTTATATTTCTTTTGTAACTTTCATTTCTCGTCTGTATATTTAAAAACAGAAAATATATTCAAATAATATTATAATAATTTAAAATTTTGATATAGTTAAAGTTTTTAGACCTTGTTTACGATTCCGTGCGGCCCGTAGCGTCATTTAGGTTGGCCAGGGCTGGTCTAAACCGTTGGTTTTCGACCGCAACGACCCGGGTTCAATTCCCACATTGGACACTTTTTTCTGATTAAAAAAATCCTCAATGGCCCCCGATTTTAGAAAAAGTCCAACCCCACCAGCGAGTGCAAGTAACCAAACGGGGGCTCTGGCACATTTGTAAGTGCAAAGTCGAACTGCTTTTCACATGGGTGGACATATGGTGTACTTACAGTAAAAGCAGTCGCCAACTTCTACCCACCATGATTATCATGGCCTGTACCACGTGTACTAGGGATAAGCAAAAGAAAATCATCTAAATCTACACACTAGAGAGTAGAATATGTCGAAGAGACGAGATTCTTCTGAAAGAAACCCTTCTCCCTGACCCGTGTTTCTTCCTTTTTAGCGGATATAGGGAGATTACCGTTGTCTTAATAAAATATGTATTGTCACGTAAAAAAAAAAAAGGATGAGGAAAGACAAACGTCAGAATAGCAAAGCAATTTATTTTGATCAAAACAATCACTCCATATTTATCATAAAAGAGCAGAGAAGTACAATAGGAGAAATGTGCGGAATATAGCAGTTTTATAAAATGAAAGGATCCAAAAGCACGAAGGTTTCTTTAATACATAATACAAACTTCTACTGTCCTTACTGCGATGAAAAATATTTTGGGAGGGCTTGGCTCATCAGTGGTGAACCCTCCCAGCGGTTTCGCCAATTTTATCCACCAGACCGCTTCTAAGAGCTCTAATACTGTATTGGATGATTCTGCTTATATACGCAGCACCGAAGGATGGAATCTCAGAAATGGTTTTCAATAAAACTATGGACATAAGCTTATAGGACAGTAGAATTACATTCAAATATTTGCATCGAGCAATGCTCTTCCGCAAACAATAAAGACAAGGCCAGTTAGGCATAAATTAACACAATAGAAGCTTGTATTATGTATTAAAGAAACATTCGTGCTTTTGAATCCTTTCATTTTATATGTATAGATGGCGCGTTATTACTTTGTGTTAATAGCAGTTTCATATAAACTAATAAATGTATTAGGTTATACAGAAAGTATTATTACTTCCTATTTTTACTTATTATTAACTCGTAGCTCATGTGATGAAGAAAATCCAATACTGAATGCCAAATATTTTTGAAGTCTTCACTCACAACTTGGATCAAAAATGGAGAATAGTGAATACGACGACAGGTCTTAGCTTACGTTCGATAAATAATAAAGTATATTGTGAATATATTTAAACACGAAAAAGTTTATCTAGCACAAAAAAAACGTTTATTACATATATATTTGTGATAAATAAACTTTTTCTAAAATTAATAATCAGCTTGGGTAAATATCTAAGTCCTAAAACAACGGAAAAAAGTTTATTTTATTAAACTTTTTCTTTTAAATCAAGAATATACTACATTATTTATCGTATACAACATATATGGATCTCACTATGTTTCATAAAAGGTTTATGTATGTACAAAACTATTAATCTTAAAAAGCAGCCAAGTAAACGGTGGAATCTGTAGGCATATATATATACTGCCTATGCGCGCGCAACAGCAGTCAAAATGATGTGACACTGCGCATGCGCCTCAGTCAGTAGCGCCTGGTGGCGTTGAGAAAAAGTAGAGCCTAATGAGAAGTAATGGATTCTATACAATATCAATGGCTATTTTAGTGGGAGACTAAAACAGATACCTGATATAGGAGTTCAAGGGACTCTCCTAAGCTCTTCCAGCAGAACTAAGTCCCTCGGACCACAGTCCACACAGTGGCGTGCCGCAATTTTAATGGACCGGCCAAAATGATGGCCTTAGCTCGGTCCTAGATTAAATATCAGATTTTTGGAACCATGTGATCCAGGAAACCAAATATTTATTTTAATTCTAGAATCTCCATAATATATTTCTAAATTATATATATATTAATTATATATAAATTAAACCAACAACCCCATATTGTATATACCTTATAACAAGATTTTAATGTTGTATAATAGAAACACATCTGTAAATGATTATACGCATTATTGACATGTGTCTTTACATAATCATATGTAATGTAATTTGTACAAACTGAGGATAAATAAATAAAAATCTGTAATAGATTAAGAGTTGAGCTAAGCAAGAGATAGAAGTCATAACGTCAAAATCGAGATAGATTTAGATTTCCCACAACAAGGTCTAAAAATGGACCCGACCACCCACACGCTTCACATCTGGTGGAATGCAAAAGCCCCCTTTCTCAGAAACGGCCCCTGTCGCATAAGCCCCCCCGTCTTAACCTATAAATACAGTCACTTCACAGTCACTTGACAGGTAGTTCAGCATCTGTGCGAGCCCACGTCGGTCGTACCTCAGATCCTCCTCATCCATCATGTAGACTAGTAAGAAACTTCTATCTCCCCATCTTTCGCTCCTAGCTCAACTTTTATCTGTTCACGGAACTTTCTTAGTGCAACTGTGTATTCGTTTTTTGTGTGGACATTCCCAAGCTTTCCACTCTGCCTCGACCACGACTGCCTGTACTCTGTGAGAACTTTTAAAGGACTTACAAGGTGCAGAGAGGTACTGGAAAACTCCCCATCCTGACTGTTCCTCTCGTTCAACACAGTATAGCGAGAGTCAACACTTCATCATCACAAAGTTAGTCGACAGGATTCTACAAGAGGCTACCAGACCTCATCTTATTACATATATATAATTTAGAATATACATAGTATACAAATTGTAAATATTGTTGATTATATAGAAAAATTGCGGGAAACATAATCAAGTTCAAATTTGATATGATGTTTTGGGGGGAAGAGGGCCTAAGATCGAGAGCTATGAATTCAAAATATAATTCATTCAAGATCTGAATCAGTAGTCATATACACACACTATTCACAGCTGATATTTGACAAATATGCTAGTGGAGCATTACATAGGGAACAAAATTAAGTACCAGGAGTACTTGTTGATTCTGATGGAGATGAGCAAGCTCTTGAAGCTCAGCGAACATACGGTCTTGGATAGCAGACGACTGCAGAACTCTGGATTTGATCATAGCTAGGTGGAGCAGTTATATATTCTTGACAATATATATAACACATATTATCAATCTCTATATATATATATACACCAATGTACACTTATTGATAACATCTAAGGAAGTGGAAAGTCTTTGAAGCATCTGGTAGTCTATATATATATATTATTTTTTTTTTGGAGACAGAGGCAATTTTGTTCGCACTTGATTATCTCGTGTGTCTTCAATAAAGGTCACTGTGTATCAAATATCTTTCAGAGTTATTGTCTGAATCCCGATATACATGTTAAAAGATACAACTTCCTCAAGTTTTGTCCATGAGTGGGAAATAGGAAGTGTTACACCCAAAAGGAATTAAAGATAAAAACATGGAATTTGGCTCAAATTGGATTCTTGTAACTTCTTGTAATCAATGATTAAATTGTTTTGTTGTGAACCGTCTGAAACCAGTTAAATGCGGATATATTTTCAATTCTAATCATTTAGTCTATGTGACATATCCTGTAGCATTCATGCCAAGTTTCATGATGTTCGAACAGTTCCATATGGGTATAAAATTTCCGAGAGAGACAGTTCATAATAGAAAACAAATATGCATAATTTCTAGCCTAGACTACTTTAAGGTATTTTTGCAAATGATGTATTTTAATGAAAGCTTAATACTCCCATAGATGGGGTCTGATGAAACCTGAATTGGAAATTCGATTTCTTCTTTCTTTGGGGGCTGTGAATCTTCAAATAAATATATATATATATATTGCTTATCCCTAATACACGTGGTACAGGCCATGATAATCATGGTGGATAGAAGTAGGCGACTGCTTTTACTGTAAGTGCATCACATGTCTACACATTTGGAAAGCAGTTCGACTTTACACTTACAAATGTTTCAGAGCCTAGTTAGGTTACTTGCACTCGCTGATGGTAATGGACTTTGGCAAGAATCGGGGGCCATTGGAGCATTTTTTTAAATCAGAAAAAAGTGCCCAATGCGGGAATCGAACCCGGGTCGTAGCTGTCGAAAACAAACGGTTTAGACCATCCTTCCATCGACCCCCAAATATAATAATAATTTGGTTATATATATTTTTTAGAATATGTATTTTTCATTCTCTACAATCTCTAAGGTGTGTTACTATATACATGAACAGTATAAATAATCAACACAAAGCAATAGCGCTACTGTCCTATAAGCTTATGTCCATAGTTTTCTTGAAAGTCATTTCTGAGATTCCACCCTTCAGTGCTGCGTATATAAGCAGATTCGTCCAATACAGTATTAGAGCTCTGAGAAGCGGTCTGGTAGATTAAATTGGCGAAACCGCTGGGAGGGTTCACCACTGATGAGCCAAGCCCTCCCAATATATTTTGTCATCGCAGTAAGGGCAGAGAAGTTTGTATTATGTATAAAAGAAACATTCGTGCTTTTAAATCCTTTCATTTTATATGTATAAATAATAATTATATGGACCCTAACCAGACTTGGGTGAAGCATGGTCCATTCGATATACACTTGTATATACATTGGACACACAAAAAGAAATTGCATCAACTACAAATACTTATGTGAATTTTCTTTAAATTAGTGAGCAATATAATGATATTTAGCTTTGCGCAGATGGCTACGATATCGTAGCCAATGAGGAACTTCCGAGGCGCGATTATTGCTGGTTGAAAACTATATAATGGTATAATGTGAAAAATAATTCATTGAAATAAAAAAGGGGAGGTAAATTTATTGAGATACACAGATTTTTAAAATAATTTTCAAGATCTCTCTCTTGACCAATATGAAACTTTTTTCTACTTATTTTGGTAAAATATATAAGCAAAATTGAACATATCCAAACACACACATACCTTTAATAATAAATATTCAGTGGAAAATATCCTTTTTATAAATCAGTTTTTCTTTAACTCCACCTTTGCCGATCTCAAGTCCGGATGAAAAAGGAGGAGGGGGAGCAGTAACAAGCTCGCTAAAAAACCTGGGCTCAGTTTGCCCGGCTGATAGTACCCTGTAAGGGCTCCTGATCCAGGGATACAGGATGAGCAGCGTTTGTACTCCATGTTAGGAGTGGCTGCACATGGCGTCTGTTCCTCATGTGAGAGGCGGCCATTTCTTTTGGAGCTAAGTCGGCCTGCCACTGAGTAGTGCTCCCAGTCTTGATGACAAAGGCAGACGCATTCTACTTCACCCAGTGTGGAGATAAGAAAGAAGAAGAGAAGTTTTTATTTTCACCCAAAAATTCAACATCTTTATTAGATTCTAAATATTTTGTGGAATCCTTTAATGTAATTACTCTGTCTATTAGAAAAGGGGAGGGTTTTCTCTAAAAATGAAAAGGTCTGTTGTAAAAAATATTATGTTTAATAATAATTTTGAGATGAGAATATTAATCTTTAACATAAATCTTTTTTTTTCTATTGTTGAGAAAGACTTAAGAGAAATCTATATTTGAGATTTGTTATAAATATTTCTTATTAGTAAAACGAATCAAATTATTAAGAATATTCCAATGAATGGGAATAATATGATCAAACATTTAGGTGCGTTTATAATAATAATTTTTAAAAAACATAAAAAATAAATAAATAATGGAATTATCTCAAGTTCAAAGCATGATATTAATATATTTATTACTAATGTTTCGTCTCCAAGCTTCCAAACCAAAATTTGCTTTATCATAAGGATTCTACAATATTCTAATCATAATTTTATATAAATACCAAGACTAAACGAATAATAAATTATGATAGTCGAACAACACAAAGGTATTTCTTGGTTTTGAAGAATCTTCATACTATTGAAAAACAATGATTGATCTTCAGATTTATGTTTAGCGAAGTAGCTTGATCTCCTTCTTTCTTATCTCCACACTGGGTGAAGTAGAATGTGTCTGCCTTTGTCATCAAAACTGGGAGCACTACTAAGTGGCAGGCCGACTTAGCTCCAAAAGAAATGGCCGCCTCTGACATGATGAGGAACAGACGCCATGTGCAGCCGCTTCTAACATGGAGTACAAACGCTGCTCATCCTGTATCCCTGGATTAGGAGCCCTAACAGGGTACTATCAGCCGGGCCAGCTGAGCCCAGGTTTTTTAGTGAGCTTGTTACTGCTTCCCCTCCTCCTTTTTCATCCGTGCTTGGGACCAGCAAAGTAGCTTGATGACGGCAAAATACCAATTGTCCTAAGGAAATAAATATTATAAAGCTGATCCTTTGAAATAAGAGTTTCCTAAAATAGCTTTCAACTAAAAAGTGACATTATTATCAATAAACATGCTATGCGCAAATCTGTGAGAATTTTCTTCCAACTTGCCGAAATTTAAATGAATGATTTTCACTCAAAATTTTGCAATGCTATTTCTCGGCCAGATAAACAAAATTTTTGAAAGAATTCTGAAGACATTGCAAACAAACCGTTCATAAACCGGACATAACTGGAAAACTGGATTGTCAGGTAAGATATTCAATTCAATCCTATTAGCTATTGTAGCAAAGTCCACTAATGGCCTATATTTCTTTACGTGAATTTTCGACGAAAAATGTTTATATTATTTTGTCTAACATAGACTCTTCTTCTTTCCTTAGATAAATTACATAGGTAGAGTTTTCAAAAATGGTAGAAAGCTACAAAAAAGGTTCTGTGTAAAAATAATCAAGTATACATAAATAGAGAAAGAGTTTAAAATGCACGTAAAATCTGTTTATTTTAATAGAAATGGCATTTTCCTGTCTGAGGTGGGGGGGGGGGGCATCTCTAAAATTTATTAACTGATTTAAGTGATGGAGGTGTTTTAAAATTTATGAAACGTTTAATATTCTGTATACAGTTACGAGCGTCATCAATTCTTTTTCATCTCTGTCACCGTTTGCTTTTTTTTTTTTTTGAATGGCGCTCTCCTATTGGTTGGCTACGATCACGCCACCTTTGCCCCCCCCCCACTCGCTTTGTTGTTTTTGTAACAATTGTGTTGGAGCGGGGTCGCTCCTTAAATAATCTATTGTTAACAATACCTCATTTTAGGTCCGCAAATATCGAAAGTATAGGTATGTAGCTTTTGTACTATTAAGGTGTATATATATACACATACTTTCTATATACAGTTACGAGCGTCATCAATTCTTTTTCATCTCTGTCACCGTTTGCTTTTTTTTTTTGGAATGGCGCTCTCCTATTGGTTGGCTACGATCACGCCACCTTTGCCCCCCCCCCCCCCCCCCCCCCCCACTCGCTTTGTTGTTTTTGTAACTATTGTGTTGGAGCGGGTCGCTCCTTAAATAATCTATTGTTAACAATACCTCATTATAGGTCCGCAAATATCGAAAGTATAGGTATGTAGCTTTTGTACTATTAAGGTGTATATATGTCATAATTTGTACATAGTTAGATGCAAACCCGATCCAATATGTATGAAATGTATGTTTCAAAGATTTAATAAAGAATAAGGCTTAACAATTTGGAGAGAGAAGGCCTAGAGAGAGAACAATCATTAGCAGGGTTTTTATTATCCCGGAACTCGTAAAAGTTGAGTTCAACAAACTAGCACTTCCTGGTCAGGTTAAAACATGACCAAAAGACAAAGAATTAGCAAAGACCAATCAGGGAGTAGCTCATTAGTCAAGGACCTATAGCGAACTTACACGTCACGAGCGGTCAACCAATGGAAAGGAAGAAGAGCTTTCTTCTTAAATCGAGAACACAGAATAGGCAGTTAGGAGCTCGACACCAGCAAGTTAGCACCTGTAGTTGAGAGCTGGACCGCACCGAGTTAAGTCCGGAGCTCGCCGCGATAGAGATCACCTGGGAGTCATTATCATCCGCTCAACCCTTCAGATAAGTCAATCCTACCACCATGTGAACAGTTATAGCCAATAGTTGATTTCGCACAACCTCTCAAATCCTTCTCTCCCTCGATTAATTGCCTTATTCAACCCGATCAATTTCTTGCCCTCGTTATTTTCCCTTGTTGTGAACACCTGTCCACTCAGCACCAACGACTGCGCCAACACCTCAACAATTATCAATCTCATCAAAACATTATTTCACCCGTTTTACCACATATATATACACATACTTATGTACATATGTAAGTACTATTATCATTAGGGATATATTTAAGGCGCCAATTTATAATTGTAACAAATAGTGTTTGAATCAAAACATTCAATCGGGTAAAACACGGGCGTTGCCCGGGCCATTCGGCTAGTCCACATATATGTAGTAATGTGTGAATGAACAAGGAAATCAACACTCCAAAGGTTAGTGGAGACAAGAAGGCTACATCCCTAGAAACAGGCTCCACACATGGTCTTAACAATGAGACTGCTCAGTACGGCCGTATCTCATTTGAACTTTTTCTCCCAACTGTCTTCAACCCCATCCCAGCTCTTTTTTTTTTGCCGACGTGTTCCCCCTACCGGGGACAAAGGTCAGACTTTTCCTGTTCCCTGTTTTCCTCTTGTGAAGTTATGTAGCCCAGGTTGTCACGGCTATCTCTGGGGTTTGTTAACCTTCCTTTAATTTTATTATTTCCAAGGAAGTTACAATAATAGGAATATTTTGATTTTTATATTATATATATGTATTCGAATAAAAAAACTGCGCATCTTGGATCGAAAAAAAACAAACAAACAGGGTTTATTGATATTTCGACAATCAAAACGTTCGCCTTTTCCAAAATATTATAAACTGGCAAGAAAATTGTTATATTTATATATAAAACTAGCCGAATGACCCGGGCATCGCCCGTGTTTTACCCGATTGAATGTTTTATTCAAATACTATTTGTTACAATTATAAATTGGCGCCTTAAATAAATGCATATATTAGTTAATAACTATAGCCTATGTGCTTTATCTGTCTATGTACTGTTGGCTTCCGTAGGCGTCTCTTACTGGGAAAAAGAAAGAGAGGATTCCATTTAGTTATTAACTAATATATGCATTTATATAAGGAGCGACCCGCTCCAACACAATAGTTACAAAAACCAAAAAGCGAGTGGGGGGGGGGAGGCATGATGGGGGGGCAAAGGTTGCGTGATGGTAGCCAACCAATAGGAGAGCGCCATTCCAAAAAAAAAAAAAAGCAAACGGTGACAGAGATGAAGAATTAAGAACGCATGACGCTCGTAACTGTATATAGAATATTTTGTGATGTATATAAATGTAACAATTTTCTTGCCATTTCAGAAGCTTTTTAAAAATACAAAAGTTCTTGATCGTCGAAATATAAATAAACTCTGTTTGTTTATTGATCCAATATGTGCCGTTTTTTTTATTTGAATGTTAAATTTTATGGATTGAGATATTTTAGAAACATATTCATTCCTTGACAAAAGAAAGTTGTATCTTTTAATATATATATATATATCCGGATTCAAACAATAACCCTGAAAGATATTTGATACAGTGACTTTTATTGAAGACACGAGATAACCAAGTGTGAACAAAATTGCGTCTATCTTCTTGAAAGAATAGACGACATCAAGGACTTTCCACTTTTTAAGATTTGTCTATGAATGTATATAAAATTGTTAATTGGGGCATCTATCGATAAATCTCAATCTGTAGGTGCCGCCAGAAACTTCCAGATTTTTAAAATCCGTTCTGAAACTGGAGAAATACCGGATTCCAAAGTTGGAAACTTTTCCAGGTAATCAGAAAACATTTGACTATTGACAAGATTTATTTATGAACGGATAAATACAGAGAAATATGAATAATAAAAATTCACTTTCAAATGAGCAATTACACTTATGGACAAAACTTAAGGAAGTGGACAGTCTTAAATGTCAAAGGTGGCCTTTTTTTTTTTTTTAAGAAGGCAGAGGCTATTTTGTTCACATTTTGTTATCTCGTGTCTTCAATAAAGGTCACTGTGTATCAAATATTTTTCATAGTTATTGTCTGAATCCCGATTATACATGCTAAAAGGTACAACTTTCTTAAGTTTTGTTAGTTAAATTTTTTGTTAATCATAACATTTGTTATATATTTTGTCCAGTGTATCTGGACTTGCATAAATTTATTTATCTGTGGGATGATTTTTGGGGTTATTTTAAAGTCTTTATAACCCAACAAATAACTACCAATGTTGAAGGAGATTTTCTCTCCCGTAATTCCTGGTCTATTTTTTCTATAAAAATGTAAATGATATGTGCTATATGATTTTTAGAAAGTATGCCAACCAGTTAGCAAATACAAAACTTTATTGTATCGGTAAACAAACTAAGCCTAACTCTTTCTCAATTCTTTGTTTTCCAGGAGTGCTGAACCCTTTCGGCGCTCTAGCTTGATCATTGAAATATATATTTAAAAAAAAAAAGACATTCAATGATTGCACTATATACATATATAGAACCAAAATTTAATGTATATAATTTTAAACATACATTCTTAAAATAGATCTGTAAAAGTTCATACATATATAAAGAGAAAGATTGAGATTAGTTTCCAAGTCTTAACAATATGTGATATTGTATCTGTGTTAGCACTCGAGATGGAAGAACTATTTAAAAATAAAACTATTTTAACATGAATCATGAAAATTTCTCTTATAGAATTGTAAATAGTTATAAAACGAAGAGAATTTTTTTTTATTAAAATGCATGGGCTACAAGCTTTCGGGCTTCACGCCCTTCGACGGGTACAACGTCGAATATTGTACCCGTCGAAGGGCGTGAAGCCCGAAAGCTTGTAGCCCATGCATTTTAATAAAAAAAAAAATTCTCTTCGTTTTATAACTATTTATAAAACTATTTATATATATTTTTTGAAAATAGAGCAATCCATAAATACATCTTTAATTAAAAAGGCATATATTGGATCAATATATCATCGGTAAAATAAAAGATATTTTGATCCCCAATATATGCCTTTTTAATAATATATATATATTCTCTTCGAGGTTGAGAGTTTTGCTAACTTGAAACTTCGAATATTGTTTTATATTTTATTCTGTAATGCATAATTTTAAATTATTCATCATCTGAGAGATATAGGCGCAATATACTTTATTTAAAATGTATTTTATTTTCTGGCCCACCCCCAATGTATTTCTGATGTTGTGGGGGCTGAAAGATTTCATTCCAGCCTACCGGGATGCCGCACCCCACCGTCGAGATATATAAACAGACGGCCGATATAAATCACCAGGACGACCGCTGCGCCAAGGGGGCACAGCGGAGGAATCCGGAGAGAGGACCAGATGTACATTCCGGGGAGTTGTCCTCTTTGTCTTCCCATATAAATGTAGTTAACAAGAAACTTCAATAAAACACTAACTTGGAGAGCCTTTCTGAGCCATCGCTGGACCAGTAAATCGACACTCCACATTGGTGAGCCGGACGTGATTGAAAAGAAAAAGCATACGAAGATTTCAAGAGATAAAGAAATGCAAAAAGTGATTCAAGCTTGAAAAGAAGCATCATCCAGGATATCGGGATATCATCTCAAGACTAAGATAAGTTTTTATATTATCTTCCTTATTATTTTATCTCAATATTTTAATTTTTAACTTTATCTCTAAGCTGTTGTGTCGAATTTAAATTTACGTAAAATGGAAACAGAAAATAAGCCTAGCGATACCTCAGAAATATGCAAAGTTAGTGTTAAAATACCGCCTTTCTGGGTTGAAAAACCTGAAATATGGTTCTTCCAGGTAGAAGCACAGTTCAAAATAGGTGGAATTATTCAGGAAGACACTAAATTTAATTATTTGATCTCCCAATTAGAACCTAAATATATAGAAAACATTTGGGACATAATTAATAGCAAAAGCGACAACAAGTACTCTGAATGTAAATCACGACTATTTGAATTGTTCAGAGAAAGTGAAGGGTTGAGAATTAAAAAGTTAATTTCAGGTATTGAGCTCGGAGACATGAAGCCGAGCCAGTTACTACAAAAGCTCAGATCCCTCGCTACCCCAGATATCTCTGACAATTTAATAAAAACTTTATGGCTTGATAAACTGCCCACATCCATAAAGAATATACTTATTGTAAGCGAAGAGGACATTAGCAAATTGGCCATAATGGCCGATAAAATAAATGAAATAAACTCTTCCAAAGAAATATATGATACGGAAGTGCCTTCTTCATCAACAGATCGCTTGATCGCCAAATTGGAAGATCTTGAACGGCAGGTGTCCGAATTGAGACTGGATAGATCTAGATCTCGATCCAAAAATAGGACTCAGTCAAGACCGAGAAGTAATTCTCAAAGATCTTTCTATCCAAAAGGGAAATACTGCTATTACCATTTTAGATTTGGTCCTAATTGCTTGCAAAATAAATGCAGATCTCCGTGCAGTTGGAAAGAGTCGGAAAACCCCAACCGGCGGACAGAGTAGCGACAAGCTCTTCTGCCGGCATTCAGGATTGTCGCAATCTCCGATTATTTGTGACGGACAAAAACACGGGATTGCGCTTTTTAGTGGACAGTGGTGCTGATATATCTATAATACCTCCAAAGGATAAAAATAGGATGCCTAGCTCTGATTATAAATTATATGCAGCCAATGGTACAGAAATTGTTACCTATGGAACAAAGGTTAGAAATTTGGATATCGGACTTCGACGTCAATTCCAATGGCCTTTTGTAATCGCCAATACTAACAGAGCAATAATAGGAGCCGATTTTTTGAACAACTTTGGATTGATTATTGATATAAAAAATAAACGCCTAATTGATGGAATAACTAATCTTTCCATAAGAGGCGTCATTCAGTCAATCTCAGACATGGGAAATATTAGCACTCTAAATTCATCATCCAAGGTGAGCGCTATCCTAACCAAATATCCTAACCTATGTAGGCCACCATCAGATTTTGTAGAAGCAAAACATAGCGTTAAGCATTATATTCCTACAAGAGGTCAGCCAATTCACTCAAAAGCCCGTCGCCTAGATTCACAGAGATTAACTCTTGCTAAGGCAGAATTTCAATATATGTTGAATAATGGAATAATTAGACCCTCAAATTCTCCTTGGGCGAGTCCACTACATTTAGTTTCAAAAAAGGACGAGTCACTAAGACCTTGTGGTGATTATAGAAGACTCAATGCAGTTACACTTCCAGATCGTTATCCAATCCCTAGACTGGACGATTTCCACCACATCTTAAAAGGTACTCGTGTGTACTCAAAAATAGACCTATGCAAGGCATTCTATCAGATTCCAATTGCTGAAGAGGATAAACCTAAGACTGCCATCATTACTCCTTTTGGGCTATTCGAATTTAATGTAATGAGTTTCGGTCTTAGAAATGCTACTGCTACCTTTCAGAGATTCATGCATGAAGTCTTAAGAAACTTGGACTTTGCATTTGTCTACTTAGATGATATTCTGGCAGCCTCTAAAACGGAAGAAGAGCATTATAGCCACCTAGAAACCTTATTCAGCAGACTAAATTCCTATGGATTAAGAATCAATCTTTCTAAATCTAAATTCCTAGTACAGGAAATTGATTTTCTAGGATACCTAATTACCTCTCACGGTGTGAAACCACTCCCAACAAAGGTTAAAGCTATTCTAGAATATATGAAACCAAAAACAGTTCATGAATTACGCATATTTTTGGGAATGCTAAACTTTTATCGTACCTTTTTAAACAATGCCGCAGAGACTCAGGCAATCCTTCATGAATACTTGAGGGGAGCCAAGAAAAAGGATAGAAGCGAAATAAAATGGACTGAAGAAGCTGAAGTTCAGTTTGAAAAATGCAAACAAGCCCTAGCTAACACAGCACTGTTAGCCTACCCCGATACTGAACTGCCTATCTCACTCTGTACAGATGCTTCAGATCGGGCAGTTGGATCAGTTCTCCAACAGCTTGACAATAATAATTGGAAACCAATAGCATTTTTCTCTAAAAAATTAAATCCTGCTCAATGTAATTATAGTACATATGATAGAGAGCTTCTCGCAATATATTTGTCTATCAAATTCTTCAAGCACCTGCTTGAGGCACGTGAATTTACAATTTTGACTGATCACAAACCTTTAATTTACGCATTCAAACAAAAAAATGAGAAAGCTTCTCCTAGACAATTAAGACATCTACAATACATCTCCCAATTCTCTACTGACATCAAGTACATAAAAGGTACTGACAACATAGTCGCCGATGCTCTTTCCAGAGTTGATGCTATCACAGCTATCGGCTATGAAGAGATCGCCAAAGAACAAACTGGTGATTCAGAACTACAAAACCTGATATCGAAGAATACCTCTTTAAAATTTAAGCAATGCCCACTACAATCAGGCAATTTGTTATGGTGTGACGTGTCTACTAATAATATTAGACCATTCATTCCAATTAAATTCCGAATGATGGTTTTTAGGAACTTCCAAGAACTCTCACACCCAGGCATCAAAGCCACTACTAAACAATTAACATCAAGATTTATATGGCCCAATATGAATAAAGACATTAGAAAATGGGCTCGAGCTTGTGTCAACTGCCAAAAGTGCAAGGTGTCGATACACACAAAATCCGAAATAGGCAAATATCAAGAAGTGGATGAAAGATTTAGTGTTGTCCACATAGATCTAATTGGTGCTTTACCTCCATCGAATGGTAACATCTACTGTCTGACCTGTATCGACAGGTACACCAGCTGGATGGAAGTTGTTCCGCTACCAGATATGAAGTCTGAAACGGTAGCGAGAGCGTTCTACGAAAACTGGATTGTTAGATTTGGAGCACCGCATACAGTGATATCAGATCAAGGAAAGCAGTTTACTTCTCAGCTTTTCAAAGATTTAACAACGCTGTGTGGTATCAAACTTCGTCATTCCACGGCGTACCACCCTCAGTGTAACGGGAAGATTGAAAGGCTTCATAGAACCATTAAAACTGCCATTCGTGCCCACAATAATATTAAGTGGACAGAAACGCTGCCAACAGTTCTCCTAGGCTTGCGTGCTGTGTGCTATCAACAAAGATAACAACCATTCTTTGTCTCAGATGGTATATGGCAAAACCATCAGACTGCCTGGCGAATTCTTTGATGATTCTAAACATCACCTGCATGCGGAAGAATTTGTTCAACAGCTTCAAAAGCAAATGGAATTGCTCAAACCCTTAAATGAAAAACATCATTCGAAGACTAAAGTATTTGTTCATAAAGATCTGAAAACATGTTCACATGTATTTATCAGGACAGATCGAGTGAAGAAACCTCTGGAACCACCATATGAGGGACCCTTCCCAGTCCTTGAAAGAACAGACAAGTATTTCACACTCAAAGTGAAAGGAAAAAATGTTACCACATCGATTGACCGATTGCGACCTGCATACTTACTGGCAGATTCGGACAATATAACTGCAGAACACCCTACTGCAACAAGACCCATCGTGTCGGGAGCGCTGCCTTCTACATCGTGCCAACAGAATCCTGACCCACCAGATGTGGAGAAGTACACAGAATTCCAAGGAACAGGATCAGCACCAGACCTGCCTAGGACAAGATCGGGGAGAATAATCAAGAAACCCGTGAGATTTAAGGAGCAATAGACTATATTTCTCCTTATTTTATTTTCTTGCCTATATGATGATGTATATATATTGTAATTAACCACTTTGTGCACAAATCGTGACTTCGCCACTGGAGGGGGAGTACTGTGGGGGCTGAAAGATTTCATTCCAGCCTACCGGGATGCCGCACCCCACCGTCGAGATATATAAACAGACGGCCGATATAAATCACCAGGACGACCGCTGCGCCAAGGGGGCACAGCGGAGGAATCCGGAGAGAGGACCAGATGTACATTCCGGGGAGTTGTCCTCTTTGTCTTCCCATATAAATGTAGTTAACAAGAAACTTCAATAAAACACTAACTTGGAGAGCCTTTCTGAGCCATCGCTGGACCAGTAAATCGACACTCCACAATGTATATAATTTATATGGTGGTAGGGTTTCATTTTGGGGTATAAAACTTCAATATTCTTTATTTTATTTTTTCACACACACACATATATATATATATATATATTATAAGCACACACACACATTGTTCATAATTCACCAAATATTTCAACAATACTCACAGTATTAGAAATATCTTTATAGAAAGAAATTGAAACCGCTAGGAGGGTTCACCACTGATGAGTCAAGCCCTCCCAATATTTTTTTCATCGCAGTAAGGACAGTAGAAGTTTGATTTATTTATGAAAAGAAACATTCGCGTTTTAATATCTTCATTCATTGTAGATAGTTCTTTTGCTATAATTACTTATTCATATATAATTTTTTGAAATACTCCCAAATATAATTAAATTTGTAAATCAAAAACGAAAATGAACCAAATTCTAACTGTCAAAATATACTGTGATTTTCTTATTATTAAAGAAAAGCAATTGCTTTAATTAAAAAGATTTCTTATATATGTAAATACTTATATTTAGGATAAAGTCAAATATGTAGATAATCCCAGTTTGGTGTGAATATGCGCATGACTGATCACTCAGGAACTACACACACAGTAAGTTTTAGGTGCTAGTATTATAGAAGCTTATTTTCTATTATCTGTTAACCAAAAGAACCTAGTCACGTTATAAGAAATATGGAGTAAAAGGAATGACAGGTATACTCAGCAGAAGACTTTATTCAGAGAAGCATCATCATTGGTCTGAAAAGGAATGGTTGTCAAATCACCCTGTGGCACCTCAATCTTTCTAACTATCATTCGATAGTGTTGCAGTAGTGGAGACAACATGGCACCCATAAACTGCGAACTATCTCAGGATGCCCTAGTGGGACAACGAATAGAGAGGATTATAGGATCGAGCGCCTAACGCGTACGAATCTCACAGTGACCAGGTTGGGGCTCCAGTGTGTTTATGAAGAGGTAACTTTTATAGATGCAATCCTGAGATATCAATACCTTTTGAATGTTTGAATTAACACCTCAACACAGACACCTTCCTTCACAGTGGTGGCAAACGGTCATTTTGGAATTACACTAGATAGAGATCAGTAGTCTGTAAATATGCTATTTTGTGTTGAAGTCAGATGAATACCTTATCCAGATTTAGAGACTCCCAGGTAATTGGTCCAATTCCACCTTCGCTATAGAACGCCACACTTCATGAATATCCCTTGTCTGATTGGTACATTAATGGGTCAACCTAGGTGAATGAGATTTACATTCTTGTGCTCTCCCCTACCTGTCTGTAATTCCTGGGGCGATTTTCAATGAATTAATCCCCAGCTGCATACTGAAAACTCAAATAGGATATCCTTAAATTATAGAAATATTCTAAGTACATTTATACATTAAAAGTTTCTTACTAAAGTAGAGATAGCATTTGTGAAAAAATATTTAGGTATAACTCTAAAAATATATCTAAAGCAATAAGCGAGCTGCATGATTAGGTAAAGCTTGATAAGAGTTATCATCTTATGGTTGAGTAGACTTTCAAATACATAAAATGTTGAGCATGTAAATAATGTGCTCCACAGCGAAGAGGATAAACATCAACTGGCCTTACTTATTGAGCTTTGCTTTAAAAATTCAGCATAATTATTTTCTATTTAATGATGTTAGGTGTTATAAATCGTGCGACAGCAGACATGTGGGGAGGGAGTCCTCGATCTAGATCAACCTTCTAAGAACAGACTCTTATACTTTCTATCTCCACAAGCATTGTTTTTAGGCCCCCCAGACTGTTCCTATCAAAATTTGTTTCCAGTTCCTAAAGCACACTCGTAGCGTTTGAAACACAACAAATCATTCTTCGCTCTTTGGAGAGAGAACTTTTGGATTATACAACCATATCTGATTAACAATTCTCTTTCAAATCAGTGAGAATAAAAATATTTCATCCCTAATACACACTCACAAAAAATATGTTCAAATAAAATTTGATATGTCTATTACAAAAAAAAAAAAATTCTCTCTTTATATAAGTTTTTGAATCTAAATATTTATTTAAAAATGACAGACAGAATATAAAGTAAGAAAGATAAACATTGGAATCATCACTTACTGTGTGTAGTTTAAAAGGAAATAAAAATAATATTACAAAACAAATAAAATACATATAATACTCACAAGCTAAAGAGATGCTCATTTGAATATATAGAATGATATAATTTTTGGACATTTTTTCACCAAAAAAACACAGCGCTAAATTATTTTAAAAACTATTATTCTTGTTCCTTTTTCACCCACACAATATTAATATAAAAAATGTGTGTTCTGTAAAATAGTATATATAACACTGTCTAAATATTTAATATCAGCTAAGTATACTAATATAATGTTTTAATTGAAGCCTTCTCTTCTTATTGAAAAATAAGAATACTCTACTGGGATATTAAGTAATGAAAAAAGTTCAAAAGCAGGGTCTTTTGGCTTGTGGCTTTGGGCGTTTTTGTAGTCTCTGCTTATAAACCTACCAACTTGCTCCTCAGTGTGTGTGTGACGAATTTTAAATTTTATTCTATTAATACCTTTATAATCAACATATTTTAAGGGTTGATAGAATATTTGTTCTTCCTTGTTTGATCAAGGGCATTTCAATTATATCCTGCTCTCTTAAAAAAAAAAGAGGATTTTTGTGTGCTTTCTTAATTATTTTACATTCGAGTTGAAAATCAAAATATAATATAAAATAAATAATATAAAAATCCATGTTTAAAATTTAAGAAAAGAAAATCTAATTTATTTTAAGCTAACAATGGGTTTGTTTACCATGGTTATTGTAGACTATATATTTGCGATTATTTATTTGAAATTTATGAATTTTTTGGAGGATAATCATATCTAATTACTAAGATAAATTAAAAATATTTAATTTTCTTATTTTAAACAGTAATAATTTACGCCATTGAAATATTAATATTTAAGTTTTCACCCGATTACGCTGTAAAAGGAAAAGAAGAACGGAGTGATTTGACAACACCAAAAAGTTTTTGGATTATTTTTTTCGTCTGTTTTGATGGGTCTTTAAAGAGATTGTTTTTACACATTTTTTTTCGTCTCAATGGCAAAGACTCTACAACAAGAGTTTTCAATTTTCGCAAAACATTGCAAGAATATCAGACGTCTTTTAAGGGATACCAAGCAATCTTTATATGAAATATCAAAAAGTGACTACTTCAATGAAGGTAAGTTATTTGTTTTGAATATTAAGTAACATTTAAAAATGGGGACCCACAAAACCACATTTCTTCAAAAATCGAGTATCGTGCGCACTTGATTTAATTAATTAATTTTCTTTCTTTCATTTTTTTACAATATCAAACAATGAATATTATAAAATTCAAAAATATTTTAAGTAAATAATAATTTATATAAAAATATATAAGTTCTAACGCTAGTTGAATTAAGTAGAAAGATATGTAATAAATATAATATTTAATTAAAATGTAACTATGAAAGTTTTTTAGAAGTTAATTTTGAAATATATGAGTAAAAGCATCATTTTAACAGCTCCTTATTTAAAGATAAGGCTTTATCTAGAGATAGTTGGGCCTCATTGCCAAATAGAGCTATCTTTAGTTATTCAACTTTGATAATATTGAAATGCCATGTACTGAATTCAACCTGTTTACACCAAATTAATTTTGACACATATATATATATTAAATTACTTCTAACTTCTATGCTTTAGTGTTAACATTTAACGATTTTTAAAAGAAAAATGACAGACGCACTGCATTTTTATAGAAAAAGTTTAGATTTTTATATATAGTAGCTATTCATATTAATACAATAACACTAATTAACAAAACAGTATTAATTAAGAAATTAAAAGCAGGTATTAAATATTAATTGATTTTATATTCTAGAGTTCAGACAAAAATTGACATTTTAAAAATATTTAAAAACCTCTTTTTTTGTTTTTTTTTTTTAATATAAATAATACCTACATTACTAACATTTCATCTATAAATTTAAGGCACATTTTAAACTTTATTCAAAATATATTGATATTTGAGTTTAAAAATTGAATATGTTGACATATACACTCATGGACAAAACTTAAGGAAGTTGTACCTTTTAGCATATATATTGGGATTCAGACAATAACTTTGAAGATATTTGATACACAGTGACACCTGTATTGAAGACACGAGATAACCAAGTGTGAACAAAATTGCCTCTGTGTTCTTCAAAAAGCAGACGACTGGCGACATTAAAGACTTTCCACTTCATTATATTTTGTCCATGAGTGTATATCTATATATTAATATATATACAGTTAAACCTGTCTATAGCGCCCCCTCTTGGAACTCACCAAAATAGGGTGCAATAGACAGGTCACTTTTAATGTAAATCGCATTGTACTACGTATTTAAAATTGGGCGCTATAGAGAGGAAGGCGCTATTTAGAGGGGGGTGCTATTGATAGGTTTAACTGTATATATAATTAGTCATGTGTAAAAGTTATTAAATCTATAAATTAATTTAGGACCCACCTCATTGTTTAGATGGTTGATTGGAGTTGGCTGATCAATTTTGTTAAATTGGGGGATACTGTGTTCCCTTCCCTTAGTACTGTTTATCTCTCTCCACCCCCAACATACCACACTATCATCTTGGTGTATTCAAATACATGCATTAGTATTAAATCTTCTTCTTTCTTATCTCCACTCAATCATATTAGGGTATCAAGCTTTGACAACCATCATGGCTGGGTGAAGTAGAATGTGTCTGCCTTTGTCATTAAGACTGGGAGCACTACTCTGTAGCATGCCGACTTAGCTCCGAAAGAAATGGCCGCCTCTGACATGAGGAACAGACGCCATGTGCAGCCGCTCCTAACATGGAGTACAAACGCTGCTCATCCTGTATCCCTGGATTAGGAGCCCTTACAGGGTACTATCAGCCGGGCCAGCTGAGCCCTTGTTTTTTAGTGAGCTTGTTACTGCTCCCCCTCCTCCTTTTTCATTCAGGCTTTACCGGCAAAGGTGGAGTTTTTAGTATCAAATACTGTTGTTTTGCTCTTCATTGGAAAATGAGTGCAGTTGCCACGTTATTCACCTTGAACCAGAATTTGGTCAAATATTCCAAAGGTCCATGGGGGACTGGTGCGGTTGGACTTCTCGCCCCTTATATACAGTATATATATACTAATACTGTAAAACCCCTATATTAAGGTTTTCAATGTAACCACCTTAAAATAAAGAAATCATTTTTTCAATTGATAAAAATATGGGATATCAATTTTGACCATCAATCTTAAAAAAAGGGGAAATTTAGATTGAAATGTTGCTGGGAGGATATTGATCTATAAAAAGTCATTTCTCTCATCAAAATAGATGCCAAAACTAAACGCCATCTATTGATGGTTTCTGCAAACTAGTGGACTCAGGTCGGTGACAAAGCTGCAACACCGTTTTTTTGGGGCTATGGCTCTCATCAGTCCAGGGAGGGCTTTGATTTCTTGAGATCCGCCTGACATCCATGAAATCTTGAGAATTTGCTGAAGAGGTTTTTAGCTGGCAAAGTGGCTAGGCCAATTCTATGGCCAAAATATAGATGTTGTCCAGGAGAAATGATTTTTTTAAATCTATGGTCTCTAGCCATTGATCAGAATTAGGAAAAACTGGTGTTTTAGCCTAGTCTACTAGCTTGTGTAGGCTGTCAATAGATGATGCTCAACTTGACTGGGGTGGTGGCCTATTTTCTTTAAAAGGGGAAATAAACCTGCTCTCTATTAGAGGGGTTTTATTGTTTCATGAGTTATGTTTAGTTTAATTCTTTTGTGGCTTTACCCATGCTTGATCATAGAGGAAGCAAATATTTATTTTCATAGAGTGCATTAGAAGGGTTTTACTCCTTTCACTGCCAGACAGATACACTAATATGTGTTGATACAGCTAGTGCTGCTAACAAAGGAGTAGACTTACCCCAGCTGCCCACAATCAATCGACACAGTTTATCCAATAAACACTATATATTCACACATAAAAAACTAAAAAACAAGATCATTTATAACTAGGTAACATACGCCAATACCATCAATTGTCAATGGTGGTTGATAACAAATACAGGAGATATAATAAAAGAAAACAAGACCTAATCCAAATAATTTATTAGTGTGTGACGTTTCGGCATCAACATTGTCACCATCATCAGACAATTCTTTTGTCTGATGATGGTGACAATGTTGTTGCCGAAACGTCACACACTAATAAATTATTTGGATTAGGTCTTGTTTTCTTTTATTATAATCTATAATCCAAATTGTGCTTTATCAAATACAGGAGAATAAATACTGAAGCTTAGATCATGTATAAGGTAACTGAATAAAGGCTCAAGATCATGGGCAGGCAAATGTGCTGTTACAGTGCCAAATATTACTCATATAAACAGGGTTAATATATTTTGGCGTATTTGCTTGTATAAAAAGGAGGAAATAGTTGTAGGAAAATTCTTATGTAGCATAACATGTATCAAGTTTAGAGAGAAAATGAATAGATTAGAGAGGATGATAAATTATACCACTGGCTGCCTCCAACATCTACCAGAAAAGACCATATGTGAGAAGCTTGTCTTGACATATGGGATAATAGCTTTCTCTGGCCCACACAGTAAAGCCTTGCCAAAATGAAATAAGACTATAGCTAACCTTCCTTTGTAATGATCCCAATATATTATAACCATTTACTATATAAAATGGACCAAAATCTCAGTTCCATCAAGGTTTATTTTAGCAAGGTTTTACTGCATGTAATTTTTGTAAAAATAATTTGGTGTTCTGTCTGTACTTTGTTTCCTTCAATAGAATGATTTATTTGACATTTCTGTCCCCTCCCCCTCCTCACCTAAAAGTAACAAACACTGCACTAAATAAATGAGGATAGGATAAGGGGGGGGGGGGGCAAAAATGAAGCAATTTCTGAGGGATATGTACAAACTACAAGTATTTGTATTAGAGTAAGTCTAGAGAGAAGCTATATAGAATTTTAATGATCAAGTTTTAGGTATTCAACTAAATTAAGCAACATTGTCTAATCTAAAGATCAACTAAGGTGCTGTAGTGCCTTCATTAATCTAAATAGTAATTGTAAACATTATAATAATGCTCTAGTTTTATTTTACTTTGTTCTCATCTCAGGATTCTACCCTTCTCTATCAAACTTACCTACCAATTATTTATTTATCTAACTATAATAGAACAACCTTTTAGAACAATATTAAACTACACAAATGGATTTAAAAAAGTCATTGTACTCTCCTAGAAAATTCAACAACTCTAAGTACTTACAATCTTCTACTTTCCCCCCAAAATGATCTGCTCTTGACAGAACACTTTATTAAAATGAAATACGGGTGAAAATATAAGTGAATTATGCATGATGTAGCCATCAATTTTCTGCAGTAAAACTTAATGTCCCCCCATTATATCCATCTTATTGCTTTATCATTTCCCATAGAAAATGCTACTACACTTTTAGTAGAGACCCCAGAAGGATGCGGTTGTGTTCTAACAATGTTTTATTTTATTGCAATAAATTTAAAAAAAGTCAAATCGTGTTAAATGAGCTTTCTGGAGAAGCCAAAATTAGTTGTATTTCCTAGCTTTCTTTGCAATGAAGGTTTATGTATTTTCCAAAGGAAATTATTAATATTTATTCAAATATTGTTGAACTAACCATCCATGAACTGAGCCTGGCATGGTTACTCTTTAATATACACTGAAGGTGATTTATCCTAGGAGGTTGTATTATATCAGGTCATGTATATCAGGACACAGATGTTATTGGGGACTACTAGTCAGTTCTAATTAACGGCGACCAGCACAGTCCACCTGGGGAATGTCACTGCATGCAGCATTCCCATCTGCTCTGACCATACTTAACATAATATTGCCTTCCTGCTGCAGTCAATGACAGGGTAATAGTGGAACCTCTGTGAGAGGACATTCCCACTAGAAGACATCTATTTACAATGGACAATTTTCACCTCCAAAATTACCTTTTTTTTTTAACTATTTAATTTATCTGTGGTAAACACAAGGTAATAAGAACCAAATCCAAATAAATAAATAGTGTGTGACGTTTATTTTTTTATTATTTATTTATTTGGATTAGGTCTTATTACCATGTGTTTATAATCTATAATCCAAATTGTGCCTTATTATCTGTGGTAAAAGAACACCTCTTCCTGAAGGACACTTTGGCTCTGCAAATAGGTGAGGTTCTACTTTACTATGTGGGACTTTGTTACCATCACACAGACTGGAATGCTCATTAATACTTTAGATTGATACACCTTCTGGCTTCCATCAGATGTTCATATAACTTCAAGTGAGATAAGTTTTTATAAATATAAGGTTGTATAGGGCTGGATGCCCCAATAAAAAGGCTTGTGTGTGTGTGTATAAATATAAGGTGTGACACTATATATATTTAAAATATGCTCCACACTTATATGGTTGAAAACATAGTTTGCACATTTACTTCAAATTCTTTTCACTGTGACATAAGGGGGAAATGGTCTATTTAAAATCTCCTTAATCTATTATTGTCTGTGGTGCAAGATAACCAAGGTGAAAAAAATTGAGTTATCTTTCACCACAGTCCATTATAGATGTCGGTTAAAGATATTCTCTCTAAGCATTATCTTTTTTGTTAATGTTGCAATAAAATAATTTAACACAAAAGGAAACGCTAAACACATCATAATTTAATATATATATATTTATATATTGTTTGCTAGCTGGCTGTTTCCCTCTATCACTGCTTGGCCTCGGTCCAACCAGACTGCTAACATGGCAGAGCTATAAGTACCTATACATCAGACAGGCTAGTTTGGTCATAATGCCCCTAGCAACACTGCTCCAGTGGTCTTCCACAACACTTGAATACATAGTGCATGGATTGTGTGCTGATAAGACTCTATGTATTTGATAAGGTACAATTTGGGTGGCACAATTGGAAGGTACAATTTTATGATGGTAACAATGCTGTAACCCACCCTCTATTTATTTATTTGGTCTTATTACCTTATGTTTGTGAGTCTATATTATCCATAATGAGATGGCAACCCAACTATTGCCTTTGTGGTATTTGTTGTTGATATTTGATTATCCATCTAAAGGCTACACACTCCTCTAAAGTGTTAAATTAAAGTAATTAATTGAGACATTCCAGGAAAGCAAATATTTTTGGCAATTATTACTCTCTTAGCACCATTAATGAAGTACTTTTTTAAACAATTGGTAAGATATCAGGAGTAATTAGAACTCCGCCTTTGCCGGTCCCAAGCCCAGATGAAAAAGGAGGAGGGGGAGCAGTAACAAGCTCGCTAAAAAACCTGGGCTCAGCTGGCCCGGCTGATAGTACCCTGTGAGGGCTCTTAATCCAGGGATACAGGATGAGCAGCATCTTTACTCTATATTAGGAGTAGCTGCTGCACATGGCGTCTTTTCCTCATGTCAGTGGCAGCCATTTATTTTGGAGCTAAGTCGGCCTGCCACTGAGTAGTGCTCCCAGTCTTGATGACAAAGGCATTCTACTTCACCCAGTCATGATGGTTGTCAAGCAGACACCATCAAGGGTCCCAACTTGATATCCTAATATGATTGGAGATAAGAAGGAAGAAGAGGAGTATTTAGACTACACAGTAGGGACACCTACTGGGGATTGATTTATCAGTGAGTAGTTCCAATTAAGAAAGGTGTGTAGAAACTGTTTTCCTTTCTTATAAAATTAGCATATTTCTTGAGGCAACACTTGTGTCCATGTATCCAACTAGTTTAACATAATTTGATGTATTGTTACATTGTCAATTGATAACAATTGAAAATACTATACATGTCTCTTTTGAACAGATATAAATTACACAAATGATTAGACTCTGGTTGGGTACTATCAAAATGAATGTTTGCCCCACCAATATTGTTTCAACAAAGGTTTACTATTCATCATCACCTTAGTTCCCTCTACTACTGAAAATTTGCATTCATTTTCAAAGCTCAAAAAAGCCAGTTAACCAGATCAGGTGTGATATTTCCAAAGCTATTCAAATCAATTCTTTGAAACTCAAATTTCATTTTTTTAAAATTCTAAATCCAATTTGGAAATGGAATAACTAGAATTCCACCTTCAATTTTCATTCAAACATCTTTCAATTCTTATTGTATGATAGTTTGGATCATAAACAGAATTCAATTGTTACAATCCTCAAACATAACCAAACTATAGAAATGTTATTTATGGATTTGGTCATTTTACCATATGATTTTATCTAGAAATCAAATAATTCCCCCATATATCAGACATTCCTATTACAATAAAAATAGTTAATTGCCAGTTACTACTTCTATAAATTAACTACTCTCCAAGCAAGCAAGCATGTTTCACATCTGTGCCTCTACATATACCATTTGAATATAGATCTAATATAGGTAGATAGGTCTGTATGTTTTCTCTGAGAAATGTTGCGCTGTGCCAGTTTATTTCCTTAATTGGACAAACACTTGGCCAAGAATGCTGCATCATCTGGCAGGAGCTCACTTGGCATCTTCCAAATACTCGCTACCACCTCACATTGGTTCTGGGATTTAACCCATTATATACTGGTAATTGTGCTTGATATGTGAAATCAAAAATGGTATTCAAAATAAGTTAGTTGAATAGGACATCATTGTAGTAAAATTTATTATTGGAATCTATATTAGAGAGAGAGAAAAACAATTTCTCATTAACAAGAGAGTACTTGGTATCAATTTATTTTTTTAGGGTTGCGCAATTATAACCTAATATTAGCGAGTGTAATAGTATTGTTTTTAGAAAATGTAACTTAAAATTACAATTGAGACATTTAAAGAATTACTTTGTTAGATTCCCAGGATGACCTCTTAATTCCTACAACTCTAAGTGATCTCAGTTAGGTAAGTGTTCAGACAAACTTTCTGTTAATTGAAAAAATACACCAGCTAGTTTTCATTCTCACCAAGCTGAACTATTTCAATCATTTAGCGAAATTTGCTCTTGTAAAATGCCCATAATTGAAAGAACAGAATTTTAGTACATTTTAAGCAGGATATTTTATATTTCAAAACACCATTTCAAAATGGAAGTAGGAAATATAATAGTGAAATAAGCGCGTGCTGAAGCTCTATAATGAAATTTTACTGACTTTTGGCTTGGATTACACATAAGAATCAAAGGTTCAAGACAATACCCAAACAACAACACATCTTGTTCATGACACCATGGCACCTGATTAAAAGGGTATAGGATTAATAAGACCTAATCCAGAGGATATCAAAACCAAATCCAAACGATATCAGGACCAAATCCAATGGGCTCCAAGTCCAAGGGGTATCATGACCAAATCTCCAATGGGTATCAAGAACAAATTCTAGGGGTTTGAAATTTTGGCAATTGCAGGATATAATATGCTGACACAAAATTAAATAAATGACTTAAAAAAACTTGCTTGAAGTCAGTTATATAATTTTGTGTTCAAATCTTAGGGGTATCGAGAACAAATCTACAGTCGAACCTCTTTAATTCAACACCCCAAGGGATCAGAGCTTTCGGTTGAATTAAAGGAAGTGCTGAATTAAGTTATATGATTAGGTAATCATCTAACTCGCTAAAATAATATTTTTTTAAAATAGCTTTGTAATATAAATTAATGATATTAATTGAAACCATTGTGTGTTTTTATATTATTTTCATGATGAACTTTTAGTATCAGTGACAAAATGGCATTAATACATTGATGAGGCACAATTTGGATTGTAGATTATAAACACAAGGTAATAAGACCAAATCCAAACAAATAAATAGTGTGTCATTATTTGTTTGGATTTGGTCTTATTACCTGGCATTAATACATATTTTAGAAACATAAATAATTGTAACAAATAAATTTATTGGCAATGTGTTTCTTTTCAGTAAAATAATCAAATATTAACTCTACAGACATTAAAATATTAAATATAATATATTAAATAATATTTTATTCTAATTGAAAAATATAGCAGTTGAAAGGAAATAAATATGGTAAATATATAAAAAGAAAATTTTAAAATATTATTTTAAAATAATCATGAAGAGATCTTTTAAAAAATTCCTTTATAGATATCTGTTTTTGCACTGAAATCCTATTCAGGATGTATTCCAGATGGCATTTTGAAAAAACATGCATGCCTTTCTTCCTCTGAAATGTCTTTTAATAAATAAATTTTAATGTATTAAAGGCATCCACTGCTGCTGCAGGTGTTATTGATTTTGTGTTTAAATCTTTTATAATAACACAGAAATGGAATATTGAAATAAAATGTTATCATAATCATTGTTGGATCATTTTATAAAGATTTATTTATTTAAAAAGAAATTATTTATAAATTTAAAAATAGCTAAAATATTTCAATGTTAAAAATAAAAAAATAAAAATTATTATTAGTTAGCACATGATGCCGAAATTCCCGCGTAAAAAAAACAACAATAACATCCGCGAAATTGCGCAACGGCACTGCAAAGTGAAACTTAAACTAACCAGAAACCAAAAGTGCGCAGGCGCGATCGTATCGGCGCCCGCCGATGCCGATCGTCGCCGCCGTAATACCGTTTAGCGGTAAAGTTGCATGTAAAATAACATTCAACTGTCGAAATTCGAATTTTAAAATGGTCGAACTATCGGAACTGTCGTATTATCGATACTGTCGAATTACGGTTTGTTATTTGATAGGCCGGAGGTCGGGACATCGGAACATGGTCGAATTATCGCCGAGTGTCGAATTGGGGTGTGTCGAATTAACGAGGTTATTCTGTAATTGGTATTAAGATCATATCCAAAGGGTAACAAGACCAAAATATTAACTGTATGTCCTAACAATATTGTTATTATCATCATATTTGATGAAATTTGGGTTTTGTTTTCATTTATACTTGAAACTCTAGTTTAAATCACCAGTGTTTAAAGTCTCACCAGCAACTTCTCTAGTTGATGTAATGGCAACAATGCTTACATTATTCCAGTAATTTACACTGTAGAGACAGTCAGGATCAAATCTGGGTGTAGTGAGCAGCTTTTAAAATTGCTTCCTTGTCTAGCCCGCTAGTTGGTATAATGGGTCCTGTAAGTGCAAGTCTAGAAGGTCATACATTAGTAAACATATGGTGTGATGTACTTAAGGTAGTTAGTCATTCATGATTATCATGGGAATGTGTAGCTGAGCTAAGTGAAAAGTTATGTTATTTCTCTTGGCTACAAGAAAATAAAACCTAATCCAAATGAATTAGTAGTATGTGATGTATTTCTTGTATCTATAATCTATAATCCAAATTGTGCTTTATCATTATTTCTCTTAGTTTACCTCTGTAAATTTGGCAGCGGTACCTTTTTACCAAGAGTAGAATTAAAACCACTTGTGTGGGGTTATATTATCCATCTTATACCTAATAAACAAATGAAAATATTTACAAAGAGTATTAGGGTATTTTGAATTTCCCATCTTGTCAAGCTCTTGACAATGGATGGCATTGTAAATTTGAAAGTGGTAATAACCTTACTTGCACACATGTTCAGAATTAGACCTAAAGGCAGTTTTCTGCGATACCTGCCAGAATGTTCATGCTTGCTGGAGTGTTGTCCTCATGCCAGGCATGCCAAGGTTGTTGGGCTGCAAGAATTATTGCCTGCTATTAAGACTTGATTGAATTTTTAATGCGAAGGTCTTGTTGATATCCTTCAGTGTACCCTGGCTGTCTCTCAGTTTTACCTAGAGTAGCAGCTGTTATCAGCCATAAATCATTCCAGCTAGTAGGATGATTTGAAGAAAGGGATTTTATTGCTCTCTTCAATCAGACCTGGGTGGCTAGTAACATGATTCCCTCTACTATTCTTGTCTTCTAGTTTTGTCAATTGACCCTCTCAGAGATCAGTTTCCTTCCCAGAGGGTTCTCTCTTGGCCACTCACTTAGTACTTTTGTCTGATGATGGTAACAATGCTGTTAACAAAACGTCACACATTATTTATTTGGATTTGGTCTTATTACCTTGAGTGTATAATCTATAATCCAAATTGTGTGCCTTATAAGTTTGTATTCCAAACAATCATCTTCCCATCAACACGTATTAAAATATGGAAACCTCAGGCCAATAAGACCAACAAAGTATTCTACATATGTTTGAGGTAACAGCATTGCTCCTATATCCTCAGATGTTAGTTCCTGACTTAGTTGATCTCTATACCTTCTGATTCTTACCTAGAATCCAAATTGTTCATGAATATGAAAACATTCAGCTTCAATATTTTCACAGATTTGTTGTGATAAATAAAAATTATTTCAACCAGCTCTAAGTGGAAAATAAAATATATTGTGTATGTCTGGCATAGTTTCATTTGATGCTATCACAAAGAATAAATCTCCAAGTGGTGAAGCAATGGAATGGCTCTATAATGGCTGTGTAGATCACCAAGACATCAAGGGGCCATATCTTTACATTCTATATAGTGATTATAGTGTATAGTGATTGCCAGAAACATAAATATAGGTACAAACACTCAGTACAAACACATAAAATAGAAATATTCACATTTCTACATAAAGAGTTAAATCCCTTTTTAATTAACCCTCCTAGGAATAGATGCTTTCTGTTGAAATAGAGTAGGTGTTGAATTATAGTTAGTTAAATCATGCCAAGCTGGTAATTTGAAATATGTATGGTTGAAATATATTGTTTGAGAACTATAGTTTTAAAAAATTGGGGTAGAATGTTTATCCTTTTCCGAGCAATCAACTTTTAGGGTTGTTCTTGGGAATAAAACTTGCGTAATTGTTTTGTATAATTTTTTAATCAATTTGATTCCATAAAAATTTTTAGTATTTTTATAAAATAAAATGGGAATCTAGTATATATGAACAGTGCGAGAATGATTTTTAAAAATTCTTGTTGTAGTCATGTGTATACATTTATATAGCACAGCCTACAATGGTTTTAATGTCTCTCTTGGAACAACAACAATCATTGTTCTTTATCTACCTTCGATAAAACACCTACAGAAACAAGTCTCTTCTCTTTTACATTTTCTTCACACGAAAATGTAAAGCTTTTGGGAACCGGACCCTTCATCAGATATTACATCCTACCTACAATAATTCAACTGATCATAATTATGCAGAAAATTCTGATCTCTTGGTGTGTTGGATTAAAAAAATTAGACTGTATGTGGCAGTAATGCTGGTTGAAGAGCTCGGTGCTTGAAAGCTTATGTGAGGAAATTTTAATAAAAGAGACTTCTTACTTTAGGTGTTTATGTCAAAGGTCGATATATATTTAAATAATAAATTTTTAAAGCAAGCTTTTTGCCCTTTGCATAAAACTGATTTCTTATCATCATGCAGTGAGTGCTATCTCAGAGGTCATGGAATGCCATTTTACCCATAGCTTCTAACCAGGATGGTCAATAGACAAGATCTCACAATGTGGCCTTTAAGCTTCCATTTCCTATTGATTTATCAGGCCCTACTCTCCATTAAATCCCTTCAAACCGCTTCATAACATTTTAACATTAAATAAAAAAATGAAAACTTTAATCAAGTTCCTACATCTTTCCCAGACATTTCTGTTGCATGTTTTACATTCTATCAAGCCATTTGATCTCTAACTTTCTTTTTTATATTTTCTTAGTTCAAGGTTTACGTCGTCTATTCCCAACACAATAATCTCTTTTTTTTCTCCTCCTCCTCCATGTCTTGACATAATTCATTCCTGGCAGAAGTTGGCATCCAAGCTATATTTTACTTCATTGTTTGGCTTAGACCATTGTTATGTGCTGACAGCTTCTCTTGTCTCTCATTTTGAATACAGTTTGGTAATTAATGTGTATTAGATTGGATTACATTTTATGGCTTGTTTCCTCCACTTCTTTGTTTCACTCTTTTATAAACATTTTGTAGTTATCTTACCCCCTTGAGACTTCCTGTTACAAGTTCTTGCAGTGACCACCGTTAACATTCATTAATAGGGCTATTCGCTGAGGAACCAAAGATTAGTCTGAATTATCAGTAATTTCCTAGTTTGTGACATTTTTTTTCATGAATTCATGAGATATATTAAAAATAATTTATTTAACCACATTTGGAATTCTTGACTTTATGGTACAGAGCATGATACTCATGATAGGTATGATTTTGAGACTGCTTTTATTGTAAGAGCATCACACATGTCAACAGCATTTCACACTTCCAACTTTGCCGGGGGACTCATGGAACAATTTATAATTTTAAGAATGGAAAAAATAGCTCAATGCTGGATTCAACCCTAGGTCCTGTTTGTTGAAAATTGACAGTTCACACCCCCGACTGCTAGTAATGTTGGTTTTATTCTCTAATAAGAGTGTATGAACTGTGTGTGTGATATTTAGAGAAATAGTAGTGACCAACACTGCTATACACACTTGGTTTTGCCTCTTCATTTTTTTAGGTGTCATTTAATAGGCAGCATTTTTGACAACATCCTTGCTGTTTACCTTCTTTGAAAGACTTAGCTACAGCTTAGCCATACCAGAATTGAAATGCATTTCTTATGTAAGAAAATATATTTGTATTTCCATCAGATATCCTCTATAACATCTTTTTTTTTTCTTTAGCCAATGTATTCATTTAAAATTGTTACCTTTTGATCAACTGCTCTCACCCTCTATTCAAATGTTGTTTTATATTTGATACATAGGAGAATAAGACATAAGATCTTGGGTAATTTTTACATGAGGTTTTAGAAACATCACTTTATATTTGGTTGTAGAATCAACTTCAGAGTTACCAGTTTGGTATTTAACAGCATCATCTTAACTACAAGAAAATAAGACCTAATCCAAATAAATGAATAGTGTGTGATGTTTCGGTAACAGCGTTGTTACCATCATGATATTTTTTTTTTAACATCAATTACCTACCAAAACCCTAGCACCATACTAATTTATTTAGATTAGGTCTTATTTTCTTGTAGCTATAATCTATAATCCAAATTGTGCTTTATCAGAGTCATCTTAAGTCAAAAGGAACTGCATACATGACTTTCTGGCACACCTTTTTTTTTTTTTTTTGAGTTCTTTGTGGATTTACCCTGGAATTAAAATGTGGTTTCTGAACCCTTCTTTACCCAGGTATATATATGGAATGGATGGACATATATTTTACAATTGTAGATATCAATTACACAAATATGTATTTCCATGAAAGTTAAATGTGTCACTCTAGGCATTTGCAGAACTTAAAGGATATTGATTTACAGAGAGCATACATTTCACAGAGTAATCTTTAATTTATGCACAAGGAATAATATTACCAGTTAAATTTGAAACTGAAATAAAGACATCATGCCTTTAATATCTTATATTGAAACTGGATATTCCCCCCAGAGAGGCTGGTACTTTCATTTTATTTTTTTCAATTTAAAGTGCTATGTCCCCCTAGGGACACTTACGCTGTCATACATGTATGTCTTTACATTTGTCTATACATATTTATATAATAATTTTAGGCCGTGAATAGAATAGTTGTATAATGTTAACAATGAGAAAGAGAGAAAAAACGAGAAAAAGAACTGTGTACAGATGAAATAAGTGTTTGGCAATATGTACAATCAGCATAATATAAATTATCAGTTTCTTAAAAGATATTTGTTGCTATATAATTTAAAATATATCTACAAAAGGTATTGAATTTAATATACATTTCTTTACTGAAAATAAAAATACTTGGATCTGTTGCTATTAAATTATTTTTGCTGTTACTCTCGTACTAAATATGACACTTTAAACAGAGAGAAGTTTTGCTCCATGTTTGGATGAGATCATCCAACTTGAGAGTTGAAAGTAATAAATGATTGTGGTGCTATAAATTCCAATGTTTAGTATCATCATCTTATATTTAATCACTGAAACCTTTACCCAGAGTTATGAGGTGTACTGCGCATACTATATTTTATTAGCTGTCAAAACAAGTTATTTTTATGATAATAAATCAACTTTTTTTTTTTACTTCTTGGAAGGTAACTTCTCCATAATTCTCCAAAGTTCAGTGCCTTTTATTCTTTACATTTTGTTATAGGCAAACTTCTGGGAAATGTTAAATCACCCGTGATTTGAAGCAATTCTTTTGTCTCTGAGAGACATTGGTCTTGTATTTTATAAAATACTTTTTAATAAATTCTTTGTTCAACTATTTTTTGTACCTGTCAAGGTGTGGATGTAAAAAGTATTCTGGAGCAATTCTAAATTATATTTAAGATTGCAATCCAGTCTTTGAATAATTGGGACTCGTTAAGATAGAAATTTGATATCAGTGGTCCTAATTAAAGAGATTTACTATTTTTATGTAAATTTGTGACTAAAGATGCATTTTGTTACTTGGCACTACTGATAGCGGAACTAATCAGAATTGACTGTGGGTTTATTTTACAGGGAAAATGGCTGTTTTCAGCTCATTTGGTTTCCTTGAAAGGTAAAAATAGAAGTGTAAATATCTTGTGTAACTGGGCTGCTTATTTGCCAAATATCTTTATATATTTTGTAGATTTCCATGATGTATGTTTGATGCTTGGATTTTGATAATTAAGGCACTTAATTATATATCCATCATATAATTATCCCCCAAATACAATTATGGACAAAACTTAAGGAAGATAAGGCACAATTTAGATTATAGATTATAAACGCAAGGTAATAAGACCAAATCCAAATAAATAAATAGTGTGTGACGTTTCGGTAACAGCGTTGTTGCAATCTTCTTCTTATCTGCTATCTTGTTTACACAATTGATAACAGTAACTATTTAAAACATGCTGTGGTAAAATTTCTCATTCAGTACTTTTGTCTGAAGATGGTAACAATGCTGTTACCGAAACGTCACACACTATTTATTTATTTGGATTTGGTCTTATTACCTTGTGTTTAAAACTTAAGGAAGTTGCACCTTTTAGCATGTATGTTGGGATCAGACAATAACTCTGAAAGGTATTTGATATGCAATGACCTTTACTGAAGACACATGAGATAACCAAGTTTGAACCAAATTGCCTCTGCTGTCTTAAAAAAAATGGACGACCAGTGACATCAAAGATTTTCCACTTCCTTAAGTTTTGTCCAATAGTGTACATATAATACAGGCCATGGTGTCGTCAGTAAGCAGATACTTTTAGTGTAATTGCACCTCATGGCAACACATGTAGAAAGTAGGTTTTGACTTTTCATATTTAGGTGCCCCAAGTCCTGTTTGGTCACTCGCACTGGTTGGACTTGTGGAATACTGGAGGATCTCTGGCTGATAGTGGGTGTTGTTTTGGGGAAATTACTTCTGCCTCATTTAACTGTTGACACACATCAGCAGCTTTTACTTTAAATTGTTATTTTTGTTTGCTCAAATTATTTTAAACAACTCTAACATAATCTTTCACGTTTTTTTTCCCCCAGATTCCTGTGATGCCAACATGGGTTAATAATATGCAAGGTGGGTGGGGGTGTTGTTTTATTGGGAGTAGATTCTCCATCTCTCTGAGACTTTTGCCTCACACCTGTAAACTTTCCACATCTAGATTAGAACTCTTACTAGGTGTGCTGGGAATTCTGTTGACTTGTGTGGGTGCTCATTATGTTATTTTTAACCTCCAGCCTGGAGAAATATGCAGATAACATTGCCCACTGCCTTGCTGAATGGAGAAGAGCAGTCATCAAATTCCTAATTGGACACCACACAACAACCCAGGTGCACCAAGTGTGTAAACAATAGTACCATTCTGATTATTTTGTATCATTCAATCTGCTTCCAACTAGGTATTTGGGACAATGAGTTGGTCTATCACTGTAGGAAGAAAGAATGAACAAAGTTTACCATTCACCTTTGCAGAAAGAGATGCACCTGTGATTCAGCAAATAGCCTAATTTGTATACCAAACAGGATTTTTGGTACCTTTAACTGCAAGCTAATTTTAAGTCGCATTTCTGAAGTAAGTGCAAGTATCCACACGGGACACCTTGTAAGTGCAAAATGCTTTTTACATATGTGATGGTGCACTTAGAGAGAAAGCAAACTACCAAACATTGACCATCGTGGCCTGTATAATATGAGATAAGTTGAACATATTTATAAAAACTTGAACCAAGGTTATATAACGGGAATATCGAGACCTAATAAGAGCTGAGCTTCTTCTACTCTACATTTGAAAATGTTCATCTCACTGATGAATATTACAAAATCACAGGAAATTACGCACTAAGTAAAACGTCCTATTCTTATTTATAATATAATACTTATGGAATTAAATATAGTTTCTTTTTCATAAATACTTTCAAAAGTAGGTATAATTCTTGCATGCTGACATAGGTACATTTGAATTTCCATGCAATGGTGAAGGTTGTCACCATTAATAGTGTATGTATTAAGACAAGCTGTGGGCTTGCATGTATCACTAGACTCTTTTCAGGCCTAACTCTATATCATGGCGAAGTTTCATCCGGATGCGTCAAATGTTGAGGAAACTTAACAAAAGACATTTTATATGGAGATAAATCCTTGAAGCACATCAGGTTTGGAGCTTGAAATTCAGTAAACCATTGTCAAACGACCTTTAAGCAATACTAAACTCCACCACGGTCGTCACCAGAACAGACAAGTTGGGGCATGGTTTGGAGTCTCTTTTGATCGTTGTGACGCGCTTTCTTTTTAAGTCGGTATATTGTCGTATTAAATGAACAAAATTTACACCTTCCAAACCAAATTTCGGCTACTTTAGAAAGGTCCAATACTTAAAGATTTCAGCGACAGGCATTCGTAGCTGGATGGTCACCTTAGAGAGGCTTAACGAAATTAATGCCCTCCAAAAATAATTGTATTATTTCTCAAGAAAATCGGCAGATGGCTAATTAGGGAAATTTCACGAGCCATCTTGTAGAATCAACTGGACTGATGAACATGAAACCATGGCGTGGAGGAAGTCTTCGAATCTATCAAAAGTAGTGTTGTGGGAAATATTGGGCTGTAATCTGTCAGCTTGTAAAGCAACCAGCCATACAGGAGACATGGTTACCTCACGTTCAAGTAACGTATTAGGTAACCACATGTCTATAGCCGGTTTAGATAGGTTGAACTGTAGTGTGCTGTTCTGGCATTTCTTCTGAAATAAGAAAGGCCTTGTTCTTTCACTTCTTTAGATTTAAGTGAAGGTCATTTTCATGCTCGTCACCACTCTATGGATATAGAAGGGTCCAGGTGGAAACTTTGCACCCAACCTATCGGGCAAATTGCTCCATCATCCATAGAGATAGGTACCCCACCCCTATCATTCTCGGAATCTAACCTCGAATTCTGTCTATCTCCACGTACTTATATTCCGAGTGGGTACAACAGGTGTGTGTTGGCCTGCCAGCTGTTATGTCTGCCAGTTAATTTGATAAAGTCTACAACTACATGCAAAACAACCCCTAGAACACCATTTCGAATCAACAGGATCACCTAAAACAGTAATGTTTGCGATCTCTTCTGGAGGTGGTTTCACGTTCAAAGTTAGGTTGAGTCAATTATTATTATATCATCAAATATGGTCGCGCGCACGTCAAGGAAGATTTCATTGTGAAAAATAGCACTTTTTTCCTCCTGTAAGTTCTCACCTATAAATTTCACCGTATCAAAGGCTAACGATTGAAATAAATGCATCCCTCAATTAAAAACAATTGACATTGAAGTTCACATTGAAAACTAGTTATAAAAATGCCACACCGTGGTGTTATTACATTTTCAACATATCTAACCCAAACCCTCTACATCACATGTTCGACATCATCTCTCTGGTGAATAATTTCCCATTAACTCTTGTGATTCTTTATCGAATACGTCCGTTAGTCATCACCAGTCCGCAGAGACGATCCGTGTTTGGTGCACCTATTTTTGACAAGGAAGTTACCTTTTCGTTCTATTATTAGATTGTCTTTCCTCCATCCCAAAAATCCACACATTTACCCAACGTCTGTCAACAAAGCATACACTTGAGAGAAGTAGCAAAGCTACTAGTAAGGAGTTTTACTAAGTATACACTACTAACCTACGTATAAACATTTACAAGATGACCCAGCTAGGATCTGTGCGGGAACTGCCATACTCTTCCCTCGTTTGATAACGACGGTAGATGGGTGATACCTCCGCCATGTAGACACATAGAACAACTGACGGCCATTGCTATAGAACAGATTACTGTTCGCAAGGACCTGCTCTTTGGGCAGAGAATTAGGAGAGTAGAGAATAGAAGAACAACGTTCAATTACGTGTGTGCTCATTGTCAGGGTTGGATTTCTGCAAGAATCAGCCAGGTCACGGTCATTATCATTTTATTTTTTAAGTTGCTTCTTTATGTTGTGTTCGAGCGTGTGTACGTCGCAAGCCTGGACCAGACCACCATGTCCAAGATGTCTCCAATAAATGGATAGAGAAAGTGTCCACCACACCACGGGGTGATTTGTTGGTCCCAGGAACATGCATGGCATCAAGGTGAGAGGATGTTGAAATAAGGAAACGCCAAGAACCGGTTGCTAGGGAAATGAGGCATAGAAACTTGAGGGGAATATCGATCTGCCCTCCAACTGAGAGAAGATGGAAACTTCTTCATATTTTATTATAACAATGGAAATAGTATAAAACGGTAATGTTCAGTGCGCTAGTCATTTCCTGGTCCCGGCCCTAAATTGTCTCTTTATTCCTTCGATTAACCCTAGTTAGCTTGTCTTTTGGCCCAAGAACCCGGAATGGTGCTACTGGTGATTCTCGGTTCAAGACTTATCGGATAAAAAAAAAGAAAACTTCCTTTAATATCATCCACTTCCCCGTGTGTTCCAAATACATTTTTGTTAGGGAAACTAATTGGAAATGTAATAAAATCACATTTATGAACACGCACTAGATTTAGACCAAGGTTTCAAAGTTTAAAGTTCAATTTTATTTTTAAAATTGAGATAACATATTTAGGACCATAATTTTGTTTGCCTTGTTGTAATTGCGGCGTATCTATTTATTAAAAGATGGAAACTTATGCAATACCAGGTTTTAATGCTTATTTATTAAACACTCTGCTTGGCCCTCCCCGAAAGAAGTGTTTAATAAAGAAGCATATCACACTGTATCAGAGTTTAAGAACATTTAAGAAGCTTGCAAGTGCGATTATATTGATTACAGTATATATATTGATATAAAACACATTAATGTGAATCTAAATGTTATTTAATAAGTTAAAATATTAGATAAATGAAGACCAATATCACACGCCTATCGCCACCACCTCAGAGCCTGGCTCGAGATCAGGAAATTGGCGGACTGGGCATTGGCGCCTTTTAAAACACTACGTACGTAGCAAGCAGTTGCTTCTTCCTTTTCTAATTTATGTCTTTTATTTTTTTACACACTTTCTTGATTTCTATATCGGAATTTTTTTATCTGTTATATATAATTCAACCCCATCTCTTTTATTATTAGTCTCTTCCCTCCACCTTTGAATTGCCTCCACTCTTTATTCCCGAATCTCCCAGTAGTGTGGGAACCCCGGTGTAGAGAGAAGAAAGCGACGTCGAGCTTGCTATAATTAGAGTGTTATCTGTCCGGAGCAGATGTTGCTGTCCAAGGATATCGTCCTGTTACGTCCTTCTAGGATTATATAGCTCCACAGTTATCTTAAATACCTTTTGTAACTATTTGTGTGCTATATAAGTATAAGCGTAGCGTAAAGCAAGGCATGAGCTCCTTCCCCAAACATTTTACAGAACTAATCGCCAAGATAGTGGAAAACGTAAATGTTAATATGGAAACAAATATAGACATTTCATATGTTTTCCCCTCCGCTATTACAGAAATACAACCAGAAATAGCAAGCCTCTGATGCTTTTACCCCCAAATACAGTGCGTTTGAAAAATTATTTTACACTAGGCCAATATAGTCGACGTCTCGAGCAAAGTAAACATTTCAAAAGTAAGAGGTAAGTACGGACGGACTTCTGGGAAAAACAGCTCGTTGGAAGCGAAGTTGTTTTAACGATCTTGTAGGTGTAACGCCCTTCCTGTTTCATAATACGTACATACGGTCTTCCTCTCATGTTGAGCGTAAAGATACAACGGCCGATGCAAAAGAGTTTTGCAACCAGGTAAAGAACATTCACACGCCCTTGCCGGTCCCAAGCCCGGATGAAAAAGGAGGAGGGGGAGCAGTAACAAGCTCACTAAAAAACCTGGGCTCAGCTGGCCCGGCTGATAGTACCCTGTAAGGGCTCCTAATCCAGGGATACAGGATGAGCAGCGTTTAGCTTCCATGTTAGGAGCGGCTACACATGGCGTCTGTTCCTCATGTCAGAGGCGGCCATTTATTTTGGAGCTAAGTCGGCCTGCCACTGAGTAGTGCTCCCAGTCTTAATGACAAAGGCAGACGCATTCTACTTCACCCAGTGTGTAGATAAGAAAGAAGAAGAAGAACACTTAACATACACCAACGTAAAATATCTCTATCTTTTTTTTTTAGCTTAAATTACATATTTTTCTAGGAGTCTTGGCTTAAATAAAATAGGATAGAAGTTCTCTCTCTTGGTGTAGTGCAACGCGTAAGTTTATGTTATTTAGAAAGGTTCGAGTGTCGATAAATAGGTTGTTTGACGACTAAGAGGTCTCTAGAACTAATGGTGAAAAACCCGACAATATCGGCACGTATGATGTTCTACTGGTTCAAAACTGAAACGCTACTTGGAAAATACATCCTCGCTCTTAGAATTGACGTCTCAAGACCTTTCTCAAGGTATGCAAATTTTCCAAATGTCTTTCTTTTCCTAATCGCGTTTTTTTTTTTAGTTTTGTACCAGTCAAAGAACAGTTACGCTCACAGAAGCTTGTGTCGATATTGTCGATTTAAAGATACTTTTCACCATTAGTTATAGGAATCATATTGGTCTTAGTCATCATATTTATAAATTGATTATTCTGGAGGTGCGAACAAAACCTTCTCACCGAAGATGCGCCGTGGGAAGCCGTTGGTTTCTCAATATCAGGTGTCATTAGAAAGAATCTAACGAAATTTGGTTTTATTTGGAGAGGTTTTGGTCGTTGGGTTGAACTCACTGCTTGGATTTCATTTTGTTCTCTCAACGCAAAAAGAGACCATTTCCCAATTTGGTGTTTGTAGAGTGGAGAAAGATTCGAGCCATTCATCATCTGGAGGCCGTGTACCTCACAGCTACTGTTATATAATGCTATCTTCGTTTTTTTTTTTTTTAATTTCTTTTTTTTACCCTACTGACTACATTGATGGATTGTTTGCTTCCTGCAGAAATTGCCAACATTGTTGAGGGTGTTTTTTTTTTCAACACCGCGGAAGGAAATCTAGCAAATTCTATTTATAAGGGCTCTTTGAAACTCGGGATTAAGGCAATAAACATTCCTCCCTCCTTATTTTAAGTTAGGTAGTATACTGTTTTCCCGCCCTGATGGTTGCAGATATCCAAAGGTTCAAGTTTCGAATGTCGTAATATTGATATTTAAACAGTTCTTCTATAGCTTGCAGAAAGCTATATCGAACAACCTGACGACTATTCAAATCGATTTTTGGATCAGTTCTGCATTTAGAGAGGGGGAGAGATGAAGTATGAATTTATATCTCTAAACATGAAATGTTTCAGATTTTGACCTTACAGGACCTTGTAGTATGCTCTCACTACAATATAGCCGCCTCAATTTCTCAAACTTCCACGCTATAAGTGGTATGTCATTGGCCGGTTTCCCACGTGTCATTTTTATTGGCCATCGCACTCACGCAAACTTGAACCGATTTTAAAAGCGTCTTTAATAATATACAAGTAAGATACATTATATAGATATCCTATTTTTTTTCAATGTAGACTTTAAGCAAGTTTGCCATTCCTTTTTATATATCCTAAGCTAGTTCTTAGATATATGGAATCGAGATATTTCTGTGGTATGTGTTGTTCAAGTACATGATTTAAACCACGATAATACCTTTAAGACAAATACCTCTATGAAAGTAACTTTAGGATTGAAGAAATTTTTAATCAAAACTTTAAAATCATTCATTGAATAGCTTTGAAATATCAGCAAGAAGAAAGCCAATTTCTCGGAACCTGCCAGAAGATAGAGGTGTAGACCGTACAACTAGCTCTTCCCCGTACGTCACGTAGATAATTGACCTTGTATTACTCAGTGCTTTCTCTCTGGCTAACCTTTCTCTACTTCCTGCCATCTTTCCTACAACACTAGCACGCTGAGATAGTTTCTAATGTAAAGGGGTTTTTATAGTCTCACTCTCTAGAACGGGGCGGAAGGAACCCATCCTTTTATCGTTATAGAGAGTTTGTCGTAATAAAGATATTCTATATAGGGAGTTTTCCATTTACAAATAAGAAACATTTGGGCCTTATAGAGTTTTTACGTTATAAATAACCCTTAGAGAGTATTTTAAGATAGTGGTAATTTGTGAAATAGATTTTTTTTGAAATAGTTTCGCCCCAAAGTGAGTTTTTTTGTCGCTATAGATACTTTTTCGTTACAAATAGTGTCAATACTGTTTACATAATAAAATAAGGCAATATCAAGCATTGGCCGCACGTCTCGAGAATTTCCATTGTATGATATATATTGTGTTTGGACAATTTAGCAAGCATTCGGAATTCCCTTTCTCAAGCAGCGCAAAGTACCACCTCCTTACGTTGCTTGATTAAGAAAGATAATTTTTAGAAGCTAGTATATGTGTACTAAAGCGTTTATAAGATTTGTATCGTGTTCAATACCTTTATTAGTATAAGCCTTGCCCATTTTATAATTTTAAAATATACAGACTTTGATACCCAGTGAATGAAATAAACCCTGCCGTCCTAGAATATAGTCTTTAGCTTCCTATCCTAATAAATACTCTCTCTAGAAGACTAATATGATAGTACAGGAACTGGTGAAACCGCTGGGAGGGTTTGCCACTAAAGACTTTTGTTCTCCCATTCTGTATTTTTCTGCACACCAATGAGTTCTGCAAAAATGTTAATTATTAAAAAAATCTCGAAGATATTTACAAATTCCGCCCATATAGAAGGCGCTCAAGTCATAACTTAATAGGCCAGCCCTCTGTATAAATCTGACCAACACAAATACCGTAATACTTATTATTAAGATAAGTTGCCATAATGTTTGACACGTAGCAAGGAGAAAATTGACATTTTAGACGATTTTTTTATCTGTGCATGTCGTCGCATTCCCACCATTGAAATGCCTATGTTTGTCACCAGCCATTTTAAAAACAAAACAATAATCATCATTTTTAAGAAGTCGCCAAGGGTCCAGTATGTTGTACCGCTACCCGCACGCAAGGTACGTCACTACGTACTGGAGAGCAGCCAATCGCTACCATATATCGACCGATTAGAGGTAAATTATTGCGCTTATGGCGCGTTTTTAAAACTTCCCAGTATGGTTTTTTCACATCTTAATGACGAGCTTTTACAATTCTTTCATTTTATTATAGATAAAATAACCACTTCCTCATTTTCATTTATCTTTTATATTGCCGAATTTTCTTTTCTTCCTTCGCGAAACCATTGCCTTTTGAGATAATATAGTTTTGGTATTGTTCCTCTATATAACTTTATGTATAACACTGCATAACAAATATATTTGAAATTGGACTAGTATGGAGTTAATTGCTATGGCTACCACATACCTCACCAAACGTCTAAATGTTAAATTGACTTCTGTATTTTGAAATATTGTCAACTATTTTTTAATCCTTTCATTATTACTAGGCTCTGGATCGTGCGTCCAGAAGAAAGATAAAGGTTTAGGAGAAGTGTGCTGGAAAAGCGAGCTGCGAATTGTGCTGACGCTTTGGACTTTGCCCTACTGGAAGTTGATTTATTGACGCGTGCAGTGGTCGTCTACCCTTATACCACTGCTGTTTTCTTGTCACTTGAAGATGACACGCACTGCCCTCTAACATTTTAATTGGTGATGCTTAACAGGCTTTTAGAGTAGTGCTCGATGTATTTGTAAATATCTATTCACTGGTCCCACACCTTGACTACTCTCGGTTGGCGGAACCCATGAAAACTTCTCTAAGATATTGTTTTCAATGAAAAATAATTAAAAACGACTATAGGTAAACATATTCCAAGAGAAAGTCTCGACATCTCTCATACATACAGGTATATAATCGAATGTAAAGTAGACGTCCGCCACGTGCCAAGGCGCCAATGGTGAAGGTCTCCATAAATTCTGACGTCGCGACCTTCGCGCCGCTGCAGTTTTTCCCCAGTATAGATGCTGACACGTTTTTACCTAGTCTAGCCCATCTAGACTTCTCTGGAGACATTTCAGACGTACATACTGCTCTTGCAGACTTCTCTCAACTAGTTATGAATATGTTCGAGAAATACAGGTTCTTCCACTTTCTAGATCTAAGGCTGCGGAAGGAGTTTTCTGATGCCCCGAATTTCCTCAATGAGGTCGAGTGTAGGAACAAGAGAACTGACCGCCCCCAGTTGACATTTAGTTCCTGGAACCAGTAACGTTGTAATCCAGAGACATTCTGTTTTACGGATCCCGTCAGCCAAGGGCAGGTACTGTGCAGGAATATTACAGTGACGACCCTCATCGTTAGTAGTTGTTCCGGTATCTACTGCAATACCTTACTATACACTTCCTCTGATATGAGGTTGGTTGACCGTTAATTATACCTTTGAAATCGGGGGTTACAAAACATATATTAAATATGTTTCACCCATTTATAAAACCCTTATTTAATCTATAATTATTGAAATGGAATACACCATATCGACAAAAAAGGTTGGAAATAGAGCATTTTAAAAGTTAATGGCGGTTTTGTTAAGACCAGCCCTTATATATATTGGTATTTTACAACCACTTTCCGATCAGATAAGAGAATACTATAATAGCAATTCATACGCTAATTGTAAGTAAATACATCCAGATGTAGAAGTGTGTGGGTGATATAATTAATTCCTGTGATAAAAACCCTGATAGCTGGACACAACTAGAAACAAATGTGTTCTCGTAAACTAGGATTTAATATTGATGGTGGGAAGATACGAATGACCTCCGTGGATGCATGATAATGAGCTATGTGTGTTATCTTTAGCCATGTTAAAAGGCAATACTACATTGGATGAGGTCATTATTCTAAAAATGCCGGGTCTATATCTCTGCAGGAAAAAAAAAAAAAAAGTTCGCAGCAGGCTCCCAGTGTATTGTAAAACATTTTTATGTGTTCTTATAAAATAGGATTAAATATTGCAAAACATCATAGAATTATATACACCCATCCATTTATTGCGGCAAGTTTGGTTAGAGCTTCCAGGTTGTCGAGGCTCTGCGGCGGAGTGGGAACATATTCCAGAACTACCTCACTGGAGATATCATCCCAGACTTCCCTCCAGAACTTTCTGCCATCAGATCTTCGATGATTTTCACCAGCTCTTTCTGTAATTGACTCAATAGTCGATTCAGGTTTTCAACGTTTTATAAGCGGCTACACTTTATATGGGGCAAAAAATCATTGTCTCCTGATTTTTCTTCTAACTTTGTTAAGCGGTAACCTTCTCAAATGCTACATATGGCAATATATCACACACACAATATGGTCCCATATTTTATATTTTTTGAACCTTTTTAAACAGCTTTTTAAATAAACAAATAAAAACAGTTCATTCAATATATTGCCATTATTTATTCCGACAAAACTATTTAATTAACTTAATTAAGGTGTATAAAAAAGCATATTACATTGTGTTGCAATGTTTGTAAGTTATAAACCTGTAGTAAAATGTGTACTACTATACCTTGGCCCAAGGAGTTACTGTTTTACAATACACTGGGAGCCTGCTGAGAACTTTTTTTCCCTGCAGAAATATAGACCCGGCATTTTTACAATAATTGCCTCATTATTTCAACATGGCTAAAAATAACCTTTCTCACACATCATCATGCCCTACATCACCCATCATTCGTATCTTCTCACCATCTTAGTTACTCTTCATTCTTCAAGGCCGTTGACTCAGGAACCTTTGCCGGATGTTTAGGGAAGGTATGAGATCAAACCACGCAGCACTACCAACCCCGGGATGGTTAGATCTGCTAGTTTCTAGTCCGAGAGACCAACGTAGTACACCCATCGGGTAGTTTGCATAAGAAGGAAGGAAGAAAAAGAAGGGAGAGAGAGGGAGAAAAAAAAATGGCGCCCGCCGTCAATTTACCTATCATTACGGGAAGGCCGCCATTTTTTATTGGTGGACGTAATATTTCATCGTCGATGCCCCGGGTCAGGACAGGTGCTGCCCGACCTGGACTGCCGCCGTTCTTGGTGTGTGAAGTGAACAAACGCGCAAGCCAGAGATTTTTAAACAAATATTTCATAAAAATTATGAAATTTGATACATCAATAGTTTATTTTATGGTCAATGAATATAGATAGCCCTTTGAATTAAAAAATATATATTTTATTTAAATTATTTCGAATATAGACAAAAATGAGGCCGTATATCTCCAAGAAATAAGAGCCAATATGGAGTCACCTCTAACAAAATATACAAGTCTCACAACAAAATTTCATAATCATGAACAGGCTTTGGTGGAGATCTTGGGACAATAATCCCACTCCTCCAAAAGAGTAGATTTTAATTTGAGGAGAAATATTCTATCTGAGTAGGAGCTGATGAGCTCCAATACGTCTCCCTAATACATCCCAGAAATGCTTTGTTGATTCAGGTCTGGAGATTTGGCTGGCCAATCCATCACCTGAATATCCTCACTCTCGAGGAAATCATTGATCATGATCATGTGGACGAGTATTATCGTCCAGTGGGGCCAATGGCGCCTCTGAAAGATCTCACATAGGGCTCAAGAATCTCTTCACATAGGGCTCAAGGATCTCTTTCCTCTATCTTTGAACAGCCATTGCTTCCATCAAACTCGTGTTCTCCTGTTCAAATTAAGCCAGTTCAGCCCATGACACCCCCCTCCCCTAAAACGGCCCTTTTCTCTGATGTTAGTAGGATGGAAGCGGGTACCGGGTTTTCTCTAGACTCGTCGAGAAGCAATGTCTAGACTGAATCTTGACTTGTTACTGAAGCTCCTCAATGGACCCACTGATCCTGGCTCCAGGACTGATGTTCACGGCACCAATTCAAGCTCTCCTCTTAGAAAGTGTGAGAGGGATACATACCATTTGTCGTCGTGCATAAAAACCATCCTCCTGAAGTCTTCCATAAACTATCGTTCCAGAGCTCATTGTAGAGCTGAGCAGCTGCTATTGCCTTATGGGCACGTCAGAGTTAGATAGTGGTGGATTCCTGCCCTGGTTTCTGTTAACTGAATTATATCCAGAGCTGGCAGTCCGCGCTACCTTAACATGGAGCTATTTGTCGACTTCAGTCAGGGATTGGACTGCTTCCATCCTCCCACAATAGCTCTTCATTGTAAAGCTTCCGATAAACGCTTTGGTGAAGCCGTTCTGTCAACTTTCATTTCAAATGTACAAGATTAAAAAAAAAAGATGCGCTAACAGAGCGTGGGCTTGTCAAGAATGAATAATTTTTAAATATTTTGCCAACTTTTCAATAAAATCAAATTCTTATAACAGGACAATTTATCAGATTTGTTACTTTTGTTCACCAAAACTTGCTCTTTTAGATTAAATATATAGTGAGTTTTATTTAAAAATGCGTTTGTTACTTTATTTTGTATACCAATGTATGGGGTCTACTCAGTTAGTAGGCTCAGCTTTTGACTTAGTATTGTTGGGACGTTGTCAGCCCTTGGTCGAATGTAGGATGTACATAGGACTTGCCAATTGACCGTCGTTTATTCTCCGTGGATATCGGCCAATAAAAGTACCTTGTTAACATTTTTCCCGAGTTTTTCCTGAAATGCTGAATCCCCAAGTAGTTTAGTTATTAGATTTGTGCGCCTCTAAATTTGACACGCCCAAATTTGGTCAGTAGGAAGCCGGTCAAGATCTTATTTATTCTTCCGGGAAGCCATTTATCTCTCGGACCAATTGACGGCTCTATCATCATTACTCGGGTCCGGGAAATGTCCTTTTACCGACATGTTTTTTCCCTACTTATTTGTCTTTGCCTCGTTACACGTGTGCCTCTCTATAATTGTTGTGTTAATTGTGAAAGTTCATGTCCTCTCCGTCAGATAAAACCATATATCTCCTACCCATGCCGTTTCGCTGATACTATTTTATTTGAAGGCTACTCTCTTTTCCATTATATTATTTCTTGCCATTAAAAAAATGATTTTAAAGTTTCCCTCATGTTTATGTATTAGGTTCAAACTAGGGTTCTTGGAGCTTGTGCTGGCGCCGATTATTTTTTAAAAAAATATAGTGCTATGATGGAGGTCTTCATGCAAGAATTCATGTATTCTTTGGTTGGTGGCATAAGCTTTCGCTACTCGGCGACAAGCATGCATTGAGAACATTGGAAGACTTAGAACACCTATCCTATGTGCAATTTAGATGAAATCAACGACCATATTCGTATCTTTTCGTGGTCCGACGTTTTTCTATGTGAATCGTTTCCAATTACCACCTGCATACCTTGCATAGTGTTAAGGCTCATCCTGTCCATGCACAGCCAAGGATATCATGCTATATTTTATTCTTAGGAAGAACTTTCTCACAGATGCCAAATTAGAATTTAAAAAAAAACCTCTATGAGAGACCACCTTTGTAAAGTCAAAAAGTCAAAAGAGGCCACACCTCCAGGAGAGTCCGGAAGATGCGATGTCTTAAGGGGTTTATTATGAGAGGTTCTAATGTATGTTTAGTTCAGGTTTTTGGAGCGTAAAACTACCCGAATATATATATCCTTAACAAGTTTTTTATTGAACAAGTAAAATGTTAAATAGCAATTTTAAACGTGATTCATCTGATCTAATTGACGAAGCAAACATATATTCTGCGAGCGACTGAACAATTTGGGTTGAGGTAAAGAAGGAAGGTAATAAAGATGTTTGGTATTCTGTCCGTCGCTGGCCATTGTGTGCCGTTGGTGCGTTCTTCTTCTTTTTTAACTTTAGGGTTGTCAGACGACCCGAGGTTCAATTACAACACACCCAAGGACACCACCGTTGGCTCGAGGTCCGACCTGTGCTCCCGCGTGTGATTGGACATATCGTACGACTGTTGCCTCAAAACATTGCCTAGTTCTCTCGCAATAACACGACGTGCAGCACGTCACGTTGGAGTTTTGCCGAGGGATTTCAAATAGAACTTTGCTGACCTCATAATCTTCGGCGAATAATCTAGCCACTGATTTTCTAACGCTAGTCGGCTTGGGATTTCTTAAGTAACTTTTACCTAGGACATCTTGTCGTCGCCTGGCGTTCTTGCAACAGGGTATCTTATCTCGGCTCATTTCATCATGGCTCATTTCACCATGGCCGTAATCGCGGGAATCCGCGATAGCACATGTCTGGCTCCCACTGACCACCTCGGTGACATTGCGGGAGTCCATGGTAGCTCACACACGTGTCTGGCCCCCACTGACCACCTCGGTGACATTGCGGGAGTCCATGGTAGCTCACACACGTGTCTGGGTGACATTGCGGGAGTCCATGGTAGTTGCACACGTGTCTGACCCCACTGACCACCTCGGTGAAATTGCGGGAGTCCATGGTAGCTCGCACACGTGTCTGGCCCCCACTGACCATCTCGGTGACATTGCGGGAGTCCATGGTAGCTCACACACGTGTCTGGCCCCCACTGACCATCTCGGTGAAATTGCGGGAGTCCATGGTAGCTCGCACACGTGTCTGGCCCCCACTGACCATCTCGGTGACATTGCGGGAGTCCATGGTAGCTTGCACACGTGTCTGGCGCCCACTGACTATCTCGGTGACATTGCGGGAGTCCATGGTAGCTCTCACACGTGTCTGGCCCCACTGACCACCTCGGTGACATTGCGGGAGTCCATGGTAGCTCGCACACGTGTCTGGCTCCCACTGACCACCTCGGTGACATTGCGGGAGTCCATGGTAGCTCACACACGTGTCTGACCCCCACTGACCACCTCGGTGGCATTGCGGGAGTCCATGGTAGCTCACACACGTGTCTGGGTGACATTGCGGGAGTCCATGGTAGTTCGCACACGTGTCTGACCCCACTGACCACCTCGGTGAAATTGCGGGAGTCCATGGTAGCTCGCACACGTGTCTGGCCCCCACTGACCATCTCGGTGACATTGCGGGAGTCCATGGTAGCTCACACACGTGTCTGGCCCCCACTGACCACCTCGGTGACATTGTGGGAGTCCATGGTAGCTCACACACGTGTCTGGCTCCCACTGACCATCTCGGTGACATTGCGGGAGTCCATGGTAGCTCACACACGTGTCTGGCCCCCACTGACCACCTCGGTGACATTGTGGGAGTCCATGGTAGCTCACACACGTGTCTGGCCCCCACTGACCATCTCGGTGACATTGCGGGAGTCCATGGTAGCTCACACACGTGTCTGGCCCCCACTGACCACCTCGGTGACATTGCGGGAGTCCATGGTAGCTCACACACGTGTATGGCTCCCACTGACCACCTCGGTGACATTGCGGGAGTCCTTGGTAGCTCGCACACGTGTCTGACCACCTCGGCGACATTGCGGGAGTCCATGGTAGCTCGCACACGTGTCTGACCCCCCACTGACCACCTCGGTGACATTGCGGGAGTCCATGGTAGCTCGCACACGTGTCTGGGTGACATTGCGGGAGTCCATGGTAGTTCGCACACGTGTCTGACCCCCCACTGACCACCTCGGTGACATTGCGGGAGTCCATGGTAGCTCGCACACGTGTCTGGGTGACATTGCGGGAGTCCATGGTAGTTCGCACACGTGTCTGACCCCACTGACCACCTCGGTGAAATTGCGGGAGTCCATGGTAGCTCGCACACGTGTCTGGCCCCCACTGACCATCTCGGTGACATTGCGGGAGTCCATGGTAGCTCACACACGTGTCTGGCCCCCACTGACCACCTCGGTGACATTGTGGGAGTCCATGGTAGCTCACACACGTGTCTGGCTCCCACTGACCATCTCGGTGACATTGTGGGAGTCCATGGTAGCTCACACACGTGTCTGGCCCCCACTGACCATCTCGGTGACATTGCGGGAGTCCATGGTAACTCGCACACGTGTCTGACCCTCACTGACCACCTCGGTGACATTGCGGGAGTCCATGGTAACTCGCACACGTGTCTGGCTCCCACTGACCACCTCGGTGACATTGCGGGAGTCCATGGTAGCTCACACACGTGTCTGACCCCCACTGACCACCTCGGTGGCATTGCGGGAGTCCATGGTAACTCGCACACGTGTCTGGCTCCCACTGACCACCTCGGTGACATTGCGGGAGTCCATGGTAGCTCGCACACGTGTCTGGCTCCCACTGACCACCTCGGTGACATTGCGGGAGTCCTTGGTAGCTCGCACACGTGTCTGACCACCTCGGCGACATTGCGGGAGTCCATGGTAGCTCGCACACGTGTCTGACCCCCCACTGACCACCTCGGTGACATTGCGGGAGTCCATGGTAGCTCGCACACGTGTCTGGCCCCCACTGACCATCTCGGTGACATTGCGGGAGTCCATGGTAGCTCACACACGTGTCTGGCCCCCACTGACCACCTCGGTGACATTGTGGGAGTCCATGGTAGCTCACACACGTGTCTGGCTCCCACTGACCATCTCGGTGACATTGCGGGAGTCCATGGTAGCTCACACACGTGTCTGGCCCCCACTGACCACCTCGGTGACATTGTGGGAGTCCATGGTAGCTCACACACGTGTCTGGCCCCCACTGACCATCTCGGTGACATTGCGGGAGTCCATGGTAGCTCACACACGTGTCTGGCCCCCACTGACCACCTCGGTGACATTGCGGGAGTCCATGGTAGCTCACACACGTGTATGGCTCCCACTGACCACCTCGGTGACATTGCGGGAGTCCTTGGTAGCTCGCACACGTGTCTGACCACCTCGGCGACATTGCGGGAGTCCATGGTAGCTCGCACACGTGTCTGACCCCCCACTGACCACCTCGGTGACATTGCGGGAGTCCATGGTAGCTCGCACACGTGTCTGGGTGACATTGCGGGAGTCCATGGTAGTTCGCACACGTGTCTGACCCCCCACTGACCACCTCGGTGACATTGCGGGAGTCCATGGTAGCTCGCACACGTGTCTGGGTGACATTGCGGGAGTCCATGGTAGTTCGCACACGTGTCTGACCCCACTGACCACCTCGGTGAAATTGCGGGAGTCCATGGTAGCTCGCACACGTGTCTGGCCCCCACTGACCATCTCGGTGACATTGCGGGAGTCCATGGTAGCTCACACACGTGTCTGGCCCCCACTGACCACCTCGGTGACATTGTGGGAGTCCATGGTAGCTCACACACGTGTCTGGCTCCCACTGACCATCTCGGTGACATTGTGGGAGTCCATGGTAGCTCACACACGTGTCTGGCCCCCACTGACCATCTCGGTGACATTGCGGGAGTCCATGGTAACTCGCACACGTGTCTGACCCTCACTGACCACCTCGGTGACATTGCGGGAGTCCATGGTAACTCGCACACGTGTCTGGCTCCCACTGACCACCTCGGTGACATTGCGGGAGTCCATGGTAGCTCACACACGTGTCTGACCCCCACTGACCACCTCGGTGGCATTGCGGGAGTCCATGGTAACTCGCACACGTGTCTGGCTCCCACTGACCACCTCGGTGACATTGCGGGAGTCCATGGTAGCTCGCACACGTGTCTGGCTCCCACTGACCACCTCGGTGACATTGCGGGAGTCCTTGGTAGCTCGCACACGTGTCTGACCACCTCGGCGACATTGCGGGAGTCCATGGTAGCTCGCACACGTGTCTGACCCCCCACTGACCACCTCGGTGACATTGCGGGAGTCCATGGTAGCTCGCACACGTGTCTGGCCCCCACTGACCATCTCGGTGACATTGCGGGAGTCCATGGTAGCTCGCACACGTGTCTGGCTCCCACTGACCAACTCGGTGACATTGCGGGAGTCCATGGTAGCTTGCACACGTGTCTGGCGCCCACTGACCATCTCGGTGACATTGCGGGAGTCCATGGTAGCTCACACACGTGTCTGGCCCCACTGACCATCTCGGTGACATTGCGGGAGTTCATGGTAGCTAAAGCCGCCCACATGTCACTGACCAGCTCTGTAGCGGAAAGCTCCGACTGACCTTGTACTGAGGAGAAGATAAGCCTGTGTTTACATTGTCTGCGGTAATCTCGTCTCTCCTCGCTTTAATTTGGGCACTTCATCCAAACCACGGGTGTATCAATAATTCAACGTTCTTCCCGGGACTTTGGAGTTTGGATACTTGGTCTTTTTTTTTTTTTTTTAATCTTACTCCCCAGATGTTACATTTCACACGTATGATTATATCTTTTTATATGCTCTGTGTTTTGTGACAGTTTAACTCTAACCTGTAGAGAATTGAGACAACTTACTTTTCAGCATAGTCGTCGGCGGAGCATTAGTTATTGGCGCCGATATTGCTCGGGCATATATTCCTTCTTCAATTCCTGAATTTTTAAAGTAAACATTTCAAGAACCGAAAACCCCGTTTGTAATTTCAACTTGAGCGATAATGAAAATTCTCATTCATCATGTGACACGGTTACTTTATAATGGAGTTGATCATATTGGAGGAATATATTCAAGATCAGACATAAATAAAATTTGATTTAGATTATGGAATATCTTTTGGAGACAACAATTGGTTGCTTATTAAATTTCTTTCTGAAATGAAAATAGAGTAAATATTTTATTGAATTTCAATAAAACTTTATTAATATATAACAATAAAATTGAATTTCAATAACAGCAGAACTATATCTACTTACAAATACTCCTCTGACAATTAAAATACATATTGCGCAACTGAGACTCCTATGGGAGGTATTCCCAGAAAATCGATCAAAGCGCTGGAAGACTGACTGTCCTTTCACTTGTGATCTGTGTAATATCAGAATACAAGACGAAATCATCCATACAATTTTTGATTTCTGTTACTTTGAGAAACAAAGAGGGGAACTCATGGGTGATTTATCCTTGTCTCAATCCGATAGTCAACAAATTTATAACTGGATGAATACAATGATGTTTGATTAAGGTGTTCTTTTTGGTTTATATAAATTTTACAAGGCCGCAGTCACCGTTCGGAGGAGATTAATTGAATCGCCGAATGCCGTGGTCCATTTGGACGAGGAAAGCGAAGACTAAACGCGGCTGATTCTACACTAGCCTGTTCAGTGATTCGCTAACCATGACGTATGCACGGTGTGGCCACTGGACATGTGTCGGATCTGGCGCCTGTTGTTGGGTGCTGCGCTGCCTGGAGTATAGGAGCTCCATCTATTATTTCTTCCTGTGGTGAATCTGTATAAGACCGGTTGTCTTAATAAAGCTTTGTGTGTGTGTGTTAATTTCTAAACGCCCGGGGTATCAGCCTAACTAGGTATCACGGGTAGCATTCAACTTCAAACGCCATGTCTGCCTCATAGAGCTAGCTATTAATGAACTTTGGTTGGTTGCTTTTTTTGTGTGGTTTAACTTTTTTTTTAAACTAAAACTATTTATCTGCTTAAGTGGCTTAACAAAGTGGCTGAAATGGGATATCTGTATAATACCCAGACTCATTCGGCCAATTACAATATAATTTGAATTTTGAACTTAAATGCTATAGATCCTTTTTTTGGATTAATTATATTAGAATTTTAGTATTTTTGGAACTATAGGACCGGAAAAAATCTCTTAAATCCGGTAGGCGTTAATTTGAAAACGACAGTATGGATGGTGGCTCCATAGCAGGAAGGAGTCCTAGCATCAGATCTATAAACCTCTGTCGCCGCTGATGCCTTCCTAACATTTGACTCTTTTTGCAGTAAGATCGGTTGTATACCAGTGGATATTTCAAATTATAAAATAAAAACGTTTAATACATTAGGTAGGTAACGTTATCTTTTTTTAATGTGACATTTAGGAGGTGAGATTAGAATATGTTAACGTATTGAAAAGAACAACTATTTCTTAATTGGGAGGGTTCGATTCTTTAGTTTTTCTCTCTTCCAGCGGTTTCAGGGACTACGACGGACTGGAATTTCCTGGTGTGCGGTGCAGTATGTTGTTGGAAGAGTAGCAGATATGCGTTTGCCAATGAAGTGGAGGCCTTCTCGTACTTGTAGCCGCATTTAAAACCTAAATCTGGCAGATCTGGGACATCTCCCAAGGAAGAATTCTTCCATCTCATGAATTGGGATATCTCCGCTGCTGTTATATTGTACTAAAATGCTTGAGCGTGAATGGCACAGTTGGCGACACCTGGCTCTGTACATGCGCTGGGTTAAACACAGTACAACTTCAATAATCCCAATTGGCCGTTTTATAAACGCCAGCGCCAACGAAATAATTTAAAAAGAAGGCTTTTTTACTAAATATTTGCGTTTTTAAAAAGTTCAATTCAGTGTTCAAAATTTTGTGTCAATTTATTTGACCATACAAGACTTTTAATTTTGTGTCGGAGATTTCAGATAATCTCTCCATTTAAGAGATATAGAAGGACCATCATCGTGGCAGATGGCCCGGGATGATAGACATTCTCTGGCTTTGCATCTCATGCGAATTGGTGTCAATGTTTCTTGCAAATTGTTGCGATTTGGTGGAATGTCGTCAGCGGAGAAAGTAAACAGACGGCGCGAGGGTGGGTTAACGTCGGTTATTGGATTCACTAGAATGATACAGCACTAGACTAATGGTTCCCCCGAGTGTATAAAGGATGAGAGCTCTTTTTTTTCTCTCAAAATCAAAATTCAAATAGGCTAAATCAATTTTAAGTTAACATATTACGAGTAATATAAGAATTATTAAGTTGAAAACATCGGACTTCCATGGATAAATTTATTTTTTAAAACTTTTTTAAATCTCTAGCTTTCGGGCGCGAAAGCCCTCCAAAGGAGAAAACGTGATGCAATTATTATAAATATTGTGTTACAATATCTATGGGTTTTTGCCCCAAATAGAACCAACCGCGGACAGAATTTTGCATACCTATATATAGACCAAAAGTGGCACCTCTCCTGTTAAAAAAAAACAAGGTTAAAACAATTCATCACAGAACGGTGGTGATGAAGAATGTGCCAGACAACCTGTATATATGATGAGGGCCATTGTCTCATTCACTTGGGATTGACGGACAGAGAAATGGCAACGCCCCCATCAATGGCTCGAACCAATATTGTGGATTTTTAGGACAAACTGTTTTATTGACAATTAGTCAAGGGTTAAAAAAAGTAGATGAGAGAACTAAACAAAGCAATGATGTTATTTGTAATTAGGGATAAAATATTTACAGTTGTTCTCTACCTTGTCCTCCTCCGGACAAGGACAGAATCTACCTCTCAGTTCAACAGTGAACTTATATATCCAATTCTTGGTAGACGCCAGAATGGTTAGGGCGTTGTCATCCAGGCCACGCCCAGCTCTAGATATTTTGGAAGGTGGGCTATCTACACCACTATGTTCCACAGTCAGTCCTACCCCGGCATGGCAGGTAGACGCCATCTAATCTCGGCGTGGTCGGTACCGGAGCGGCGCCCGCCGGTCGCCAGTAAATATTTGCTTCTCCTCGCACCATCTCCGACCTATTTTTTATTTATTTATTCCGCCTTCGTATTGTTTATTTTGATTTTTTTCCAGTTCTTTAAAAATAAGTATGTTACATATACGACTACCCCAACTTGGTGTGTACTCCTACAGCAGGATAACAATCCTTAAACATAATTTGCCTAGAGAGCCATCTGTTGATCATGTTACGATACCACATAGAACAGTTAAACTTTGTATTCATAAGGGGCCATCGTTTGGATACTAGCACTTACTGCTGGGGCAGGAATCAAGCTTTTAATTCAGGTAACTTGAGATCGCCACCCAATTACCTAATTTGGATTAACCCCCGAACTTAAATCTTGTGTTCAACAGGAATTAGTTCCCCACAGCCCGTAGATAGTTCGTTCAGTCTCTCTGTCCTTCTGAGGCAAATGATAATTCTCATTAAATATCAGCGTGAAATTGCTGTCGTTTAAGATCTTGAATTTTAGAAAAATATATATATGCCTGTTGAACGGATTTTCCTTTCTAAATCTATATAAAGCCTTTATTTTGACATTGTGTAGTCTTACATAAGATTCTCTTGGGAGATTTTAAATAAAAGTGGATATAAAAAGAGAATATATATTTGTATTACAAATAATTTGATATTAAAAAAAGGCATACTTATTTACATATTTTAAAAAGTGATATTAACGGAGAAATATATTGGTTTATATATGTGTGTCTGCAAATAATGATATCTATAATTAAGAGAGTTCATGTTTTTTACGTCTTTAAAAAGTGGAGAAAAAAGGGGAAATTTAGTGAGCGAATTATATATTAATAACATATATCAAAACCTGAATCTCTCACTGTGGAGGTTGGATTGTGTGGTTTCTCACGGAGGTGGTCGCTGAAGGTTCTTCTGTGAGAATAATCTTTCGCACCCCATCCTAGCGGTTTCTCGGCGTAGTACGCGTCAATACTCGTGTTTCCTCGTTGGAGTTAAAAATAGATAGTGTATGTCATCGCAGCCAGGTGTGGAACTGGAGTCAAATTGAAATACCTTAGGGTAACGGTGAAGATTCCAAAGTTAAGCGGGAAAAGATATTTGTCAGCTCCTATGTCAACATTATATTTCAACATCGACAGCATTTAGGAATACCGCTGCGTTCGGTGTTTACACATAATAAGGAAATGGTCCAAGATAATTGAGGTGGAGGCAGTATTTACATGAACTCTGTTTTAACCCTACCTTTTTCTCAATTGAACATAATCTTCCTACTGTATTTATATTGATGAGCTACATATTTTGTAGGCAAATGGAAATGACACACAAAATATGACCACCGAATAAGTAAATAAACAATCCGTGATGTTGCTGCATTAAACCTTCATCAGACATGAGTCTTTACAATATCAGTCACAGAGAAGTAACTGTCCGTAGATACGTATGAATGTTGGAAGGATTAGACAGGTAATGAAGTTGGAAAAGGAAGACAATATTGAGAAATAGGGGAAAGAGAAAAGAAGGCAACTATCTAGGAATGGCTCTTCCTGGAATAAGAAGAAGAATCTAAAGAATTGACATGAGAGACCACAAATAGCGTTGGCCATATCTCCAAATAAAGGGCAACAGAATGGGGTTTCCACTTCCATCAGAATATTGTAACAGAATGTAGAGGAGACAGTAGGACAGGTGTGTCCACGAAGGCTACAGTCGCCGCCACTGGGTCCGTGTTTGCATACTTGAAGTCCTTAGGTAGGAGGTTAGGTCCACACCACCCCGACAGGAAATATGGGGAGGAGGTTCTTGTCCTCATGTCGGTGATGGCATTCAAGGTCTTCTTACACCGCCTTCCACCATCACAAGTCTTAGTCTGCACTCGACAATCTCTCTCCTAATACCTCCATTTTGAGTTTTCACTAATACACACGCCGGGTATAAACTTTAACAATATATCTCTCTGTCTTAAAAAGTTGATATTGAATTTATACGTTCATTTGTTTGGTGCTAAATAATTGCACTAATCCTGAAATATTCGCTGGTAGAAACATTTTTGACTCATTTAACAATGTTGGTAGAAGGAAATGCGAAATGAATACGAGAAAATACCCGTTTTAACCAAATCGAGAGATTTATGTAATCAATGACATCAATATGTAAATTAATCGTTTTATAGAAAGTGTCATTTATTCCCAGCACTCTCTTTCAATCGGACATAGCTTCCAGTTTAGCCGTTTTATTCTACGGCTTTATTAAACCAGTCATTTCGTTTTGTAAATGTTACAAGCGAGAGTGAAGCATTGAGTCGAATTCCAACCGATGTAGGCCTAAGAAAAAATGCAAAGTATCAGACAGTAAAATGACCATGAAAATGTGTGCATCTATAACGGGAGAGCGTATATTGGAATACATATAATAAATTAACTCTAGGATGTATTCTAGGGTGTTGTTACAATCGAGGTGGGCATGGAATCCATCTGTAGTGCTACTACGTGTTTGGATGTCCAGGCCATAGCGGTGCGATGTCCACACGCTCTGCAATTATATAGGTCGATTAAGTTGATGGATCGTTGCCTCGCACACTGCTATTGGCCAACACTTACTTCTCTCAACTCTCTCTCTCCCCATGGTTTATTTATTCCACCTTGCTAACGGAGGTTTGGTAACCTCCTGCCCGAGATTCTAATCTCTTCTCCCTTACCTTTTTTTTTTGTTGTTTTTAAATCTTTTAAAAAATCTGTCGTGGTGATGGAATGTGGTTTCTTGCATTCTGAACATTCCACGTGAGGGAGTGATGGTAACGTTTGTTTTTCTCTCTAGCGGAGATGAAACTCACTCCCAGAACACAATCCACGGGGGAACTCGAGATTATTCCGCAAACCGAAGAACCAAACCGGTCTTAAGTGTTCGCTCTACATTTTAAAAGCATAAATGACCATCTTAAAAAATCGACTATGAAAACGACAGTTTTATACATGTGCTTATGTATCAGTGACAGAAAGAAAATAAACTGCGCATGCGTCACCAATGGCGCTGGGGAGCCCAAGCTATGCAAAATAAGCAGGAGAATATAAAGAACGCCATATATTTTATTCATAGAAAGTTCCAACCCGGTCATATTGCAAGTAAACAAAGAGAGCTCTAGCACCTTGAAGTGTAGAAGACATCTTCACCTTAGTTATCACGGAATGGGGGCCCCCTTAAAGGCGTAATTCACGCGGTATTTAAGGAGAGATCTATACATCGAGGTCGTGTGTTTCTAGAAGTGTCTAGGTGAGGTCCCATCCTTATCTTGCAGAGAGTCCTCCCGTTAATACGCCACAAAGAGCTAAACGCCTTAATTAGGTCTTCCAAAAGGCCAGGGAAAAAGAAGAGACCTAATAGAGGGCTGAACCGAATTCTCCACAGTTGGCCTCATCATTTTAAAACGACAAAACAATTAAGAAATACATTCAAATATATTTACTGATGCTAATAGATTTATAATCCATGAAAATATTCTTCCCTCTATATAATTGGGAACTAAGTCATCAAACTTGAAGGGACTACATAAACTGACCATAGATTCTGTCCTATTTCCTCCGCCAGCACTATGTGAGAGGCTGGATGAGCCGGTGCATTGACTTGATAGAAAGGGCCAGGAAATAGAAGAGGATATGATAGGAAGCGGTAGTTCCCCGCGGCGTTCACTTCCTCTCCGTAATCTTTCTTGCAGAACCCAAGTAACCTAACGGCAAGTCTAGAATATGTAACAACTTCTTCCTACATTGGTAAATATGTAAATACTGGCATTACAGGCAGTCGCACTACTCTACCAACACTTTCCTAACTGTCTTCTATTTGTCCTTCTTTGGTTTGTCAATAGAGGACATGGAAGAAATTTGTTAGGACATTTCAGTCCGACACTAAGCCTTCTATTAGAGCCACTAGCAGAGTTCTCTTGAGCAAACTGGATTTAAAAAAAAAAGAACTAAAAGAGGGAGAAGGGGAAAAATTTCAAAAAAATATCCCACCTGTTTACTTCTCAGTGGTTCTCACTTTTCGATAAAATAATCCCTTGAATCAATATTAAAATAAGAACATTAGGTCTCCAGGGAAAACTTTTCCCTGTATGCTTAATGTTCTTATTTTAATAGTTCTCACTTTATATAAGGAGAATATATAATAAACCAAAACTTTTATATGTTGTTATAGCTATGTACACAACTAGCTAGTTCATTTAGATTGATGGAAAGTTAGTTCTACCTGTGTTGACACCTCTCTTTAAGCGTTTTTATCTTTTCACTAGGTAAATAATTTGCATCTATGAAAAACAAAAAGCACACACTTTATCCCAGTCAATGCTTACATTGGAGCTATCTCCTGTGTGGCAGATAGAGAACACCAAGAATAGAACACAAGCCTTAACTCGATAGTAAACACCGCGTTGTTTACTGTTGACGGAGACCACATCGTGGAACCTCTGTACATAGACGGGGTTATGTACAGATTCCCCACTTTGCTCATATTATCGAACCTAGCTGTATTTGCCACTTTAAATGACTGAAGCTTCTTCACGATTATCCCGTAGAACCCTTGTTAATCTACCCGTTCTTATTCATTATGATTCGGTAGATAAAGTCTTTATAAATGCTCCTAGCTAGGATGTTTAGTTCAATCGCTCTTGCCTTACGGGAGCTAAGAAGTAGTTGGTTTAAAACCAGCCATTTGTGGCAAACAACAGTACGCTACTACTCACTCTCTCCAACACCGAGAGATTGATTACTTAAGATTCTCGCAACGTTTCGCCAGCAGCAAGGTCGTGTTTATTTGGCTTTTTTTAAAGGCGAGTATAGAAGAGATAATAAATGTGTGCTTCGGTGACTCGCCAATTTCGCAACGCCACGGCGTCGTCGTAAACAAAAGTGGAGGAAGATCACATGCTCTGGGGGCCAATCAGAGGGGCGGAGTTTGTTTACGGGTCTATCCCTTTTTTTCAATCGGGCCGCTCAATTTATGCGAAGGGAATCGCTGAGAGACCGATGTAATGGAGGCCCGTTACCCTCTAATTTTACCATCCTGCCTGCCTACCCCCCACTTTTCTTCTAATCATTCTTCATCGCCCTCTCCCCATACTTCCGACCTCACGATCCGTTATACTACCCTGCTGATATAGCGGTCTCCCATTTCTTTTTATACTTGTTGTCCCCCTTGTAGAAAGTAAAGGATGACACAAGAAAGACATACAATGTCTGCTGGAAATCTTGTAGCTCTTCTCTTTGAAAATACGATTGACACCAAGTTCGTTATGCAAGCATCCATAAAGATCAATTTTCAGGTCAATTTTAACAACCCCGCTCAAAGATAAAAAAAAAGAGGGTGTTTGTTTGCAGTTCGTATTTTTATCAATTAGATATGTACGTTACCTAGCAACGTTCCTATTGGCTAAAGATATTCCGTTCGTTAACATAACCTTATTTATCTACAAATTGGGCTGCTACACTCTATACAACTGTAAACCTTTCGGCCTTTGCTCTTATAATATATCAAATTGCATTATGGAGGTCTTTTTTAGATAAATTTAGTATTTGGGTGAAGATACCCTTGAATTCGCCGTCGACTGAGGGCTAAAAATGTAGGCGGGTTGTGGCACTAAGGAAGAGAACGCCGGATCGCCAATAGGGGAAGACGTCAGGGAGGCCACCGAATTTAACGAAATCTAAAATATCTACCAAAGGTATGCCAAGCCAAAGGCTTAAAGTGAAATGTATTCTTGTATAATTTTTCAAGCATTAAAGTATATACACAGACTCAATATAAATAGATACGGCATAACTAAAGGAGGTATTTTGTTGTCAGTTTGCCAGTTGGTAGCGTTAACGGGCAGTTATCCCTTTTCTCAATTTGGAATGATTGATTTCCTGGTGTTGCGCTTTATTATTTTATAGAAACTCGATATAATACTTTCTAGTGTTAGACTCAATACTACTAGTACTTTACTACTTTCAGAGCTTCGGTACTGTATATGTTTCGGTTACACATTTCTATTCCTTATCCCCATGTTATCGATTTGTAGTTACCGGTTTCCTTAAAGGTGACGGTTTCAGAATTTTCTGTTAACCTTCCTTTTATTCAACCATGATATCAAGTAGACTGTGTGATTCCATGTCGCAGAAGGCCAAGGAAATGTCTATTGAGACAACTAAAGGATTATTTATTAGAGTACGATCGGCTATTAATAAATCTCAAAAACTTATATCATGGCAAATGATCGTTCAACTCAACTTTGCAAAGATAGTTGCTGCCATCTTTCGGAGAATATACCTATTTATTTAAAAAGTCTAATAACCCGCCCGAAATGTTTTTGAGGTTCGCTTTTAGTTTTATTAGAAAAAAAGTATTTCATAGACTTGAATGCCATCTACCGAATACAATTTTGATACTTATATGTTTTCCAAATATTTTATGAAACATCAAGACTATATCTGCGATGGTAGAAAATATTTGACGAGAGTGCTTCTCATCTTTAAAAAATGTCTAAAAAAGTGGAAAATTCGTTATAAAAAGTATATTAGGTAAGTTTGACTTGTTAAAAAACGAGCATTTAGTTGATGTGTGTCTTGTTATGATGGATGCCAACAACCATGTTTGTAACGTTTAGTTGCATAATTCGTGTCACCTTGATCTTTATCGCCACAGAAAATATACATGCCATTAGGATAACTGTACCGCGCCTTGATTATTCCCATGTATAGCGGGTATTCTCCCAGCGGACGCCCTTAATGGCCTTGTTAAACGGAGTCTTCAAACAATTTTCTCCTCCGCATGTTCAACGGGCTTACGTTTTAATAGAATATATATGTCATATTCATTTAATGAATGTAACCTTGTTAAAAAAAATAGGGACATTTCGGCCATGCGGCCTCGTTCTTCAAGCTATTTAAAAATGTAACTTTTTAAAAATTGTGTATTCCAACTTTGTACCACTACCTAGCAGCATATATATTGTAGAGGCGAGGACCGGCGCCAGCAAGGTCATAAACAACGCCCAATTGTAGAAATTCCGCCACTTTTTCTGTGATGCTACTAAATACCTGGATCACATTCCCCAGGCTTCTGAATCCTCAGAATTGGCCCATCGGTGGCCTCCCTGACGTCTTCCCCTATTGGCGTTCTCTTCCTTAGTGCCACAACCCGCCTACATTTTTAGCCCTCAGTCGACGGCGAATTCAAGGGTATCTTCAACCAAATACTAAATTTATCTGAAAAAAACTCCATCTAACTTTTCTCTAAATAAAAATAAGTATTTAAAAATTCCCTTAAGAGACCGGCTGAGGTTTGCCTCGTATGGCGAATGTAAGGACATCAAAAAATGAAGTGGCCTCGCGCATGCGTTGTTCGGATTGTCTGGCTGCAGCCTGAGAAATAAGGGGAACGACTAATTATCTTCTACCTCGATATTAAACAATTAAGACTGGGGGTATGCTACTGATAATAAAATATGTGAGTCAAGACTATATAGGTAAGTTATCTATTTTAAAAAGGTCACTGTCCTTTCAAAATAGACGCTAAAACTTAGTGCCATCTATTAACTGTCTTCGTAAACTAGCGAAATCTGGCCTAGCCACTACTTTGCTAGCTCAACACTTCTTTGGGAAATTCTGGAGATTTCATTAATCTCTTTCGGATCTCACGAAGTCAAGGCCATCTTAGACTGACGAGGACTACTAGCCCGTAACCCTTGTCTCCAAGTCGGCCTTCTGAGTTTGCCAAAGCTGTGGCTGTGTCACCTAGTTGCCAATAGATGGCGCTTAGTTATAGTGCCTATTTTGACAGGAGATATGACCATTCACAACTATAGGTTGGTAGTCTGATGAGTATTGTCGTTGGACATCTTCATATAACAGATCAGTGGCCATGAAGATGGTCGGCTCCCGAAGGATCTATTTAGATTGATGGCCTGTACTCAGCTGCAGTACTATTTCCGTGGAATGCTAAGTACTTTTCCTCCAGTTTCTCATAAGTCGTTCTCCCAAAATGTTGTAACCTCAACAACGGGTTATTTTTTAAGGTTTGAAGTAGCTAGAGCGCGCCGTAAACTTCTTCTTAGTCGATACAGGAAACAGGATGCGCCGATAAGTCTTCCACTTTTCGGGAGGTCAAGGAACATGGTCTCTCCATTTCTTGGAAGAATACGACGTTGATTGTTTTTACCATTCGTAGTGTGTTGCACATGACGTACTTCCAGGCTTTGATGGGTACAGTACGTTAACGACAGATAAGTACACTACGTATAGAAACAGCTCAGCTTTGTATTTGTAAAACATCAGGGACACGTTAAGCCATTGTTTTCTACCGATGGGGTTGGAATCACAGGCGCAATATATATACACATACAATTTATATTTTGTAAAAAAGGCTGTTTTAATGCGGGGCTGGAAGTTGGGTCCTAGTTGTGTGATGGTTTAATATACGAGACACTCTGTGTGTCTGTCTATACGCCGTTGTTTTCTCCCTCGCTAGCCACATCTCAGGATAAAAAGAACTTTGCCCTTCCTTCTGTTTGCGTGTTAATTGAGATTCCTCACACTCGTCTCTCGGAAATTGAAAATGATCTCTTTTTAAAATAACCGTGAGTGTGTTTGCCGCTGTTAGCTGCCCAGATGTTCAAAGAAAGTAGATGGGCTATGAAGCAATCGCACATTAAGACGAGGCTACAAGACTCCGTATCTGCTAGGCGGATAAGGGAACAGGTGCGGGGTCAGTGACTGCACAGAGAGAACGTATACGTGTGTGTTATCGTGCGTGATGGAATTTTTCTTGCCTTCCTCACACGTTTTGTCACCGCTCCGGTCACCTTTGACACAAGCCTTTATCGGAGATGATAACTGCTCTAACCTTGACACTGGAATCCTCCTTTCCACGGACCGACTGTCTGAAGGTCAACCGTCCACCCAGCATGTCTTCCTTTTGTCTAGAAACGAGGTGGAATGAGAACCAACGCACAGAGTGGGAGTTACCCAAAGTATATAGTGACGTTGTGCCATATATATTGGGACTTTTGTCTAATGGCATGGCCGACTTCAAACCTTCCCAGTCTTCACTATGGACAGTCGTCTATGCCACAGAAAACAAAGAAGTCTACAGAATAGACTCCATATTCCACCGGTTCTTGATTCAGAGGTATTGGATATAAATGGAGGCTCAATATGCGATAGGTCAGGATTGGCCAAATTTGGACGAGTTGGCAACGATGGAGTCAGGTCGGCCAGGGAGTCAAGTCGTGAAGGTGAAGGACTTACCATAGGATGATACAAAAGAAACGATTAAGAAGGTTACTTATAATAACGCGCGTACACACGGGACAGCCAGTGGTGAGTAGGGTTTGACGCTGCGTATATTGGTGGTACACCACATGGTGTAGAAGCAGTTCGACTTTTACTTACTGGTGGGGTTGGACGTGTACGTGCAACGCGAGTTTTTAACGAAAACAGGTTTTGTCTTCCTCCTCATAAGCAGTAACTTAGCTTAACCACTAAATTATTCCTGGCGGAACTGTTATAAACGTTAAAGAAAGACGTTATATGTCTCATAAGATGTAGTAACACAGTATCTAAACCTAAGGGCTGTCCCTCCCCCTTATAAGTTCTCGGTTTTAGATGGGTAATATATGCAGCTCTGAAATTCGGCGAAACTGTCTGGAGATTATATATGACGAAAATACAATACACAAACAAAATAATAGAAAGTATATTGACATGGTTTACAATTTGGATTGTGAACGGAATTAAAAAGTTGTAGAAAGTATTTTTTCTACAATTAGAAACACTCAATTCGATATCTACAAGTGTTTTAATCACCTTTATTGTGTGAATATTTTATTACTCAAATCTCTGTCTACATTATATAAAGTTATACCGAATTTTGTAGGTCCACACTGATCTATTTTCAAGATAAATTTCACTTGATACAAAACCTACTTATCCATATGAAAAATAGAAGTGTGATCTATGCAAAAGAAAAAAATATGTAAAAACTGAATTGAAAAAGAGATAACGGGTGTAAATATCCGAGTCGTTTTTGAGATGATGAAATGACGAAGCAAAGTTTCCTCTATATAATACTTTTTTAGAGCTTTCATTCAGGTTGCTTCCATGTTTGTGGTGCTGTCCACAAATCTTGTAACTATTTTTTAATTTACTTACAGAGCACCTAGAACTTTGGTGTTCAATTAAGCTAATAATGCAAGTCGACAAAATTTAAGACTTCTGGGTTGATTGGAGGAGACTAAGTTCTATATTTCTTTTCAAATTTTTTTGTTCAATTTTTAATATAGTTCCAGACCACATAGAAGTCTAAAATTTTGTTCACTTACTCAATCAAGCTAACAACGCAAGTGTACAAAATATCAGACTTCTGGGTGGCCGCGATGGTTTGAAATAGACTATAGAATAGAATTTGTAGATATCAAAAGGAGAAAATAGGTGCAGTCGTTTGCGGCCTCTGGCACTCCTTGAAAATAAATCAGCATTATGAAATAGAGTAATAAATAATTGTGAGGATATATCCATAAAAAAATAATCATTCTAAATAAATTTTAGAATACAAATTTAATCAATTTTAAAATTTAAAATAAAACATTATATGTATCTTTATACATAAATAATATATATTCGAGAATCAAAAAAAAAAAAAAAAAAAAGCGGTGGGGGACGATCTTTGTATATTGAGAGTTTAGTGAAACATAAAAACCTGCTTCATATCAAATCACTTTAAGTTCGAAATTCATGATGATCATACCCCGCCGCTTTTATTTTTACTGATCTAATTATTCAATGATGGAAACCGAAATTTTGTCCTATTTAGTGAATTTCTGAATAAAATATTTTAAAAACTATTTTAAATTGATTTTTGTCATTTTTATAGGGGTAGAGAGTAAGGGAATATATATTTCATACTGTATGTGCATAGTGTAGGTTGCTATGATGGCAACATGTGGATAGACAGACACCGGTGAAGTGTGCCACAACAAGTCCCGCTAGGTCCCCAGATAAAGTAACCAAGTACATGTAGATCCGTGGGATAAGATAATCTACCGTCATTGCCGCCGACTTGATGATGTAATTGTGGCCTCTCTCTATACACTCTTCTCCCCCAAGTGTGCATTTAAAACACAAGTCAGTGATGTTGTAGCGTAGAAGTCTTGGAATATCTTAAGATGTATTTATTGATGACGTCAGTACGACAATTATCAACAAACCAACCAAACAGCTAGAGAATATCGAGCAAGCAAGCTAGGCAACATATATGATTTTTTTACAAATATAAAGTAATAAATCTGTTTTAAATATTTTCATTGAATAATTCAATAATCAAATATAAATTATTTCTTCGCCACAATATAAAGGAGGGGTTATACTATGATGTATATAACCCCTCCTTTATATCATCATCACTGAATGAGATTTTATATGAAGGGGTGTTTATCGTTTCTCATCATGTTTGATGCGTCCATCCATTTATTCAAAATACTCTATGATATTTTAAATTTATTTTAAACAGATTATGTACTATAGTATCATTCCTTTTGTAACATTGTTATCGTTTACATATTGAATATTTTATTTTTGACACAGAGGATGAAAAAAAACTTTAAATATATATTTGGAGGAGATTGTCATTCCCTTATTTAATTTTAAATTATGGTTGAAGCACGCCCTGGAAAGATGCAGGTCATGTGTGAAGAGAAAATTAAGCCCGACGAACTATTTACGGCAAACCAGCATCCCGCATTAGGCAGTTTTACTAGCTCCATTAACTTCCGGCTTGCTTAATCCCGCCAGTGAGTGCGTGTAACTAAACGAGAGACCTTGTAACTGCAAACACCTTCTTCATATATAAACATGAGGTGTACAAGCAGCTGTTGATTTACCCACCTTCATTATCATGGCCATGTGTACTTGAGAGTAATGAAACAAACTTTGCCCTTAGAATGTTGCATTGTCATTTATCTATTGCGGGAGGATGATATTTATGTACCAAGTATTTTAAAGTGAGAGATTCCACTTTTGGTATATATATTAAATTGATCGCGCGCATTACAAAATGTTTCTTTTCAAATTGCGTAACTTTATAAAAATGAACTATCCCTTCTCATTTGTATTTAACAATAGTTTGGACTCGAATTTAAAGGCGTCTCAGTAATTTTAATGATGGATTTAAGACCAAATCAGATTCACAGAGCAGAGATGTTCCCTGACTTGGTTTCAAATTGAGAATCGACACACTGTATATATCGGCATTCTTTACTACACTACATACCCTAGCCATCCAAACGGCACATACCGTACAAAGACGGGATAACCACCCACGGGATATCAATATCGAAAAAGAATCCCGAGATTCCGGAAAAAAAGATTCGGTAGATAAATCTTTCTTGACAGAATCGGAAGCCGTCCATCAAAGGTGGGAGGCCATAAAGTGCGACGGTATCTATCTCGGTAACATATGGAAGTCGATCGGTTGCCATCTTCTAGGAATTTTGACAGTGTTTAAAGATCGAGCGCTCTCAATCCCAAGAAGATAATCCTCCGTCTTTTTGTCCCCATTATTGAAATCTCTTCTTTCTCGTTCTCTCTTCCTTGTTGTCTTCCCATCTATGGGTTAAGAAGGAAAAATGTACGATAGCCTTATTTTGTCGTGTCTCTCTCCTTCCTCTGTGTTGTAGGCCGGGTTCTGCTAGTAAGTAGAGGAGAATGAGGCGCTAGAATTTAAAGATTTGCCTGGAACTCGGAGAACTCGCCATGATCCGACGAGAGAGACGAACTTTCTTTTAATGGAACAATATCCTCAAGGCAAAATGTTCACGCATGTTTTGAACATAACCTGGCCACTTTATCAGCTAAGCACCTCTTTGTAAATTTCAAGAAGATTTTATGAATCCCGTGCGGATCTCGCGGAATCAAATTTCACCCTGACTGACGAGGGACATTAGTCCGGGTCTCCAGATGTACTATCTGAATTTCTCCAAGCTGATGTCACCTACCCGAGTCTGCGGAGACTGTCAATAGCTGAAGCATAGTACTAGCGTCTGTTATGACGTAGGGTGGTGGCCTTTCATTTAATAGATAATGATCGATGTTAATTCATACGTTTGGCTTTTCTCAGGCTTCTGCATCTAGTCTTTATTTACCCTAGAATTAAGGCCCCAAGGTGTGTGTGTTTTGAGGGTTATCCCGAGTTGCAACGTCCAGTTCATAGCTTTTCATATGATAGATTACAGCGTTTATATTTTGGATTCCGATAGACAGTTCCATGCAGTTCCATGTATAATGGACCAAATAGATCTTCCCAAAGTCCAGATGCTATTTATGCCGATAGTTGGCAGTAACCGTATTTTCAATCACACGATAATAAATCCACGTTTATTTCTCAGGAGTCCGCTACAAATGATGGGAACAATACTCCTTGCTACCAAAAGGCCTCGAATAGTTTATTTAGTGCTGTTGTTGTTTGTTCACCTTCAACTCTGCATTCCAGGTTAGTTATTTTACTCCTCACGACCCTAGAATAGCGGGAGCTTTTTAGAACAGATTACAGGCAGTTGACTCGTAAATACAGAGAGAATCTTTTTTTTTGCACACACACGCTCTCCCCTCTCTGTTATATCTGAGTGTCATATCGTAACACACACTGTAGACTACTACAGTAGTTCTGAGGATGTTTACTCCTACACAACAAACACAATGTCCTAAAAATCAGCAGCCATATATACAAGTATATAATCCGACCAACCAAAATTATCACATATAGAAATGTAAGGTAAGACCAGATAATTTATGTTGATGAAAACATTCACATAAAAGAATAGAGAGGCAACGAGATAAATATGCGAATAACGGAGTAGTGTCAAATATAATAGATATCCTAATCTGGGGACAAATATTCCGCGCGGTGATAAGATGACACGTGAAACCCAGGCCGGGAAATTGTGAACAAATATTCCCCGTCTCGCAACTGAACCTTACTGATAATCCTAATCTGGCGGAATAATTAACGATTTATTTTTTTAGTTCAGAATATTGGCAATTTAAAAAAAAAAACTTTTCTTGATAAATCAAGAAAAATCCAATCACGGGCTGTTAGTTCTGTTCAGTGTGATGTACCTGAACGACCAAACAATGTGATAGCACTGTTGTTCCGTTGCCTTAAACAATGATTAATTTATCTAGAATATGCTATGTATGTGACCACCTTGGTGGGTCCAGCTTGAACCACGAGAACTAACAGCTCGTATATTGTTGGCTATTCTTGAAGAAGATGCAAGCCATCAGCAACGATCAGTAGATGTGTCTATTTTCTTATATATCTATCTATTTTTAAGAATCAAAATAATTGTGTATAGGACATATTTGTCGGCTAGGTATGTGCTAGGATTCACCTGCCGTCGAGGACGTTGTTGTTATCAATTAAATTCCTCGTTGGGGAGATGTTTGTGCCCCACATGTGCCTGCCGACAGATAGATAACTCGCCGTCCTGGAGACGCCGGCTCACACCGTCCAACCACAGACTCAGCACCTCCCAATCCATCATGGTTATCTGTACCATATGTATTTGGGATAGTAATGGTAATGGTCTTTTTTTTTTTTCACCAATCAATACTTCGACGATTTCCTATCGAGGTCTAATAAAATACACGGGTTTAGTGTTTGTGATCTAGATTTGTGTAATATTCGTGGTCGAAAACATCTTAGACTTTAGATTTTTGTATATATAACAAGCTATCGATACATAAACAAGGTCATATGGCACCAAGGTATAGGGCTGATATTACATAAGACTATATTTTGGGAATGGAAACAACAACGGCAGGCACCACACATTATAAACATGTCTAAGTTAGATAAGTCTATAGGTTTCAATCTTTGTTTTCTACAAAATGCCAACAAGGCAACTTTCAACACTAAGATGCATATAGGTCTGGGGCGCAACCATTTCGTGTTTTTTTAGCACATGGCACGAATATGTATTTAAGCCACTATATATATATATATTTTAGAGATCAAGTACATATACAACAATACATATGTACTTGAAGCATTATAATAGAAACATTAGATATATTTCGAGAGCTCTAAATATATATATATATATAGTGACTTAAATACATATTCATGCCATTTGCTAAAAAAAAAAAAAACGAAATGGTGTATGGCATTAATCAAACATTATTCAAATAGAATTTAAATGTTGCACCCCAGATCTATATGCATCTTAGTGTTGAAAGTTGCCTTGTTGGCATTTTGTAGAAAACAAAGATTGAAACCTATAGACTTATCTAACTTAGACATGTTTATAATGTGTGGTGCCTGCCGTTGTTGTTTCCATTCCCAAAATATAGTCTTATGTAATATCAGCCCTATACCTTGGTGCCATATGACCTTGTTTATGTATCGATAGCTTGCTATATGAAGGTTGATATATGCATGTGGTGTCAGGAAGAAAAATAAGGAAAATAATCCTAAATATTGACGTAGCCTGGCCATGTTGCTAAACACAACAACAGGCGAGAATGGAACGACTTTTGCAATTGTCCATAGGGTCAGCAAAACACTAGAGATGTCTCAACTTACCACCAATATTTGGCGGTGACAGCTGCATTTCTCTTAATTCTCTACACACACAACTATACCCTTTATTAGCTTCAAGATGTTCTAGTAGTTAACCTGGCGTCCGCGGTGTTGTGCAACGACAGACAACAGTGTCCTTCCAGCCCGACATCCAGTCGGTAATCTCTAAACCTGCTTGCTGCCTTCCGTCGATAGCCACCACACCCCGATCCTCCTTTGTAGGACACCCAGGTGCACTTCGAGACCATTCACCCTTTTGTTAGCATCTTTGCTACTTCATTTCCAGCATAGTCATCTAAACGCACTCATTATCCCCGTGACCATCTTTCTTTCATTCCCTCTCTATATTTTATTATGTTATATTCTAAAGTTTATAGTTTGAGGCTGAGGAGGGTTATGTGTGTGGACTTGAGATGGTATAAATCGAGATACGTCAGAAGTCGTAATCAACCATGCTAAAATGGAGTCTCACGTGGCCAGATTGCAAAGGATACCCTCAGTGTATCTAAAAAAAACGAAGGATTCTCGCCAAAGCATATAGTGACAAGGCATCTTGTCTTTTTTTTTCAAATTCGCTGCGTTAATTATCTCTCCGCTGAGACTTCTTGCTGTGAAACTTGACTGAACAATCCGTAATTCAGGAAAACAAATCTAAGTATGCGAAATTTCAGCAAAATTGCTTCGATCACTTAGACGGCAGGCATAACCTGTAGTATCCATTCAAACAAACCCTACTTATAGAGATATAGGTATTAAGACATGAACATCTTTTGTAACCAATTCAATGATTTGATTTATTTTGAAGATCTACTCTGTAAGCGGATCATATTCCGCTGGCTTTTGAAAATATTTCTAAATGACGATTTAGGTTTAATCTATTTTTGTTTTATACATATTATTCTATAATAAAATATGACATTCAATAGAATATACTGTCACACTGTTTCTGCCATTTAATTTCTACGTTACAATATTTTTGTTCATTACTTGGTGAGCTTATAAAGTAAAACAACCCACGTTGTCCCCCTACTATGTACTGTTAAGCAGGAACCTGTCAAACGCGGCATGAGACAACATCGATGCCGTTCTACGATTCAGTTTTATAATTGCATTTTAAAATCTCTTCTTTAGCGGCATTTTGAAGGAATATATTTGCAAAGAAAAAATGTACATTTTTATATTTCATTTTTAAAATGTATCCCTAGTACACGTGGTACAGGTCATGATAATCATGGTGGGTAGTATAATAGTTGGAGACCGCTTTTACTGTAGGTGCACCGCATGTCTAAGAAAGTTAAACAATTTTTGACGCGTAAAATTCATTTTAAAGTAAAATTATTTCATTTATAAAAAAATCTTACGTGTCAAAAATAGTTTACATTTCTTATATGCACCACATGTCTACACATGTGGAAAGCAGTTCGACCTTTTCACTTACAAATGTTCCAGAGCCTCCTGTTTGGTTACTCGCACTCACTGGACTTTGGCAATAATCGGGGGCCATTGGAGTAACTTTTTTATTCAGAAGTAGTTGCCAATGCGGGCTACAACCCCGGGTCGTGGTCGACTGTCTATACCACCCGTCCACTGTATCAGACATATCTTCAAGTACGTAACGCATAAAGTTTCAAGAGAAAGGTATCTCTCTCTCTCCTGAAAGTTGCTGTGTCATCTGTTGGAATAAATATTAACTATAATTGTCTTTCTACAACTATAAGTTTCATGATCAGAGATACCTTTCTCCTTTTAATCTTACCTTTTAATATTTTGTACTATTTCATCACATATAGTGTTGTGTTCTCACGCACTTTTGGCCTTAAATGCCTGTTCCTAGTGAGCCTCTAGGACCAGCTTATTTTGATGTTTGAGGTACAGCCTGCACCACACTGACGAGGGATACCACGTGGTTGGCCTCATTTATAAAGAATGGGAATTTTACAATATATTATTCAGATATAAGATAAATATATTCGGAAATAAAATAGTAATAATCAACGTTATTGGTTAACTTCGACAGATGGCACAAGCCATCAACTTTTAATTACAGGAGATGCCTTTCTTTTAAATTAATCACCTGATCCCAGTAATTTCGCATTTAGTTTTGTTTGCCATTCTTTTCAGGAGTCTTGCAGCGCAACCTATGTAGGCGGAACGAAGCTGCCATTTTGTCTAGGTTCCATGAGACATTTACTGGATAGAAGTTGTGGGTGTCCGATAGCGAGAAGTCCCTGAACCTTGTATCTCGCTGATGTTTGATAGCTTCGAACTTTTTTTTGTACCTTCATTTCGTTTTTTTTTTTAAACCTATTTTTACATCGCGTACATTTGATGCCCCATTCTATCAATACATGTAGGTCTCTTAATGTCTACATCACAACGCTTAGTTAGCATTTCTCGCACAATTTACTTGTATAAAATATGAGGAATTTACATATCTTTCACGTACCAAAAGTATATTTGAGGCCTTCCTAACAGCGCTGTTACCACGGCATAATATGATTGTAACAGTGGTGCTACGCCACAGTTGGGATTTGTCGCCACAATTGGAGAGATTACCACAGTTATTAGCTACTCCTCATTCTTGTTAGAGAGATTACATTTAAACTCTGTGTGTAATAAACGCCTTTTTGCAAGATATTGTAATTATTCCTTTCCCAAAATAACTTTATTAGGTACCGCTCAAATAGAGCAACTTAGCTTGTGTTATTTTCGATGAAAAATATGAACAGGTTCTAACAGAACAATGTGTACAATACTCCCAGTTTGATCCCGGTTCATGGCTGTCGGGAATCGAGGGTGTTAACCACTCGTCCACCGACTTAATAGAGATTATAATAATAAAAAAAAGTGTTTATGTGTTAAAATTTTTAAATATTTTAACACTACTTTTCTTTTAAATATATGATTAGAAAAGCTATCTAAAATGTTATATTTAAAGTTGCGTTAAAAATATTTCAAATTTTCAGAAATAGAAAGCGCTAAGTCGATGATGATACTTATTATCAGGTGTATCGAACTCCTCAAATAAAATGTATTTCTCGCTGTCTTACTTTGTTACTGATATGTTCACTAAGACTACCAAGACAGCCCGGGTAGTTGGTGATCTATGGATACGCTCCCGGAGCCTGGGTTACCTTTATGTTACTGATTTAGTTGGGCGCTCTAGCATATATCTTTATAAAGAAACATTGAAGGAAATTCGACGACTATGATCTAATTTGGCTCGAAAATACACCCAAGCTACTGACTGAAAAAAAAATCCAAGTCGTAGGTTGTTGAAGCGAATTAGTTGACTGGCAGCGAGTGGTTGATGAGAAGTCGAAGTGCTCTATTCCAAGATGCCGTTTGTGCTATAGGAAAGTAAGATGGAGGAGTTGGTCCACGGTTTGTGGCATTTTCAGACAATGAGGACACGTTGGGCCGTAACCCGACTCTGGCCTGGGAGCAGAGCGAGCTCTCTAGTTCTAATACTTCGTTTTTTTTCCCCATCTCGTATTAATTCGTTTGACAGGCACTGAATAAGTGCGGAGAACCGTCCACTTCAACTGGAGCCACGTTTTTAATAGCGGTTTCAACGGCTGTCCAATCTCTGTTAACACACCCCTTTGTTCTTCCACTTTAAGTATGCGACCGAAATACTTTTACCCTTATTTCGTCACTCTGTCCGAAGCTAAACATTCACACACCCAAACTTATAAAACTTAATTGTGATGTTAGCCCGGCAATAAGCTCCAAGATTGCCTTCAAACTACCTAGTACTATTACTGCAGTGGTTATAAAGAAGTATATATTATTTCAAATCGTATATAGCGTCAATAGTTTAAAAAATCAACACACCGATCCCAATTTATTATTCAAGATTGCAGAGTTAAATAAGATTTCATAAACACATGGAACTGTTAAGATAACAGTATTTCCTGATCAGTAACTTTAGGTTGCACGGTCAGGAGATGCTTTATCTTATTACAATTTAACTCATTTTTGTTCTTTTTTTTTTTTTTCAAATGAATCTATCTATACATAAAGATCGCACTAATACTCCAGTTCCTTACTTGTTTAGCCAGCCTCTTCCTTTTAATACATTTTATTCTTCAGAAATAAGTCAACACTTTTTTTTTCATCAACACTTATCTTTTTTCCTTTATGAACCGAAAAAAAAAAAGTTAGTTTTTGGTTGACAAGCTAGGTTTAGAAATATCTTGTTTCTTATTCTGGTCCCGTTTTGATTGAGCATATTAGATGGCAAAGCGCCAACTCTATTGGCATAAATAGCAACAACTAAACCCTGATTTAGGTTTATCCCAGGAGATTTAGTTAACTCCTTTATGAATCAAAATCCAACCACGTACGCGTTCCTGGCTGTTTGTTCTTGTCAGCGTGGTGCAGGCTGTACCTCGACGACCAAAAAGGCCGGTTCTAAGTCTTCATGCAAAATCAAGAAATGGGGATTTAAGGCCAAATTTGCACGAATATGCTTTCCCCCCGCATAATTATTTTTATAAGTAGTATCATTTTTTTACCACCTGAAAGATCAAGTTCAAACCATGGCTAGAGTAGAAAGCTTTCGCGATTTTATATTAAAATTCTTTTTTGAATGTACATGTGAAATATATCGTATCTAAGCCGCGAAAATCTATAACTGGCCGAACCCCTCTCAAAAAAAAAAAAAAAATTGATAATAAAAGTTGTGAGGTGTATTGCTCAGAACAAAATAGACGAATGCTGCCCCAATATCGGCGAGAGGTTTCAACGAGGGTGTGGGGCGGGGCGCCGGTAGGGTCACCGGGTACATCGAGGGCGGCGACGTCGAGTGGTCGGTCGGTCGGTCGGTTACCCAACACGACTGGTTCTCACGTCCGGGAGACACTTTTCTGAATTATTTTCGTGTCTCCCCAGTCCTGATTGTTTGTTATTAACACCTTGTAAGTCTAACTGCTTCGCAGTTTAAATAGTTGCAGCTGTTTAAAACTGTGTGTATTACTCGGAGAGAAATTTGTGCACCGTGTGGAGATTTCCATTGTTTTATCAGGGAGGTCAAGTAGCACGTTGTAGTATGTCCTGAAGCAGAGTTCTTCTATAATATTTGTTGTTCCTGGATCATTCTTGGCATGTTAGGGCTGCTGCATTTTTGGGAATGACTTCAATCACACTTTGGAAATTTACCTTCTTAGAACAATAAAGTGTTTGAGTGTTCATGATCATGTAAGGCCATCTCTTATATGAAAGTCAATAAATGCCATTTCACCGTTTTCCGAGAGATTATCTTCACATTTTCTAATCCCAAACCATTCTATCAGATTATAGAACTAACCTTCTTTGTGGTCTACCTCTCCCTTCATCTCTCTTCAAGGTATATCCCCCTCAGTATGGTTACTACTCCAAATTCCATTTACTTTTTTGTTTGTTTCATTTAGAAGACTCTCCACTAAATCTCCAAACAATATTTTGTTTGTATCCCTATCTGCCCATTTGATCTTGATACTTTTTTTTCCACATATAAATTTGCTTATATGTATTGGGGCATAATTTATTCCTAGATTCAAGACTTCTGAAGTGTATAGAAATGTTTGTGAATGAACAGAGGAAAAAACATCAACATAGTTCAACAATGGAAGCATCCAAGAATTGTAACAGAGAGCATCCTCGTGGAGCTGCTGGAAAGAGATGATAAAGAGTTAGTTTAATATAACTGCAACGAGAGTATTTGCTCTAGAATAATGACTAGAATTGTTCATCAAGGTTGAAACAACATGTACTTTCTCTGGTATCATCATGGACACTCAGGAGAAAGAGCCTGCCAATAAATCAGTTGTTGTTGTCGTACAACAAGGGTGTTTGGCCTTACTATCTTCTAGGGCATCTTTTATCAACTCCTGCTGATAGATTCCCGGGCCAAGTGTTATACCATCTTCTAGAAACTTGTATCGCTAGAATTATCTTTTTTTTTTTTCTGGAGGTGCACTGAGTCATTTGACTCTTGCTCTGTTTCTTATGTCTTTGTCAAAGGCACTGAAGACATTATTGGTAACCAAACATCAACATATTGTATTTTCAAATGCCAGCTACCAACATTCCATTAGCTCACTTTGTTGGAAAGAACCGGTGGAGCCTTTGCCAAGACATCACATATAAATTACTTATTTGGCCATGTTATGAGGCATGTTATCGTTATTTTACAGTCTCAGGTATGTAAATTAGCCCATTATCATGCTAATTATCAGACCAATTTACACTATTCAAGTTTGAAACTATAGCAGTAACTCCTTCTAGAGTTTAAACACAAGGTAATAAAACCAAATCCAAATGAATAAATAGTGTGTGATGTTTCGGTAACAGCGTTGTTACCATCTTCATACAAAAGTACTGAATGAGAAATTTTACCACAGCATGTTTTAAATAGTTACTGTTATCAAGTGTGTAAACAAGATAGCAGATAAGAAGAAGATATAAGATAGTTTTCTGAGAAACACAGAATATTATTCTTAGAATTAAAAGTAAAAAAAAAAAACACTTTTTTTTTTTTAGATATAATTGTGCCTTATTATGCCAAATTGCCAAATTGTGCCTTATCCTTCTAGAGTTCTATCACAAAAAAATTTCACCCATCAAATAATGTAGAAATGTATGCAGAACAAACAATCAGATTCAACTTTAAATTTACATTGTTATGAATTTTGTAATTAGTGCCTATGTTGCATTTGCCAAGAACATAAAATCAATAAGTTGCTTAAAATCTTACGTATTTCTGGCCATATAATACCTTTATAGTGTAAAGTGACTGAGGAGTGTATTTTATCCTACTATGTTTTTGTTTATGTGTGTCAACAGCTGTTGTATTCAACTCTGAATGGCAATTTGTGACACTGTCTAACACCCAGCAGTATCAGGGTAGAATAAGGATAAGAGACCCTCCTATCATGGCTTCTTGTCTTACAGTAGAGGCACTGAACACGGCTCTGTTTGCTCACTTTATCATGCCGATATTGCCAGAATGTTTTCTAGAAAGAACAAACTATAAAAACCACAACAACTTCTCTCTCTCTGGGAGATATCTATCCTAAAATAAAGTAGATGTCAAACATTTTTTTTTCTATTAGATTTGCTTTTTTGTATGTTTTAATTTGATATTTTAACGGAGGGGAGATACTATCCCAAAGTTCTTCTTCCTTAAAAAAAAAAAAAAAAAAAACTTTAATCCGCATGATTTTAATAGAGGAGATAATAGATATAGCATTTTTTTGAGAGATTTTTTAGAGTATTCTTTGTGGGGTTATATATTGTGAAATATGAATGCATCGCCATTTGGAAAGGATGCGCGGGGGGAGGCCCGGGAGGTGCGCGCGCAGTGGAACAGTGGGAGCATGCGCGGATGAGGTGCTTCTTGGCTGCCATTTTTGTAAACATACTGCGCGAGCTCCCGTTATTCTCTTCTTTGTAACCTTACTTTAAATAAACTATATTTAATCTCAACATCGAATTCTATTTAATTTATTCTACTCTACAAAGTGGCGGAGATCAGCTGGGTACCTAAAGAAGAAGAACGCTCTATTAGAAGAAGCAGAAGATTACAAGGACTTACCCCCGACAACACAGCGACGATGAACAACAGAAGCGAGGCGACCACTCAGGTGAGTCCACTCTTTTGTCAGAATGTGGTGCGGAACCCTTCCATGTTCTCTGGTGAGATCAGCGAAGACCCCCAAGCCTGGCTGAAAGGTTATGAGAGAGTGGCAAAACATAACCATTGGGACGATTCGCTCAGTCTGGCTAACGTGTACTTTTATCTACACGGTACCGCTCAACGGTGGTACGAAAATAATGAGGAAAATATCCCATCGTGGGAGATATTTAAAGACCAACTAGGATCCGTATTTGGGAAGAAAGATAACCTGCGGCGTCAAGCCGAGCAAAAGCTAAAGGTGCGAGCTCAAACGAGGGGCGAAACCACTGAATTTTATATCCAAGATGTTTTGCGACTCTGCAGGGAAGTAGATGCACAGATGCCAGAAGAAGAGAGACTATCTCATCTGATGAAGGGAGTAGCAGAGGAAGTCTACCGGTATCTTCTGCCGAGAGACATAGCGACGACGGATCAGTTTATCGCAGAGTGTCGTCGCGTTGTGGCGCTCCAAGGACGACGAGTGACAGCCTCAAAATTCGAGCGCTTGCCCAATGTTACCTCGCTCGGTGACCTGGGGGACGTGACGGATCTACAGTCTCTGATAAGACAGATCGTTAGAGAAGAAGTGCAGCGGGCCCTAGCACCGCCACGGGAAGAACCAAGAATCTCCTCCCTTGAGGAAATAGTGAAGGAGGAAGTCGACAAAGTCCTCGCTCCCATGTCGGGGATAAATACCTTCCCAATGGAATCGGCGGCGAGGTCAGCACCACGGAACTATAGAAAGAACACCTGGTATGCACCTAAGGTCGAAGCAAGTGGCTCAAGAGTCGAAGTACGGGACACTAATGAGTGGAGGACCCCAGACGGCACGCCCGTATGCTTCCACTGTGGACGGCCCGGCCACGTTGTCCGCTATTGCCGCGACAGGAGGAGGTTACTTGATGAGAGAAGAGACGAAATGTACCAAGATCGGGCCAGGACAATGACGAACTCCGGACGCAACAATAACTCAAACGACGCTGATCAAAGGGTCAGCACCAGACGTTATCGCAGCCCCTCCCCTTCTCCTAGACGCGGAAGTTCCCCTGGTCGCAGTGCTACAAGACGAGCCAGCCAGTCTCCTCGGCGTTTACAATCGGAAAACTAAGAACCGCGCCCTCAAATGGAGGTGAGGCCGCTGCACAACCTATAATTCCTCCCCTGTCGACAGTCGTGAAAATGACGAACAACTACATTGACATTAAAGTTGAAGGCGACACAATACGGGCTCTGGTGGATTCCGGAGCCTCCTATTCTGTTATATCCGAGCGGTTCAGAGTAGAACTGAAAAAGACGATGTTTGCCGAAACCGACGTTGTATTGAAAGTTGCTGACGATAAGGTGATCAAATCCAAAGGACGCTGCACTTTGAAGTTGGAAGTAAATGGACATCCGGAAAACTTTGAATTCGTCGTTTTGGAAAATTGCAGTCACGATGTGATTCTAGGCTGGGATTTCTTCAAGGCGACCAACGCGGTTATCGACTGCGGTCTGGGCGAACTACAACTGGACGACCTACCAGACCTAGACGCCGAGGGTAGAGATGACGGAGTGTACGCTATCCAAGACTTCGTTATCCCCGGGAGATCGTCGCAGAGGATAAGCGTCGTCAATAGATCTCTCGTAGGAATTGTTAACATGGAGGTTACCTGTTCTAAAGAACTATTCATTCGAAAAGACGTGATATTTCCTTCTTCGTTGATTGAATTTGAAGAAGGAATTGGAAAAATTTGGATAACTAACGGCGGACTTCAACCTCAAATGATTCCGAAAGGAATGAACTTGGGTAGGATGTGCGATATTGAGACGGAACACGTGTGCCTCTTGAGTGTGGAGCCGGAAAGTTTTTCAAGGGAGAGAAGAGAAGATGACCACAGCGACTACCTGTTATCTCTAATCAACCCCGATCTGCCCAAGAAAAAAAAAGAAGATTTAATGGGGCTGCTGTTGTCTTTTAAAGGAGTTTTCCTTCCCACGATGAAAAACGCAAACAAGGTACAGAACAGAGTGAAGCACAGAATTCACACCGGCGACCATCCCCCTATAAAGCAGCGCCCATATCGGGTATCTAAAAGAGAGCGAGAAATAATGCAGAAGGAAGTAGATACCATGCTTGAAAGAAAAGTAATTCAGCCATCTGAGAGTCCCTGGTCAGCCCCTGTGGTGCTGGTCAAGAAGAAAGACGGCACATGGAGATTCTGCGTGGACTTCCGGCGGCTAAATCACATCACCAAGAAAGACGTTTATCCATTGCCCCGCATTGATGACGTTCTGGATCATCTGTCATCCGCCAGGTATTACTCGACCATGGACCTGAAGACCGGGTACTGGCAGGTGGAGGTGGACGAGCGAGACCGCGAGAAGACTGCCTTTGTTACTCCGGATGGGTTGTACGAGTTCATGGTAATGCCGTTTGGATTGTGCAACGCGCCTGCCACATTCGAAAGGATGATGGATAATGTGCTCATGGGCCTCAAGTGGAACATTTGTTTGTGCTATTTGGACGACATCGTGGTCTACTCTGATACCTTTGAGGAACATTTAGAACGTCTGTCTAAGGTTCTGAGCTGTCTTCAACAAGCGGGGCTTACAATCAATCCGGATAAATGTCTGTTTGGATCAACAAGAATAAAAATCCTGGGTCATGTGGTAGATAAGGATGGCATACAACCCGACTCCGAAAAGGTCGAAGCCATAAAGAAGTTCCCTGTACCCAAGTCCGTCTGTGATATTCAAAGCTATTTAGGATTGTGCTCCTACTACAGAAGGTTTATCAAGAATTTCTCCAAAATCGCTGCTCCTCTACAAATTCTTCTGAAAAAAGATCAAAAGTTTATTTGGACACAAGAGCAAAAAGATTCATTCGAGTCCCTGAAGAAAGCTCTGATGCAGAAGCCGGTACTAGGACATTTTAAAGAAAGTGCCATCACCAAACTTCATACCGACGCCAGTAGCTACGGCTTGGGTGCTGTTCTGGTACAGATCCAGGAGAATCAAGAAAATCCTATTGCTTATGCCTCCAGAACACTTTCCAAGGCGGAAAAGAACTACTCAACCACTGAACGAGAATGCCTAGCAGTCATTTGGGCAATTGGAAAATTTCGTCCATATTTATATGGAAGGCCCTTTGAGGTTGTTTCGGACCATCATTCTTTGTGCTGGTTGGCTGGTCTGAAGGACCCTTCTGGAAGACTAGCAAGATGGGCCCTCAAACTGCAAGATTTCGAAGCAACCATCACCTATAAAAGCGGGGTCAAGCACAAAGACGCGGATTGCCTATCGAGATACCCGCTGCCAGAGTCGCCTGCTCTGACGTCGCTTACATTAGTAAGAGAACAACAGAATCTAGATCCTGATATAACAAAAATTTCAAATGCCTTAAACCAGGGTGAAGGGGCCGAGAGATTCGAAATGAAGAACGGTCTACTCTATAAGCGTAATTTTGATCCATTGGGTAGACGTTTGCTGTTGGTTATACCGAAGTGTATGAGACCAGATATCCTGAAGGAGTTCCACGATGTTCCGACCGCGGGCCACCTAGGTTTTGCAAGGACCTACGACAGAATAAGAAAGAGATACTTCTGGCCGGGACTTTACAACAGCGTTCGACGTTATGTCGCCCATTGCAAGGAGTGCCAGCGAAGAAAGGGAGAAAACAAACTGCCTGCTGGAAAACTAATTCCCATTAAACCCCCGTCATTTCCGTTCCAGAAAATAGGCATGGACCTGCTGGGGAGGTTTCCCCTTTCGGACAAAGGAAATCGATGGATAATTGTATGTACAGATTATTTGACCAAATATGCAATCGCCAAAGCCCTGCCATCTGGTACGGCTGCAGAAATCGCGACTTTCATACTGGAAGAAGTAATTTTGAAGCATGGCGCTCCACGCGAAATAATAACTGACAGAGGTCGGGCCTTCATGTCTCAGATGGTCAAAGAAGTCACTTCCCGTTGCAAGATAAGCCACCTGTTCACCACGGCTTATCACCCTCAAACAAACGGATTGACAGAGAGGCTGAATAAGACCCTGGGTGACATGCTCTCCATGTATGTGGACGCCGAGCAGAGGGATTGGGACAGCGTTCTGCCGTATGTCATCTTTGCATACAACACGGCCCAACAAGGAAGTACCAGATTTTCACCTTTCTTTTTGGTTCATGGTCGCGAGGCCGAGACCCTCCTTGATGTCCTGCTGCCTTACGAAGACGAAACATCGGATCATGACTTTGGAGATCAGATGGTAACCAAGGCTGAAGAAGCACGGCAGCTCGCTCGGATACACATTTTGAGAGCCCAGGAGAATAACAAGTACCATTACGACCAGGTGCATCGATCTGTTGAGTACCGTGTTGGGGACCTCGTCTGGGTGTTCACCCCTGTTCGAAAGACAGGGTTGTCCGAGAAATTACTAAAGAAATACTTCGGGCCGTATAAGATAACGAGGAAGGTGTCGGAAGTGAATTATGAAGTGGAAGCTCTGGAACAAAGTTCAAGACGGAGGAGACGCAGCCAGAAAGACGTCGTCCATGTGCTCCGGATGAAGCCCTACAGAGATCCTGGCCAACAGCTGGTGACCGGAGACTACAATAGCTGGGACAGCGAGGACGCTGTCGACATCCTGGAGGGAGAGCTGTGAAATATGAATGCATCGCCATTTGGAAAGGATGCGCGGGGGGAGGCCCGGGAGGTGCGCGCGCAGTGGAACAGTGGGAGCATGCGCGGATGAGGTGCTTCTTGGCTGCCATTTTTGTAAACATACTGCGCGAGCTCCCGTTATTCTCTTCTTTGTAACCTTACTTTAAATAAACTATATTTAATCTCAACATCGAATTCTATTTAATTTATTCTACTCTACAATATTGTGTATCAGTCCAAGATTAAAATTATTTTATTCATAAAAGTAATTAGTTATTTATAATGAAGAAAACTTTTGTAATGGTAAAATGATATGGTTATACCAAGCTGTTGGCATTAATTGACTCCTCAATGTGAAGTTATATTAATGGGCGGGCTGATGTGTGCAGTCCAGCTATCCAGCATCCAGCTCAAGGCGGAGGAGGAACAGTCCATTCTGGAGGTGGTGTCCCAGCCCGTGGGGCTGGTGGTGCTGGGACAGAACTGCTGGGCCAAGGCTGTGGTAGCCAATCACCTACTGGGGCAGTCCCTTCTGCCTGTGGCCCCTCCCTCCCCGCCCTCCTCTCCCAGTCCCTGTTGGAGGATGGTCAGTACTTACTCTTATAGTGGGTGGGGCATTACTCTCATAGTGGGTGGGACATTACTCTTATAGTGGGTGGGGCATTACTCTCATAGTGGGTGGGGCATTACTCTCATAGTGGGTGGGGCATTACTCTCATAGTGGGTGGGGCATTACTCTCATATTTTTGGTTTAAGTTTTTGAAAATGGCTGTAATAATATTAACCAAATTTTCATTATAGGTATACATTGTATACCTATATGTATACTTGTATCTATCAAAATATATTTTTATCTGTCAATTTATTGTACATCTTTTCATCACTTCATGATAATAATGATTATTTAAATGCCCTTATGTGAGAAGTGAAAGTAGTGTAGCTTATGTGGTGCACTGAGAGCCCCAAGTGGTGCAGGTGAGATTCAAGTACGGCAACCAGACCCAAGTCAGCCTCTCCCTCCCCAACAGCTACATCCTGGTCCAGCCCCTGGCGGCTGACAACAGACCCTGGCATACTGTGCCCCTGGCCGACCTCGAGCTCAAGGTAGCACACACTCAACTCACTTCAACATATATGTGTGTAATGTTCTTCATTTTAAATACATTTTTCAACCTTGAATATACATTTCCCTTTCAAATTACCATTTTTATTCCAACACTTACTCTAATTCAACTACTTTTCAAATCCCAATCAGCCTATTTACTCTTATTTAACTGGCTATAAATCAACCCCCACTTAAGTGATGAAAAAAATGTCTGCTAGAATGTTGCATTGAATTGATAAAATCTTAACCCACTATATTTCTACACAGATTTTAATTCAGCTAAAAATAGATAGACAGATGGATAGAGAAACATGGAGAGATACCTACATCACGTATAGATATATTGTCATCTAGAAAATTAAGAAAGATACAGGATGACAATTTATTTAAGACAAAAGAAGAAAGCAAAATTTATAAAATACCAGAGACCATGAGGCAAATTTACAGAGTAGCAAAATATCAATATTTATAATCTCTGTATGTTGACAAAATATATGTTGCTACAATATTCACAAGCTAAAAAATATCTACAGTATAACCTCTTTAATACAACCAAGTTAACTTTTTATGTTTAAAATTCAACACAGGAAGCACCTTTCCCTTGGGTAAAATTTCAATTAAAGAGGTTGTACTGTATTTGTTTCTGGCAGTGGTCAAGTAGAATCGATATAGATGATCAGCCCAGATATGTTTCTCCAGACAGGTTTTGTCTTGTGGGTGGTGATGATATTATTTAATGGGGGGAGGACAAGGGGAAAGTGTCTTTACTCCACACCATCCCCTTTTCAAACCTCCCTGGGTCCTTTTAAACTTGAATTGTCACAAAGTAACAAGACCAAATAAGTAATTTTTACATAACAGCATTGTTACTATCCTTCAACAAAAGTACTGAATGAATTGCATAAAATTTGGAATTGTTTATTGTAGCCTAGAATTAAGAGTAACAGCGAAGAAGAAATTGAGATTTAGGTGAGATTAGGGGAGGGGCTTGGCAGATCAGTAGCCAGACTACTTTGTATTAGTATATGATCCCCTCAACTCATGTCCTTGCCACCAATAATTCCTCAATATTGTCAATACAGATTATGGCATAAATTACAATGAGATTCTTTAAAGATGGCCATATTCTCCCCATATAGATTTGCATATTTTCAATATCTCACTAATCTATATCTGTCCTACTTCCAAATATTAGTGATAAAAGAAGAATTTAAATGAATCGAGGTTGTCGCAGCAGTAGTGTGCTGCTCTACTGGTGTAGGGAAGAGTTGTCTGCAGCTATTTGGCATAACTGATATGTGGTGGGTCGGTTGTTTACAAACAACCCTAGACCAGTTGACCTTACTTTCTAGAGGGAAAAATGATACTGGTAGCCATGTTCCCCCAGATAGCCTTGGCACTATCATCTCCTCGCTGCTTGGGAACCTTCCGGCCTTTGGTCTCTCACTTTCCAGCTTGTCGAGTATATTTTTGGTGGTGTCCATGAGGGAGATTCATTCTTCCTTGTGTGGTATCCTCAATGTTTTGTGATGGATTTCTTACAAACCCCCTTTTAAGCTGCCTAGTGTAACTCCATCTCAAATAAGTGACCCATCTGATGAGCAAGCAGGCACCTTTGTAAAATAAAACCTATATTGATCCGACACATGTGACCAGACATCTTCCAATGAGAGTCCAGGACTATTTGTGTTTTAGTCTTTGGTCTCTCACTGGAGCTTCTATTATATTATTATTGGGGGTTAGCTTAGTTTAAATACCTTCTATACTGCTCTACCTCCTACCTTCCAATACCTACTGTTGTGATATTTGATAGTTTTGATATATGGCCAGAGGGAGATTGTTTGTTCTAATGGCCACAGGTTCATACCTGCATGAATGCAGATTTTTAATAAATAAAATGGCTTTCTCATATATAGAGATAGCATATCCCTAACCCCACCAGTGAGGGTTGTGAGTGACTGGACAGGAGAGCTTGGGCATACATTGTAAGTACAAATTTGAGTTGCTTTCTACACTTTTTTTTTACACTTGTAGACATGTGGAGTTCTATGGAATCAATATTCACAACCTTCTACCCCCACATATGTTTTGTTTACAGTAAAAACTTTACAATACTTATCTAACCCTTATAATAGACCTAGGCTAGCTAAAGATAGGCAAAAACAAAAGTTGGAGCAGTTTTGAATCTCAAGTGCAAATGCCCAATCAATGAGAAATGAGCTAGCCTTAATTCAAATATTTTATAAGAATTGTAAGTGATAAGCCTGGTTGTGACAGCAACAAATATTGTGTGTACTACTGTTGTTTGCTGTGCAGAAGGAAGAGGAAGACCCTGCGCTGCTCAGCGCCACCCTGGAGGTGAACATCCACCACTCACTGCTGCGGGATGACATCCAGCTCATCATCTCCCCCAGCAACACTGCCTTTGACCTGCTCTACTCCAGCTGCACTGAGGGCCTCTCTCCCATCCTCATCTATGCCATTGGCTCTGAGACTCTCTCACCTGAGGTAGGTAGTTGGGACAGGTAGCTCTGGCCTTAGTTATGTCATATCAATGGTAGATGGGTCTATCCAGACCTGCTTAGAGTGTACATTTGCACAGTTTCCATTCTCATCTAGGCAATTGGCTCAGAGGCCCTTTCTCCTAGTGCAGACAAGTTTAAAGACATTAGCTTCCTCTCAGACTGTTTTGGCATTGTATCCTGTTGTCATATTAACCACCCTTCCTCGTTTTATCCTTCTCTACAGTTGCACCACCTCTTCCATCTTTAACTATGCCATCAGTTCAGAATCACTTTTTTAGGTAAGCAATACAACCTATTAGACATGATGTTGGGAGTTGTTATTCATCCTCTATTACTTCAATCTTAATCATTGACTCAGAGGCACTTTCTGTCTCAAGGTAGGGGGGGAGTCCTGTGTCTTCAAATGATGATAGCTGTCAGTTCTCCCTCTGTGCCTCCATCAGAAGAATGACTACACCTCAATATGAGGTTGTTCTCCACAAAATAGCTGCCAACTTTGTGTGTTAATATATCATCTCTTTCTTTCTTGGTACTATAACACCCTTCCTATGCAGAGACATTTCATTCTTACTAGGTACAATCAGTCTTAGCTCGAGGAGCATGAACTCATGGAATTTGTGTAATCTTTACACAAGGGAATAAAAAAATAATAACAGCAATCAGTCTTAGAATAAAAATCTTTGTATGTTACTTGGTTGAGTGCATAGACCGCGAATAGGTGAAATCTGTGCCAAGTTTATAATGCCATTGTGTGAGAACTAGTGGTACATAATGTCACCATATTGTTGTTATATATCCCAAGTACACCTGTTAAAGGCCCATGATGATCATGATGGGTATGGGTTTAGCTATATCTTGAGTGTAAGTATCCTGCACACATTCAGGCATACAGACTTTCAATAGATGAGTGCCGTGGTGCCCCACATATAGTTAATGGTTGGTAGAGCAAAACCTCCCATGAGCAACCCATTTGATGAGTAACTATGCACACACATAAAAACACTTTGCATACAAACACATACTTTCACACAAACCTGAACTTGCATACAAATGCACACACACATATACATTCACAGACCCCACACACATCAAATACATAAACACACAAGTCTCCAACAAAACTCCATTTTCAGTTAGAGACCCTCTAAATCAATATTCTCTAATGAGAGATTACCACTTAGAGTAATATTGTTGGCTGCAGGAGGTGACAGAGCTGCTGGAGCTGAGGAAGAAGGCCCCCAAGATTCCTGTCTTCTTCCTACAGGCCAACCCTCAGGTGGTGTCGGACCTGACAGAGTCCGAGCAGCATGCCCTAGTGGCCCATCCACAGGAGGTCCGTGGCCGGGCAGAGTCAGGAAGTCCCACACTGTTCCAGCAGCTGGTGGGGCTGGGGTTCCTGTCCCTACAGCCAGATCCCATCGACCCCAAGCGGAGCCGTCGGCGGAGTGTTCCAGTGGAGGTGGAGAGTGAGCTGGTGGTCAGCCTGGCCCACTTCAAGAAGTAAGTCACAGTGTTTTTTCTTTGTTTCATTCCCACCTCACACAATATTTATACCACTGGGTCACCACATCACCTTTACCATAGAGACATGATTTCCAAATTGAAGGAGCTCAGGTTTTACGAGATTGGATGAGAAACAACAAAAGATAAGTAAAACCATAAAACATGAATGTTTCTTTTATAAAACTAAATAAACTTTCTATTATTTGGCTTTAAATATATATTTGCTCTATGGTTTTATTTCCTAAATATATATAAATAGTGCTATATTGTGTTTAAACCAAAGCTCAGTCAGGAAACAGAATGGAATTATTTGTTCATAGCCTTAATTAAATTGTATTTATTTTTAATTGCACTGTAAAATCCCAGTCTTAAAGCAGATCAAGGCTTGAGACCATGTCATTTTTAAATAGTTAAAAAGTTGGACCTATGCTATTGACTTAAGTAAAACTAATCAATATACACTGTGTGTTATTTTTGTATATTAAGCTATTACACAGCGTTATAATGAGGATACATAGTAACAGAGCAACACACAATGGAGATAATATTTATAGTTGATGGGGGCAGCATTTTCTGGCCAGAGTTTATTGTTTTAGGGAGTATTATTTTTTAATCATCAAGAGTGTCATCCAGTCAATATAACTAAATTAACAAAGAACATTTTTGAAAAATGCTATTCCATTAAAATAATGAAATTAAGATGTATACTAATCTCAAATCAAATACCACTTATTTCACCAATGCCTTTTAAATTATGTCAAAACAAGTTCAGACCCTCCGATTTTTGCATTTAAATAAAGTAGCCTATATATATTTCTATGGAAAAATAATAGAAAAAAAATAAAAAGGTCAGGTGTTGAAATCAAAAATAAAAAAGGCATATCCTGACCAGGAGCACATGTGCTCCAGGTCAGGATATGCCTTTTTTATTTTTATATATTTGTATGTAAATAGCCTCCTGGCCACCCATTCAATTGATTATCCAACATACCCTCTCTTATCAATCCCCCCCCCCCCCCCCTGTTCCAGGAGTCTATTGTAATTCAAATGTTATTTTCTCAATGTTTTTCACCCTGATTGTGGTACTAACAAACACTAGTCCTACTATAGACCCTCCATGAGAGGACACCTCTCTACAAAAGACAGTTTTAATCACCAAAATTACCATTTTTACCAATTAGCAACTCTTTGTTAAGAGGATATCTCTCTATTAAGGACACTTTAACTCGGCAACTAGGTGTTGTCCTTTACAGAGAGGTTGTTCTACTGTACATACACCTTACTTCTACTAAAACCCCATTGATACAGAACCTATGTTTTTATGGTTGACTTTATTGTGGTCAAGATTGCTGGTCTCACTTTTTTTTTACACTTTATTAAGATTACCTCATTATTAAAGACTTTGACAAAGGGGTTTTACTGTTTTTGAATTTGGTCTTGATGTCTTTTTTTTTTTTTTTGACAACTCTTCTATTGGTTTATATAGACTCAACTTTCTGTATGCCTCGACTCCCAAATACGAGAACTAGGTGTGGACAGGAATAGGTTTTAGGGCAAAACAAGAAGGAAATAAAAGCAAATACCCTTGAATTTAGAATGACTATTACGACCACAAATCCTGAAGCCCATTTGAATATCTTGACATTTTATTGGTGCTCCAGGTTTAAGTGCCAATTATATGGTGATGATATAGTGGAAATAAATAAAAAAAAAAGCCTGGCTGTCTGGTCCTAGCTGTAATGGGGCCGTTTGTTTGCCCCCATTGATGGGTGGGTCTCAGGTGAGATAACCCCACTTCTTCTTATCAAGTTACTTAGCGCCCTGTGGAGAGATAATCCAGCATTGTAGTTTAGAGAGGTTTAAATCATGCTTGCCAACATCAAACTGCCATCCCATGCTGAGATTTAATTATGACACTATATCTCGATTGATCCCTGGAAAATGGACCAGATGCTATCAGGAGTAGTAAAATTCAGTGAAGATAGCACAATCTATCAATTATGGGTAGAAGGAGTCTTAATAGTGATGCACTGTCTGTAACAACTTAATTTATTTTCAAATATTTATTTTCCCACGGGTCTGCAGAGCTAATCATATACTAGGTAGAATAGAGTTAACCTGAGTTCCTGTGGAGCTCAAATCACCAACTACCCAGACTGTACTGCCAGAAGTAAGTTCCAGTCACAGGGAGGGCAGCTTGTTGCGGCGAAACAGTTGACTAGGTAGTTCCAGTAGTGAGTTTGAGACGAGGGCAGAGGATGAAGGGTTGAAGTTTTCTATCAAAGAAGCTTTTCGTAACCTGTATGATATAAAGGCTGGACAATTGAAAAAGAGGTATAATCAACTGTTTGTGGTTTTTCCCATCAATATTTTTGATTGCACTCTAAACAAGAAGTTTCTTCATTTGTGCAATTAAAATATGAGGGATGTTTCTTTTGATAAAATCCACCAGATGTTTTTCTCTTTTTAAATCTCTTATTTTGTCCCTGATGGACATTCACTCACAAAGGATTACAATTGATGATTAACCATAAATTCTTCTGGGCACTTGCCTTCTTCACTTTATTGAAAGCAATTCAAAAGTTGAGCTGTGAAGATCTATATCAAATTTTATTTTAAATCACAAGAAAATAAGACCAAATCCAAATAATAGTGTGTGAAGTTTCAGTAACAGCATTATGTTACCATCATCAGACAAAATACATTTTTTTTTTTGCAGTAGCAGTATGTAAGAAATACCTGTGTGTGGGGTAGGATCAATGATTTCATCCATCGCATCTTCAAACAGCGCCTGGTGGGAGTGCTGACCACCCTGAATGATCTGCACACCAAGGGACTGCGCATGTTCATCATGACGGCCTTTGACATGACATGGGACATGATGATCACACCGCGGAGGCTGGAGTATGCCCGGCAGAGGGAGGGGGAGCTGTTTGACACCCTCATGTGCATTGCCAACTGTAAGCAGGATGAGATCAGGCAATTGATTGTCTCCACCATCCAGGGCATGAAGGAATCCCTCCTGGAGAAAGCAGAGGACTACACCTTCCAGGGTAAGTCCCACTTCTCTTCCTCTTAGTGGACTTCTCACTCTGTGCCCATCTATTCTATGTCAGACCCTATCTGTGCTTGTCACCTCCTACTCTGTCCCTTTTTCTACTACCCATCACAATTCTTTTCCACCCCATACTGCATTACTCATTCTGTGCCTGATCCTGCTCATTCTATAACAATTCCTATCCACTCTGTGCCTGAATTACCCATTCAGTGCTTGACCTCACCCATTCTGTGCCTGACCCCACCTTTTTGTCCCCAATCACCACCCATTCTATGATAGATCCTGCCCTCTCTATGCTTGATCCCACCCAGAGTCTGTCTGTACCTGACTATGCCTAATCATCTCAGCCATTATGGCCATATCCTGACTGCTCTTTGCCTGAATTATCAACTATTTATTATTTATTATTAATTATCGTTTACAAAGCACGCGATATCCGTCTTGGATATTTGCATGCATACACAAGTTTGGGAGCTTATTTACAGTAATTATTAATAGGAAATTAGTTATTATAATAGAAATTATTAACATATTTGTCAGTTAATTAACGATTTAATTACCCTATAATGAATATTAGTGAACATCACATAAGAACAGAAATTTAGAGCTATTTACAGCATATAACTATATTACAGCCCAGGCTATCTATTACTAAAAAACATTCTACAAAATCTATTAAAATTTATATACATATATCTATTATTAACTATTTGATTTAGACAATTTATATTTATTTGATTTTTGACTCTCAAGTCCTCTACAAGTCGACAGTCCGTTAAAATATGTACAGGATTTTCTTCTTCTGCACCACATGAGCATTTAGGTGAATCCGTCTTTCTGACTTTGTACAAATATGATCTAAAGTTACTGTGTCCAGTAAAAAATTGGACATTGTAAAAGTTTGGCTTGACATATTTGGGTATTTGGGAATCAGTGAAGAAGGACTTGAAAATGGTATTAGTCTTCTCATAGTATTTCTGCAATTTTTCCCTTATGTAATTAGAAATTATATTCCTACTTGAAGAGTCAAATCGGTTGTAATTTATTTCGGTTTTCAACATGTTAGATTCAATATAATCAGTAAGTTTGGGGACTTGTGCAAGTATGTGTGTACAATCCGATGATGTTGTACTGTATGCCTGTATACAATGTTTTAAAATACTATATTGAAGAGAATTAAGTTTGTCTTTAGACTTTTTGTTTATGAATGGATACCATATTGGATAACCATAAGTAATTGTACTTCGATATAATGTCTTATACAATATCAGTCTTCGTCTAAAGTCCAGACCCCATGCTTTCTTTGTCAGGCCAAATAGGTATCCACTAGCTCTAGTTACCTTTATGATCATTTCATTAACATGAGGCGTAAAGTCCAGTTTGCTTCTGACTCGGTGATTTTTAATAGTTACTCCTAGAATCTTAAGTTCTTCAACCGGTTTAATTAACTTGCTACCTGAGACTATTATATCGCTATTGCATTTATATAAATATAATATTTTTGTTTTTTCATCTGACAATTTTAATTTACGACTTTCACACCACTTATTGATTTTTCTTAATACATTATCTATTGTCTTTCTTAGTTGTTCAGGAGTTTTATTCCAACATATTAACGTAATATCATCTGCATATCCTATTGTTTCACAATTATCATCCAGATTATTATTCAGTATCTCATTAATAAGAATATTCCATAATGTGGGAGACAGTGGTCCTCCCTGTGGACATCCTTTACTTAGTTTCTTATTAATTTCAGTTGAGGAATATCTTAATCTTATTCTTCTATTATCAAAGTATGATTGTAGAAGTTTTATCATTGAAGCCTGCACACCATCTTCATCTAGTCTTTTCATCAGGGCCGGCCACCATGCATTATCAAACGCTGCACTAATATCCACTGCAATTATTGCTGCATATTCTCTTGCTTTATGTTCTAACGCAATTTTTATTATTTCAGTTAGTGCAGTAATAGTAGATTTCGATCTTCTAAAGCCATGTTGTCGATCACTTAGTAAATTAAAATCTTCATAATATTTTATTATTCTGTTATTAATTATTTTTTCAAATATTTTAGAAATGTTGGAATTAAGACATAAAGGTCTATAATTTTTATAGTTATTAAAATCTGTTTTTCCAGGTTTCGGAATAATTATTGCCTCTGCTCTTTTCCATTCAGCAGGATAGTATTGTATGTCTAAACATTTTTGAAATAGTTTCACCAATATAGGAGCTATAAATTGTTTAGTGTGCCTTATCATGTTGTTAGAGATGTTGTCTATTCCGGGAGATTTCTTTGGATTTAATTTGTCAATCAAGTCGTTGACTTCAGTAATCATAACCATCGGTTTTTCTTTATTGAGTAGTTTTAAATTATAATTTCTTATACTTTTATGGATGTTTGTATCTTCTTCACATTTATCATCTGGAAATAAGTTATTCAATAATTCCTCACCCTTCTGCAAACATTCCATATCAGAATTACCCTCCAAAATTTGCATATTTCTCTTCCGCTTAGATCCACTTTTGATGTTTTTGTACACCTTATATAAGTTTCCATAAGGGTTGTTCGATTTGTTTTCCTCCAGAAAATATCTCCATGATGCTTTCCTAGCTTTTTCTATTTCCCGTAAATACTTGTTTCGTATGCTTTTATAGTATTGTTTAATATGATCAGGGCAATTTTTGTTTCTATAGTAACAGTTTCTAAGGTAATGACAGTGATCCTTTAGAAGCTGTAAATTCGTATTCCACCACTTATTACTAATATTATTTTTTGTTGTCATATTATTATTTACTTTAAGTGAATTATGTGCTGCCTCAATCAGTATGTTCGTAAGTTCTTTTACCGTTTGATCAATCATTTCTGGTGTATCCACTATGTCTAGCAAGTTTTCATTTTTTTCTTGTTCAGTACTGTTAATTCTCTGACTAAAACTTAACCAGTTCGCATTTTTCTCATTAAATTTCCAAGTGGAATAATATGTATCAACTATGTGTATTGATTACATTTCTGTAGCCAGTGGTTGCAACCCCTTTGTTTCTGTCCACTCTGTACATGATCCCACACACCCACTTGTGCCCATTCTGTGCTTATCACCATTTGCTGATCTCAATACTTTACCACAGCTGTGAATGATACTTAGCTGCAGGTACTACATACATGGAAGTTGGCAGCAATATTGATACCAAATCAATGCTCAATATACATATAGGCTATTGGTCTTTATACCTTTTTTGTTTTTGTTATTATCCCTATAGTATATGTGGTACAGGCCATTATAATCATGGGGCCTTGTAATTGCAACTGCTTTTACTGTATGTGCATTACATGTCTAGATGAGAAAAGCAGTTCGAATTTTATGCACCTACAAATGTACCAGAGCCCCGTAATTTTATACCTTTTGATAACAACAACTCAATTAAAATAAAAAGGTTTAAATGTTTTAAAAGGGTGTTGAGAAAGGAAGCAGCATGGGCAGCAAAGAAGTCAAATAATGACTCAGCCCAATTAACTAATGACCTTTCTCTGCACTCTATAAGCTCAGCCTTTATTTACTTCTCTGCCTGTACATGTTGCCCTACTTTTTCCCATTGGTAAAGACATAGTCACGATACATTCCATTTATGAAAATGAATTTATTGAAAATGAATAAATTTCAACTGTATTGCACTTCTTTTATTTATAAAATGTTGTTAGCTACACTTGAAAGATGATATTTATAAATAAAAAGAAGAGTATTGCAGTTAAAATTTCCAATATTGATACTGATTCTACTGTAGGCACATGTCATATAGAAAGCAGTTGCACTTACTAGGTATCAGACACTCCCTAGCGAGCCCATTGAAGGTATTTAAAACTGCCTCTCAATATGAGTAGCATCCAAAGTCCTGGTGGTCACCAAGGTTTTTGTCTCACAAGGAACATTTAAATTGGGACCTGATCAATTTAAATGATACAAATTTGCTATTGCTCTCCCATTTCAGTCCAGTCAGCAGCTTTATATGACAGGCTGTATGTGTGGCTAGGAGTCCAGCTGCCAGAAAATGGAGAAGCCCCCTCCAGCAGAGAAATCCAGATCTGCACCACAGAGATCCAGGACCTGGTGTTGAGTGCAGTTAACAACCGGGTGGCTGGACGGCTCATTGGCTCCGTGGACTACCTCAGAGAGTCCTACATTGGTGGGTCCTTCCTCTGCCTTTATACATCTCTGGCCCTCTTATTTTCAAATTATTACCCATAGTACATCTGGTACAGGCCATGAATATCATGCTGGGTAAATGCTTTTACTGGAAATCAGTTTGACTAATACACTTACAAGTGTGCCAAAGCACCATTAGGTTACTTGCACTCACTGATGGACTGTTGTAAGAATGGAGCAATTTTACATGGTCTTATAGTCACTTTACTGCAACATTGTTTTCACATATATCTTGCAATGGAAAATTAGAGAAACCTTATTTTTTTTATTTCAATAACTTAAAATCATTATGCTAATACAGATTCCAGAGGGCAACAAAAAAATCTGCATAATGATTTATTTCAGAATTTTGTCTCTCTGGCAATTTGAACAATTATTGTATTTTATTAACAAAATAATGTACCAATTATTATTAGTTTATTAGTTGTATTTTTCAATGATATTATTTTAGATGTGTGTGTGTTATGGGGGTGGAACCACAGAAAAAATATGAAATATTAAAAATCGGTAATGTTGTGGTACATATTGAAGAGGTATCATTCTTTGATTTATAGACTTGGAGATTTTTATCCTAATGTTCAAAACACTGTTTGATACAGGGAGTGTTATTGTTTTGTTTTATATTTCTTTATATATATATATTTTATTCTTTTGTCCCTGATGATGGTAACAACGCTATTACCAAAAATGTCATACACTATTAATTTATTCGAATTGAGTCTTATTTTCTTATATCTATGTTTACAATTATTTTGTATTATGTGTAAAGAAATTTTTGTGTGAAATATATGTTAATGTTATTGTGATACATATATAATAAGCCAGTCTTGCCTAATCAGTGTAGTGATATTTTGAGAATGGGTTTATAAAGGTACAAATATCTCTATCTAGGTTGTTGATCTGGTGTTTTCTGCCTTTAGGTAGTTAGAGGTTGGAATATTGGAAGAGTTTCTCCAATATGGCCTTTTATAAATACATATTCAAATGTGATTTTACAGTAGCAGTCTTCCATATATTTCTAAATGGTCTGAGGTCTGGTGAAAGGTTTTGAGAGAAACACTTTGTAGAGGATGGAACGATTCAGTGCTCTATTGATTTATAAAAATAAAATTCTACATTTGGAGAACTGGAGATGAAAAGCATTTGGTAAACATTTCATCAGTGGTGAACTTTCCTGCAATTTCACCAATTTAATCCACCAGATCTAAGCTACAACTATTGTATGTTGATTCTGCCTATATAGTATCTGTACTCAAGGTTTATTCTTGGTAATGGGGATTAGATAATAGTCCTTGTTTTTAAAAGCTGGAGTAGCTGATATTTTGTTACTATCCACCAGAAAAAGGTAGTGAGATTTGCACACAGAGTTAAGTGAATGTGGTGCAGGCACCCTGGAGCGATGTCTGGACAGCCTGGAGAAGAACTGCAAGGACTCCCAGGATGGCTTCCACGCCAGCAGCGCCCTCAAACAGATCCTCACAGCAGCCTATCAGGTCAGAAGCCTTGATTGCTCCTCTTCTCACAGGCAGAGTGGTCAGGTAGGCTTTGACATGCTGCCTAGTTCTCCATCTTATTTCAATTCTTCATTCTATCACTTCACTACTCATTATATGCTTTCTTCAAAAATATGATGAAAATTCACAAAGACAGATGATTGTGGTAGCAATACAGAAGACAATCTCAAATATAAAGGAATTTTTGTTCTATTTATCTTTGTTGTTGTTTGGCAGGTTCAATGTGGTCAATACTTGTGATCTATCTCTGCTTATATATCACCATCTGGGACGATGGCAGTTGTTCTTCTACATCGTGGTGTTGAAGCTTTGTGTTCTGTTCTGGAATTGTTCCAATGTCCTTTACCACAGTACTGGTAGTTCCTTCTACCAGGGATATTTATTGATTCCCCGTCTAGATCCACTGTACAATGGCACCTCACATAGGATGTGGTCACACAGATGGTAAAGAAGGGGCTAGAGGACTGAGCCCATAATCCTGTCACACTCTGTGATGAAGACCAGTAATAAATTGGTGTTTTAACACACACATAGATTACCTCTACTACCTCTGGTCCATAGTTGCTATCCATGTATTCATTTCATCATATTCATTCTTTATTTAATCTTTTACATATTAATCCTCTCTTTTTTTATAAAGATAATTTTCAAATTCTTTTCTTGATATTTCAATCTATTCGAAACTTGTTTTCCTCAAATTCTCTATGTTTATATAAAATTTATATGCATATTTATAGTAAGAATTATTTTTTTTTTATTACTATCAATTTTAACCATGTTTCAAATTCTCATTATAAATTAGAATAAATCAATGAGGTTGAGTATTTCCCACTAAATTACCTAAGAAATTGTTCCAGTGCCATTCTCATTCCAAGTTGGTGCAATATGAGATTTTTTGAAAACTTTTTAAATTGGAGAAGGGTGTAAGGGAGATGATGGCTTTTAAAATCTTAATTGTAAAATTTTTGAAAGATTTTCTCTTAATGGCATAATTTTAGCCATAGTCATAAAGCACAATTTGGATTATAGATTATAAACACAAGGTAATAAGACCAAATAAATAAATAGTGTGTGACATTTCGGTAACAACGCTGTTACCGAAATGTCACACACTATTTATTTTTTTTGGTTTTGGTCTTATTACCTTGTGCTTAGCCATAGTCATAAATGAAATAAAATAAAGTGAGATACCCCACAGACAAGAACATTATGAGAGAGACCAGTAAATGACCAGTGAAATAATACAGGAACAGAGGTTGATGTTAGATGGAAAGTGTGGGAACTGATGGGGTGTGTGTCTGTGTGTCTATCCAGGTTGAGATGACTGTCAAAACTAGTTCGACTTTCCTGAGAGCCTTGCTGGAGAAGATGAAGCAGGTAAAGGCTCACAAGTGGTGGGTAAGTGAGGACTGCTCTTCCCTTCTTATTGCACTCCTCCAAGGTGCTTCCGCTGCTAGCCAACTGCCACCATCTCATTCCTCACCTTTTTGACACATCCATACACTTCATTGAAACACTGATATCACCTTAATAAGAGAGGCCCTTTTTCAATAGACACAAAATGGGACTAACACTCTTGACCTTAAAAGAGAGGAAAGCTGTAAGAGATGATGGAAATATTTTGAATATTGATATTGTGAAGAGTGTCCACCACATTGTGTTATTAACTAATAAAATGGCCAATAGCTAATATAAAGGTTGTACAACCTGTTTTCAGTTGACACTTTAAAAAAAAAATCAATAAATGAAGAGAGAAATATCTAAATGAGAGAATTGAGTGATCTATGTTATGGTGTAGTAACCCTGTGCTACCAAAACATTATGCAGTATGCTTCTTTGGATTTGGTCATTTGCCCTTTGGTCTTCACCCCAATCTTTTAATTCTTTTATAGGAAAAGGAAACTGGGGTGGATGGCAATTGCAAGTAGTAAGCACACATAAGCCTTGTGTGAAAACCAGAATGGTTGTGACTAAGTACACCACATGTGTAGAAAGGTTTCATAGAAAATGAAAGTCTCACTTGGTGGCTTCCATTCTCCTGACAAGTTTGCTCCAGGAGGTTACACACCATGTTTTCTCAGCAATATGTCGTAGTGTAGCCCAGTTTGTATTCTGGTGAGGAATGAGATGACCATAATAATGATTACCTTCTCTAAAACATCCTGCTTTTACTACCAATGGCTGCCACTAACGGAAACCTTTGGGGACTGTAGAAAGGAAGAGACTTCCTCCTTACTCTTTCTTTTTTAAAGTAAAATTTGTCCCCCACGCTCTCTTTAACTTTTCTTTTTCTCTCTGTAGAGCTCCTCAACCTTGCAATGCATGTTACCCCTGCTTAAATCCTTTGTAGGTAACCACTTCACCCTTCCTTCAGACACCTTTCTCTTTAGCCTTACTTTAGCCCGCTATAGGGCTCTACTCTGTATTTATATCTCCTCCATCTTGTTCTTACTTCTAGCCTCAGTACCTTGTTTTCTACCTTCTTTTAACTCTTCATTTGGAACTGATATTTATCCTTCCCCTAGCTTTCTTTAGGTGTCCACCTTGCCCTTTAACCTTCCTTGTAGGATCCATCTTGCTTTTTTTTCTACCCACCTAGAAAATTGACCCATTGTCTTAACCTATCATTTGTCCCAGTTGCGCTGTGCTAATGCTGCTCATCCAAGCTTGAGTTAGAGCCATTTCAGCATGCCAGCTGCATACTAACAACACATCTATGTCTTTATTGCTTTATAAAATGTTGTGCCTCATGTGTGTGTGTGAATATGGACTTTTATCATGACTTACATCTCACTTGTCTCCTAAATAAAATCATGTCCTTAGAATAAAGACAAGATTTTAACTCTTGTAACTCAACAAGTGCCTACCTTTCAATATATTTAATCACAAATATTAGGGTCACAATATAACTACTTCCCTTAAGCATCCACTTTTGTACAATTTGAAATGGCTTGCCCTTATCTGATCCAATCTCCAAAGAACAACAAGTCATTCAGTACTTTTATCAGATGATGGTAACAACACTGTCACCGAAACATCACACACTATTTATTTAGATTTGGTGTTATTACTTTGTAGTTCTAATCTATAATCCAAATTGTATCTGATCAACAATTACCCTCGGAGACACAGATACTTTTGGGTATCTTTCCTTGGAAGTTATAATACCTCTATTTTTTCCTCTACTATTCCAAGAACACAATACCCACTTGATAAGGCACAATTTGGATTATTGATTATAAACACAAGGTAATAAGACCAAATCAAAATAAATAAATAGTGTGTGACGTTTCGGTAACAGCGTTGTTACCAGTCTTTTTACCTTGTGTTTACAATAGACATTCTTTAATGATTACACACTATAAAAGGAAATCAAAATTCAATACAATAGAGTGTGATCTGGAGAGGTGAAACCACTAATGAGCCAATCCTCTAATACTTTCTATCATTGCAGTAAGGTCTTCACAAGACCCTTTTTGTGTTAATATATAAGAAACATAAATTCCACAGTAATAATTGCAAAATTTATAATTGAAACACCTATAACTTTGCAGTTAATTTCAAAAGATATGATAGAAGATCGCCATTCTTGAAGTGATTATTTGTTAGTGTTGCCTTTAAACCAACGTATTGACATGGAAGTAGCAATCTCACAAGTCATCAACTCCGCTATGTTGCCATGTTTGCTGTCTTGTACATCCTCCACAGCTTCAAATAAAAATATACTTGGTTAAATATTATTACTAAACCTTCGTAGAACTCTAGTTTTTAACCCTTATTAATAAGGAGGACCAACAGCATTTAGCCATTAAATGCATATATCATTATTTTTCCGTTCGTCATTACTCTTCATAATTCACCCTTTCATACCTCATCCAAAAAGGTTAAAAATAGTATATATTTTACCTTGAAATAAAAATTTGATTTTTCGTTTAAAAGAAACTCATGCGGTGTAACTTCAAGTGTCGTTTTACAATCACAGGCCGCAGTGTATTATACTATAATATATCATATATGTTTATTTTATATTCTGTAGAACCTCCATTAGAATATACACTCGCCCTAGAAAACACATATTTACAAAGGACAGTTTCCAAAATTACCATTTTAACTAATTAACAACTCTCCAGTAAGAGGACAACTCTCAAGGACATTTTGGCCCTGTAATTAGGTGTCCTTTACAAAGAGGATTTACTGTATGAAAAGTTAATATAACTGGTGTTATTCATTTTATAAATTAAAGAAGGCATAATATATATTCAAACTTCTTTAATTCAACACCTAAAGGGCTATCAAAATTTTCGGTTGAATTAAAGCTGTGGTTGTATTATAGTCTGTTAAAGTAAGAACCTGATTGGAATGGTTGAATTAAAGTAAGTATTGAATTATGGTGGGTGGAATTAAAGAGATTATACTGTATTTGAAAATGTGGGGCTTAGAGGATAATCAAAATTTCCTATCACAAAGTAATAAGATAAATGAACAGATTTCACACATTTTTGTACCTTTTTTTGTATTTGGATTCAAAATATATAAAATTTCTATATCCACTGGCCTTTCAACATCTACACTCGTGGACAAAACTTGAGGAAGTGAATAGTCTTTGATATCACCGATTTTTATTTATTATTTTTTTCAAAATCAAGAAAAACATCACAATGCAAACCAATTTTCGAGCTAATTAGAAACAATAAAATGAATTCAAAGAAAATGATTATGCATAAGAAGGTAGGAAGGAAGGTCTAGGTAGAAAAGAGGTTGAAGGGAACAGTCAAGAACTTGAGTAATTAACAGCCAAAATGTCTGGATTTGATGTAGCTGAATGTTGAACTCTGCTATAAAAACTATGTTGTTGTTGTTGTTGTTTCTTATCCCCTTGTGTAAAGATTACACTAATTCCATGAGTTCATGCTCCTCGAGCTGTTTTATGATGAGCAGCGGCCTCTCCCAAAGGTCCTGTTGATCTCATGGAATGGGGTATAGGGGTGCAGCTTTCGTTGATCATGGCACCATGATCCAGGCACACTTTGGTGAAAGTCTGACTTTGCCTGTAGTATAAAAACTATGAATGCCATTTAACACTGGTGGTGCTATCAAAGCTCTGAATGCTCTGACACTGGTCTACAAAAGTTTAACCAACAAAAATGGTCACATAATTGGATTAGTAGAAATACTAATTTTAAGAACAAAGTTTCATCACTCAACCATGAATGAGATATTTGCTAAACTGCTACTATGGCTAGGTAGATTAGCTCATTCTGTATCCATAATGAAACATTTGGTACAACTGAGTTGTTCTTTACCTGGCCTGTGTTGTAGCTGGAGCAACACTATCATTGATTGCTGCTGTCAAACATAGCTTCTCTTGGTCTCCAACTTTTAAAATTTATTGGCTTCACCTATTTATATATCCAATTATATTATACTTGTGTCATTGTGTGTGATGTCATCACCTGAAGTTGAATGGGCTTGAAGTAGTGTTTCAGGGCCTCACTTGCATATTTTTGTTGTAGCCAGCCTATATCTGCTTTATTTTAAAGCTATCTTCTAAATTTACTCCCACTAAACTGACTAATTTGATCCCTTTATTGAGAGATTTACTGGGTTTAAGACCCAAATCCACAGTTAAGAGTTAATAAATTAAGACCAAACTGTATTTATAAGGTTGGATGGAGTGTAGGTGGAATGTATCTCTCCACCTGCCTCAGTGGTGTATGGTGGGTTGTTAGCTGGTCCAGTCCCTGCCGTGGAAGACCCCCCCAGTGATAGACGGGGAGTGGAAGAGGAGGATAGCCTCTGACATGCTGGCCAGCCTGAGTGAGTCCCGCCTGGCCAAGTCCATCTGCTCCCAGTTCAGGGAGAGGCTCAAGTTCTCCCACGACCAGTTCTCTGCCTCCATGCGCCATCTGGAGGCCCTCCATAATGGCAGACTGGAGAGGACGGAGGAGATGAGAGTCAGGGTGGGTAACTCAACTTCACCTGGCTGAACTAATATGTTGTTTGTAACCATGGTTAAAACCTTGGGATTAAGGTCACAGGCTTCCAAGGATAAGTTTCTTTTAAATATTTCTAATTCACAAATCTCTACCTTTCCAACATGAAATCTCTAGCTTTCTAGAGATTTGTGAATTAAATTAAATAATAATAATAATAACTTTTCCCTGGAAGCCTTATGTTTCCACCTTAATATTGGCACAAGGGATTATTTTATTGAATTACTTGGGACTTTATGACCAAGCTGCTGTTATAAAGAACAGATTCCATGTATATGCTTTTAGTTTCAGGAAGTGATACTGATGAAATTTCACCAATTTATGCTGGATGTTTATTAGCATGCTATATATGCTTGTACTGAATAGTTACCTTATATTCACACTTCTGACTATTCCAACTAAAGAATGAGAGAATGTGTGCAGGTGAGGAAGGTCCATGCTCCCAGGCTGGCGAGATATGCCCTGGAAAGTACTTCTCTTCGAGATTATATCCTCTTTGGTAAGAACTACATTAAATTACATGTTGATAATAATTGGCTACTTGAGTATTTTGTAGTATTTCACATGGACAAACTTTGCCTTCTGATCCATTTTTTAACCATTGAAATAATTTGCAAAAAAATAATAAATTATAATAATAATACATGAATTGTTTCAATGTCTCCCCACCCCAATATGTTAAACCCAATACAGTCCCAAATAAGTCCAATCCAACTTGGTAATGTGAGTTGAATTGTTTCAATATACAGCATAACTTCTATAATTCAGCACTTTCTTTAATTCAACCTTTTTTTCATTTACCAAAATATCAACCTATTTATACTACAAGTTAACAAACTAATTCAACACAGAAATTGTTTAAGCCAAAAATGCTGATCCCTTGGAGGCGTTGAATTCAAGAGGTTGGACTGTATGTGGTGTACTTACAGTAGCCACAAGCCCCACCATGGCCTGTACCATTTGTAAACTTTCTATAAGGGCTCTTAGCTGAAATAATGTTTACCAGATGGACTTTCCAAATATACCAAATAGTTCCAAGTTTACTGACAAGAATATACTAAATTGCATATTTAGAAGGTATGTCCTGGGTTTTGCATGGGGATGGGAATAGGGAAATTTACTTTTCCACCTTAATATTGTCTGTCGGGGATGGGATAACTTCCCAATCTGATAAGTCCCTGAGCTGACATAGAGCAACCTCCAAAGATTTATAATACACTAGAACTTCCCTCTAAAGGACACCTAATTGTAGAACCAAAGTGTCCTCTTACCAGAGTTGTTAAGTAGTAAAAATGATGATTTTGTAAATGAATTCTTCGTCAAGAGACCAGCTATAATAGCAATTCGCCTTATGTTTTAATGGCAAAAGTCGTAAAATCCAGACCCTTTGCATTCGCTTTTTATAAATACTGGAAATCAGATCAATCAAAATATTTATCACAGACACCGGATCCAACTCGATAATTGGTCGAGGTCAATACCCAATATTTGTATATAACTACAATGCTAATTTGTTATTTATTTATTTTGTCCTACAGAGAGAATCCTGTATGGCACGTGTGCCCAATAAAGGCTATTGTTGTTGTTGTTGATTTTGTAAATGAAAATGTCCTTTGTAGAGAGTTGTCATCTAGTGTAAGTGTCCTCTCAATGAAGTTCTACTGTATTGGATGAAGAGAGATGTGTGAGAGAGCACACTGTGTTGATAGTTTGGCCAGATGAGAGTCTCGCAACAAAGTACTGTGTGTTCCAGGAATGCCAGTGCTATGCCGGGAGATTGGCCGAGGCCACTATGGAGTGGTGTACTCCTGTGAGAGCTGGGCCGGCTTCTCCCCCTGTGCCATCAAGTCTGTGGTGCCGGCAGATGAGAAGAACTGGAACGACCTTGCTATGGAGTTCTTCTACACCAGGTGAAGTCTACTGGGCACCATGTGCCAGCAACTGCTAACATCCTGTGTGTGTAGGAGTATCCCAGAACATGAGAGGATTGTCAAGATCAGGGGGTCCATCATTGACACCAACTATGGCAATGGCAACTACTCAGCTGTGCTCCTGGTGATGGAGAAGCTACAGAGGGACCTGTACTGTGCCATCAAGCTGGGACTGGACTGGATCCCCAGATTGCAGGTCTGTTCTGGAATATTTCTCTTTTACCCTCCATGTGACTGAGTGGAAAATTGTAGATAGCATATTACGCAACTAGTGTATTTTCACTCAGCTATATTTTTCCAGACAGGTAAAGAGATCATTTTCTTAATGACTGCAAGAAATGTCCTTACTGTCAATTTTCCTGACCCACTTAACAATTCAGTTGAATATTATCAAATATCATTGTTGATTTGTTTTCATGGAGATATACTGCTGATTCAAAATTGTGTGTTACCAATATTAAGGTGGATTCCTGAATTAGTATCACACATCTAAGAAAAAATGGTAGTTAAGGTTGAATTTAGTTGGCTCAAATTGTGGTGAAATTTTAATTTTTTGTGTGTGTGAAATGGTCATATCTTTCATTGAATTTAACTTCTATAAAAACTATCAGGGGTCAATGAATTTACTGCATCCCCAACTTAAACCAATTTTATTTTTAAAAAATGCCTGCATTCTATCACTAGAATATAGACTATTTTCTACATCCAAGGCCTGAAGTTTGCAATGTTTTCTCGTTACCTCACTCCAACAATCTTCAGATATTTTCTTAACACAATTTTTCAGGTCAAATATTTTGATATTATACATAATAGTCATTTTTCTTTTTGTGGATCATTTTGCTGGTTGGAGAGTAAAATAATATCCCTCATAAACTCTTTTTTTTTTCTGGGCATTTCAATAATTTTCTGCTGCATTTGGAGATAAGGATTGTAGATTATCTTTTTTTTTTCAATTGAAAATATTTAGAAATACATTTTTTGTTATTATTATTATAGTATTTAGAGCTACACAGATATTTTCATTGAACTAAGTATTCTCTCTCTCTATAAATGTGTTGTTGTTGCAGGTGGCCATTGATGTGGTCCAAGGGATCAGGTTCCTGCACAGCCAGGGCCTGGTACATCGGGACATCAAATTGAAGAATGTGCTGGTAAGCCGGCCCACCATTCTGGCCTTCCTTCAATGTCTTGACTGTCTTGTCTGTCCACTGCAGCTGGACAAGAGGAACAGGGCCAAGATCACAGACCTGGGCTTCTGTAAGCCTGAAGCCATGATGAGTGGCAGTATTGTCGGCACACCTATCCACATGGCCCCAGAGCTCTTCAGTGGGCGCTACGACAACAGTGTGGATGTGTATGCCTTTGGCATTCTATTCTGGTGTATCTGCGCTGGCCATGTCCGGCTGCCCTATGTCTTCGAACAGTGCCAAAGCAAGGACCAGCTCTGGCATTCTGTCAAAAAAGGTATTCCACAACTTAGGTGTAGAACACTTATATAAAAGCTGTCAATTATATTGTAGTGTGATAAAATGTGATGTGTTGTAACATTGGTGGTTGACCTTGCTGGTTTAGAGGTAGTAGAAGGATCCAGGGATTAAATATGTGCCCAACTGCCTCAAGACTTGCTGAAGGCACCATTTTTAACCACCTTGACTTCTCAAAAGGGTTCTTTTTATTGGTTGGTTATATTCAAGGAAAAAAAAAAGCAACTCTCATCGGCCAGAACCTCTTTCTTGATTAGAACTTCTAGAAAAGCCAACATTTATCTGATATAACTTTGACATCGGTTTTTAATAGTTTTATTTTTATTACGGCCTATCTCCTGGTTGCTCTCAAATATCCGTAAAATAGAAATAATTGACTCTACATATACTGGAACCTCGTTCGTTATAACAGAAAATTGGTTATAGAATCATAATTCTAAGGTCCCAAATTTTAAGTTCAATTGTTTTAAGTATGGTTATACCAACAACTAGGTTATAAATACCATAAAATATATGGGTCCAAAAGATATCATGCAAGGTTCTCAATTGTAATAAAAGGTAACAAAACCAAATCCATATAATTAAATGGTGTGTGACATTTCAGTAACAAGGCAGGTACCGAAATGTCACATACTATTTATTTTAGCCTTATTACCTTATATTTCTAATCCATAATCCAAATTGTACCTGACCATTGTACTCAACTGTAGTTTAATTATGAAAACTCCACACAACCCACCAAGCAGCTATTGTGTGTGGGGCAGGAGCCAGGCCAGAGAGACTGTCCCAGTTTGACGACCAGTGCTGGCAGCTGATGGAACAGTGCTGGTCTGCGGACCCTGCGGCTCGCCCTCTGTTGGGAGACGTGGAGCCCCGCCTGGAGGCCATCATGGCCTTCTACCAGAGCCGGCCCCCGCCCTCATGTGAGCCCCCACCTGTTCTCCACCCTCCACACCTTCCTCCCACACCCCCTCACTTCTGGCTGACCCCAGGTTTTACAGGATCTCCCATTCAGCTCCTTCCCTCCCTTCTGCCTCTTTGTAAGGTAAATCTTGCTGTCCTTTCTGCTCTCTTCATCTCTTTGGTGGTCTTCTTTTGTTTGTTTCTCCTTTTCCCCTTTGGTCACATGTTACCCTCCCCTCCTCCACCTACAATTCTCAACATACCTATATATGTGAAACTTGGTCTAGTGTTGGTATTAAAGATACAAGAAAATAAGACTTAATCCAATTGGATTAGATCTTATTTTCTTGTATCTATAATCTATAATCCAAATTGTATAATCCAAATTCTTGTATCTATAATCTATAATCCAAATTGTATGAACTCATGGAATTTTTGTAATCTTTACACAAGGGGATAAGAAACAACAACAACAATAACATAATCCAAATTGTGCTTTATCACTTCTGGTAATAAAATCAATAAAGGAGGCATAGTCTGACATACAAGATTTTTGTGAGCGCTGTCAGTCTAAGCTTTTTTTTAATGCCTATATATATAATTGCTCTCAAGTATAACAAAGTTGTCTTTACTTAAAATACAGTGTAAAAAATACCTAGTCTTCAATGAGATTCAGGTTTGAGAAAATTTTATAATGCGATAACCTACATACTAAAAAGGTGTCATTATCAATGTGAATTGAAAAAGTAGGGCCACACAAGGATCTTTAAACCAAAGGTGAATATTTGAGCTCTTAACCTTGAACATAAAACTTATCAATTGGAACTAATATTTGCATATTTAATGGATGGCCTATTATAGTTGATAGCAGATATATCCAACCAGAAACTGATGTTGTAGGAGGCTTAAGAATTCGTGACTGCACTCTCTATGCAAGGAGTATGATGAAAGGCTTTTTTGTAATTTTATATGTAAAGTTGTGTGTAAATTCTTGAATATTATTACCCTCAAGTTTTATGTGAGAAGGAAAAAAAAACCCTCTGAATCAGTCTCTTTGTTCTAATTTTCCTCTTTTAAGGTCAAGATCGCAGCTGGTCTAGCTTGGTTACCTTGCAATTTAAGATCTCAACCATATTTTCTCTTGAAGACCTTGGACCTTGGAGGGGTTGTACTCTAGATTAGCTATCACAAGGTAGAAAGTAATTTAGTTTCAGTGCTGTATTTTTCAAACCAAACTTGCTGAAACATTCTAATGGTGTTATCCCCAGCTCTAAACCAATTCCTCCAGTTTCTGATGGAAATCTGGATTTCTTAATAAGAGGAACTTCAGCATATTTCTTCTTGAAAGCCATACTAATTATGTTTCAGACTAACTTCTCATATTTTGTTTTATTAACCCACCCACCCCATAATATTTGAACAAGCCCATGGTTACTGCCTCTCTACAACTGGGTTGTAGTTAAATGGTAGCAACCATGAGAAAAATGCTGAAATTTTGGTGGGAGAATTTAAAAAAAAATAGATTTTATATATTAATTATTTATGCTTGTCTCTAAAGTATTGCCAGAAGGAGAACACCCTTCACCTAATGGTTGAGTTTCCTCTATTGAAATTTCTTAAAATCCATTCTCTCTCAGAATCCCGTTCAATCTTTTGTCTCATCACCACATCTATGGAACACCACTTAGCCATATTGCAATACCATTTCTAAATGTGCCATAGCTTCATTTATTTGGTTTTTATTGAGGTTCTTCATAGACGTTTTCATTGAGTATTTCAGTCAGGGCCGCTCTCTCCATCCATCCATCTTACAGGACAGTAGTGGCCTCCATAGTTGTCCATCCACTGCAGTAGGAATGTGTTCTCTGTTTGTACTGTAACCTCCATAACAACCTCCTTTGTACCTTCTAGGTGAAAGAAGCCAGCCCATTCCCATACCTTCAAGAAATTATGTCATAAATGATCATCGTGGTACGGACTTTTGTTGTTGTTATATTAATCTTCCATGTATCTCCCTATATACCTTCTCTTTCAACTCACTTTCCAATATATTTTATCATAGTGCTGCAATTTTTTTTTTTTTTTATTGCTTGGAATATTTGTCTAGCCTATTTATTTTGTTAAGCTCCACTATGACATTTCTTTCTCAAATTTCTCTATGTGTCTATTTCATATAAATGTTTCAATTTTTTAGTTTGCCAATCCTGTGTTTTGAAAATGGTTTGTTAATATGTTTTGTGAGCCTAATTTTTTATCATTGTCAATTAATAAGTTAATTACATATTGTGTAACACCCTATATAGTAAAGCCTTGATAAAATAAAAACCAGAGAGACTTTTCCATTCTATATTATAGTGAACCAGTAATAGAGTGTGTATATACTCTCTTAGAGTGTATAGTAAACCAGAACCATAATGAACAGAGTCTATAGTTTAAGAAAAAGGCATCTCCTTATCGTGCAACTGAAAGTTGCTGATGACTTGCGCCATCTATCGGAATAAATATAAACTATTCTCGTTGATTTCTAATAATCCTAGAATTGGCCAAATACCCACCCATTTTTCACATTGTGTAGCGTTCTCACACAATTCTGGCCTTAACTACCCGTTTCATGATTTTTCAGGATGCCTTAATGACTAAATTTTTGGTCGTTGAGGTACAGCTTGCACCACGCTGATGAGGGCCAACAGCCCGAAACGCGTCCGTGGTTAGCTTTTCTTGATTAATCAAGAATGGGTATTTGGCCAATTCTGGAATAATTAAAAATCAATGAGAATAGTTGATATTTATTCCGATAGATGGCGCAAGCCATCAGCAACTTTCAGTTGCACGATAAGGAGATGCCTTTTTCTTAATTTATGCACCTTATCCCAGTACAATATTACATTTGTACTATTTTTTCATAGAGTCTATAGTGTATCAAAAGTTCACACAATCCCTTTGAGGTAACTATAACGAGGTTTAATTGTACATATAACAATGGGGAGAACAATAAAAAACTGCTCTTTCACACCTAACTAGTTCACTCTCCTCATGATTATCATGGCCTGTACCACATGTACTAAGGATAATAAAACACAAAAAAACTCTCCTCATTCAAGACTTACATAGAAAACAATTAAAGTAGGTGTACTTCCTTCTGCACACACTCTAGTTAACTGGAACCACTGATAATCAGGACCACTACTCAACCAATCTCCCAGGGAGTAATTCCACCCACAACTTGCTCAAAGGCGGTGATCAATGAGTCTTTTTAGACATGACTCCATTAAATCCCTAACCTGGACATTTGTCTCTACAAAGTAAAACCTGCTGTCAAAGTATACACTAAAACTATAATTGCCATCTATAAAGTGAATCCTATGACAAGATCTAGAAGTTTTTTTGGCAAGGATTACACAAAAGATACAATCAACTCCAAAGAAGTTAAACTACTGTAGCATTGCTGCTAAAATATCCTGCACACTTAATTTTCTGTTTTCTCACTTTTTATATCATTTTGGAATTACTCCGTATTTTAAAGAATTCGTGTTTTTTTTTTTTTAATGTCTTTATATTTAAAACCCAAATACATAGTTAACTTTCTTGGTTCCATTCTATTCTGAGTTCTTTTCCAAAAGTGACACAATAAAACTGTAAATACTGGAAATTATAGGTGGCAATTTGGGAACATGACCGGGAAAAATTAGTGTAATATGTATGCAGGATAAAGTTATATGCTGGAAATTTATAATCAAGTTTTTTTTGTACATTATAGGAATGTTTGCTCAGGCTATTCTGATTATGGAATGGTCACAATTGGTCATTTTCTATTACTCTCATTCAATTACCCTCTAATAATTTCAAGATTCAAAACTCGGCATCCAAGGCCAATGTTGCCTCTACACCAAATGTTATCACATTGTGGCAATTTTCTATTTTCCCTGAGAGAAGGAATCTTTTCTAGGCACTGGATAGAACTCTATGCCTGTATATGTTGGTCTGAACACAACAGAATATAAAAGATACTTTGGAACTTTTGATGAAAAAATAGTTGAAAAGTGAAATTGTACTGGTAATCAAGTCAACATTTTTGGTTAAAATATAATTAGGTTTTATCATATAATGCACAGTTATTAGATAACATAGCACACACTACTCCCTATGAAGGTTTTCTAACCAAGTACTCTAGTCTGATGATGGTAACATTGGTGTTGCAGAAATGTTTAGTTTGTTGAAACACTGATAGAACCTCCCAGGAGAGACTGCCTGAATGGCATTAAAAGTTGGGTTATGTTAGGTTATGGAAGGTTTCACCATACAGGAATGTAAGTATAACTGTGTTAACCAGAAATGCGTTGTTGCAGTATCAAGCCACGGACTTCAAGTCCTAGAGCGGGAGGTCAACGTCCTCTCCAGCAGTCCCTACATTGATGTCGATGTCTTCCCCAGTTAGCTCTTCCACTGGTTTGTACACCACACCGTGCCAAGCATTTCACTGCTTCTATCCATATATCACCTCTGTTTAAGGTAGTCACAAACTTACTTCTTGGTTGGATGAATTAATTCCATTATATTTCTTTGTAATAGCAGTCTGTATATATATCTATCTGATTTCAATCTACATAATGTTTATCTTGTTTATTTCTCTCTAAAATTCTCCATCCTCAAAAAAAAAAAGATTTTAAGTCAACATAGATAATTATCAGCATTATTTTCTCCCATCATATCCCATTATATGAAATTTTGAAATTCTATACCAATTAATATCTACACCTTTTATTATCTTAAGTTTTTAAACACCTATTAGCATAAATATAGTTTTCAGTAATAGAGGGTGCCAAGTTAATTATAATATTTTTAACAATTAAAAAACATAATATATGAGCATTAATTATTTTGTACCTTGAAAGTTTTTTTTAGAAGTTTTGAAATCTTGTACAAAAATTTATATTTACACAGTTTAGATATCTCTAATACACAACCAGGGTGTCTTAAATATAATCAGCATTTTTTTAACATTCATTTTATAAGGTTTGAGTTTATCAGATGACAAAAGAGGCGGATAAATTAGAGTGAGGATTCCAACTCGCTCTATGACTTGTGTTCAGAGATGGCTTGCTCAGGGAATGTTATGTCCCGGACCTATCCTCTAGCTCCTTACACTGTTCAAACCTCCTTGACCAACCACCACTTGTATAAACTGATCTAGAGAGTGTGTGGCAGTCTCGCATGTTCCAATTTTATATCTCTCTCAATCCTTTTTTATAAATCTCTATATGAATGTTATATATATAGTTGTGTTTTATATTCTACATATTTTATGTTTCCCCCTTTTTTTTTTCAATATGGGAAATATTTTCACTGTATATATATATAGTTTTATTTTTTAAATCTTTTATTTCTCTCCTATATATATACATATAGTGTGTGTTGGCTAATATTTATTTTTTATGGTTCTGTTAATTATTTTTTCTATATTCAGTTTTTACAGCGCACATACCTATATCTTGCTAAGTAGATTTACCTAGGTTTGTTTTCTCTCTCTAAATTGTTGGTGTGTGTCTCTCTTTCTCCATCTTTGATATATATCTCTTTAAAATAATTATTTTATATAATAACTATTTTTTAGGAACAAAATGCTTTTGCCTTTATAATTTTATACAATTTTATAGACACATTTGTGTGTGACAATACATGGCATGTTAATTATAGAAATTTTATATATATTTAGGATCATAAATACCTTTTTAATGCTGCCGCACTTGTTATAAAAATAGGGATTCTCACTTACATCTTGCAGGGAAAACAAAATTTAGTACCAATTATTTAGTAGTTCCAATTAATAGGAATTTGTCTTTTTTAAAATTAGATTTGTAAAAGACTTTCATATACAGTCAAATTTTGTTATAACAACTTCACTTGGGTAGATTGTTATAGCCATGGTTAAAACAATTAAGACTTAAAACTTTAGAAATATGATGTTATGACCAAGAGAGTTGCTGTTATAGCAGGGTTCTGCTGTGCATATTTGTTAGTTGTAATTACTGGTAACTGGGGTAAATTTGTGCTTTTTCTGAGCAAGTAGTCCCAGTTATTGACTACATTTATTGTTTTCCTTTCACTATAATTCAAGTGCCTTCCTATCTCTTTACTTTGTCCAATGCCGCAGGAAGTTACAAGGCTTTGCGGGATAAGCAAAAAAAAAAAAATAATAAGGCCATGCTTATAGATTCAAATGAAGAGAATTCAAAAGACTTATTATTTTTATATGTATAAAACTTGTATGTTTTAAAAAAAAATTATTTCAAATTATGTCAACTAGCAATGGAAAGTTTTGAATTTCTTTATAAAGTGTTCAATAAAGATGGGATAAGAAGAATCACAGCTTTTGGATGGCTTAAGATGTTTAAACAGATATTTTGATCGCAAAAGATCTGGATGCCCAAAACTGGTCCTGCTAGCCCTATTATTTGCTAAGAGAGGACTTCTTTACCATGTGAGATGTATCAGGACACTTACTCTGTACCAGTCTATTAGCAGAAGGAATGATAAAAATCATTTGTTGCTCCATCACGGTGACTGGGGACCACATACAGCCCATTCCATTCTGCTGATGCAATAGTCATTTACTTCCTTAGTCCTTAAATTTTTCCACAAATGCCTTTTACATCCCACATTAATAATAACAATGAAGGAAAATCACTCTTTGTCACAAAAGAAGAACTGAAATTGGTGAAGGCTTGTTAACTATTTGGTAAATTACTAAATATTTGTTTCATTGGCTGGAAAAATTATAAATGCATTGATGTGGGAAAAAGGATCATATTTTGAAGATTTTTCTATATATCATCCATTATAATGCCAACTTATTTTTGTTAATGTTCCATGAGCTTGTTGTTGTTTTCTTCTTCTAACCTTCCTAGGATCAGGTTTGAATATTTAATGAATATATCAGAAACTTTGAAGGGTTACAATTCATCCTGTTGAAGATCTACTCTGTTGAGAGAGATGTGTTATAACATAGAATTAGCAGAGTAGTTTTTATGAGAAGCTGTGGACTATCCAATCCTAATGGTAGTAAAACTCAGTGATGATATAGATTCTTATGTTTTAAGCATGGTTAGCAAAAATCTTCACATGTTAAATTTTCTTTTCATATATAGAAAGATTAGAATATAATAATTGTTATTATATTTGTGTTATAGAGGGAGAAATTATATCTGAGAGAGAGAGAGCTTAGAAATGTTTATAAATAGAGCTATATCATCTCTCTCTTTTTGTGTGCAACTTTATAAGTTTTTTTTTAGTAAAAAGGGAACAAATATCGCCTAGCAATCTAAAACTTATGTTGTATAGCTCTCTCAACTGCAGGTTGACTGGGTGAGTTGAGTCTTTGGATTGGCTGTTGTCACCTCTGATGATGGTCTGTGGACTTGGCAGAAATTTTACTGTTACCTCTCTACCTTTACATTTTAATCATAGGCAGGTTTAACCATTATGAAAACAATATTGAATGCCTCTTCGTAAAGTTGTCTAAATTTTATCCCTAAGAAAGAAGAAGACTGTTACCTTATAGTTTAAAAACCTTAGTTTATAACAAGTGTGGAACTGTTCCAATGTCCTATATCTTTGTCTTTTGGCGGTAGTTCTTTCTACCAGGGATGTTCAATGACTTCCCAGGGTAGATCTGCTGTGTTCTTCAGGACATTGACGTGGTTAACACCCTGTATGGAGACAGTCTGGGCTAGTGGCTCTATATTCTCACTGACAATGTTTGTTATACTACTGGAAGGTCACTAGATGAGCTGACAGCAATAGTCACTAACAAATGGGAGAATAGTTAATGGGCACAATAATAGATACTACTCTACCTGCCATCTACTAAATTTAAAATGGAATTAAACTTAGTAATTTACTTTCCAATTATTTATATAACTTCCTACAGCATTGGATTACTAACATTGTTTAAATGTCTCTTTAATGTTTGAATGTGCCTTTTAGATTTGTTGTGGTTCTCTTAGGAATTTTAGGATTAATCAAAATTTTAAAAAATGAAGGAATATTTTTTTGTTGATATTTTATTTAGAACCTTTATTATACTATTATTATATATTTTTTATATATATTTATATATATAGCAATATTTGTAGTTGGCACCCAATGTTTATTCTAAATTGTCTTCCAACTTGTTTTTTTTTTTTTTAAAGAAGAAATTTTCTATATGCTCAATGTATATTTTTGATAGAAATGTATCCCTCTATTTATATATAGATTTTACACTGTTATTGCGCCTTACTTAATACACATGAAAACTCCTGTAGTACAGTCAAGATTATTCCCATTGAAATAAATAGAAGATTCTGGGTCCCAGTGAAAATCTTATGAGAGGATGGTAATTTTGGAAGAAGCCTCCCATCTAAATAGGTAGGTTATGATAGTGTTGTGCTATAATAGCCTTGTTATGAGAGGTAAACATCTAGAAGTCAGCCTCATACAGCCCTAGTTACATACTATCGTTCGATAAGGCACAATTTGGATTATAAACACAAGGTAATAAGACCAAATAAATAAATAGTGTGTGACGTTTCGGTAATAGCATTGTTACCATCTTCAGACCATTCAGTACTTTTGTCTGAAGATGGTAACAACACTGTTACCGAAATGTCACACACTATTTATTTATTTGGATTTGGCCTTATTACCTTGTGTTTATACTCTCTCACCTTTTTGTTATCCCCCCTATTTGTATATGTAGTTAACCTTCTACATGGGTTTTTGGAGCAACTCTTTTTATATTTTTATATTAAAGTCCTCAATTTTTACTAAAAGCAAAAAGAACCCCAATGTTATAAGATCAAATCTAAATAAGTAATTTATATATGATGTGTGTTTTGGTAACAATTCTGTCACTGAAATGTCACATATAATTTATTTATTTGGAGTTGGTCTTCTTACTTTGTGGTGTTCCTAGCTAGAATCCATATTTCAGCATTACAACAACAAAAGCCTTTATTTAGGGCATTCCGCCCCATATAGGATTCGCCATATTTACACATCCATATTTCAGCATTATATAAAAGGCAATCTTGTGAAAAAATAGCCATATATACTAAATGAGCTTTTTATTTACTTAATTTGTAACATTAATATATAGCAAAAATTACAGAGGGTTCACAATTTTTCCTGAATTAAACACAACTCTTATTTACAACTATTATTTTTTTTTATTCTAAAATTGTGTATTTGGGACTGGGAAAATCTGGGCCTGAAAAGCAATTTAGTTGTAAAAATCCCAGGATATAGAATTTACAATATCAGAAATTGCACAAATTATTTTTGTATAAAACTCCACTCTCATGTCCCTTCATCCAAATTGATATATGGGAATCCTCCATTATCACATCCACTCTATGATGGTTGCTAAACATCCCATTGTGTACATAGACCTCTCTTGTTGATGTGTAAACCACAATATACCAACCACATGTAAAAATATAATAAAAGATTATTTACACTTTATTCTTCCTTATGTGACATTCATACTCATGTTTATACTGCATATCAAGTAATAAATAAAGTATTATACTTTTTGACTTATTTTTTTTATCATCTTTTTTTCTTCCTTACTAAACAAATGACATGGCTGGGTTCTGTACAAGTAAATATTTGCCCAACTAACATTGTTTTAACAAAGTTTTCTTCTTATTACCAATATATCAGCATATTGATAAGGCACAATTTGGATTATAGATTATAAACACAAGGTAATAAGACCAAATTAAAAAAAACAATGGTTGCCTGTAAAGTCGGTTTTACGGGCGAAGATTTTACGTGACAACGGTAGAATATTTATTGATATGAATATAATTAAATTGCACAATAGGAACAAGGAATTGAATGAAAATAAGAATTGCACAAATTTTAACTATAGAAATATATTTTATTTACTAAAACATTGTACATGTAAACTTAAACTTAACTAATTCCTATTTGAGTGATTTTGTTGAGGATAGGACGATGATAGGAGAAATATGAAATGAAAGGAAGTGTTTCTGCTGTAATGTGTCTTGCGAAAGTCAAGTCGATAGTTGTTCCTTTTAACGTAGTTGACTTAGAAACGTTTGATACGCAATCAAGATTATACGTATTTTTCATGAAATTAAGAAACGAGTTGTCAGGCTTTACGTTTTTGTTAAAATCACCACACAGAAGAATCGGTATACTAGAATCAATTTGCACGAACGGTGGCACGTACTGGCTGTTGTGAATGTACGGACCGAGTCCTTGCCATAGTAACATTCCAATATCCTGCATACTAGCTCCTGGATGAATATATACAGCACCGAGTATAAACTTGAAGCTAGTATTAGCGGCGAAGCAAGTAACTTCAGTCATGCACATGTCACCCTTGGTTTTAATGACACGAGTTACGTCTGTAATCGCAACTTGGAACACTTCCGCCGTAGATGTCGATGATAATTTACGATAGATCGCCACTCCACCAGCCGCGTTGGTATCTGAGTTAGGTCGATTATTTTCCCTGGATACGCACTCATAACCCTTGATTGGAGTTGGTTCACAAGTGTCGCGCATCCACGTTTCAGTCAATACTAAATAGTCTGATCGTGGTATCACTGTATCTGTTTCAATGTCCGCGGCATGGGCACTTAAACTTTGACAGTTGATGTTCGTTACAATAAGTTGTCCAGCGTCGGTTGCGTCGTCACAGAATTTTACGGCTTGTTTGGTAATTGTGTCTAGAGTGTGTCCACGAAGTCGTAAGTATTCATTGCGAATATCTCGAGTAGTCTGTGAGTCGTTTCCACCATTGAAGTACTGGAAGTTGAAGGCACCGTTTCCATTGTTTTGAGAGTGGTGATTCCTGTTGAACATTTGAAATTGAATGGATGAATTTTTAATTTTAAAGAATCAATTTGAAAATCAAAACACTTATTCAGATCGAAGGTTCAAATTTTTGCTAAATAAATTTGAAATTAAATAAAATTTGTAATTGTAAATGATGAAGTTGAAAATTAAAACATTTACTTATATTAGATGTTAAAATTCTTGCTCAACACAGTTTAAATAAAGTTTTCTTATATCTGCCACTTTTTCTTAATATTTGTAATTTTAAATAATCAATTCGAAAATCAAAACATTTATTCAGATCGAAGGTTCAAATTTTTGCTAAATAAATTTGAAACTATTTAAAATTTGTAAAATAATAATTAATTAATTAATTAATTTTAAACTAATAATTTACTATAATAATACATTTATCAATAGTATGACATAACCTATAAACTCAGTTTCTCAACTTTTGTGTCAATCTAACAATTAATCAATCAATCATAGTTTACGATAATGAAATATCAGTGTACAATTATTTACCTTTATTGTTGTAGTTGTTGTAAATGACGAATCTAAGCACTCCACATTTTCACTACAGACACAGCTGACGATACTTTAACCACACGTGTGAACTTGTATTATGACGCTTTCTTGTTTTTCCAACGCCAAGAACGTTCGAGAAAGACAAAGACAGAGACAAGCATGCGCCGATTCAATGCGCAGCACTCTCGTTCGGTGACTCATCGTAACGTTACCGGGCGTTACACTTTTTCATAAGTGACTCCCAGCCGCAACCTAATTTAAGACGTTGTCACGTCAATAAATAATTAGTGTGTGACGTTTCGGTAACAGCGTTGTTACCATTTTCAGACCATTCAGTACTTTTGTCTGAAGATGGTAACAACGCTGTTACCGAAACGTCACACACTATTTATTTATTTGGATTTGGTCTTATTACCTTGTGTTTATATCAGCATATTCTTTTTCCAATCCCCTGGAATATGCAAATTAAACTGGCATCCGGCTAATTTGTATATTAAGGTTAGAACTATTCCTTCTAAACCTAACTCTTTCATGGCATCAGCTAGATCCATTGAATATTGTAGAAATGGATGCTGAACACCCAACACATATCTCCTAATATAAATAGTTTTATTTATATGAATCATACTGCAGTGTATCAGTATATATCATACTACAGATGGGGGTCTTTTTTTTATACTTAATTGACAACTCTTCTAAACAGGACAACTTTGACCAAAAGCTTGTATTTGGCCCCAATTGTCCCATTTTGAAGAGTTGTCAATTAAGGATCCAAAAACCCCCATCTGTTCATAGCTTAAAATCATAGTTTCCCAATTGTCAGTTTTGACTGGGGAGCTCTATGGCTTTTGGATTTGAGTGTCAACCTTGTTATATATTGTCTTTGTTTGCCATTTTATAGGGTCAATGGTGTTGCTGGGTATTGTCCCACCACTCCCTGCTGCTGCTGCCGAGACTGCTTATTTACTAAATCTACAAAACACCACTACTCAGGAGTAACCACACACTATCCATATTGGTGGATCATCCCAAATTAACAGCAGGGCTAAAATGTGGCTATGTTGTTGTTTCTTATCCCCTTGTGTAAAGATTACACAAATTCCATGAGTTCATGCTCCTCGAGCTGTTTTATGATGAGCAGCGGCCTCTCCCAAAGGTCCTGTTTAGTGCATCTAATACAAGCCAAAATGTGTTCTGGAGCTGCAGGTACCAAACTACATTTTGAACTACATAAAGAAATCTACACAAGAAGCTCCTCTTATTGTTTATTATTGTTTTAATGATCGTGATTTTAAGAGTTTAATTTCTACAAACTACATTTTGGGCAAGTGGGATAAATTTTGTTATTATTTTCTATCTTCAATGGCTTGAGATGGCCTGTTCTAAATCTTGTTAGTGTTGTTTGATGCTGTCTATTTCTGATGTTCAGAGCTCCTCCTGGGTCCACTCCACTGTACCAACTGTGCTTAGGTGGGATCCTCCAGTTCTTGTTTATTTTTGTTTTGGCTATTGTTTCTATTTCTTTAAAAGTAAGTTTATTTTTCTGTGGCAAGGGAGAGGTACTATCAAGTAACAATACTGATATGTCAGTCTTGTTGCCTCTTTAGAGGTGTTTTTTTTTTTTAATATATGTATATCATCCTCCCATTATTATACTTTTTTTTTTAAGCCATTAAATTTTAGCAATGCTATGTGTGTGGGTTAACTAAGTCTTTTTAAATTTTCAATAAAAAATTAAATGGAAATAATTTTTACAAAATCATATATCCATAGGTAAACTCAACACCCCCCCTATTTTCCTCATTAAAAAAAAACTATATATAGATGGAAGTCTTGCTGGGAAGAAATTGATCTATAAAAGCATAGGGCGCCTCTCCCATCAAACTAAACATCATCTTATTTTGATGTTTAGTTTGACTGGAGGGTGCCCTATGCTTTTATATATATATATATATTAAAAAACGAAAGAAAAAAAAAAGATAAAAAGATCAGGTGTTGAAATCAATATTAAAAATGGCATATCCTGACCAGGAGTCATATCTGCCTTCTGTAAAGCACATGTGCTCCTGGTCAGGATATGCCATTTTTAATATATATATATGAAAAAATAATTTAAAAAAATAAATAATAAAAAGGTCAGGTGTTGATATCCCTATATATATATAAAATATATATAAAATCTATGTCGGCTATACACGTCCACAATACGTAACTAATCTGACTGAAATTTTAACAGTATATAGAGTAGAATCTGGAAAAACTTATAGTGAAAATTTCAGGTCTCTATCCCGAATATTCTTTGAGTTATTTGCAAATTGCGTTGCAAATTTGCCTTTTCGCTCGCAAGCAGCGCCTCTAGCGGTGAAGATGGGAGGTAATATCAGCTGACCTAATGTACATGTAAAACGTGTTTTGACAGGACATAGAGAAAAATCTGGAAAATATATTTATCGGATTTTTAGCCAATAAAAAATAAAATTGACAGGTTCTGGGCAAAAATAGTTGTTTTTTTAGTCAGAAAATGATGATGACAATATTGCTGTATCATGTTTGATTATCAGATACAAAATTATATCGGGAAAAATTCCAAAAAGCTGAGACCACAGGTGAAGCCAGTTCATTTTTAGCGTGCAGGAACAAAATTCTAACAGAAAAACATTCATTCGAGCAGAAGACACAAAGTCAGATCATCTCTTTATAAAAATATCGCTTCTCAGACACAAAGTTTGGAGCGGGACGTTTCACAAGAGTGACATCCACGGCGCTAATTTATAATTGTAACGAATAGTATTTGAATAAAAACATTTAATCGGGTAAAACCTGGGCTTTGCCCGGGTCATTCGGCTAGTTAAAAATAAAAAAAGGCATATCCTGACCAGGAGCACATGTGCTTTACAGATGGCAGAGCGTCATCTAGTGGAACAGAAATAACTAAAGATTGATTTAGCCTGTTTCTCGATTTATCAAGAAATTGGGTTGGCCAAATATCAGGGAACAGGCTAAATCAATGTTTAGTTGATTTCTGTTCCACTAGATGGCGCTCTGCCATCTGTAAAGTACTTGTGCTCCTGGTCAGGATATGCCTTTTTATTTTTAATATATAATATACAGTAAAACTCTGCTAAAACAAACATGAAATATAGCAAACCTTCCCTTATAACAAACCTAAGGTAATCCCCATTCCATTGAAAATACCATTGTTATAACAAACTGTGAAAAGTAGCCTTTTTCTATGTGTATGGCTGTCTTTTAATTATACAATCTTAAAATCTTGAAAGTGAAAAAAATTCAAACCATGGCAATAGGGAACCAAAGGTTCAGTTCCATTGGGGTTCACTATAGAGGGAAGTGTCACTCTGTAAGTAGAATACAATTGTAATATGATGTATTAGTGCACCATCTGTTATGGGAATTTAAAACTATTTTAGATGCGTATGATTATTTTAATAATTAAACAATTATATCTACTGCCCTTACTGTAATGAAAAATTAATGGGAGGGTTCACCACTGCTGAGCGAGGCCTTCCCATTAATTTTTCATTACAGTAAGGGCAGTAGATATAATTGTTTAATTATTAAAATAATCATACGCATCTAAAATAGTTTTAAATTCTCATAGCAGATGGTGCACCAATACATCATATTACAATTGTATGTATTCTACTTACAGAGTGACACTTCCCTCTATAGTGAACCCCAATGGGACTGAACCTTTGGTTCCCTATTGCCATGGTTTGGATATTTTTAAAGTTTTCAAGATTTTAAGATGGTATACTTCTCACACAAATTCTCACACCCAATTGTGGTAGATTAGGTCTCCCTGGTAAACTAAACTGGTGAAACTGCTGGAAGGGTTCAATAATGATGAGACATGCCTTCTTCTTTATAGAATCATCTATTCAGTAAACATATAAAAATGACTTAATACATAAAAGTATTAAAAATTATTAGCAGTATAAATCAGCTAGATGACACTTGTGTTTGTGTGAACGAGGAAATTAATTAAATAATAAAATAGGATTACACAATTCCATTATTATAGATGATTTGACATAGGAGGAAGAATGGGTATACTTTCGAGGAATTCCTTTTCACAAAATTGCCAAAGAGTATGCAACAATGCAAATCTTTGTTGGTTAGTTAGGTTGTCCAGTGGCTGGCTGAGAAGGAGATGCTTGAAGAGGCTTGTCGAATATTTAATAAAGAAGCACAATGAGAAATTTGTCTTTTCAAAAAAACTTTTATTAGGTATATGACATTTTTTAGATGAAGGATATAGTTCTAAATGTATCATAACCATGTCTATCTTACATTCTTATTATGTTTTTAGGCCTGTTTCTCCTCTCCCCTACATTCTTAAGAAATTCACAATATGTACAGAGCGGCATATATATCGGAATAATTTATGCAAATAAATAAAACTCGACGTTTATTAGTCGATATGTATTCCGACAAATGGCGCTAGAGTCGTGTGGTTCGGCAGATGATCTTTCATTACACATTTTTAAAAATCTCACGTGCAAATTGGCGCAAAATGATAATCATTACAATTTTCCATCTTTTGACTTATTTAAGACGTTACTCCACTTACTATAGTTGGTGTATTAAGGTCTGATGAAGAGCTGGTGGTCGAAAGCTTACGTTATATATGAAGAAAATATAATAAAGGAATCTCTAGTTGCTGCACGTATTTTTGTCCTCCAATGTCGATATGTATTTCAAATAGCAAATTTCGAAGTCATGATGTGACGTCGAAGGAATTCAAAGAAAGGCGTTGTAGTAAGACAGCGAGAGAAGCGCTGCTATACCAGGGTGGAGGACATAGCTCCCGGATACGTTATTGCCAGGTACACATTGTCCGTCCACCATGGTGTAGCCAGGAAGTACGCAGTCCAGTTTCTTACAAGTCCCGCTGAAGACCACTTCACCTTCAGGGCAAGATATGGAACGACCAACCTCGGGACCATTCGCCGTGTTCATGTCAAAGAGGACACATAACGGAGGTACTGTCAGTTTGGTTGTTCCCCCACGACAACCTCTGTAGCCAGCAAAGCCTTCAACCGTTGGCGTGACGAGGCACATCTCGTAGTAGCCTTGACTGTCCTCATGGCAGACAGAGCAGTAGTAGTTCTTGTAGAGTCTGAGGGCAGGCCGGTCCTTGTTCACCACGATGGGGGCGTAGAAGGTCTCGCAGCGGTGACGTACGACCGGGTCGCTCCAGGAGTCCGGGCAGGTCGACACGAAGCCACCGCGGCAGTAGCGCCTCGAATGAGGGTCTGATGGAGGGTCGAGGTTGAGATAACATTGCTTGAAACCCTTTAAGAAGTCCTTTACACCCCACTTCCCTAGTTCCTTGTTGTAGTAGAGGACATCAGAGAGTGACGTCTGGTTGTATGGAGATGCATATTCGTCTATCTCTGGGCAGTACGCCAGTATATACCAGTAGTTGAGTGAAGCATCAGGGACGTGATGACAACGTGAACAGTAGATGTTGCGGTAGACGAAACCTGTTCGGTTGTCGGTTACGAGGAGAATGGAATAGGGATCGTGGGGTCGTTCGCCCTCACAGAGTTCTCTCTGTTGGGTTGGGGTGTCGTCGGGACAGCGGCTGATGCGGTAGATGTCCTCCTGGCCGCATTCGAACATGTTGGGTCTGAGTCCGGGATAGGGACTTCCCTCGGGCACGTCGGAGCAACAGTCGCCGAAAGTGTGACAGAGGGCATCGCAGCCACACTCTTTGCTTTCGTCAGGACCTTTAGGACAGCGGTTGAGTACAGCGCAGCGGTCAGAAGAGTCGTACAGCTCCTGGCCATAGGACAGTGTCAGCAGCAGGAGGATCAGGCTGGACTTGTCCCATATCTGTCACATCACAATCCCGGGATGTCACAACACTCCAGCACAACACTCAAGTTACAACTACATGTACACATCTATATCACAAAGTATATCTATCTTAGGGTGGTTGTCTGCGTATTTGTGGGTTATCCATAAATAATTAGTAAATATGCCACAATATTTGTATACACTATGAGAGAATATTTTGGGCGTTAACCCTTTTTCAGCTTAAAGAAAACAATATGACGCGCGATATATTAATTATAATAAAAAAAAATCCATTTCAAGGTAAAAATCCGTTTGCTCACGTTCTAGAACTGTTACCAAAAAATACAAGGTATGTCCCATAAGTTCCCAGACTGGGTCCATAAAAAAAAAGGTGAGATTTTTTTAAAATTTTTTTATTAAAACTTTTCAAAGTAATCCCCCCTTGCTTCAACGCACCAGCGCCATCGTTTCTCCCAATTGTCGAAACAGTTTTTATAAGCCTCTTTTGGAATGCTCTTCAATGCTAACGGCGATTTTTCTATTATGTCATCCCTGGTGTCAAAATGTCTTCCTTTTAGAACTGCTTTAAGTTTGGGGAACAGGAAAAAGTCATTTGGTGCGATGTCTGGGAAATAGGGTGGTTGAAGTAGGATTTGTGTCCCGTTTTTCGCCAAAAAGCTAGTCATCAAGTGCGCTGTGTGAGGGCGAGCATTGTCATGGTGTAGGATCCAGCCACCATTAGTCCATTTTTCTGGCCTTTTTTTTCGAATCGCTTCCCTTAGACGGCGAAGAATGCCCAAATACATATCCTTGATAACTGTTTGGCCTGCAGGAAGATACTCGTGATGAAAAATGCCCTTTTTATCCAAAAAAGCGACCAGCAACACCTTGTTTCTGGATTTCAATAATCTGGATTTTTTGGGTCTAAGCTCACCCTGACATCTCCACTCGGCAGATTGATGCTGGGTTTCAGGATCATAGCCATATACCCATGTCTCGTAGCCTGTGATTATCTTGTCTTTCCATTCCGGATCCGTTCTTGTCATTTCCAACATGTCCTCACAGGTTGCAAGCCGACACAGTTTTCGCTCATTAGTGAGGAATCTTGGGATGAATTTTGCAGGAGTCTTTTTGATTTGGTTACGATCCTTCCAATCGTTGTTTTAGAGATGCCTGTGTCTTGCTCTAGCTCCAGCAAAGTGGTTCGAGGATTTTCTTTTATCAAATCGGTGATTTTTTGCACATTTTCATCAGTCCTTTGAAATTTTTGGGCGTCCTTGACGAAGATCATCTTCAATGGAAATTCTGCCAGCTTTAAATCTAGAATGCCATTCAAAAACAATCGTTCTCTTTGGGGAATGCTTTATTAAGCATTTAAAAAGTTTCGGTTGCTGATATTTGAAGTTTCACACAAAATTCTATGCAAATCCTCTGCTTCAATTTTCGTTCCATCGTAAAATCGCCGCAGCGCTATGTGTAACCTTTAAATAAATTAGAATAACTTTGGGGCGCGTGCACGTACCGCCTCGATATTGGTACCACCGTGTAGCCAGATATTTTTCTATAATAAACAGTCAAATTCATTTACATTTTTCATTTATTTATTTTTTTTATGGACCCAGTCCGGGAACTTATGGGACATACCTTGTATGTGTAACATGTGTGATTAAAAATTTTCATAAATGAGACAGAATCACAAAAACGTTTCCAAACCATGAAATATTTTATACGATCTTAGTGATTAACACGTAGAAAAAAAAATATCGCACAGGCGCACGCGCTTACCTTTTTTTTTTTTTTTTTTTAATTCTAAACTCGCATTTGTCATTAAAACATTTTCTAACTTCAGTATGGAACGTAGTGAAAAGCAGAGAATCTGCGTATAGGTGCGCCTCAAATTGAAAGAAACAACTTCCTAATCGTTTCGAATTTCGAAAAAGGCTTTTAAAGACGATACCTTATCACAATCAAGGGCATTTAAATGGTTTGTACGATTTAAAGCTGGTCCACCAAGCGTCAATTTCTTAGGTATCATTTTCCTTGTTCCAATGTATATTATATTTATGCAAACGATAGTTACCCAGAAATATTCGAATTAGGAAAAACTAGATCTTTAGGAAAAGAGTTTCTTGTATTATAATAAATTTCTTGGAAGAGCATTCCTTCTGACAACCTACCCATTTACAAACCTATGCATCAATTTATAGTCTAAACATTTTATATCAGCTTATAGTATTCAATAAATTAGAAGGCTGGTTAAACCGTTTGGTTTACGACCACTACGACCCGGTTTCGATCCCCGCATTGGACACTTTTTATGTTTAAAAATAATAATAATAAAATAAAAAAAAATGCTCCAATGGCCCCCCGATTCTTGCAAAAGTCCAACCCCACCAGCGAGTGCAAGTAACCAAACGGGGCTCTGGCACATTTGTAAGTGCAAAGTCGAACTGCTTTCACATGTGTAGACATGTGGTGCGCTTACAGTAAAAAGCAGTCGCTAACTACCCACCATGATTATCATGGCCTGTACCACGTGTACTAGGGATAAGCAAAAAAAATAATAATAAATAAATAAATTACTTAAATTTGCGAGCTTATTTTTTAAAAAATCAAAACAATCGAATTATCGCGACAATCCAACATGCTTCCTATCTACAATCCACTGTAGACTCCTGCTCTGTGTGTGCAGTACATACTGGGCGGGCAATACAGTCCAGCCTCCCATGAGAGGCCGTCTAAAATATGAATAAACCGAGTTTCTCCTGGAGGCAGTATTTTATCAGAGACTCTGCCAAGTCAGGATAATTCATAAGAAGTCTTTCAACCAAAACAGAATCACTGAGGAGAAACTACTTCCAGGAGAGACCAGCTTTAGTAATGTTTTTAGACTTTTTTGCGACTGTAGTACAAATATTTCCTGTATATTTTCGTAAAACATCCTTAGGTTTTACTTCATTACTGTAAGTAAAACTAATAATACTGTAGTACAAATATTTCCAGTATAAGGTTGGGATCAGACATAATATAGCCACGCTCAATAAATTAAAACAGCAAGTAGGTAAACAGCGTGGTAAGTTTCTTTATTGGGAACTACGAGCTTTCGGACATCAGCTGCCCTTCATCAGGTACAATGGGTGGTTGGAAAAAGTGAGCCAATATATACATGCAGTAAATTAGCATAAGAGAAAGCTAACTAACATCTATTTAAAATAATTAAGAAATTTACATAGGAACTAAAGATAAAAGTACGAAATTTCTAAAAAATACGAAATTTCTAAAAAATAGACTAAAAATCTGTATATGACGGATAAAAGGTAAAACACGAGAAAAAAGGATGGGAAGACAAGAAAAGCGTAGGCATCTAGGCACAATGAAGGAAGGAAGCGAAATAAGATGTCAGTGGCCAAGTTTAGAAAAGCAGTATATTGAGGGGGGAGATCTATTTTTCTATTAAAACTAGGGATGGAGTTGGACACGAGAGCCTCCAGGACCAAACGTTGATATTTATTCTTAACTTCACTGTATACCGGAATCGTGTTGCGTAGATTAAAAGAGTGGTTAAATTCGTGGCTGTGTTGATATAGTAGTGACTTACGATCGTGGGAACGGATGTTACGTTCGTGTTCTAGGACGCGAGTGGCAATGGTGCGGCCAGTTTCTCCGACGTATGATTGTGGACAGTCGTTGCACGGTATTCTGTAGATGGCATTGGAGAAAGATTGGGGGGTGGGCCTGACGGAGCTTTTTGTGAGGGGATGGCGTAACGATGTGCCTAGGGAAGGTGATTTTTTAAAAAACGTGCGGATGCCAAATTTACGCAGATAAAAACCGATGTCGGAATTCGTAGTAGAAAACGGAAGAACGCAAACATCTTTAAACGGGGGAGGAATAGAACTGTCGTGGTTTGGTGAATAAAAATGTCGATCGATAAAGTTACGTGGGTAACCCGCGGATAAAAGGTGTAGGTAAACGATCCGTTTTTCGATTCTACTGAATAAAGGAAGGGAGCAATGAGTAAAAACGCGCTTAGAAAGAGTTTTTACGGTGGTAATTTTATGGGAGACGGGAGCATGTGATGAAAAATGCAAGTAAGAAGGGGTAAAACCAGCTTTACGAAAAACAGTTGTATGGAAACGACCCTGGAGGTTAACCACTAAAACGTCTAAGAACGGGATACAATTAAAACGGGAAGAATTGTGGGTAAAACGTAAATCGGAATGATAGGAGTTTAAAACAGTCAGGATAGGGGAGTGGTCAGTGCTCTGATGCAGACAAAAAATGTCATCAACATATCTCGCCCACATTACTACTCCTAGGTGGATCTGGGAAACTAACCATCGGTCCAAATGTGACATTACAATCTCAGCTGCGGTTGTAGAGAGAGGGCTGCCCATGGGGGAGCCTCTTATCTGCAAGAAAAAGCGGCCATTAAACTCTAGGGTGTTCATGCCCAAGCAGATGTTGAACAGCTCAAAAACTACTTTTTGATCTTTGTTAGAGACAGAAGGAGAGTTGAGGAGTGAGCCTAACCCATCAAAAATCAAAGAATGTGGGAGGCTTAGGAAGAGAGATGTGATGTCAAAAGTGGACATAGTGGGGCTGCCAGACTGGGAAAAGTTTTTTAGTTTGGCGATAAAATCAGAGGAGTCCTGAATGGAATAAATATTGTGGGCTTTGACAAGGGGCTTAAGGAAGTTTGAAAGATATCTAGCCAAATGCAAAGCGGGCGAAAGATGATATGCGACGATGGGCCTGAGAGGGATATCGGGCTTATGAGTCTTAGGGAGCCCATAAATATAAGGAATGCTGGAGATGTTGGAGGTGAAAAGCTTGAATTGTTCAGGGGTGATGCAGCCCTTCTTAAGGAGGGACCTGAGTGATGCCCTGTAATTGCCTGAAATGGCCTTGACTCGGTCAGCGGAAATTTCCTGAAATGTATTAGGATCAGAGAGAATGTTGAGCATTTTCTTACTGTAATCTTCCGCTTTCATCAAAACAACCTGTGAACCCTTGTCCGATCTAGTGATGATGGTGTCGCGTTGATTCTTTAGAGCCTTCAGGGTGGTGAGGTCTCTCTTGACAGCACAAGGAAGGGAGAAAGACTTCTTTGAATCAGCAAGGAGTTTGCCAGTAATCTACGCAACACGATTCCGGTATACAGTGAAGTTAAGAATAAATATCAACGTTTGGTCCTGGAGGCTCTCGTGTCCAACTCCATCCCTAGTTTTAATAGAAAAATAGATCTCCCCCCTCAATATACTGCTTTTTCTAAACTTGGCCACTGACATCTTATTTCGCTTCCTTCCTTCATTGTGCCTAGATGCCTACGCTTTTCTTGTCTTCCCATCCTTTTTTCTCGTGTTTTACCTTTTATCCGTCATATACAGATTTTTAGTCTATTTTTTAGAAATTTCGTATTTTTTAGAAATTTCGTACTTTTATCTTTAGTTCCTATGTAAATTTCTTAATTATTTTAAATAGATGTTAGTTAGCTTTCTCTTATGCTAATTTACAGCATGTATATATTGGTTCACTTTTTCCAACCACCCATTGTACCTGATGAAGGGCAGCTGATGTCCGAAAGCTCGTAGTTCCCAATAAAGAAACTTACCACGCTGTTTACCTACTTGCTGTTTTAATTTCCAGTATATTTTCGTAAAACATCCTTAGGTTTTACTGCATTACTGTAAGTAAAACTAATAATACTGTAGTACAAATATTTCCAGTATATTTTCGTAAAACATCCTTAGGTTTTACTGCATTACTGTAAGTAAAACTAATAATACTGTAGTACAAATATTTCCAGTATATTGTGAAATATGAATGCATCGCCATTTGGAAAGGATGCGCGGGGGGAGGCCCGGGAGGAGCGCGCGCAGTGGAACAGTGGGCGCGCGCGGATCGCGCGCGCGTTGTGCTTGGCTGTTCTTTGTAAACATACTGCGCTAGCTCCCGTTATTCTCTTCTCTGTAACCTTACTTTAAATAAACTATATTTAATCTCAACATCGAATTCTATTTAATTTATTCTACTCTACAATATTTTCGTAAAACATCCCTAGGTTTTACTGCATTACTGTAAGTAAAACTAATAATACTGTAGTACAAATATTTCCAGTATATTTTCGTAAAACATCCCTAGGTTTTTCTGCATTACTGTAAGTAAAACTAATAATACTGTAGTACAAATATTTCCAGTATATTTTCGTAAAACATCCCTAGGTTTTACTGCATTACTGTAAGTAAAACTAATAATACTGTAGTACAAATATTTCCAGTATATTTTCGTAAAACATCCCTAGGTTTTTCTGCATTACTGTAAGTAAAACTAATAATACTGTAGTACAAATATTTCCAGTATATTTTCGTAAAACATCCCTAGGTTTTACTGCATTACTGTAAGTAAAACTAATAATACTGTAGTACAAATATTTCCAGTATATTTTCGTAAAACATCCCTAGGGTTTTCTGCATTACTGTAAGTAAAACTAATAATACTGTAGTACAAATATTTCCAGTATATTTTCGTAAAACATCCCTAGGTTTTACTGCATTACTGTAAGTAAAACTAATAATACTGTAGTACAAATATTTCCAGTATATTTTCGTAAAACATCCCTAGGTTTTACTGCATTACTGTAAGTAAAACTAATAATACTGTAGTACAAATATTTCCAGTATATTTTCGTAAAACATCCCTAGGGTTTTCTGCATTACTGTAAGTAAAACTAATAATACTGTAGTACAAATATTTCCAGTATATTTTCGTAAAACATCCCTAGGTTTTACTGCATTACTGTAAGTAAAACTAATAAAAGGGCCTGGTTCATCAATGATAAATCCTCTTAGCAGTTTCCCTAGTTTAATCTCTACCGCCACAACTATTGAATAGTTTTGTCTTATATGATGGTTTGTTCACAGTTATGAGATACCTAGTAAAACTATGGCGATGGTGAATAGTGACTGGCAGTTAAATCTTGGCCTTCCAAGAAACCATCAAAAAAGATCGAATTAACAATATAACCTAATTATTCAGAAAATACCCTTAGTCATAAGAAATTTGAACTATTTTTGACGCATATGATTCTTTTTAAATAAAACAATTTTATACTTCAATGTTAAAACGATATATCAATCGAAATAATTGCAAAAAGTTTCTTTAGTCAATAAAAATGGCAAGCTTTCAAGTGTTAGCTCATCATCAGGCCAATTGTTTCGCAAATTCCTACAATATATATAGAGGTGTGTGTGTGTAGGATATATTTTTACATATTTACACTTGAAAAAGTTTTACAAATTCTCTGAGAAATACTTTAAATATATATATCCTAAAACTTATTTACTTATAACGGAAATAAAATTTATAAAATATGCTATGCAAAAACTATTGGAAACATGATTCATTTTTAAATTACAAATAAAATATTAAAGAAATTTTTAAATGAATAGATGACAGATCATAACTTGGCTCATCAGTGGTGAACCCTCCTAGCGGTTCTACCTTTTAATCTATCATACTGCTTTATCATTGTATGCTGATATGAAAATCAACCCTTGGAAAATGTATTTTAGACAAACTATGGACATAAGTTTTAAGGACAGTATATATAAAAATCCGAATAATTATGAATGTATAAACTTGCTTCAAGCACGTCCCTTAGAGCAGGTTGGATTAAAGTAAGATAGAGAGAGATACATAATCAAACTACAACATTTATTACCCAAACGTTTCAGTGACCTACTGTCCCCATTAAAAGGTAGAAAGCTTTCTGCCTTGGTGGGTAGTAGTGGCGAGTGCCTTCACTGTAAGTGAACACATGTCTATACATGTAGAAAACATTTCGACTTTTGTACTTACAAGTGTGCCCGTTACTTGCACTTACTGGTGAGGTTGAACTTTTACAAGAATCGGGCGGTAATGGAGAAATTTTATATTGAGAAAAAAGTGTCCAATGTGTGGATTCGATCCTGGGTCGTGGCATTCGGAAATCGACGGTTTGCATACTCGTATATTCTATATACAGTTACGAGTGTCATTTCTCATCTCCTAATCAACTCTGTCACCGTTTGCTTTTTTTTTTTTTTGGAATGGCGCCCTCCTATTGGTTGGCTACAATCACGCCACGTCTGCCCCCCCCCCCACTCGCTTTTTCGTTTTTGTAACTATTGTGTTGGAGCGGGTCGCTCCTTGAATAAATGCATATATTAGTTAATAACTAAATGGAATCCTCTCTTTCTTTTTCCCAGTAAGAGACGCCTACGGAAGCCAACAGTACATAGACAGATAAAACACATAGGCTAGAGTTATTAACTAACATATGCAATTATTTAAGGCGCCAATTTATAATTGTAACAAATAGTATTTGAATCAAAACATTCAATCGGGTAAAACACGGGCGTTGCCCGGGTCATTCGGCTAGTATATATATATATATACACACCACCGATCCCCTAAATCAAACAATAAGATTATTCAGTAAAAGATGTTATTGATAACATCATTACAGTAGTCTTCCATGGGAGACCATGGCCTAAAAACATGGCCAAACTGGATCTCTCCTGGAGGTGATCTCTTTTCAGATTCTTGTTATGTCAGACCAAGTCATGAGGAGTCTTTCAACCGAAACAGATAAAAGATAATCTCTTAAAGAGGTTTTAGTCATTATTTTTAAGGCTATGGTCTCTCTCTCTCGCTGCGTGGAGGACATAGGACTGTGGGGGCACACGTGGTAGGGATCAGGGTCAGCCAGAGCCAAGTTAAAAATCTTTAATCATGACAAATGTGCTCTAAATAAATCACTGAATCAATCAATCAAGTCATTTAATCAATTAAATCATTTAATCTCCTCTCTAATAGGAGTTTCTACTGTAATACATGATATCATTTATCACCTCTGTTATTTATTTGTTATTTATCAGTTATTTTTATAACATAATCTCATTACTTATCTTAAAATTTCAAGGATAAAATGTGACAAAACTCAAGCTTTATCTTTGTCTTAGAGGACAAAAACAAAACGAAAAAAGCCTTTTTTACACAAATGTGAAAACTCATAATATGCTACGAGATGTTATTTCAGAATAATTTCTGAGCAAAATATAGTCATGGAAATTTTACCTAAATCAATCAATCACCACTTTTATTAAGACTTTCAGTCTGATATACATATTATCCAGAGAGATACAGCAATGATTGGAAAAAATAAAGAGGGAGAGAATGAAATTAGAATAAAATTAATACTCGAGGTCTGACTCTGGTTAAAAATCATTTTACGCTAGTTTTATTCCAGAACAATATTTATCTTGGAATTTGTCTTCAAACATAATAGGATACATTACTTAAGTCCGAATTACATCAACACTCTTAAAAGACGATCACTTTCAAATCATCAAAAATGAAGTCATTTATTGCAAGATTTGCGGAATAAAAATTACAAGTTAGATGTCCCACTATCTATCCTATTGTATTTATATGGAGGAGAAGAGATAAAAAATTGAAGGTCATCAATCAGATATAAGTTAAACCAGTTCAACTGATTAAAATCTCATCAAAAACATAGCTATAGAACTTTATAACTATCACAAAGCGGTCTTAGGAAAAATAGCCAAACAAAATAAAAGTTAAAACATGTATATATAAAACAACTCTCTTCTCTTACCCTATCTATGTAAATATTTAGTTTCATTTTCCTTTTTTGTACGGCGAATCCTTAAAAGGCGAAATATCTTAATAAAACTTTTGTTGTTGAAATTAGAATGAAAATAGTTATATATGGGGAAAATGTACATCTCGAGTTCTAATTATTTTGATATAACATTATATACATAGATTATAGGTATTTTCCTGCTTTCCTTTTTATTTTACCGATTCCCGTAAGCTATGGGAAAGGGTAGAAAAACACTGGACTCAACAAAAAATAAATTTATAAATAACCTGAATCTAATTGAATGTTGGGAAGAGAATTCCACGACAATTAAACCAGACGAAAGTATCTAAAAAAAGGACGCAGACGACTTACCTCTGTCGTTAGGAAGTACATCTTCCGTTTGTACGAATCTATTAGCCAATCACGTACCGTGTCAAGGATACCACGTGATCTGCAACGAATAAAAAAAGCTTTGATGGCGACCTTGATTGCTAAAGAAGATGCAACTGAATTTTAAAAAGGTTTGTTCGACCTTATTGTCTGGCCTGTTTTTGTTCTCCTCTTTAATATTCTACTGTGTACACAGGTTGCTCTCTCTGGATAGCTTGTTTTTTTTTTTTTTGCGTGGAATAATTTTTATCGCTTTTCATCTTCTTTATCAATACAATGGTGAAACTGGTGAGAGGGTTCATTACTGATGAACCAAGTTCTCTTATCCAATATTTTATATCTTTGTTGTAAGGTCTCTGCCGAGATATTATATTTGATAAAGTATGTCATAATCAATATATTTATAAAATAATTGCAAAATATTTATCGAGATATATGGCAATTTAAACTATAAAGTAGGTATGTGTAATGATGTACGATTTCAACTCGGACAATGTTGGGAGTTGAGACTTGGTTTTTTTCAGAGATTTGATGGGAGATTTGATCAGAAAATGATGTTCAATACCTCAAAGATGGTAAAAAACATGGAATTTCAAATTACAAGCAAAAACTTTAAAACCAACACATTTGTTATCTGTTATAATTCAATAATCTGTTTCAAATATCATTATGTACATATATCTACATATGTAACGTACATACGATGTATGTGATGATCGTATGTGTAACATTAGTTACGGGAGAGAGAGAGAGAGAGTATGCCATTCATATACTAAAAACCTTTTCCATTAAAATGTATTAGGGTGATCAATACATTGTTTAAATATATTTTTAAGAGGAGAGATGCCCCTTTTAGTACATATATAAATATATTAAACTGGCGAAACCGCTGGGAGGGTTCACCACTGATGAGCCAGGCCCTCCCTTTAATTTTTCCATCGCAGTAAGGAGAGTAGAAATTGTTTTATTTTAAAAAGAATATTACGCCTCTAAAATAGTTTTATAATATATAAATATCTTTGGAAAAAGCTAAATCAACGTTCGGTTGATTTTTGTTCCACTAGATGGCGCTCTGCTATCTAAAAATGCTCATGTGGGCGGTCAGAAAATACTAATTCTGTTTTTAATATCAACACCTGACCATATATATATATATATGTGTGTGTGTGTAAAACTTCAATAAGGCCTAGAACTGGCTAGACCCGTTCATAGAACGAGCTAATGTTCTAATTCTTTCTAACAAGAATACCAACCCGACGCATATGCGCAGGATAAACTCGAGGGTATCTAAAATGATATGCCAAACCTAAAAAAATAAGATTATTTTAAAAACTAAATCAATAAGGAATCTAGGGCTCAGTTTCTTTTCATCATTTCTTTATTTCTCGAGCTTTCGAACTAACACGGAGACACCAGAAGTACCACTTCTATCTAATTATAACACGTCATGGTGTCTCCATGTTGAAGGACTTGTTAGCCCGATAGCTCGAGAAATGAAGGAATTATAAAAAGAAACTGAGCCCTAGATTCCTTATTGATTCAGTTAAAATGTAAAAGCTGGGGTAAATCTTTATAATAAGATTAATGGAGGCTATTATTTTATTTAAATATCATAACAAACCGCTGGGTTCACCAAGTCCTATTCCATTATTTTTTTCATCGCAGTAAGGATAGTAGAAAGTTTGTTTTACTTAAAAGTTAGTTTTGAAGATCATTTGTTGGGGTTGGAAGTTGGTTTGGTAAAATTATAACCACATCAAGCAATTATTTATTCAATTCTCGATGGTTCACTGATTCGCTGTCATTCTCCTCAATGATTATTTTGAATCCTAGTTCTACTTATATACATACACAGTTTCCTAAAATGTTGAAAACCGTGTATGTATATAAGTATTATAATTACAATTATATTCTCACAATGAGTATCTGTTTTTATTTAAAAACGCTAGCTTTCAAGCGTTATTCGCTCTTCAACGGGCTTACAAAAATATCGACTTGATCCCACCAGAAATATTTACAAAAAACAAATGCGCGCCGCGTGGATATTTATAACTGAAAATTTTGAATTGGTTTGTAATTTAACTATTTTAAATATTTTATGGAATATATCTATTTCAATTTTTAGGGCATCCAGAACCTATAAAATTAATCTATTAATTTCTCTTCTGAGAATAGATATTCTTCATGAATAGAAATGTATATAAGTAGAACTAGGATTCAAAATAACCATTCCTCTGAGGAGAATTACAGCGATTAATTGAAACTTCGGGAATTAAATAAATAATTGGTTGATGTAATGAAAAGTTAGCGTTTTAATTGTTTTATTTCTTATCAACTTTTAGCGTAATACTGTATGTGATTCAGCATCTGAGTTACTCAGCTACATATTAACAGTCTTCTTCTTTCTTATCTCCACTCAATCATATTAGGGTATCAAGCTTGTAGAGCTTGAGACTTTAAAAAAAAGATATTTGACAACTATTATTATTGGGTGAAGTAGAATGTGTCTGCCTTTGTCATTAAGACTGGGAGCACTACTCAGTGGCAGGCCGACTTAGCTCCAAAAGAAATGGCCGCCTCTGAGGAACAGACGTCATGTGCAGCCGCTCCTAACATGGAGTACAAACGCTGCTCATCCTGTATCCCTGGATTAGGAGTCCTTACAGGGTACTATCAGCTGGGCCAGCTGAGCCCAGGTTTTTTAGTGAGCTTGTTACTGCTCCCCCTCCTCCTTTTTCATCCAGGCTTGGGACCGGCAAAGACGGAGTTCATATTTACAGTGGAAGTGTAAAACAATTGGTTTGGATTGACGTGGACTTTATTTAAATTATTATCTTTGTTTCTAATCCTCTCTCTCACACAACTTGGGATCAAATACATTTTACAGTTTGAGCAAAATTGCAATTGTCTCCGTGTAAGCCATCTCTCTGGAATATCTCCCTTGTTATGGAAACGGCCTGACAACAATGGGGTTGTTTTTTAAACGTGGATTATTTCTATCGAATTGAAGAACAATCTTTTGATTATTTTATAGATTTCATTCCCCAAGATGAGGAATATATTTATAACCCGGGTTCCTTGAGCTCTCAGAATGCCAACTACCCGTATCAAGAAGACCTCCGAAAATGTAGGAATGGAAGAGAACTATGCTCACAGAATCCTGACCGAATTCTGGAAGTCTTGGGAAATATGTTTGATCGTTTTTCCTTGTTTAACTTTCAAGCCAGCTCGGCAGATTCTTTGATTGATAAAATATTGCCTCATTCCAAGAATTACCCTTCACTTCTATTTTAATTCTGAAAATTTTCCTTTATCATATATAATTCACTGTTTGCAAAAACTTTAAGGAAGTCGTACCTTTCAGCAGGTATATAGGGATTCAGACAATAACTCTGAAAGATATTTGATACACAGTGACCTTTATTGAAGACACACGAGATAACCAAGTGTAAAAAATTGCATCTCCTTCAAAAAAAACAACAACAGACGATCGGCTATATTGAAGACTTTCTTATTTTTCAAGTTTTATCCATGAGTGCATATAAAAGAAAATTATCCATCGAATTTTCTGTAAAAATCTTCGCTATATAATCCCTCTATCTCTGCAATCCTGAGATTTAAAAAAAATGTAAACTCATCATCCTACCAATTTAAGTGAAGACCTGAAGAGACCATTGTTTCTTACTCTGCTACTCGACAGTCCAGGTAGGTTTTGATGTCCATAATGTCTTTCTGATGTCCCATAATGTCTCCCCTGATGTTTCCTAAGACCTTCCGAATTTTTCATAACTGGTGTAGATGCAAGTTCCCCAGAACAACTACTAATTTATATAAATATATAATCTATAGGTTTTACGTTTGGTGATTGATGTTTATTTTGACGAGGGAAATACTTTTATCTCCATTCTTATATATTTCAAGATACTCCCCATATCTGAGCTCAACCCAGCTGGGTGTAGAGCCGGAGTCTAGAGTGTGACATTGTAGTGGTTGAGGTTATCAAGATTGAAGGGTTACGGAGAATGGGAGTGTATCTATTGTTTAAAAATAACGCTATACAATCATCTACTTTCTTATCTACTCCAATTTCTTCGACCCATTCGGGATAATTGGGCTTATTTATAAATATTGACGTAAAAAAGCAGTTCAACTATACACTTACAAGGTGCCAGAGCCTCTTTTGGGCACTTAGATTTACTGAAATTGTTGAACATTTTCAAGAATCGGAGAATTTGTACTATAATTTTTTTGGCTATGTGTTTCTTTTGAGTGATATTTATTATTAAATTTTATCTCCACATACCTTACTCCAATGATAACAATTGATAGATGAGAGGGCTTAGCTCATCAGTGGTAAACTCTCTCAGCAATTTCGTCAAATTAATCTCCAGACCGCTCTATTATTGCATTATAAATTGTTCCTCTTATTTACCCTGTATTAATTTAGGGAGGCAGCTTAGGGGTGTTTTGGGTACCTATATATAAACATAAGCTTATAGGTCTGTAGAGGTGCATACATATAACTACATTTGATGATATACCTGAAAATAAGCACATTGCGAATTATAGCTTTATTTGAATATATTTCACATATAAATTTGTGTAAATTCGATTTTCTTTCTTTTTTCCATCTCTTCTCTGCGCATTTTTCAGGAGAATATATGAATAAGGCAAACATGTCTCAATAAAAGTATTTATTTAATGATTGAAGTAATCTATTGATTTTGACGGGACGAAATTGATCTATAAAGGTCACCTCTCCCGTCAACATTGTCGCAAAACCTATGCGTCATCTATTGACAGTCTCTGCAAACTATCAAATGCTCTATGTAAATATGTTTTTTTTTTTTAACGTTTCCAAACTATATGTAAATTTTGGCTTTATCCTTCCTTATCCTTTCCTTTATCCTTCCTTATATATAAAAAAATGAAATGCGAAATCGATGTTTGTTATCGCATCACGCAAAATATACTGACTCAATCATTATGGAATTTCGCATGTAGGTAGCTGAAGATTTCGTTTAACATATAGGCTATTCAAAAAACTAAAAAAGTTAATGTGCTTTTTTTAAAAAATAAAAAACCAAAAAGCGTTAGTTCCAGTCTTTTACCGCTAGGGCGCAGCACTGGTCGCGACGATAAATGAATTTGATTTTTTTAAAGCATCGGTGGTTCAGTGGTAGAATGCTCGCCTGCCACGCGGGCGGCCAGGGTTCGATTCCCGGCCGATGCATTTTTTTTAAACAATTTTTAAAACTCATTTATATTATATCTTCTATATAAATGGAAATTTCATAAGTGGTGTTCGCTAAAAACTTTCGTTACAATGCATCAATTTCGACCAAATTTTCAACATTTATGTAAAAAATTTAACATCAAAATATTTTTCCTAACTTTAAAATACATAACTTTGCTGTTATCGATAAAATACAAAAAATTCAACAGAGTTAATTTTATTTATATATAAATACAAAAAAAAAAATCAGCAATTCATTCAACTCAATCTAAAAAAATATTCAAAACAAGCAATTTTAAGATAACACCATATGTAAAACAGTCGGCCAAGAAAACAACAACGATATTACATCTTTCTCACATATTCACACACAATCTTGATTAATAATTAAAACTAATCTTTAGCATTGTTTATTATACTTCATAATATATAATATTCGTTAGGCAAACTTTCACTCGGATAAAACCCGGGCGAAGCCGGGTACACATCCGCTAGTATAATCATATTTATGAGATAGAACCATTTATTCTATTAAAAATACTTTGACCAGACACACTTTTTAATTGAAAAAAATAATTGATACAAAAATATTCTAATATGGTCCTGATTTTCTTATTAAAAATGTATAATGATTGCAGCGAGGTTATCTCATCAGGGTTGTTCTTTTTGAGCAGGACTTAATCCATATATATATATAAAAGTCAGTGTATGTATGTATGTATGTATGTATGTGGGTATCTATGTCGGCTATACACGTCCACAATACGTAACTAATCTGACTGAAATTTTAACAGTATATAGAATAGAATCTGGAAAAACTTATAGTGAAATTTTCAGGTCTCTATCCCGAATATTCTTCGAGTTATTTGCAAATTGCGTTGCAAATTTGCCTTTTCGCTCGCAAGCAGCGCCTCTAGCGGTGAAGATGGGAAGTAATATCAGCTGACCTAATGTACATGTAAAACGTGTTTTGACAGGACATAGAGAAAAATCTGGAAAATATATTTATCGGATTTTTAGCCAATAAAAAATAAAATTGACAGGTTCTGGGCAAAAATAGTTGGGTTTTTTTTTAGTCAGAAAATGATGATGACAATATTGCTGTATCATGTTTGATTATCAGATACAAGATTATATCGGGAAAAATATATTCCAAAAAGCAGAGACCACGAATGAAACCAGTTCATTTTTTTTGTACGCAGGAACAAAATTCTAACAGAAAAACATTCATTCGAGCAGAAAGCAAAAAAGCCAGATCATCTTTCTATAAAAATATCGCTTCTCAGACACAAAATTTGGAGCGGGACGTTTCACAAGAGTGACATCCACGGCGCCAATTTATAATTTTAACGAATAGTATTTGAATAAAAACATTTAATCGGGTAAAACCCGGGCGTTGCCCGGGTCATTCGGCTAGCTTATTATAAACAGGAAGTTATCCCATAAAAAAGGTGGTATTTAAAACTATTTGACTTCTTTAATTGTCAGCTTACCGTGAATTGTATATAGTCCTGTATAAAAATAAGGGAATACGAACATAATAAACAATTGAATACTTATTTACATAACAGAGGCAATGAGAGAAAATGTTAATAAACAAAATATGTAAAATTATTAACTTTTAGTAACATCTATCGTTCAAAATTATAAACATAGAAGAAAGGTAGCGTTAAAAATATATGTTTGAAATATAAAAATTCAAAACTATTATAGACGCGTATGATTCTTTTAAAAATTAAACAATTTCTACTGCCCTTACTGCAATGGAAAAATTAATGGGAGGGCAAATTAATTTTTCCATTGCAGTAAAGGCAGTAGAAATTGTTTAATTTTTAAAAGAATCATACGCGTCTATAATAGTTTCGAATTTTCATAACAGATGGCGCGCTAATACTTAAAATATAATAATCTCTATTGATATTTTCAAAAACTACTCTGCCATCAATTTCTTAATTATGCAAATGTAATTTGTCAACTAATTTTGCATATCATTTTTGTTCACAACAATGATAAAGGGATAAGAAAAAACGATCTGAATTACTTTAAGTGGATAAATTCTTTTGAATATTTTATTTTAAAAATATAAATAAATAATAATCACCAAAAATGAATACTTTATTAGATTTGTATCATGAAATTCTTAGTCAAATAATTACAGTTTTTCATGGTAAAGAAAAGACTTCGTTTAAAGATAGACTATCAGAACTTTTCGCCTGCAGTTCAAATAACAATGAAAGCGATTCGTAAGTATATTTTAAATTTCTTTTGATATAGTTTGTGAAGAGCCACCACAAAGTATGGTGGTCTGTATCAATAGTGAACGGGCGTCCAAAGACATACAACCTGAATTGAAAGCCCAAATGATGGAAAGGCATTCGCTTTCAGTAGTCGAAATTCTGCCTTGTTTAGTATTCAAGATGCATAAGAAATGGCTCTTTCCTCGTGTGTGTCTTTGTTGGGAATGGGTAATAAAAATTTGCTAGTTCAGGTTCGGAAATTTGCGCTGACTTTAGAGCTTCAAATGCACGCCGTTCTTCTCGGTTCCAATAAATGCGGAGTCTTTCTTCAAAAGGTCATTCGAGGGTTGGGCTACGTAATGAAGCGGCGGTAGTAGGATGAAAGACCAAAAAAACGTTACCTCTTATTTTAATGACCTTGGCGTAGCGAAGTCGCGGACTGCTCGAATCTTTTCTGGATCGGAACGAATTCCATTTTTGCTTACCTCATGACCAAGGACGGTGATAGTCTTTGCACCAAACTTGCGTTTCTTGGGATTGAAACAAAAACAGATTTTCTTGAGAAAATGTAATGTAAGTTGAAAGCGTCTTAGATGTTCTTCAAAGTCATCTGAAAAATTGATGATGTCATTGAGATAACACAGGTAAATGGAAAAATCAACGAATAGTTGATATTTATTTCGACAGATGGAACAAGCCATTAGCAACTTTCAATTTAACTTTTAATTTTTCTTTGGGGATCATCAAGTAAGTCATCTAGAAATATTCTGGAAATGTTGGGTCTTCAGAACGCTGTTTCAACTTGGTTACCATCAGTACATAGCTGACTATCTTCGATGACAACATTATCGGCTACGTGTATTCCCTGTGGGATTAGCTTCAGATATGGCCTCCATCCAGTTTACCTCCGCTAATGGAAAGTGTGATGGAGCCAGAGAAGGGAGCCATTGGTTCTTTCTGCCATTTCATCATTCAGAATGACAAAACCTGCTATCCTGGTCCGATCCCTATCTACAGTTAAACCTGTCTATAGCGCCCCCTCTTGGGACTCACCAAAATAGGGTGCTATAGAGAAGGGGATGCTATAGACAGGTCACTTTTAATGTAAATCGCATCGTACTACGTATTTAAAATCGGGCGCTATAGAGAGGAAGGCGCTATTTAGAGGGGGCGCTATAGACAGGTTTAACTGTACTGTTTTTATATATCAATCGGTGAGTTTTTATTTAATTCCCTTTTATTATTGTCGTTGTACTCTTGAGTGTACGCTTTTCTCTGTGTGTTAAGTTACTTTAGGCTCTAGTAAATTGGACCTTGTGTGTTATCCCGTAAATGTTAGGATTTGTCAGGATAGAGGCAAGCTCGATTCTGTAGTCTAGTTTCGAGGAAGTCGTTTAATTTATTATTTTATCAAAATATCATATTTTATCAAAACATGATTAGCTAAAACAATGTCATGCTAATGTCTTCAGTTGAAATTATACCTAAATGGCCATTTGTGGATTGTTTGCGGGAGAACGATGCAGATTTATACACTTCTACTGTATTCTAAGCTTATGTCCGTAGATTTATCAAAATAACTCCTCTCTAGTGATGGATATAAAATCTCAATCGCCCAATATCATATTTGCATATATGCAATGGTATAGTGGTCTGGTGTATTGTCAAAATACCTGGGAGGGTACACCACTGATGAGCCAAGCCCCCTCCCAATATATTATTCATCTCAATAAGAACAGTTAAATTTCAACCAAGAAGATGAAGGAATCCGACGGACTTCTGTTTATAGATCAGGCAACGGCGATAAAAATGAACTCGATTGTTAAAAATATATTTATAAACTTGCAATTAAAAAATAACAATTCGTATTTTTATATTAAAGGAAATAATCCAGGTTTAGAACAAAGCGTATACTCAAGAGTGCAATAACAATAATAAAAGGGAGTTAAATGAAAACTCGCAGTTTGCTATATAAAAACAGTACAGTTTAACCTGTCTATAGCGCCCGATTTTAAATACGTAGTATGATGCGATTTACATTAAAAGTGACCTGTCTATAGTACCCTATTTTGTTGAGTCCCAAGAGGGGGCGCTATAGACAGGTTTAACTGTAGGTACGGATCGGACCACGATAGAAGTAGCAGGTTACGTCATTCTGAATGATGAAATGGCAGAAAGCAGTAATGGCTCACTTCTCTGGCTCCATCACACTTTCCATTAGCGGAGGTAAACTGGGTGGAGGCCATATCAGAAGCTAATCCCACAGGGAATACACGTAGCCGATAGTGTTGTCATCGAAGATAGTCAACTATGAACTGATGGTAACCAAGTTGAAATAGAACCGGAGCGTTCTGAAGACCCAACATTTCCAGAATATTTCTAGATGACTCACTTGATGAGTTTCATAAAGAAAAATTAAGGAATTTTTTAAATATATGGATATGTTTGAATCAGTGAAATAAAGCCGATTAAAGAGGTCAATGTTAAGCACCGAATTAACACATATCACTCATTGCGTTTGTTCACCGAAAACAAGACAAAGAAGATATAAAAGTTCCCTCCAGAAGGTTTTTTTTTTCTTAGCCAAGCATGCATATTGTAGGCTTTATTTAGAAATAATATTTATATATTGTAAATTATACGCATCAATTAAGATACACGCACACATAAAATATTTTTAGGAGTTTAAGTAGAACATAGACGGGGTAGAATTTAGTATTGATTTCTTGGAAGCCTCATGAAAACAAGTAAATTATCATTTTATGTTGGTCATCATTGTAAAAAATGGCCTTTTAATCTGTTTAGATAGTTACCACGCGCATTCGTAGTCCACAGTTTATTTTCAGAAGCTCACATTATAAAAAAATAACAATTATAGTTTATTTTTGAGAAATTGAAACTGTTTTTGTAATGAAACAAATTTCTATATTGCCCTTACTGCAATGAGTGGTGAACTCTCCCAGCGGTTTCACCAGTTTAATCTAACATACCGCTGTAATATTACATTAGGCAATTTTGATTATATCCTGATACTGAAGCTAGATTCTTGGAAAGGTATTTCAATTGAACTTTGGACATAAGTTAATTTTATATTAAAGCACAAATGAGCTAACTCTTTCAATGGCAATCTTCTTAACGGGCACCATGAGTGAAGGCCGCCGGCGACCAATCTGAGTATAATAGTTCTGGTCGATATGGGAGAATCAAGAGTGTCCCGAACATCCTGAAAAATGGTGACAGAATTAGACTGTGGAGCCGCCAACGCCATCCGGCGGATACGTCGGGCCACGTGTGCTGACGTCACTATGACCGCAACAGCACTCCTCAATCATGCCATATTTCCTTGTTCCAACCATCTTCGCCATAGCCACTGTGGACGCAATGAGGTGTCTGTCTGTAGAAATAGTGAACCTTTTGCCGAGAAACAACTGATAAATAATTCATTTCTATCCATTTAAAAAGACAACCCATACTTAACGATCCAGTTCAAAATATCAAGTTTCAATAAAAAAAAATCAACTCAGGTCCTACTACTTATAGAAGGAAAAATATATACAGTTTTTCTCAGTTTCAAATTCACAACGTTTTTACATATTTACAAGGTTAGTATCTTGTAGTATAGAATCCTTGATTATAGTTGTCTTTCACGTGATTTTTCATTCATTAACTTTGTTTTGACTACGCGTTTCTTGTATTGTTGTTGTTATAATTATAAAATTCTTGGAAGATATCATGTTTTCGAGTTTTCAGATTTTTCGTAGAAGTTAAATGCTAGTTTCAATAAACCTCAGCGACTCTCCGTGGTGGGTAGGAAGCCTTCTCTCTAATTAAAAAAAGCATTAAAACGCAAATGTACGTGAATACACTTTAAAATATTCCTAGTACACGTAGTACAGGCCATGGTAATCATAGTGGGTAGTAGTTAGCGACTGATTTTACTATAAATGCATCACATGTCTTCGATCTTTGCACTTACAAATGTCAGGGTCCCGTTTGGTAACTTGCACTCACTGGTTGGGTTGGACATTTACTTATTTTTTTATATACAATTCCCCCCACTGTCCTGAAAGCTTTTGTCCATAGTCTACTTAATATACCATATCTAAGATTCCACCCTTCAGTATAGCATATATAAGTAGAATTCGTCCAATACAGTATTAGAGCTCTATGAAGCGGTCTGGTAGAATAAATTAACAAAACCGCTGGGAGGGTTCATCACTGATGAGCCAAACTCTCCCAATATTTTTCCATCGTAGTAAGGACAGTATAAGTTTTTTTTATGTTTAAAATGAACATCCGTGCTCAAATTCTTACATTTCCTGTACATCTACAAGAATCAGGGGCCATTATAACAATTAAAAAAAAAAAGTGCTCAAGGCGGGATTCGATCCCGGTTAGTGGCTACCAGAAATCCACCACTTGTCTACCGTTCCATATGTTTTATTTGTTAAATGTGTAAATTAATGGAAGTATTTTGTTTTAAAAAGTTATCATTTCCTCTGTGTGTGTGTATGTCAAGAAACGCAAATATCTCTTTATTTAGTTTATTGTCCAATCGTCAAATACGGTTTGTAAACAATCGTTATTGAAATGTATAAAATTAATATATACAGTTATCAGCGTCATGCACAATTCTTTCTTAATTCTGTCACCGTTTGCTTTTGGTTCAGTGGTAGAATGCTCGCCTGCCACGCGGGCGCCCCGGGTTCGATTCCCGGCCGATGCATTTTTTTTTTTACAATTTTCAAAACTCATTTATATATTATACAAGAATGACATCCACGGCGCCAATTTATAATTGTAACGAATAGTATTTGAATAAAAGCATTTAATCGGGTAAACCCTAGGCGTTGCCCGGGTCATTCGGCTAGTGTTATTATATATTTGAAAGCTCTATAATTTGTGTCAAACTAAGTATAAGATATGAAAATTCGAAACTATTTTAGACGCGTAAGATTCTTTTTGAAAATGCAGTACTACTGCAATAAGGGCAGTAGAAATTGCTTAATTTTTAAAAGAATCATACGCGTCTAAAATAGTTTCGAATTTTCATAACAGATGGCGCGCTAGTGCATCATAAGTATAATATAATTTAAATTTTATAAACAGTAAATTTAAGGTAATAAAAATAGGGGGGAGGCATGAGTCTCCAGTAACCGAGGACCAATTCTGACAGCTAACTGACTACTGTAGCAAGCAGCCTGGACTACAAGGCAACCCTACTCCAGGTCCACATGGACATCTTCAAGGAGATGGCATGGAGCTCACCACTGACCAGGAAGTGTGTGTGACCGACTATACCAAGCCTGGTGTGGGAGCTGGAAAGTGTGGCTGGAAGAATTGTTTAAAGTATTAACAATTAATCCGCCTTCTACATGCTTTCGGATAAGCATTTTAAGGCACAACATCTTTGAGAGTCACTAAGCGCCCGTCGCAATGGAAGGCCAAGGAGAGGGCTGGAGAGGCGCCGGCAGGGCAGTGGGCACCCCGGGGGAGAAGAGGTGGAGAGCGCCGTTTATGAGGGAACCAAGGCAGCACCAAGCACAGCTAAAGCACCGCAGGCTTCAAAAACTTTTAAGGGATCATTTCAGTGATCAAGATCAGGGGATCAAGATTCAGAGATCAATAAGAATTGTTTAAAGAAAGGCCTTTTATTTACCTTCCATTTCCTATAATATGGTGCATTAGCGTGTAATCTGTTATGAGAATTTGAAACTATTTTAGACTCGTATGATTCTTTTAAAACTTAAACAATTACTACTGTCTTTACCATTAGTGTTTCATTGCAGTAAGGACAGTAGATAATTGTTTGATTTTTTTAAAATAATCATACGCGTCTGAAATAGTTTCAAATTCTTACATTTCCTATAACAATGAAAATAAACTAGTTTTTTGTGTTTCAACAGCTCATCATGTTTAAGTGAAGATGGGGCCGTTAAATATGATGAGTAAGTATGAAACTTATACAATTCCTCAGTTTATTGATTCAGATTTTAAAATAGCACACACATATATATATACTAGCCATTTAGTATTTTGGTTAGTAAAATGTAAAACCATTAAACATTTTTACTTATCCCAAGTAAATATGTTACAAGCTATGATAATCATGGGTAGTTAACAACCGTTTTCATTTCTTTACTGTAAATACCACATATCTTTAGATGTAGAGGGATGTTTGACTTTTACACTTACAAGCTACCAGTATCCAGTTAGGTTACTTGCACTTACTGATTGTGTTTGACTAATATATGAATAAACAATCATTGAAGTAATTTTTCAAATTTAAAAAACTGCTCAATGCGGGATTCGAATCCTGGTCTTGTTTGTTTAAATCGCTATTAATCCGTTCTTTCCTCACACTGTGTTTATTTATTCTTCTATAAGTTGTTCAAGAAGTTCGTATTTTCTTATTACTTGGCGAATAATATTATTACGGCGAATACATAATAATACATAATAATACATAATACAATTACTTTATACATAAAAATACAAAGACTATATACATAACGGCGAATACAGTAGAACCTCCCTGTAAAGGACATCTAATTGCAGAGCCAATGTGTCTTTTAGGGAGAGGTATCCTCTTACCGGAGAGTTTCTAAATTGTAAAAATGGCAATTTTGCAAATTGAAACTATCTTTTATAGAGAGGTGTCCACTAAAGGGAGGTTCTACTGTAATATTATAGCGAACTAGCGGACGTACCCGGCTTCGCCCGAGGTTTTACCCGAGTAAAGGTTTGTCTAACGAACATTTGTTAAAACAATTCTCTATAAACTTATAAAAAAAAAAAAGATATATTTTGATAATTTGAAACTCGTAAATTTGAATCTCTCGATAAAGTGAACATTTTTTCCCGGTCCCTGTGTGCCGTGTCATCCTGAATTTTGTCTTTCATAATTTTCTACATTACAAAATCATCGTTTTATCTAGTGAACATATTTTCCCGGTCCCTTGAAAAATACTCGATAAGTTGAATAAAATCATGGTCGTGAATATCTCGATAAAGTGATTATTTTTTCCCGGTCCCTGTGTGCCGTGTCATCCTGAATTTTGTCTTTCCTAATTTTCTACATTACAAAATCATCGTTTTATCTAGTGAACATATTTTTCCGGTCCCTTGAAAAATACTCGATAAGTTGAATAAAAATCATGGTCGTTATGGAAGATGGACGTAGTTCCCGGAGGTCACCCGCCCCCCGCTTGCGAGTTAAAGCTACAAATCTGCAAATAACTCTAAGGATATTTAAGATATTCAAGAAATTATTTTTCGTAAACCTTTCCGGGGATATGCCTAATAATATCCCAAATTTTCACGGCGATTGGATGTATGGTTTTTGAATCCATAGAGGACACACACACAGACACACAGACACACAGACATTCAATTTTATATATATAGATATTGGTATTTCATTTTTTTGCAAGTGTTTACGAACTTTTGGGACAACCTTGTATTACTGGTATTTATTGATCATACTGATAAACCTTTATCTAGGTTTGGTTGAAGGATTTGTCTAATTTGGTCAGTCCTTCTTCTTCTTGGTCTTCCTCAACAATGCCTTTATTCCTTTCTTCTGTAAGAAATATTCCATAGTATTTATACCATAGTATCATAGAGAATTAACACACACTCTCTCTTCAATGTTACCTTAACCGTGGCATAATGATGAGCTTAAGGTTTGGTACCCACTCCAACCTTAGTTCTCTATGTTATAAATAGAAATGATTTTTAATGATTTTTGTTGCTTTTTCTCAAGATCCTATACTGTTTCTGTAATTAGTATTATGCATGTTATCACAGTAAAGTGCAAATTTGTGATTTATAAATGTTTATTAATAAATTTGGTATACAATCGTCTGTTTTAGATTTGAAGAAAGTTTGAGGCAAACCAGAAGAATAACTAGCCCCTTATGGAAAAGAATTGACGCCTATAAGGTAGGTTTAAAGTTTGAGTATTATCTCCAAGCATATTTTTACCTTACAGACATTTTAATTAAAAACATAAAAGCATAGCTTGACCACTCACATTAGCATTTTATATGGCAGAGCGCCATCTAGTGGAACAAATAACAACTAAACGTTGATTTTAGTATGTTGCCTGATATTTGGCCAACCCATTTTCTTGATAAATCAAGAAAGACCAAACACGAATGCGTTTCGGGCTGTTGGCCTACGACAGCGTGGTTCAGGCTGCATCTCAACGATCAAAACTTTATCCAAGAGGCTTCCTGAGTAATCAAGAAATGGGAATTAATGCTAAATTTACGTAAATATGCTGAACATGTGGTAAAAGAGCCATTTTAACTTAATTTCTTCAGAATAATTACAAAACATTATGTTCAGGGTAGTTGGCATTCTGCGCTCCAGGAACTCTGTTTATCTCCTCCAATAAATCACATGTAAATATTTGTAAACTTGTCAACTAATGTATTTTCTATGGTTTTAAGATATTGTCACACGTAGAGAAAAATGAGGAAGGAGTCAAATAATGGCTAGTAATTTATTAAACAACAACAACACTTTAGTCATATAGAAAAAGAGGCAAAGAAATAGTTAAGTGAATTAATATATTTAGGTAGCCTGGATTCCTGGAGTATACATGATGTTGCCAGCTACCCGGGCTGTACCTATGTACCAGACATATGTAGTACAATCTGTGTGGACTCCACGTACAGTATCTAAGTATCCAGGGTGTTAGAGTCTCGTGGTTGACATTCAGATGTCGCCAGGCCGATTTGTCTTTTTAGGGAGGTTCCATAATGTCTTTACATCCAATGTGTTGTCACCAAGGCGGGTTGTGGTCTGGAATCTCTGGGGATGGTAATAGATCAGGGGTCGGCAATCTGAGGCTCGCGAGCCACATGGGGCTCTTTGGATGTGAGGCTAAGTATAGTAATCTTATAAATAAGATAAAAACCTTTTATCTTAACTAATTTTTCCATTGCAGTAAGAGCAGTAGAAATTGTTTATTTTTATAAAGAATCATACGCGTCTATAATAGTTTACAATTTTGATAACAGATGGCGCGCTAATGCATCATAACATAAAAACTTTATTAATGCGAGTACTATTTATTGTTGGCAAGAAACAATTTTGTGGCTCTTTAAATACTTTGAAATTTTGTTAATTGTAATGTTTGACTCTTCTTTCTCAAAAGGTTATCCGATCCCTGTAATAGGGGCATCTGAAAAATAGATGAAAGAACTAAATATATTTGTTTTATTTGGCGCCAAGCAGATTCCTTTCTTGGAAGATCTTATAGGGAACACAGGTTTCAATGGAATTTACAAAGAGACGCAACAAGACAATTATACAGAGTAAACAAATAATAAATTTAATAATCTGTGATGTGCAAAAATGATAAATATTGATTCAAGAAGCCTGAACCCATCAATCCTCATAACGTTTATACAGTAGAACCTCCCTTTAGCGGACACCCCGCTAGTGGACACCTCTCTATAAAGGACAGTTTTCATTTGCAAAATTACCATTTTTACTATTTATCAACTCTCCGGTAAGAGAAAACCTCTCTCTAAAGGACAGTTTGGCTCTGCAATTAGGTGTCCTTTACACGGAGGTTCTACTGTAATACGAAGTTTCAGCTTCCCACTGTTTCAAGCAAGGTTTGTGAAGTTTCCACTCTGAAATAGGCGCTAGTGGGTCACCGAAACTTCAGATTATGAACGTTATGAAAATTGATGAATCTACATTTGAATTAATCCAACCTACAAATTCTGGTATTCTCCAATGATAAATACATTATCTGTAATATACAATAACGTTTTTAATAATGAATTATTTTATTTAAAACTTGTGTTAATGTGTACTTTGTAACGTGTGGTGCAGGCAGAAAAGAAAAATACAACTTTTGAATTTTAAAATATTGTAGGAAAGTATTTATCATTTTATGTACATATTTTCAAATTTGCTATTTGTAAACTTCCCTCATTGCTTGTATTTTATAAATTTTAATTTTGTTTTGCATCATAAATAAATTGTCATGTCATTCTGAAGTTTGTCTCTCCTAATTTTCTATGTGACATTTGGTAGAGAAGCTGGGTAAGTTAGGGAAGACAAACTGAAGATCGTCGAGAAGACCTTGAGGCCATGGGTGCTGTGATTTACATTTTCCAATACTGGCTCCAGGATTCCACCGCCGTGTAGAAGCCAAAACTTCCCTACAAGAAGACGATACGACGCCGAAGCCGCTCTTCACGCCGCAAGAAAAAAGATGAGAAGCTATTAGGGACAAAGTTACAAGACTAAGGGAATCCTTGGCAGAAGCACGTTATATTCATGTCGGTATCTATAATATTTTAAAGCTTTGGATGGGTCACAGCTCCCATAGGGAAGGAACTAGGTAGCAAAGTATTTATCATTTAATGAACAGATTATCAATTTTGCTATTCTGTAAACTTCCCTCATTGCTAATATGGTATTTTATAAATTTTAATCATGTTTTGCATAACATAAATAAATTGCCGCATCATTCTGAAGTTTGACTTTCCCAATTTTCAACGTGACAATGTCAACAAATTGAGGAAGATACGGTTTTCATACTCACATACACTTCTACTCTTTTTTTAAATATAAAATTTTTAATGGATCCTAATTATAAATATTTCCCTATTTAAATTACTCGTACACTAAGCAAAAGAATTACACCTAAAAAGGAATTGAAATAAATAATGAAATTTCGCTCAAATTAACTTCCTGAGTTGTTTAATAAATGAAGCTAAATTTTGGATACAAAATGTCTGAAGAACAGTTAAATTCAGGTATATTTTCATTATTAATAATTTAGTTTATGTAGAATTCTCTCAACATATACATGCCAAGATTAAACTGGCGAAACCGCTGGGAGGGTTCACCACTGATGAGCCAGGCCCTCCCATTAATTTTTCCATTGCAGTAAGGGCAGTAGAAATTGTTTAATTTCAAAAAGAATCTTACGCGTCTAAAATAGTTTCTAATTTTCATAAAAGATGGCTCGCTAGTGCATCGTAATACATGCCGTGTCATGATATTCCACCAGTTCCTTCAAGGTGTGACACTTTATATTTACACACTAGTTTATTTTGATGTAGAACCTCCCTGTAAAGGACACCTAATTGCAGAGCCAAAGTGTCCTTTAGGGAGAGGTGTCCTTTTACCGGAGAGTTGCTAAATTGTAAAAATGGTAATTTTGCAAATGAAAACTGTCCTTTGTGGAGAGGTGTCCACTAAAGGGAGGTTCTACTGTATGGACAACATCTTCATAGAATCTCCGAGCATAGTTGTGCATCCATACATCTATTCAATTTATGATATCCACTCATGCACAAAACTTAAGGAAGTTTCACCTTTTACCATGTATATCGGTATTCAGACAATAACTCTGAAAGATATTACAGTGACCTTTATTGAAGACACGCGAAATAACCAAGTGTGAACAAAATTGCCTCTGTCTCTTTAAAAAATAAAAGACTGGCGACTTCAATATGAGTGTATATAAATAACTCACCGTACTAGGTTTTATAAAATATATTTTTATTGGAAACTTTCGTATCTTGCCCTATCTCAGCCTGTAGTTAAAATGTATAGAAAATGTATTGAGGTATCTTCCATTTATTTGAACTACAGGTTAAGGAAGGACAATATCCGACAATAAAATAAAAAAGAAAACCTTGTGCAGTAAGTCCTATATAATTCTCATCAGCCTAAGTATATCCAGTAATCACCAAATGTTTTAAATAATTGATATTTAGTCCGATAGAAGGCGTCTACGGCCATCAGCAATATTTAGTTGCATAATCAGGAAATGTTTTTCATTATTTTATTTAGGATCTTCTTCTTCCTAATTTTCTATGTATTTTCAATTTGGCATCCTTATATTATAGAAGATAATTGAAAGCTCTTATGTTTATAAAAATGCTGTTTAAATGTTCTCTATTTCCAGGTGTTAAGCTAGTTTTCTACCATGCACCTTGTTTATTTATTTTTTAAATGAAGGCAGAAAAAGAGTTTTCAAGATATGCTTAACGGAAATGGAAAGCGTTACGTCTAAAAGGAGTTTATGGAACTGTCTCACATTAAATGCTTGAAATGAAGAGGAACGTATTTTGTATGAAATGTGCGAACATATTTCAATATGGAAAAATATTACAAAAGTAAATTTGTACTTGTGTCGGGTAGATAAATTGAGAAAAATGGGACATTTCCTGATCGGGAATCGGGAAATATCCCATTTTTCTCAATATTTTAATTATTAAATCATTCACGGTCAATGTAATACCCTGTACATTCTCGTATGCCAAGTTTTAACGATCTTCAACCAGCTTCTTCTTGGCTTGGCACTTTCTATTTCCACTAGTTGATTTAAATGACAATGTCACAGTACAAAGTAAATTGAATTTATAACCAATATATTATACATTGTTTTGATGTATATTTTATTTGAAGAGATTAAGATGATTTCAAAATATCTTCACTTCAGCACAAACTGCAACCTACAACACACAACATACATTGATAACATTTTAAAAACAAGAAAAAATATATAATTGTTCAGATGTTGATATTAAAAACAAATTTGGCATTTCTTGGCCGCTCCATGGGCTGGAACAAAACTAAACGTCGATTTAACTTGTTCCCTGATATCGAGAAATTGTAATGGCCAAATATCAAGGAACAGGTTAAATCAACGTTTAGTTGATTTTTGTTCCACTAGATGGCGCTCAGTCATTTAAAAATGTTCGTGTGAGCGGTCAGAAAATGCCAAATATTTTTTAAATGATAAAATTGCATATATCCCCCACAAACACAAAGATAAATAAGACTTTAAAATTCGTTTAAAATTTAAAAGTCTTTGGGTTTGTCATTGATTGGTAGCTGAAACTGTGGAGCACGATGTTCTATACTGGCTACAGTGTGATATTTTATTATCACTTGAGCCAGTAGGAAGACTTTGTGTTCTAAAGCTGGGGGTTTGTACAACAAAAGAAAACACGCTTCGAGCAACTCCCTACTCTATTTATTAAAGAAATATTGAGAGGTTATCTTCTAACAGAACGATACATCCCTCTAAACTTCCAGGAGGTGGTGGTATTCGTATGCGAAAAAGGCGCATATTAATAAATGCAATTATTTACCGAAAAATAATAATTTCTTATATAAAATATCATTTGAGAGTGAAATTTTTTAAATCTCTCTCTCAAAGGGATTTCTTTGCTATTAATTTTTCAAAACTCACGGATTCAGTTTAATGAATAAGTCCCAACATCAGTTTTGGTAAATTCACACTATAGGTTAACAACCTGTTCATCATGGTTTCAGGCTATGACCTTTATCAGTAAAGGAGTGGCAACAAATTCGTAACATTCTACAAAAGGAGTTATGAAATCGGAAAATCTGCTATAACGATGTTTTAAAAGATTATTTAAAAATGAATATATTTAAAACATTTATAAATAATGTCCTTCATACATATATACAGCCATTTTTAAAGAAAGAGGATTTAGTTACGGTCTTGAATTCGATTGGGTCTAAAACCAAGGTATGACATCCTTAATTAAATATCTGCCGTCAGACATCGCCAAATTTCACGATATTCTGCCGGGTTATAAAATGGTGTTTGAGACATTGGTCCATCTATCTAATATTGAATTCATTATTATAGGATATTAATTTCCTGCTTTATATATACGAACTGAAGCAATTATAAGCAGGAAATTACTATCACATAATATTTAATTCAATATTAGATAGATCAAATATTTTAAGTACGACAAATTTGTAAAATGAACTTCAATCTGGGACAGGTAAAATCTCATGTCATTAATATTTATTTGTTGCTAAATGTTTGATAGATCTTGTTCCCAATTAATTTTAATATCACAATTGTATTTGGTTCCTATGGATTAGAAAGCCTATATAAGATTTTATCTTAAATCCGGTAGAGAGGTCTTCAATGATGTAAAATAGACAGTATCTGTATGCAAAGGTCCACCGCACACATAAAAGCTACACACTCACATTGTTATGAAGCCACAGCCTGTATAACACTGAACACGGCTCCCAACATTCTCCCACTGGCGCGTAACACCGCCAAGAAAGGGGAGGGCCTGCGTTTATTCTTCTTCTTGGAAGTCTTCGTGTCGAGGTCCATTTGGACTCGTTCTTGTAGGTGGTCTCTGCAGCATGTACCACAATGGTAGATTACAGGACGTCTAAACATGTTGAAGTTTATAAGTGACTGTACTGTAAGTATATCACAAGTCTACATACTGAGGATCGAGTGGGTGAGTACTGTAATGTCTACACATGTTGAACTTTGTAGTATAAGTATACCTCACATGTTTACACATGTATACTTGTTTTTACTGTCAGTTCCCCACATGTATAAACATAGCTATAGATAGAGTGTTGTGGATGTATATACAAGGGTAAGGTGAAAGGTTCTCGGCCTGACTCAGAGATGGCATTCCAATCGGAAAAAGATTACGTTTCTTTCCTGCGTACGTATGTCATTAGTTCGTAGGTCAAGTTTCAATTTGTTCGCTAATGTATTTTTGTAAATGATTCTTTGCAGTACACGTTTTGCGTGTGTTTCGTTGAATTGGATAAACTCTTGAATATCCTACAGTTATTAAATTCTTCCATTTTGATGGATTAATCCCTAAATAAATTCATCCAAAGTTGACAAAAGTTTACGGGAACTCTGTTCCTTCAATTTCAACCGTAAAAAAGTTGGGAATTTGAATTTAAACGTTGTCGCATGTCGCTCGAAGATGGCCCACGTGAAGAACGGCCAAAAACTGCAACCAAACCTGAAACTATCGAAAAGGTTCACAATATCGTGTTGGATGATAGGCGAGTAAAAGTGTGGGAGATTCCGAGGCCGTGCGGATATCGAAACAAAGGGTGCAGAATATCTTGCACGAAGAATTAGGGATGCGAAATCTCTGCGCAAGGTGGGTGCCGCATTTGCTGAATGAAGATCCAAAGAAAATTTGCAAACGACATTCACAGAAAAGTTCGGAACCATTCAAGATCCAGCCGATTTGGTGTGGCGATTTGTCAACATGGATGAGACATGGGTCCACCACTACATGCCAGAAACCAAACAGCAATCGAAGCAGTGGGTGGAAGCCGCTGGTTCAGCGATAAAGGAAGCGAAGTCGATCGCATCTGTCGGAAAGGTCATGGCCAGTGTACTTCGGTATGCCAATGGGATCCTGTTACTTGATTACGTTGAAAAAGGCTGAACTACTACAAGTGACTATTACTCTAAAATTCTTGACCAGCTGGATGTCAAAGTTCGAGAGAAGAGGACTGGCTTGAGGAAGAATAAGTCATCTTTCACTAGAACATGGCAACTGGAAATCAGAAAATTTCATTGTCAGGCCGAGAACATTTCATCTCCTCGTACTGTAATACGTCACGTGTCTACACATGAAGTAGAGAGAGATCAGTTCTATGTTGCTTTGTAATGTGTGTGTGTATACTGGTCCCTTTTTATTATTAGCCACTTTTGAGTTAAGATTTCTATAAATATATATATAAATTGGAAATTATTATAGATGCGTATGATTCTTTTAGAAATTAAACAATTTCTACTGGTCTTACTGCGATGGAAAAATTTATGGGAGGGCCTGGCTCATCAGTAGTGAACCCTCTCAGCGGTTTCGCCAGTTTAATCTACCATACCAGTGTTATTTGATATTTGCGGAAGAGCGATTGCTCGAAGCATATTATATATTTATAATTGTATGTAATTCTACTGTCCTCAAAGCTTATGTCCACAGTTAATCTAAAATACCCATTCCAAGATTCTAGCATCACTATAAAAGGAAAATCGAAAAATGCGATATAACAGCGGTATGGTAGATTAAACTGGCGAAACCGCTGGGAGGGTTCACCACTGATGAGCCAGCTAGGCCCTCCCATTAATTCTTCCATCGCAGTAAGGGCAGCCAAGCCCTCTCATTCAATAACTTTTATCATTGCAGTAAGGTCTGTGGAGATTTGATGATATATTTAAAAAAAGAAACACATTGCCAAAAATTTAATTGTAACAAATTTTTAGATAGATGGCAATTATATTTATAGAAAGAATTCGAATACCTAAAACATACGTACAGAAGTAGACGCTGGTAGAGGAAACTGACCCGACGGAAGTTGCACCATCGATAAACACGGTCATTGCAACCTTTTCAAATTAATACCAGACTCCTAGTTTTGCATTCAAATTTCACATTGGAGTGAACAACCACCTTCTAGGTGATCACTAATGTATAATCCAATCTGACTTTAACAACGACTCCCTTTGTGATCACTCATGTAAAATCCAATATGATATTAACAACGACTTTCCAAGTGATCTCACTTATGTAAAATACAATTGGACTTGAACGACTGTTCACTTTTGTAAAATCAAATCAAAATTTATTCAATAATCACTGATTAAAAATCAAATCTGACTTGAAGAGCCATAACCCAATAAGAGACCATCTCCAGAAGAGACTAGGAGGTTTCTTATGAGAGGTTCCACTCTAGTAAGTTATAATGATCACTTTGGACAACCTCTGTGTCCAAATGTCACTTCTATGGAAACGTCACAATTGTAAAAATACAGAGTCCATTCTCGATTTAAGACATACCATATTTAAGACACATCCGATATTCGTAGTGAATAAAGGTATTGCTGGGGGATGAATGGGAGAACGTCCAGGACAAACGAAGAAGGCAAAGAATTCGTGGACAATTTCGGGAGAAGACCCTTCGGTATCGTTACAAGATTAACCATAGAAAGGAAGCTCTGAGAAGACAGGAATACTGCCCACAAAAAGTAAACTACAGTTTGAGTAGAAATAAATATCAAATATCTGCCATTACAGTAACATCCTCGACATCAGATATTATTTATTGAGGCGTTTCATCTCATGAGAACCCAAATAGCATCTCAATAGGGAGAGATAGTGTGGGGGCCGAGAGACATCCTTCCAGCCTGCTGGGATGACAGACCACGCCGTCAGCAAACATACAAGCGGGGCCATGAAATAGGAGATGACCATCGCTGTGTGGCGCGGCACATTCGGCGGAAACCAAAAAGAACCCAATAGACATTCTAGGGTGTTGTCCTTTTTTCTTCCTCTAAAAATGTAGCTAATAAGTGATACCAATAAAACACTAACTTTGAAATACTTTCTGGGACATCGCTGGACTAATAAATCGACACCCTACAATAGATTTACCACTTCGATTCAAGTAACGACATCGTCACAAACCCACGATACCAAAGGTAATTCTACCCTCAGGACTCTCAAAACTTACCTCGTGCCGCGCACGAAGTCAACCTTGATATAACCTTGATGTAATGACAGCTCGTTGGCCTTTTAATTAGATAATAGACCTGTTGAAGGTCCTTGGTTCGAAAGCCAGCATTTTTAAACGTAAATAAAATATACTTATTTTGCAAGTTAATTTTTCGACTCTTAAAAGATGACAACTCTAATCGTTTCATTGTATTTTATACCATATATTTAAATGTTGACCTTAGGACAACAAAGAAGGTCAAGAAAGAGATGGGTTGATAAAATGTATGAACTCTTCTTAATAAAAACTGAAGACAAGCTAGCAACCGAGCTACATTGGCGACACGTAGGGGAAACACTTCATTCGAACAACTAACGTGTGGATTGACGGAGAGAAGGAATATTTAGGATCATGTAAGGTTAGTGGTATAGGAGCAATAAGGCGCCATCTATACATAGGAAAAAGAACACGATAATGTTTCTTTTAAATCCACAAATGAAACAAACTTCAACTGTTCTTCAAATTTTCTCTAAATTGTTTATTTTCAAATTGCATTAAGTTTTTGAAATTGTTATTTAAGAATATATTTGAATTTACACACTTGCGCAAGTTTTTACTTAGGAATTTACACTTAAGAAAAGTTTCACATTTTGATGTCGTTTTTTTACACCATTATTTCGCGTGTATTCAATAAAGGTCACTGTGTATCAAATATTTTTTCAGAGTTATTGTCTGAATCCAGATATAGTGGGGTGTAAAGAAAGTTCGTTCGGTTTTTGTATCTTTTGTTTCATAACGGATTTTGTTGTTATACGGTAAAGTGTCTATATTCTTTAAATAGTACTTGTTCTGCTCTACACCCCTGTATTATTTGTTTTTTGATAAACGTAATTTTCTTTCTTTTCCCAGACTTGAAAATGGAAATTCCAGAGGGAAAAATCAAAATTTTCGACATCTGCTTTTCTTCGCTTTTCATTGAGGTCAAAAAGCAGCCTAAGCAGCTCGGGAAATATGCAACGTGTATTGAAAAGGTGTCATAGGGAAGCGAGCAGCACAAAAATGGTTTTAAAAGTTCAAAAACGGCGACTTGGACCTTGAAGACACACCTTGAAGCGGACGACCATCAGAATTCGATGAGGAACATCTAATGGCCCTGTTGAAGGAAGATGATCGCCAAACAATCCGTGAGATGGCCGAAAAAATGAAATGTAGTGCTGTGACCATCTCCAACCATCTTCAATCAATAGGTTTTCTCAAAAACCCGAAGCTTGGGTTCCTCACGAGCTTAATGAAACCAACAAAGAAAATCGCCTTCAAATCGCTGCTCAACATCTCGCACGCCATCAATCAACACGGGCCATAAACAACGATTTTATACCGAATCGTTACGGGAGATGAAAAATAGTGTCTATACGTGAATATGAAGCAAAGAGTGGGTGGCTCCAGGAGATACGCCGAAGCCAAGAATAAAGAAAGATCTTCACCCACAAAAGGCTATGATCTGCGTTTTTTGGGACTGCGAAGGTGTGCTGTACTGGGAAATGCTCGGAAGGAATGCCACGGTCAACAAGGACCTCTACATTGCCCAATTGCATCGCGTGAATGAGGCTATTCAACAGAAAAGACCCGACCGACAATGTGAAATCATTCTCCTTTACAGCAATGCTAGGCCGCATGTTGCACAAGTCGTTAAAGCCGCCCTTCAAGAGCTCGAATGGGAAGTTCTACAGCACCCGGCGTACTCTCCGGACCTTGCACCAACTGATTACCACCTTTTCCGCTCCATGTCAAACCATATGAGAGGCACTACCTTCGATGATGAAGAGGACCTCAAAACCTGGCTCAACAACTTCGACACCAGACCGGGCGATTTTTGGCGGAACGGCATCAACAAACTAGTCGAACGTTGGGAGGAGGTCGTAAATAATAACGGAGAATACATAATTAATTAATTGATTGTTTTAATAAATGTTTTTTTTTGTCTAAATAAAATTGTCGAATAAAACCGAACGAATTTAGTTTACAACCCAATACATGCTAAAATGTACAACTTCCTTTTGTCCATGATTGTATATCAATAATGTAAACTAGTTTTAGTGATTTAGTTATGATGAAAAATACACCGAATTTAAGACGCAATCAGAATTAAGACTGAGAGATTATTTTATACTGGATTGGTGTCTTATATCGAGAATCAACTGTACAGTCACGCTGTGTCAAATATTGATTCAATGATTATTACACAAGGTAATAAGACCAAATTATCAGATTATACTTGCAGTCAGGTAACACAGCGCTGTTAACATCATCACACAGAATGGTAACAACCATGCTATCGATAGAAAACGTATACATTACTTATTTGGAATTATTTCACACACACAAGCCTTTATTAAGACATTCCGTCTTATACAGACGATTCTCCTGTTAGAAATGAATCTAAAAAGAAATGAGAAGCAGGGGAAGAAACTGAATCCTCGCTCAGAAAAGAGAAAAAGAAGAAAAGGAAAGAATATCCATGTACAGAAGTTGAGACTATATACATAGTTTTTATAAATAGTTATAAAACGAAGAGAAATTTTTTTTTTATTAAAATGCATGGGCTACAAGCTTTCGGGCTTCACGCCCTTCGACGGGTACTACCGGGTGTGCCCATCGAAGGGCGTGAAGCCCGAAAGCTTGTAGCCCATGCATTTTAATAAACAAAAATTTTCTCTTCGTTTTATAACTATTTACAATTCTATAAGAGAAATTTTCATGATTCATGTTAATACATAGTTTTTCATGCATAGAACATAGTGAAGAAGTAGATTATTGAGTAAATGGTTGCATCTTGTGAGGAAAAATATATTTCCACATAGTTCAGTTACTTTGTTAGGTCTTTTTTCCTATTTGGTCTTATTTACCTTTTCATTTATAGGAAGGACTCACTTCCACCATGATATCATTCTGATGGGAGGGGGTTAGAAGATGACAAACTTGGGAAAATTTTTATTCCTAGTAAACTAATATTTGCTTAAATAACATTTCTAAGATTCCACCCTTCAGTGTAGCATATATAAACAGAATGATCCAATACACATAAAAATATAAAGAAGTCGGTGGACGAGTGGGTAACACCCTCGATTCCCGACAGTCATGAACCGGGATTGAATCTCACGTTAACATTTTGTTTAATATGTGAATTCACATATTATTCACTGTTTCAATTATAATAAACTAGGTTATTCTTTTTGAGCGGTACCTAATAAAGTGATTTTGGAACTTGGATCCAATGCTGCAGTATTAGAGATCTAAATAAGCGGTCTGGTAGATTAAATTGGCGAAACCGCTGGGAGGGTTCACCACTGATGAGCTAAGCCCTCCCATTATAGATTTTTTTCATAGCAGTAAGGACAGTATAAATTTGATTTATATGTGAAAGAAACATTCGCGTCTTAATATTTTCATTTGATGTATATAGATGGCGCGTTATTGCTATATATTAACCTAATGTTTATCTACAATTTATATTGTATAATGTATGTATTAGAGCGCCATCTGTTATAAGAATTTAAAACTATTTTAGACGCGTTAGATTTTTTAAATATTAAAACAATTTCTACTGTCCTTACTGCAATGAAAAATTAATAGGAGGGCCTGGCTCATCATTGGGGAACCCTCCCATTAATTTATCATTACAGTAAGAACAGTAACAATCTCACTAAAAAACCTGGGTTCAGCTGGCCATGCTGATTAGTACCCTGTAAGGGCTCCTAATCCAGGGATACAGGATGAGTCTATACTCCATGTTAGGAGCAGCTGCACATGGCGTCTGTTCCTCATGTCAGAGGCGGCCATTTCTTTTGGAGCTAAGTCGGCCTGCTACTGAGTAGTGCTCCCAGTCTTAATGACAAAGGCAGACGCATTCTACTTCACCCAATCATGATGGTTGTCAAACAGACACCATCAAGAGTCACAACTTGATACCCTAATATGATTGAGTGGAGATAAGAAAGAAGAAGAAGAAAAAGAATCAAACCCGCCAAAAATAGTTTCAATTCATATTGAGTCTTATCAATCTATATTCTTAATACAAAAGTTAATATTACAATCAATTACACTGATAGACAAAACTTAAGGAAGTTGTACCTTATAGCATATATATATCGGGATTCAGAAAATAACTCTGAGATATATTTTCTGAATCCCGATATATATATGCTATAAGGTACAACTTCCTTAAGTTTTGTCTATCAGTGTTATAAGGCAATAATGTGCCATCTATATAGAGTAGAACCTCCCTGTAAAGGACAACACCTAATTGCAGAGCCAAAGTGTCATTTAGGGAGAGTTGTCCTCTTACCGGAGAGTTTCTAAAAGGTAAAAATGGCAATTTTGCAAATAAAAAATATCCTTTATAGAGAGGTGTCTTCTAGAGTGGGTGTCCTCTCATGAAGGTTCTACTGACCAAGAAATGTAAACATTAAAGCACAAATGTGTCTTTTAAACATAAAACAAATTTCTAACCATCCTTGCTGCGATGAAAATTTATTGTTCTATATTTAAAAGAAACATTCGTGCTTCAATACTTCTATTTCTTGTACAGTAAAACCTCCATGAGAGGACACTCACGCTAGAGAAAACCTCCCTATAAAGGACAGTTTTCATTTGTAAAATTACCATTTTTACCTTTTTGTAACGCTTCGATAAGAGGACACCTCTCCCTAAATGACACTTTGGCTCTGCAAAGTTTTAAAGTTTCAAAAATAATACAGACGACGACTCACCTCAGTTACTGTAATGTTCGTTTTAACGTCTGCCTATATATATATCAGTCAATCACATCTATGTCCGGATGTCACGTGACTCAAATTTGTAGAAACAGATTACGACATCTTCCGCCACATTACGGAAATATCTGTAACGGATTTATTTGAAGATGTTATATAGGAATGTGCCGTTTATCCCCTCAATAACTTATTGTTTAAACTCTCGGTAGTTCTATTCGAATATATAAAATGGGGGCAGAGACGGGAATTGTTCAGGTTGGTACATCATGTGGAATCTACAACGTCACGTCGCGCCATATACAAATATATTGAGTGGGGAAATACATATGTGATTATTTTAGTATATGCAAATTTGATATCAAACTGGTCAATTCTTTCAATATTTCGATAAGGAATATGACTAGATATACACTCATCGATACAACTTGAAGAAGTGGAAAGTCTTTGATATTGATTGTAGTCTGTTTATTAAAGTAAACAAAGGCAATTTTGGTTTATCTCATGTGTCTTCAATAAAGGTCACTGTGTATTAAATATCTTTCAGAGTTATTGTCTGAATCCCGATATACATGCTAAAAGGTACAACTTCCTTAAGTTTTGTCCGTGAGTTGATATCGGGAAATGTGGAATTTCTTAAATAAAAATTTGAATAATGTCATTTGGAATATTGGTAGAAGATATTTTGATCCAAAATATGACACATTTAAATATATATGTGAAAAAATAATAGAAAAAAAAGCATAAAAAGGTCAGGTGTTGATATTAGAAATGTATATAAAGAAGGCATATCCTGACAACGAGCACATGTGCTTTTTAATTGGCAGAGCGCCATCTAGTGGAACAGAAATAAACTAAACGTTGATTTAGTCTGTTTCCTTATATTTGGCCTACCTATTTTCTTTATAAATCAAGAAAAGCCATCCACGAACGCGTTTCGGGGTGTTGGCCCTCGTCAGCGTGGAGCAGGTTGTACCACTGCGACCAAAATTCTTTTGATCCCAAAGACTTCTTGAGAAACCAAGAAATGGGTATTTAAGGTCAAACTTGCGTAAATTCCCTTAACATATAAAAAAATAATAGAAAATAAAAAGTCAGGCTTTGATAAACATTTCTTGGTTGAATTCAATGGTTGGAGCCTTTTCGTCTTGGGGGCTGACTACAGAGCTGAAAACTATAAAGAGATGGTGAACCATGTGCTTACAAACTTCAAAAATCTTGGTTGCATAGTGAGTATAAAATTGCATTAGTTCTTTAGAATTTTCCCTGACAATTTGAGTGACGTGAGTGAGTATAAGGTGAAAGATTTCACCAAGACATCAAAACTTTGGAAGATCGGTACCAAGGAAGATGAGACACCCACATGATGGCAGATTACTGCTGGAACCTGCAAAGAGAATGAGAAAAAGTTTCACGCTCGGAAATCCTATAAGCGAAACTTCCAAGGCCCCGAATGACTTTGAGTGTATGTAAATACCTACTGATAAAAAAAGTATTCCTAGTATATTTGAAATCGCATTAAATCACATAAAGTTCAAATTTATAATGTTCATGCCCCGCCGCCTTTTTGTCATTGTTTAGTAGTATTAGCTGAACTATTCTCTCCTTGTTAGTGGATTTTTATATAAAAACTTATTTTTAAAGAGACAAGGGTCACCTCTCCCGTCAAAATAGACGCCAAAACCTAACGCCATCTATTGACCGTCGCCATAAACTAGCGGCCTCGGGTCGGTGGAAAAGCCACAACACCAGCTTGTCTCTTTAGATCAATATCCTCCCGGCAAAATTTACATCTATATCTTAGCCATAGATTTAGCCCAGCCACATTGCCAGCTAAACACCTCTTTGGCAGATTGTCAAGATTCCATTAGATCCCATGTGGATCTCATGGGATAAAGTCCGCCCTAGGCTGACGAGGGTCATTAGCCCGAAACCATGGTCTCTAGGTGGACGCTTCTCAGTTTGCCAAAGCTGGTGTTGTGACTTTGTCACCGACCCGAGGCCGCTAGTTTGAGGCGACGGTCAATAAATGGCGTCAGGTTTTGGCGTCTATTTTGACGGGAGAAGCGACCCTTGTCTCTTTAGATCTTGTCTCTTTAGATCATTATCCTCCCGGCAAAATTTCTCTCTCTCTCCATCTAACTTATTTTTAATTATCAAAATTATTATCGTAAAATAGATAGCCACTCATTTTAGAAGGCTCATCAATGTTAGGAAGAGTATGTACATTGTATTTCTAAAACGAGAGCTGATAAAGCAAAACGTTCAACATTTCTGGATTCAACACATCAAAATCACAAATAAACATGTCTCAAATCTTTGGCAGCAAAATATGTGTTGGCCAGTGTAATTATAAATATTGTAATGAAATATTTATTTTATGAACAGATTGTTGATATTTTGCTACTCTGTATACTTCCTTGTTGATTCTCTTGTATTTTATACATTTTATATTATGCTTGCCTTAAATAAATGGCTAATTTCATCCTGAAGTTTGTCTTTCCTAATTGTCTACGTGAGATTTTGGTGGAAATGCTGGAGATCCTTGGAGAATAACAGCGAATCGCCGAAACGTGGAGAATTAGATAAATTATTGGTTGATGTATTTTTTACAAATAAACAATAATATTTACAGAATATAAAATTCTTAAAATATTATTATAAAACTAATAAAGTATAGTTCAACTAATTATAAAATCATGAATCCACTTATTTACAAATTTACAATTTCTAGCGTCCGCTACAAGTTAAAGTTCTGATACTTACGCCATCCTTAGTTCACTCTTCAATGGTCCGAATGATCTTTTTATATTTCTTCAGCTCGGAATCCTTGAACTCCACAACATTCTGAATTTCCTGCGCCAACATACCACTTTACAAGCATCAATTCTTCCTTCCATGGCTTAGAGTCTAAAGTTCACTTTCTTAAAGGACTATGAAGCATACAAATGTATTCACAAGTCTAATTTTCGAAGCAATGAATACGTTTTGATTTTTTATTAGTTGTGATAGACCCTGTGCGGAAAAGAGAACAAAAGTGAAATTTTCACCGGGATTAGATTGATAGATTTTTAAAGAAAAAACATTTGCTGTTTGTAAAACTGAATGTTTCTGAGGGCTTGCGCCATCTGTCGGAATAAATATATTAACTAATAATTGATTTAAATTATTAATAAATTAACTTAAAAATTGAAAATTATCCAAGATCAACTATTATTTGATATTTATTCCGATAGATGGCGCAAGTTATCAGAAACCTTCAGTTGCACGATCAGAAGAAGCTTTTATTCTTAAGATCCTTACAATTTCTGTAATTAAGACGGGAAGACAGTCGTCATGGTGACTAGTAATTTATTCTGATAAAAACAACAACACTTCATTCATAGAAAAAAGAGGCAAAGATAATTAGTTAGGTTAATTAATATAATTTATTTGTGTGTGTGGGTAGCTTGGATTTCTGGAGTGTACATGATGTTGACAGCTACCCGGGCTGTACCTATGTAATACAAGCTGTGCAGACTCCACGTACAGTATCCAAGTATCCAGGGTGTTATCGTGGTTGACATCCAGATGTCGCCAGGCCGATTTGTCTTTTTAGGGAGGTTCCATAATGTCTTCAATGTGTTGTCACCAAGGCGGGTTGCAGTCTGGAATCTCCGGAGATGGTAATAGGGACATCTGGAAAAAATGTGAAAGACCTGAGTACCTTTGTTATATTTAAAAGGGATATGGTTGAAGTACAATTCATATGGTGATGCCAAACAGATTTTTTCTTAGAAGATTTTAAGATTTATAGGGAACCCAGGTTTCTAGAATATATAAATCGGGCGAAACAAGAGAGAATTATAATGAGTAAAATAATATTAAATTCTAAAAACTATTATAGACGCGCATGATTCTTTTTAAAATTAATCAATTTCTACTGTCCTTACTGCAATGGAAAATTTAATGGGAAGGGCCTGGCTCAACCTTCCCAGCGGTTTCGTCAGTTTAATGTACCAACTGGGAGAGTTCACCACTGATGAGCCAGGCCCTCCCATTAATTTTTCCATTGCAGTAAGGGCAGTAGTAATTGTTTATTTTAAAAAAGAATCATACGCGTCTATAGTAGTTTTCAATTTTGATAACAGATGGCGCGCTAATGCATCATAATATTAAATTTAATAATCTCTCTGTGCAATACTAATAAATATATTTTATAATAACAATATTAACACTTCTTTTATCGAATTATATATTTTAATATAAACACATTTTGTATTAAAAACGTTTTAAAATAATTAAGTGCGAAAACATATTTTAATTATTAAATCATTCAGTGTATAATAGCTGTATATTCTCCTATTATGATACATTAGCGGGCCATCTGTTATGAAAATTCGAAACTATTATAGACGTGCATGATTCTTTTTAAAAATTAAACAATTACTACTACCCTTACTGCAGTGGAAAAATTAATGGAAGTGCCTGGCTCATCATTGGTGAACCCTCCCAGCGGTTTCGCCAATTTAATATTATCCTATGCCAAGTTTCACGATATTCTATCAGTTCCTCTCTTCAGAGCTTGACACTTTCTCTTCCTACTAGTTGATTTAAAAATAACAATTCCATAGTACAAAGTTAATTGATTTAAAAACATATATATATTATATTGCAATGTAAATTGATGCTTACTTTATTTGTATGGAAGAGACGTCGATGATTCAAAGGATCTTCACTTCAGTACAAACTGCGACCTACAACAAACAACAAACAATTATAACACCATTGTTTCACAAACACAAATATAGATAACAATTAAACAAAACTTGCTAATAAGATACTCCTCTTGAATCGCCGTTTTATTTTGTTACAAAACTATTATATTTGAAAAAATAGTACAAATGTGAAATTGTACTGGGATAAAGTGGATTAATTTAGAAAAAGGCATCTTCTTATTATGCAAATGAAAGTTGGTCATGGCTTGCGTAATCTTTCGGAATAAAAATCAACTATTCTCGTTTATTTTCAATTATTCCAGAATTGGCCAAATACTCATTCTTGATTAATAAAAAAAAAAAGCTAACCACGTACACGTTTCGGACTGTTGGCCCTCTTCGGCGTGGTGCAAGCTGTACCTCAACGACAAAAAATTCAGGATGACTAAATGACCAGTATTTTGGTCGTTGAGGTACAGCTTGCACTACGCTGATGAGGGCCAACAGCCCGAAACGCGTATGTGGTTAGATTTTCTTGATTAATCAAGAATGGGTATTTGACCAATTCTGGATTAAATAAAAATCAACGAATAATTGTTATTTATTTCGACAAATGGCGTAAGCCATTAGCAAATTTCAGTTTCACGATAAGGAGATGCCTTTTTCTTGTTATATTTGAAGACAGTTGATCGTTCCTTGAATGAGGTGTGTCTTTGATTGCTAGATAAACTTAGGAGCACGATGTTCTTCTTCTGGCTACATTGTGATAGAGTCTTTTACCATCACTTGAGCCAGTAGAAAGTCCTTGTGTTTCAAAGCTGGGGGGGTTTTATCCACCAATAGAAAATATGCTTCGACAACGTAACTAAATATAAATATTCAACTTTCAAACGAATTTTTCAAATAGAACAAATTTGTAAAAAAATCAAATTGGAGACAGGTAAAATCATTTCGTTAATATTTATTTGGTCGTAAATGTTTGATAGATCTTGTTTCCGATTGGATTCAATACCAAAACTGTATTTGTTATCTCTGGACCTGATATGCTTAGTGCAAAATAAGATTTAGTATCAAATCTTGTAGAGAGGATTCAATTATCCAAGTGGACAGTAACAGTGTGAAGAGGTACTGCACAAAGATAAAGGTAGCCAAACAACCTACTTACCTCATTAGGAACTCAAACCACTCATTATGTCCAGCACGGCTTCCATTATGATCCCACCGATGCGGAACACAGCAGAGAGGACTGAGCGCTTCCTCTTCACCTTTGGAGACCGGATTTTGGGGGCCTTGACCTTGGGGGTTCGCTCTACCTTCTTGTAGCTCATCTCTGCAACATGCAACAGAATGGTAGATTACAGGGTGTTTCTGAAACGTGCACCAGAATGGAAGATTACAGAGTGTTTCTTCAACGTGCACCAGAATGGAAGATTACAGGGTGTTTCTTCAACGTGCCCCAGAATGGAAGATTACAGAGTGTTTCTGAAACGTGCACCAGAATGGAAGATTACAGAGTGTTTCTTTAACGTGCACCAGAATGGAAGATTACAGAGTGTTTTTTCAACGTGCACCAGAATGGAGATTACAGAGTGTTTCTTCAACGTTCACAAGAATGGAGATTACAGAATTTTTCTTCAACGTGCACCAGAATGGAAGATTACAGGGTGCTTCTTCAACGTGCACCAGAATGGAGATTACAGGGTGATTCTTCAACGTGCACCAGAATGGAGATTACAGAGGTTTTCTTCAACGTGCACCAAATGGAGATTACAGAGTGTTTCTTCAACGTGCACCAGAATGGAGATTACAGGGTGTTTCTTCAACGTGCACCAGAATGGAAGATTACAGAGTGTTTCTTCAACGTGCACCAAATGGAGATTACAGAGTGTTTCTTCAACGTGCACCAGAATGGAGATTACAGGGTGCTTCATCAACGTGCACCAAATGGAGATTACAGAGTGTTTCTTCAACGTGCACCAGAGAGGAAGATTACAGGGTGCCTCTTCAACGTGGACCAGAAGGGAAGATTACAGGGTGCTTCTTCAACGTGGACCAGAGAGGAAGAGTGAAGGGAATTTCGATAACGTGCACCAGAATGGAGATTACAGAGTGTTTCTTCAGCGTGCACCAGAATGGAAGATTACAGGGTGCTTCTTCAACGTGGACCAGAGAGGAAGAGTGAAGGGAATTTCGATAATGTGCACCAGAATGGAGATTACAGGGTGTTTCTTCAGCGTGCACCTGAATGGAAGATTACAGAGTGTTTATTCAACGTGCACCAGAATGGAAGATTACAGACTGTTTATTCAACGTGCACCAGAATGGAGATTACAGAGTGTTTCTTCAACGTGGACCAGAATGGAGATTACAGAGTGTTTCTTCAACGTGGACCAGAATGGAGATTACAGAGTGTTTCTTCAACGTGCACCAGAATGGAAGATTACAGAGTGTTTCTTTAACGTGCACCAGAATGGAAGATTACAGAGTGTTTTTTCAACGTCCACCAGAATGGAGATTACAGAGTGTTTCTTCAACGTGTACGAGAATGGAAGATTACAGAGTGTTTCTTCAACGTGCACCAGAGAGGAAGATTACAGACTGTTTATTCAGCGTGCACGAGAATGGAAGATTACAGAATGTGTGCTGAGAACATGTAAGAAAACATGTACTATGTTTTCCCACGTGACGCAGCGGAGCGTGACCTTGCCTGCAAGGGTGAGTCAGTTGTTGTTTTGAACTCTGTATCGATGGACATTAAAACATGGTGGCAGCGATAACTGGATAAAATACGAACCCGTATATTGCAAAATATCGATTTTTGCGTACCTTGGAAGATAATTCAACATGGCTCAGATTCAACCTCCAGAAACTTTCGACTTCTCGACTCCCAACGAATGGCCCAAATGGAGGAAGAGATTCGAACGATACCTCGTGGTCAGTGGAATGAAGAAGAAAGAGGAGGCGGACAAGATCGATTTGTTCATGTACTTGATGGGTGACCGCGCGGATGATATATTCAGGACATTTAAGTTCGAAAAGGAGGAAGAGGCAACGAAAATTGATTCCGTCCTCAAGGCATTCGACAGCCACTTCTGTGTCAGAAAGAATATTATCTACGAACGTGCGAAATTTAATTCAAGAATCCAAGAGGATCGGGAGCCAGTGGACGAATTCATCACTTCATTGTACAAATTGGCTGATAGTTGCGAATTTGAGGGTCTTCATGAGCAGTTGATCCGTGACCGAATAGTGGTTGGAGTGAGGGACAAAGCTTTATCTGAAAGAATGCAGTTGGACAGCGAACTGACTTTGGAAAAGGCGGTGAAAATGGTTCGACAGCAGGAAGCCGTTCGACAGCAGCAGGTCGACCTGCAGCGTCCCTCAACAAGCCAAAAGGTCAATCAGGTGAAGTTCAACTCGAAGAGACAATCACCAAAACAACAACAGCAACCTTCGAGGAAGAAGGAGAAGTCAGCCAAAACAAGATCACGATGTCCAAAATGCGGAGGTTTCACCCACAGGGAAGGACAGGCTTGCCGTGCTGAAGGACAAAAATGTAACCTGTGTTCAAAAACAGGCCATTTTGCAAATTGCTGCCCAGATAAGCAGGCGAAGACTGCGGAAGTCAAAGCTGTTTCTGAACTTGATGAAGAAATTGATTTTCTCCTGGAGGTCTCAGCTTTGGAGGATTCATCTAATCTCGATGATGATGAAGGCAAGTGCAGGAGGCGATGGACAGCAGAAATCCAAGTGAACGGGAAACAGGTGAAGTTCAAGCTCGACTCCCAGGCGGATGTTACATGTGTTCCTCTGTGTCTCTTCAAGAAGATAATGGGACAGCAACGACTAGTGGAAAGTGATATCAACCTTAGAGCTGCTGAATTCTCCGAACTTCAGACTGTGGGTATGTTTGTATCAACGCTGCGAAATGGAAATTATGAAATCAAGGAAAAGATTTATGTCATTCGTCGTTTGAGTGAACCTCTTCTGAGTCGCCGGGCATGTGAGCTCTTGAACCTGGCGAGGCGGATTGAAGTGGTTGCGACGAGAGTTAACCCGATCAAGGAATTCCCTGAAGTATTTGAAGGACTGGGACAGATAGGAAACCCTTACGAAATCAAATTGAAACCTGGAGCAAAACCATATGCTGTGCATACTCCTCGACGGGTACCAATACCTTTGATGGAAAAGCTTAAAACAAGATTGGAAGAGCTCGAAAAGGCGGGAATCATAGCACAAGTTAACGTTGCGACTGAATGGTGTGCACCGACTGTGATTGATGGTAAACCGAATGGCGACATACGACTCTGTGTGGATCTCTCAAGGCTGAACGAACATGTACAGCGCGAAGTGCATCCCATGCCAGTGGTGGAGCACATGCTGGGGCAACTGGGGGAAGCAGGATTCTTTTCGAAACTGGACGCGAGCAGTGGCTTTCACCAGATTCCGTTGAGCCCGGACTGCCAGCATTTAACGACCTTCATCACTCCTTTTGGGAGATATAAATACTGCAGAATGCCATTTGGAATCTCACTCGCCCCAGAGTATTTTCAGAAAGTTATGTCAATAATCTTGCAAGGCATGGACGGTGTAATGTGTTACCTGGACGATATCCTGATATTTGCCTCCGACTCCAAGACTCACGATCGAATTCTTCGTTTAGTGCTCCGAAAACTGAAAGAGGAGAAATTTACACTAAACAAGGCCAAGTGTGTCTTCGGCGTGCCAAGAATTAATTTTCTTGGGCACATACTGGATGAAGACGGTATCCGACCAGATCCAGCGAAAATCGAAGCAGTGGCGGAGATGCCTGCTCCGACCGATGTTCATGGCGTAAGAAGATTTCTTGGCATGGTGAACCATCTGGGACGCTTTGTGGAAAATTTATCTGAAATTGTGGCACCACTGAACCAGTTGTTGGTGAAAGGTCAAGACTTCGTTTGGGATTGCAGCCAGGAGCGAGCATTCCGAAAGTTGAAAGAATTGCTCACGACTCAACCCATCTTGGCAGCATACGACGTTAGGAAACCAACTATGGTGTCATCCGACGCATCTTCATACGGCTTGGGAGCGGTACTGAAGCAAGAAGGTAAGAATGGAATCTGGCGACCTGTTGCTTATTCTTCTAGAACTATGACACCTACCGAAAAACGATATGCTCAGATCGAGAAAGAGGCTCTCGCAATTACATGGGCCTGCGAACGTTTTCAAGATTTCCTGCTTGGAAAGCGTTTCCGAATTGAGACCGACCATAAGCCTCTCATTCCTCTATTTTCGACGAAAGAATTGAGTTCGCTGACCCCAAGACTGCAACGTTTCCGAATGCGTATGATGAGGTTTGGATTCGAAATAGTGCATATTCCTGGAAAGGAGCTGCTCGACGCCGATGCATTATCCAGACAACCACTTCTTACAACCGAGGGAGGTGAAGACGAACGGCCAACCTCAGCGCATATAAATGCAGTTCTGTCGAGTATAACCGACAAAGACGAGATGTTGACGAAGATTTTTGAAGCTCAACAAGAAGATACGACCCTGAAAGCAGTAGTCAACTACCTTGAGCAAGGCTGGCCAGATAAGAAGAAGATGTCACAGGCTCTGCTCTCTTATTGGCACATCAAGGATGAACTCGGCGTTCAAAATGGACTACTGATGCGTGGCTGTCGTCTTGTTATTCCAGCAAGTATGAAACTGGAGATCCTAGATAAGTTGCACGCTGGGCACTTCGGGATTACAAAAACAAGACTTCGCGCACGTGAGACGGTATGGTGGCCTGGAATTTCGGAGGAGATCGCGGAAACGGTCAGAAAGTGCAGTGTCTGTATCCAGGAAGCCGTCTCAAAACATGAACCTTTGATACCAACCAACTTTCCTACACGACCGTGGCAAAAGATTGGAATGGATTTGTTCAAGTTCGAGAATAAGTGGTATCTAGTCGTCATTGACTATTATTCTCGATTTCCTGAAGTGGTTCAGCTGGATCGGCTCACAGCCAGTGTGGTGGTGCGTAGTTGCAAATCCATATTTGCCCGACATGGAATACCAGAAACTGTTGTAAGCGATAATGGGACGCAATTTGGAGCTGCTCGTGAATTTGCAAATTTCGCAAGGCAGTACGGATTCACACATGTCACTTCAAGTCCTCGATTCCCGCAGAGCAATGGGATGGCAGAAGCAGGTGTGAAAATTGCTAAGTTGATCCTCAAGAAAAATCAAGACCCATCGCTTGGACTCCTGGAGTATCGATCGACCCCTTTGGAGAACGGTTACAGCCCTGCTGAGCTTCTCATGGGACGTAAACTCCGAACGACCTCGCCAATTGCACCAGAGAATCTTAATCCTAAGTTGGTGGACTCTCAGACCCTGAAAAGAAAGGAGGGGAGAAGGAGAAAGGATATGAAATACAGATATGATCGACGCTGCGGAGCTACGGACATGGAGGAGCTATCCGAAGGTGACACGGTTTGGATTACAGATATGCGAACCTGGGGGATTGTAAAGCAGAAGGCATCGACACCAAGGTCATATATGGTTGATACTCCAGTTGGGACTTTACGTCGAAACAGGTTCCATCTACGAAAAGGAGTTACAGTGCAATATCCAGCCGACCCATCGACGCCGACCTTTTCGGGGGAGGAACTGGTTGAAAATGAAAAGACCCCAGTTGTGGATTATCCCTCTAACGACTCAGAAGACGGCCAGATAAGAACCCGGAGTGGACGAATTGTTAAACCTGTGGATCGCCTTCATTATTAATTATATTATGCATTTAAAGTTTGTAATGTATATATATATTTCAAGTCTTAAAAAGGGGGATGTGCTGAGAACATGTAAGAAAACATGTACTATGTTTTCCCACGTGACGCAGCGGAGCGTGACCTTGCCTGCAAGGGTGAGTCAGTTGTTGTTTTGAACTCTGTATCGATGGACATTAAAACAGAATGTTTCTGTAACACGTGCACCAGAATGGAAGATTTACAGAGTGTTTCTGTGACATGCTCCAGAGAGGAAGAAGTACAGGGGATTTCGGTAACGTGCACCAAAAATGAAGAGAAAAGGGTGTTTGGTAACGTGCACCAGAAAGGAAGAGTACAGGAAGTTTTGGTAACGTGCACCAGAAAGGAAGAGTACAGGAAGTTTTGGTAACGTGCACCAGAAAGGAAGAGTACAGGAAGTTTTGATAACGTGCACCAGAAAGGAAAATACAGAAAGTTTTGGTAACGTGCACCAAAAAGGAAGAGTACAGAAAGTTTTGGTAATGTGCACCAGAAAGGAAGAGTACAGGAAGTTTTGGTAACGTGCATCAGAAAGGAAAATATAGAAAGTTTTGGTAACGTGCACCAAAAAGGAAGAGCACAGGAAGTTTTGGTAACGTGCACCAGAAAGGAAGAGTACAGGAAGTTTTAGTAACGTGCACCAGAAAGGAAGAGTACAGGAAGTTTTGGTAATGTGCACCAGAAAGGAAGAGAACAGGGAGTTTTGGTAACGTGCACCAGAAAGAAAGAGTACAAAGTGCTTGATAACATTCACCGGAAAGGGAGAGTAAATAATTCCAAGATCCATGCGGGAATAAACTTATTCCAAGATTACAACATAAAGTTACAGACGGAGGATATTCATGTAACAAAAGAGGCATCCCCCCCTCTAATTGTGCACCAGAACGATTGCATTTCCCTAGTAGAAGACTTAACTAGTGATGATATAAAGAATGAGCTATCTCACCAGTTTTGGCAAATTCAAACAAAAGACAACCTGTTTTCTATGTCTTCGTGCTATGGCCTTCCTCAGTACATGGGGTGGCTTCGATTAAAATCGGTCGAATTTACCAAACAGGTGGTTAAGCTGGTGAGTAGCAAGGGCAGATTTTCAGGATAGAATACAATATAAATTTGCGGGAGGATTCCCGGAAGCATCATTGATTTATATAATTGAGCACAGGGATCTTATATATCTATACAAATGCATTTTTGTAAATACATTTTGAATCCTTGAGATAATTTTATAAAAGCGATATTGAAAGTAAAATTATGGACTCTCGAATCCTGTCAATTGCGAGGGCTTGCGAAATTTAATAAATTATTGAAAACATCTGATGTAAATATTATTTTTTCATGTTTCAAGCTATTTCGATTTTGTAACCTTGAGTAACTTCTATTTTCATCACATGAAATTTTACCATATTGGTTATATATACCTCTCTACCATTATCTCCAAAAAAATCATTAAATATTACAAAAATGTAATTTATTGCCATTTGCGCCCGCGAAAGAAACTCTTGTAAAACCGATGTGGATAATATCGCTTGAAAAAAAAAAAGAGATTACGCCATAAGAAGTCAATATTTTGGCTATTTGCCAAAATTCCATTGCCAACATTTTTTCGCATACAGTATATCCAAGAGTTGATTTGAAGAAAAACAAATAGAAGCTATTTACAATAGTTCATTGTTAAAGTAGACATCTAAATTAGATTTTTTCCACAAGTCATACAGAAGTAGCAAGTTGAAGTCATCCCTATTTACAATAAGATTGCACCAAATTGATGAGGGCCAAAAGCCTGAAAGGCGTACATAGCTAGCTTTTTTTTTATTAATCTAGAAAAAGTATTTGGTCAATTCTGGAATAATTGAATATCAAAGATTCTTTTTATTTACAATGAGTTGTTTTGAAAATCTGATTGAAAGAATCACCTTCCAAGTTATCACACACATGCAAAGCTTTATTAAGACTACCGATCTTATGCAGATTCACTACAAGAAGAAAGAAGGCATAAATGAAGATCCTGTACTCCATGTAACGCAGCACCCAACAACAACTTCCAGGTCCGACGCATGTCCAGTGACCACATTCCAAGTTCTCGCCTTTTGGCGCTCAAATCTGACTCGAACGACCACCTTCTAAGTTATCGCTTATGTAAACTCAAAACTGACTCGAACGACAACATTCTAAGTGATCGCTTATGTAAACTCAAATCCGACTCGAACGACCACATTCCAAGTGATCGCTTATGTAACCTCAAAACTGATTCGAACGACCACATTCCAAGTGATCGCTTATGTAAACTCAAATCTGACTCGAACGACCACATTCCAAGTGTTCGCTTGTGTAAACTCAAATCTGACTCGAACGACCACATTCCAAGTAATCGCTTATGTAAACTCAAATCCGACTCGAACGCCCACATTCCAAGTGATCGCTTATGTAAACTCAAATCCGACTCGAACGATCACATTCCAAGTGTTCGCTTTTGTAAACTCAAATCTGACTCGAACACCCACATTCCAAGTGATCGCTTATGTAAACTCAAATCCGACTCGAACGCCCACATTCCAAGTGATCGCTTATGTAAACTCAAATCCGACTAGAACGCCCACATTCCAAGTGATCGCTTATGTAAACTCAAATCCGACTCGAACGCCCACATTCCAAGTGATCGCTTATGTAAACTTAAATACGACTCGAACGACCACATTCCAAGTGATCGCTTATGTAAACTCAAATCCGACTCGAACGCCCACATTCCAAGTGATCGCTTATGTAAACTCAAATCCGACTCGAACGCTCACATTCCAAGTGATCGCTTATGTAAACTCAAATCCGACTCGAACGCCCACATTCCAAGTGATCGCTTATGTAAACTCAAATCCGACTCGAACGCCCACATTCCAAGTGATCGCTTATGTAAACTCAAACCTGAATCGAACGCCCACATTCCAAGTGATCGCTTATGTAAACTTAAAACTGACTCGAACGACCATATTCCAAGTGATCGCTTTTAAACTCAAATCTGGCTCGAACAACCACATTCCAAGGGATCGCTTTTAAACTCAAATCTGACTCGAACAACCACATTCCAAGGGATCGCTTATGTAAACTCAAATCCGACTCGAACGCCCACATTCCAAGTGATCGCTTATGTAAACTCAAATCCGACTCGAACGCCCACATTCCAAGTGATCGCTTTTGTAAACTCAAATCCGACTCGAACGCCCACATTCCAAGTGATCGCTTACGTAAACTCAAATCCGACTCGAACGCCCACATTCCAAGTGATCGCTTATGTAAACTCAAATCCGACTCGAACGCCCACATTCCAAGTGATCGCTTACGTAAACTCAAATCTGACTCGAACGCCCACATTCCAAGTGATCGCTTACGTAAACTCAAATCCGACTCGAACGCCCACATTCCAAGTGATCGCTCATGTAAATTCAAATCCGACTCGAACGCCCACATTCCAAGTGATCGCTTATGTAAACTCAAATCCGACTCGAACGCCCACATTCCAAGTGATCGCTTATGTAAACTCAAATCCGACTCGAACGCCCACATTCCAAGAGATCGCTTATGTAAACTTAAAACTGACTCGAACGACCACATTCCAAGTGATCGCTTTTAAACTCAAATCTGGCTCGAACAACCACATTCCAAGGGATCGCTTTTAAACTCAAATCTGACTCGAACAACCACATTCCAAGTGATCGCTTATGTAAACTCAAACCTGACTCGAACGCCCACATTCCAAGTGATCGCTTACGTAAAATCAAATCTGACTCGAACGCCCACATTCCAAGTGTTCGCTTTTAAACTCAAATTTGGCTCGAACAACCACATTCCAAGGGATCCCTTTTAAACTCAAATCTGACTCGAACAACCACATTCCAAGTGATCGCTTACGTAAACTCAAATCTGACTCGAACGACCACATTCCAAGTGATCGCTTTTAAACTCAAATCTGGCTCGAACAACCACATTCCAAGTGATCGCTTTTAAACTCAAATCTGACTCGAACAACCACATTCCAAGTGATTGCTTATGTAAACCCAAATCTGACTTGAACGACCACATTCCAAGTGATCGCTCATGTAAAATCAAATCTGACTTGAACGACCACATTCCAAGTGATCGCTCATGTAAAATCAAATCTACTCGAACAACTACATTCCAAGTGATCGCTTTTAAACTCAAATCTGACTCGAACGACCACCTTCTAAGTTATCGCATATATAAACTCAAATCTGATTTGAACGACCACATTCCAAGTGATCGCTTATGTAAAATCAAATCTGACTCGAACGACCAACTTCTAAATTGTCGCTTATATACGTATAATACCTATACTTTATGAGTAGACACGACAAAATTCTAGTAGAATAATTAAACGGAAATTATAATAATTGTATTTTACACCAAATTGATATAAAGATAGATATATTATTTTCCCTTGGTTTATTGTAATACCGGGAATCAATCAACTATACTATACATATTGTTAAATATTGACAAAATATCCATTATACATGGGGTATATATATATATATGTGATAATGGTTGTTGAGTCGTCTTATCTGTGATTAGGGATCTTCCCGCACAGGTTCGAATCCTGTCGACTCTCTGTAATATTGCGTTGAGATCCTGTTGACTCTCTGTAATAATATGTTGGGGTTTAGTAAGCCTGTTGTAGAACCTCGTCGACTCTCGCTATAAGTTGTGGCACCCGAGGGTCAAACCTGTAGTAACCGCGAGGGGCAGTCAGGGGTGGAGAGTTTTCCAGTAGCCTCTCTGCACCTTGTAGGACCTTTAACAGTTCTCACAAAGTACAGGCAGTCGTGGTCGAGGCAGAGTGGAAAACTGGGAATGTCCACACACACAAAAAACGAAGCGACACTGTTGAAAGAAAGTTCCTTGAATAGATAAAAAGCGAGCCAAGAGCAAAGATGGAGATCGAGAAGTTTTCTTACTGTTTTACATCGTCGATGAGTTGGTGACAACCGGCGACAAGGGGTGACGCTGACCGGGACTGACTAGAACTGAAAATGGCTGTTGCTACGTGGGGTCCTATTTAAACAACTTTTTGGACCAGGAAGGGACTAGGAAGTGGACCAGGAAGTATTGCCTTTCTGCACGTGTCCACACTGGCGCCTGTCTGGGCTTCCATCTAACTTTAGAAGTTACATTGTGATTCGCTCAATCTTGCTCTTAACTCAGTTTTTAATCTATTATATATTTTTATTTATTCATCCTCAGTACATTACATTTGGTGATGCAAGGAGACATGTCAATTATGCATATAATTAGTTATAAATCTGCAATTAGTTCTATATACAACATGACAATCTTGTTATAAAGATTATAATATATAGGGTTGTTGGTTTAAATTATCATATATATATATAAGACCAAATCATTAATTTATCCCTTTTAATAACACTGACGTTATCCTTTTCAAACAAAATGATAACAGAGTTGTTATCGAGGCACCATGTATAAATTATTTGCCTGTATTTACTATTTAAATCAAGGGAGAAATAAGAAACAAGCCCGCCATGACGTCATTCAGGAGGATGAAAGGCGGAGGAGGTGTGTCAAACCTGGCGCTGTTCTGCTGTCTAAAGGTCAGCTGTTGATATTGAAAAACAAAAACGGTGTAACCTCACCCCTCACATGAGAATTTTAGCCATTGAGTCATATAGTGGCGCAAAAATCATCTAAAACGTTCATTTAACTTGTTTAATTATATTCAGTCAACCCATTTTCTTGATACATAAAGGAAAGGCAACCATGAACGTGTTTCGGGCGTTTTTTATATGTAAATATAATACAAATTCAGAAGAAAACCTGGGCGGTGGTTTCGGCCAATTAAACTTTAAGAAATCCATCTGAGCACCAATCACTTATCAATTGATTTAACCTTTATGGTTTTTATTATAATAATAAACCATATTGATATATAGGAAAATTGAATAGTCACTGGTGGAAAGTAAATTTTGTTATTAATAGGTGTGCTATATGCAAATATAACCGACTCTTCACAAGGTTTTCTCTTTTTGTTGTTGTTGTATTCTCTTCACAATATTTGCTTCAAGCTAATCATTCTATTAAGCTATTGTTGTCGTGTCAAATGAAGAGCCTCAGATGTCTTCATGCATCTCTATCACAGCAGTCGCAATGTCCTCTATCTTGGGTGTGTAAAGCTGCTGTTCAGGGTCCATGTCAATTTTCTGTAAGGCTATGATTATTGTTGGACATGAGAATATGTGGGTAGGTGTTATTTCCACACCAGGACAATTGTTTCATGTATTGTTGCATTGTTGTTATATTGTTGCATTCTATATATTAACTTAATAAAAGTGATAGTATTATAACAAAAAAGATAGATTGTATTAGCATATTTTATGTCTTATTTTTTGTTTCGGCTTTATTGCCAACATATCGCAGGTAATTTAAAACCTTCAATTGAAACCTTGATATATTATAGGCAACTGTCAAACTATATTTTAGCATCCCAAATCTTTATAACAATTCTTTTCCATAAGAACATATTTCATCTTCACTCCAGTCGCCAATACAATGAGGTATTTGTATAGTATAACAAACACATATTTTGCTTACACTACATTCCTTTATAATTATATTTGATTGGATGTCTAAATACGATGTATATTTTAGGTTACTATTATTAAAATAATATCTCAAATTGTATTCCTCCATTTCACACTAGATTGTCAACATTAAAAGCTTTAAAAAACCACATAAAATAATAAAATCTAAATAGAAAATTGGCATCTCTTTCAAAAGAGAAGATAATAAAAGTTTCTTTTGCTTCTTCACCTTTTAGCTTATATTTAATTCTTAGAAAATTATCATCATGGTTCTGTCTTTTCTATAAACTTCTCTTTTCGATTATTCCTTACCGCAAATATTTCTTTTGAACGCAAAAATCGTAATTTATTTTAAGGATAAATAACAATTATTTCTATCCTTAGGGAGATGGAGTATGAAAGGATGAATTGTGAAGAGTAATGATAAACGGAAAAATAAAAGTGTTCAGGGATGGGAATCGAACCCACAGTGTTCCACTTACCGGGTATATATATATATATTCATATAAATATTTAAACGTCAAAAGTTAATAATACAAATATGATAAAAACGAAAGTGTCAAGCATGATGCAGACGACTCACCTTTCGCTTGGACGTTCGTATTTCGTCTGCCAATATCTCAGCCAATCACATCCAGCTCCGGGTGTCATGTGACCAAATGATGCCAGATTGCATCATATTGAGACACAACATCGAAAGATCTGAAACCCGTTCATTTGAACCTGTTCTATAAAAGTGACCTTTCAAACCTGGTGGCTATAATGTAGACAGGAAACGCACAAGGTTATTTGCATCACGCGACACTTCGACGTCACATCCTTAGCGCTCATTATGCAGCTATAGTGGGCGGAGGAATTCATGGGCTGGATTATATTTAGAATATGCAAATTTGGTATACAACTATTCAAATGTTCCTATTGACAATATACCTTCGAGCACTATGGAATTCCCCAATGAAGATAGGCGTATTGTCACACACATTCGAAATACTGAGGAAAGTTTTAATATATTTTGATTCAAAATATAACATTTTGAAGATTTATGCATCATTGACTTTTATATTAATCCATCAAGACTCCTTTTGATTTAGATCTACATTTTATAATGTTCAGTTGGACCGAAGTTTGGTTTTAGAAAAACTGGGTGGGTTGGCTAAACTGGTTATTAGTTTATGGAAATTTTGTGAGAGGATATTGATCTATAAAGTTGAAGAACACCTCTCAAAATAGACTGTCTCTAGATGGACGCTTCTCAGTTTTCCAAAGCTGGTGTTGTGGCTTTGTTACCGACCCGAAACCGCTAGTTGCGGAGACAGTCAATAGATGGTGTCTAACTTTAACGTTTATTTTGACGGGAGAGGTGACCTTTAACTTTATAGTTGGTTATTAGTAGTCAGTTCTAGGATACAATATTATTTTAATAATGTAATTTATAAATCGCCAAGTCGTTGATTCTATTGAAAACCACGAGATCTTAAAAAACGTCGATATGTTTATTTATCCTATTAAATTGGGCTAGCAGCTTTCATGCTTTAAACAGCTCTTCATCTCACTTCTACCTGCGATAGAAACAACTCACATGACATAAATATAATACTATAATGTGAAAGGATGGTATTCAGGTACCAAAAGAGACACCTCTCCCTTTAAAATGAATTAAAACAATGCATTTTGTTTATTGCTCCAGTACAGAACGTGCAGATGGTGATAAAGAATGTGTCACAACACCAACTTGTGGACAGTAGTTTCTTTATTTCTAGAACTGTCACAAGGTCATCAACAACACATACGTTTGAATAGTAAACAAAGTATAGTTTATATCAACCTATGTTTCATGGTTTCGGGCTATGGCTTTCATTTTGTTTAATGCTTTTTTAAAGGGAGAGGTGCCTTTTTTGGGACATGACGTAAATTTCTTTAATATTTTAAGTTTTTTTTTATAATATAAAAGAAATCTTGGAGTTAATGCTCTGAAGGAATCCAAGCAGCTTGATGGAGCTAGTACTGGTTAGAGGAAGCCGGGAGGTACTTTAGTCTGACACTTGGTTTGTTGTGACAACTCTCAGCGACATTCCTTAAGCTCTGAATGTCGTTCTGTCACACTACAGGAGTTGTAAACGTCACTGACATTAGTTTATTCATTTACAGAACTGTCACAAGGTCATCAACAACATACGTTTGAATAGTAAACATAGTTTATTCCGAGTATTTATATCCATGTTATGTTGTTACAGCTCCTAAATGGTAGTTATTGGCTATATATTCATTTTGTTTAAAAATTTAATATAGCAAATTAAAACATTAAGATACTAATATTTCTTTCACACATTAATCAACCTTTTCTACTGTCCTTACTGCGGTAAAAAATATTGGGAGTGTTTTGCTCATCAGTGGAAACCTCCTAGCGGTTTCGCCAATTTAATCCACCAGACCGCTTCTCAGAGCTCTAATATTGTACTCGTATTAGACGTGACAATTAATCCGCCTTCTACATGTTTTCGGATAAGCATTTTAAGGCATTCATCTTTGAGAGTCTCCAAGCGCCCGTCGCGGTGGAGGGCCAAGGAGAGGGCTGGAGAGGCGCCGGCAGGGCAGTGGGCACCCCGTGGGAGAAGAGGGCGAGAGCGCCGTTTATGAGGGGACCAAGGCAGCAACAAGCACAGCTAAAGCACCGCAGGCTTCGAAAATTTTTTAAAGGGATCATTTCAGTGATCAAGATCAAGAGATCAAGATTCAGAGATCAATACTCGTATTAGACGATTCTGCTTATATACGCCGCACTGAAGGATGGAATCTCAGAAATGGTTCTCAAGAAAACTATGGACATAAGCTTATAGGACAGTAGAATTACATTCAAATATTTGCATCGAGCAATTCTCTTCCGCAAACAATAAAGACATGGCCAGTTAGGCATAAATTAACGCAAAGCAATAAC